>CM053618.1:41388679-41443427 GCA_028646535.1 Procyon lotor | reverse complement strand
AAGGCGGGCCAAGGGGTGAGCAAGCTTATGGCCTCAGCTAGAGTCTAACCTCAGCCCAGTCTCACAGGGAGCTCTGGAACATGAAGCACACCGTGGATTTGGACCCATCTTGGGGCAAAGAGCAGGCTTTTGCCCTCTTCTGTCAGTCAGTCATTGTCTGGGAGCTGCACCTAGGAGGAGGCAGCATCATCTCCTGTGAGGCAGCTCCTATTGGCTAAGGGGGGTTCTCTGTCTAGGCTGCTAACGGCCAATACTCAGAGCAGCTAGAGGGTTGGGGGTACCTGCTTGGGAGGGTGCCAGAAGTATTCACCACACTGCTGTGGAAGGTGGACCTCTCCTGTTGGGCTCTGCATTTAATTCTCTTAACTACTTCTTTCTTCATTTTCTCTCTCCTTACTGGCATCTTCCTATTAAACTAATGTAATAATTCTTAATTTCCTATCATAGAAACCTTCTATACTTCTCTACATCCTCACACTCTTTCTTCTCTGCTGAAATTCTTGCCCATTATCTTTTCTTCCTTAAGACCCACTCATCTCGCCAGCCCACTGCAGTCTGGTTTCTGCTTCTACTAATTTTCTGAAATTGCTTTTGTATAAGTTACTAAGTTTTTGTTTGTTTGTCTATACTTTTTTTTTTAAGATTTTATTTTTATTTATTTGAGAGAGAGAAAGAGATCACAAGCAGGCAGAGAGGCGGGCAGAGAAAGAGGGGGAAGCAGGCTCCCTGCTGAACAGAGAGACCGATGTGGGGCTCGATCCCAGGACCCTGAGATCATGGCCTGAGCCGAAGGCAGAGGCTTTAACCCACTGAGACACCCAGGCGCTCCTGTTTGTCTATACTTCTGATAGAAACTTTCCTGTTCTTCTCTTACTTCAATCTCCAGGAACATTTGGGTTGATCTTTTCCTTTGGCTTTGGAGATAGTGGCTCTCCTGGATTTCTTCCTAGCACTTCATCCCTGATCTCAGACCTCCTTACCAATTTCTTTTCCTCTGCCTATTCCTTAGAGTTACTGTTCCTTAGGTTTTGGTCTTACGACTTCTCACTCTGTATACCTTTTCCTGAGCCAGATTGAGGCTTTTGAGACCCCCCAGAAAAGATCATGCCTTCAACATCCTGTCATATGTAATTCAAAAGTAAATGTTTATATTTTTAAACAAAGCAAAATTAACACTGTCTCTAGACTTTCAGATTGCACGCTTCTGGATGTGGTTTTGAAAGTGAACTCTGTCTCTCCTGGTTCCCTAAGCACATGTTGTGTTGAGTATATCTATTAGGACGTCAGTAAAGCACTACCTCAGTCATTCCAGACTTTTCATTAACATGTATGTGTTAATGCTTTTGGAATTCATATATTGCTCAGATCTAAAGCACCATATACACCTGTCTAAAAAAGATCTCTAATTTGATTATCGCAGATGACGTCAAACTGCCACCCAGATGTGTTCCACCTCCCACTTCCTAATGCTCTTCAGCGATTTGCACGACCCAGTTACTCAGTTTTCAAACCCAGAAATCATACTGGAATCTTCCTGTTGGTCACCCTACCTCATCCAGTTAATCACCAGTTTCTGTTCGCTCTATCCCTAAATGTCTTTCAAATCCATTCACAGCCTTCCAAGAGGCTTCCCTGCCTCTAGTTCTGCCTTCCTTGAATCCATTCTCCACACTTTCTCAAGACCAGTCTTTCCTAAAGGCAAATTTAATGATATCCCTTCCTCACTAATTTAAAGAACTCAAACCTCTTACTGTGCAATCCCCCTCAGGATCTGGTTGCTGTCACTCCATTCAACATCCATATTTCTGCGTCCCTCTAGCTCTTGTGAACTTCTTTCCCTCCCTTCTCCCCGGCACGGCACATGCCCTTGTATCAGCAGCAGCCTCTTCCTCCTATGTGCATCACCCTCCCACCCCCACCGCCCCATCCGGGATATCTCCTCCTTGTCTGCCAGGCCTTGCTATAAGTGCCAATTCTGGAAAGACCGACCTAGCATTGCAGGTCTTGGTCAGCTGCTCCTGTTCATAGACTCTCACTACACTTTTTGCTTTCTCTGCAAGAGCGAGTCCCTGCTGAGTCACAGTGCGATGGCCCATTTCTTTGTCATTTCTGCCATTAGGCCACAAACTCCATGGCAGTGGGAGTGTTATCTGGGCTTCTTCTGCATCGTATCCTGGTTGTTCAGCACCGAGCCTGAGATTCAGCAGGTGTTCAGTAGGGGCTGACTGAATTAACGAATGTGTCGTCCTGCTTTCCAAAGTCAAAGTGTGAAGTGTTTTCAATCCTCATAATCCTGTTACTATAGGATTCATCCACCTTCCCCACTATTCAGTAGAACAGAAAGTTAAGGATTCAGTTTGGGGAGGGCGTCTGCTCGGAAAGAAGTGACTTCTGTGGTGTTGGTGTGCGTGTGCACATAAACGTGCGACGGGGTACAGAAGGAACAATTTACTTAAAAATAGGATTTGAAGGAAGCCTTTTAAAATGTTCTAAAGCAGCGGAAGAAGGAGCTTTAGGAAAAGAGAAAAGAAACACAGAAGAATGGCTAAAATACTAGATGACTTCCTGAATTTTTACCGTCAGTTGCAACGTATCGTGTCCGCTCCAGTTATCCACAAGGATCACTCCTCCCGGGAACAGCTTCCTAGTTGTAAATCCTGGGTAATGATTGTGGAATTACATTGCCCATTCCTACCCAGACCCAGAGAAATTATTGTTGCACACTATTTTTGCCAAGAACCTGTTCTGTCTTTAGTCACCAGCAAAGAGTTGTCAAAGGGAGCATATTTTTGTCTTTGGGCTTTGTTGTTGGGCGTATCTTTGTCTCTTGCTCTTATTTGGAGGCAGCAGTTCCTATATGTGACCCTTGCAAGTTTGGAAGAGTCTGCAGCAGGCAGTATTGGCAAACTTATGAGGGGGGAAGAATAGAGGGTTCTTTGGTTCATCTTCTAAGTACAATGCATCTCTACCGTTGACATATTCAACTAATTCAACTAATATGAAATGAGCTCTTGGTAAGATGCAAGATGATATGCTAACTTACTCTTACATTGAGAAAGACATAGTATTTGACTTCTGGGAACTTTAGAATGCTCTATAATATTGAAACGAAGGTTCTATTTTATTTTATTTTAAAGATTTTATTTATTTATTTATTTATTTATTTATTTATTTATTTATTTATTTATTTATTTATTTATTTGACACAGAGAGAGAGAGAGAGATCACAAGTAGGCAGAGAGGCAGGCACAGAGAGGGGAGGAAGCAGGCTGCCCACTGAGCAGAGAGCCCGATGTGGGGCTCAATCCCAGGACCCTGAGATCATGACCTGAGCCGAAGGTAGAGGCTTAACCCACTGAGCTACTCAGGGGCCCAAGAAGGTTCTATTTTATAACTGCCAATTTTTTCTTAACAGAACTGTAACAATGTAAATATGTGATATTATCAATGTTTTTTATTATTTTATTGTTGAATTAATAGTACGTTGTTGAGAGTCCCACCAGTTTTTTCCTCACACCTAGACTAAACTGCACCTAGGCAATAACTTTTAGAAATTTTGTGTATATTTTACAATCCCCTCTCAACATGTGCTGAGGAAATTTGCACTTACTTTAAAAATTTTTTAAAAATTTTATTTAATAGAACATTACTCATTAAAAATTTTTTATATGTATGTATATATAAATATATACATATATAAATATGTATGTATATATAAATATATACGTATATATAAGTATATATGTATGTATATGTATACACTCTCGATACAGAAGAATACAAAGAAGAAAAAATTATTTTAAATTTCACTCCCTATTTCATCACCCTTCTAGATCTCTAGACATGTATGTGGTTTTAAATAAGTAGAATTATATTAATTTCTTGTTGCACAGCTTGCTTCTTCAATCAATACTAGATTGGAGGCACTTTTTTATGTAGATCTATATAGATTTAGATCCTTTTTGATGCATTCATGGTATAAATATTATATACTTCTGATTTATCCTCTCAGATCCATGTTAATGGAAATTTATATGATCTTTAGTTTATTGTTATACTCTTGTTGACTATGATACTATTTCATTAGCATGATATAGCACAATGTTATATGATCATGTTCTACTTTTTTACGTTGCTATTAAATTTTCTTTTTCATGCATACTTGAAACTCATACAAATACCTTTTTTCCCCTTAAATTTATTTATTTATTTGACAGAGAAAGACACACGTGAGAGAGGGAACACAAGCAGAGGGAGTAGGAGAGGGAGAAGTAGGCCACCCGCTGAGCGGGGAGCCTGATGTGGGGCTCGATCCCAGGACCCTGGGACCCACGTCTCCCTCCTTTTTAGTCTCCCTCTTCTGGACATGCCTTAGGTTCCAGGGTCCTTGGAGAAGGATGGACTAACCAAGCACAGGTCTGTTCATGGCCGTGCACTGGCTTTGTGCCTAGCACTGAACCTTAGACGTCTGTACATTTTCTCTCAGGGAATGATGGAACATTTTGGCAACTGAAATCTATAGGTATTTTTTTTCTCTATTAATTGGTGCCAGACCCAGAGTCCTTAATACTTTATGTTAGCGTTCTTTGTGTTTAACTTTGAATTTACATTTGAAACTTTCGAATTTTACCTTCTGAGTTTACCCCTATAATTATTACTTTGTGAGACCTATTTGAATCTTTATTCTGCCACCCAGTATATGCTCTTTCCTCAGTTAATGTCATTTGTAAAGTTGAGAAACTTATCTTGTATGAATTTGATATTGATTATGTCTTGCAATGAAATGGGGGCAAATACAGACACCTTGGCCCCAAATATTAAAAACCTCCCTTCAGGCAGTCCCTAAATTTGGTGTAGGTTGTCATGACTGTATAACTGTGCATTTCTCCACTCTCCTTATAAGATCTCCTGAGCAATATACCATATATCCTATTAAATCAAGGTATATTCCTCTAAGAAATCATCTACTCTAGCAAATCCAGTAAAACACTTAAAGCAACAGCAAAAGAAGTGTGACTACCTGTACATGATTTTTCCCCCTAAGCCCATGGTAGTTTCTATACTCACCTTTTTCTTACCTTAGCAGTAAAAATTTGCCTATTTAATAACACATTGGAAATATATCCGAAAGTTGACACTGAGCTCACTGATCTGTAGTTTCCAAATCTCCCATTCTTCTTCTAAAGGAACTTGAAATACCTTTTAGTCTTTGACCGTCTTGCACTTCTCCATTACCCACAAAGATTTATTGTTATGTAACTACCCAAACATGTCTTTTGGGGGATTTTAGGGTACAAGTCTGATGATTCCAGAGAGTAATTCATCCAAAAGCAATTATTGCACTATTTCTTCCATCAATTAGGACTTCTAGTTTCTTTCGGTCATATATATATATGTGTGTGTATATATGACTATATCTTTCCTCACTTTTCTACCTTGACAAGCAAAATCAAATGTAGAAAACACAGCAGGCATATCATCTCTGTATATCAGTCAGTATTTAGTGTATTTAGTTGGGAAACCAACCCCCCCCCAAAGCATTGTTGCCATTTTAAATAAAAAGGATTAAATACGGGAATTTTGTTGCTTATAAAGTTTTTATAAGGGCTGGAGTAGTAGGGTCTGGGTTGGGCATCCAGGAATATCTCTCAGAACAGCCCTGCAGAATAGGCCTGCTAGTGGAGTTGCCCCCTGCCCCCCCTTGCCACAGACAGGAAAGGTGGGGGATCCTAGGGTCCCTGTCGAAGAGCTGGATTCAGGGGCACACCATGTGGCTGCTGCTGGGAGATCAGGATGCCAGCGTGGCCGCCATCTGTGCCCGCTAGATGCGCACCACGAACAAGCCTTTGCCCCCCAGCCTGCTCCCCCACACCCAGGTGGGTGGCCGTGCCCTCGAACACTCTCACCCAGTCCTGCTCGCCGGCAGAGAAAGAAAAAGCAGTAAGGTCTTCATCTCACTGCCCTCTCCCAACTAGAGCACGACTGATTGGCAGACTCAAAATCACATCCAGATCCCTAGGTATCAGAGAATGTGGAAAATGCGGAATTCAGCTTTTCTGTCCTCCAGAACAGGAACGCACCAGAAGGAGGGGAGAATAATCTTCACAAACCCATTCACGACATCCTTCACGACGTTCCAGTGCCTGATGAACATCCGGTTCTCCTAGCTGATTTCTCACTTGATCTTCTGTCCTTCCATGTAATGTTTTAAAAAAATTGTAATCCCAGTTTAGCTAGCATGCAGTGTCACATTATACAATGTAGTACAATATTATATAATATCGTACACACAAGTGTACAATATAGTGATTCAACAATTCTGGACATTACCCGGTGCTCATCGTGGTAAGTGTCATTTTGAGTGCACTGCTATCATAGTGCCTGTCACCTTGCAGTGACTATTATTGAAGACTGAGTTTCTTGAAAACAATAATCATATATTATGTATCCCTTTTTGCCAAGGCCCAACACAGTGACTCACAGATGCTAGGGAAATCAATTTAAGAATAGAAGAAAGGATGTATGGTTTGGAGTTAGAGGAATTTGAGTTTCAGACTTGCCTCCAAAACTTACAAGCTGTGTGGTTTGGGGCAAATGACTTTAATTCTGTAAACTTGAGTTTCTTATATATAAAGTGAAATAAATACACTAAACTTACAGGATTATTGTGGGCTTTCCAGGAGAAGATATAAATGAAGCATCTGTCATAAAGTTGGGACTCGATTAGTTTTGATCACTGTTATTATTAGGACAAATAAATGATTGCCAGGTTAATGAATTATCGAATAGATTTGCACTTCCACAATTATTTTTCTTGGTGGCAACGCAGATGTTGAAAGAGTTCAGTTTTTTTCCCTTCTGTGTCTTCATAGTCTCTTTCTATTTTCTTATTATTCTGGAAGATGGAATTTTAAAAATTTATCATTCTTCGCAGGTTTTTCATATTTATGGTTGTCCTCAGCTTTATCTTTTTTGACCCATTTTTAAAAAATAGTTTAATGCTGTTCCTCTTCGCAAAATCTACATGTGTTCTTTTAAAATGTTAGCTTAGCAGATAATTCCTTTTTCAGACCTGGTTCTTTTTGATGTTTCATAGCTCCTTTCACCTTTATTGGGACAACCTAGAATTCAGTGCATTTTCCAAGCGTATGTACTTCAACTTCCAAAGGGCCATTTCCCCCTTCAGAATCTTAGGTTAGGGAATCATTCCTCCCGTCTGGAGCTCTGTTTTCCTAAAGCTCAAGTCCTTGTTGTTACCAGCCTCCGCTGCTGAAAAAAGTGATAACGTAGTTTCTTTCCCCGAAGGAACTCATCCACCCCATGTCACCAGCTACTTCTTTGCTATGAGTAAGAATTCAAATCAAACTATGAGATCTCTTTGTTGTTTCCCGAACTTTCTGAGAGAGATTGTCAGGAAGTAAGGGAAAGTATCAGAAGGGCTGCATTTGGTATTAGCAGAATCAGCCCTTTGGCAGAGACGGTCTCATCTGAAGTTCTGATCCTTGCTCTATTTTCATTTTGTGTCAGTTTTGGAAACTGTTTTGGGAGGAATCAAAACTATCCCCTGCCCAACAAGGCCAGCTACAGTATGTGCCTAGAAAAGATCCATTGTTATTTTATTTTCACTCCAAGCTTTCCATGGTGGGTTTACTTCAGGTTTTAGATTTAAGTTGTGTTTGCTTCTTTTTTGCACTGTGGTGTTGCCTCCATTTCGTTCTAATTTTTTTCTTAGAAGCAAGGTCTGCCCCTCCTGAGACATAAACCATGATTAGTTCCCCATCAAGTCTTTGAGATGATACTTGCTTTCTTATAATACGATTTTTGAACCGTGTTGCCGGCTTTGTAGTCATCAGAGGCCGTAAGTACTGTTATTACTAATACATGGTTCATTGAATGCTTATTTGTGATTTTATAAATGTTACTTCATTTTTTCCTCTCAATTATTTTTATACAGTAGATACTTCCTTATTCTCATCCTGCAGATGAGGACACTGAGCTGTAGCGATGCTTGGCACCTTGCCAGTGCCACATGTCCATTGAGTGGAAGAGGTAGGACTTAAGACCAGGTCATCCCGGATAGGGACACGCTGGCCACCTCTGACCATTGGTTTGGTAATTTTCTCTTAATTCTACTGAGTACCTCTTCTATTATGCTCTTCTCCTGCCTTATCTGGACCTAACACGTTATCTGGGTATTTTCACACTCATCTTCCAAATCCATGTCAGGGTATGGCTCCCTTGTTAACGAAGGCAAGCTAGTGCCAAGAACTGGGATGGCGGGATATACTCTTTCCTCCCCTTGAGCCCGTATTTTGGAATTGCAGGAAAGGATCTCTTAAAACAAATCCTTTCTTTTGTCACCATCACCATATGTTCAATCTTCGTATGTTTTCTTTTCCAAAGATATTATATTTAAGAAAAAGAAGTTGTATTTATTTTCTGTTCTTGCTTCAACTAGCTCACTGGCTGAAAACAACACGAAGATATTATCTTACAGTCCTGTGGGCCAGAAGTTTGACATAGGTCTCGCCAGGCTCACCTCAAGGTGTTGTGAGGGCTGCATAGCTTCCTGAAGGCTCTAGGAGAGAAGCCCTTTGCTTGCCTTCTCCACCTTCTAAAGGCCACCCACATTTTTTAGGTGGCAGGGGCTTTCCTTCATCTTCCGAACCAGCAAGGGAGCGTTTGTCTGACGGCTTCCATTGCTGCATCTGTTCTCTGATCACGTGCAGGAAAGGCTCTCTGCTTCTAAGGACTTGTGTAATTACATCGGCGCACTCCGATGACATAGAAAAATCTTCTCATCATATGGTTACTATTTTTGATCACCTCTGCAAAGTCCCTTTTGCCGTGTAAGTTAGCATTCCCCCAGGCTCCAGAGATTAGGGGAAGGATATCTTTGGGAACATAATTCTGCTAACAATCAAAGATATTATGACACTAGACTTCAGATCCTTGCGATCTCTAGTTACTACTTTTATTGCGTCCTCAAAGTCTTACAACACTTAAGCATTTCTAAAGATTTATTTATTTGAGAGAGAGAGACACACACACACACTTACACACACAGAGGGAGAGTGAGTAGGGGAGGGACAGGAGGAGAGAGGGAGAATCTCAAGCAGACTCCCTACTGAGCTCCGAGCCTGACCCGGAGCTTGACCCCATGACCCTGTCAGGACCTGAGCCAAAATCAAGAGTTGGACACTTAACTGACTGAGCCACGCAGGTGCCCAACACTTAAACGTTTCTAAAGAATAATTCCATTTTTCAAAAAAAAAATGAATAATTCCATTTTTTTTCTAGTAGTATTACTTCTTCCCAAATGAATTAGCAAAACTGAGTTAATGTTTTGGGTGTAGTAAGTTTTGTCAGGTTTTTCCTATTTGAATTTGAAGAGAGGATATGTTCTCAGTTGATGATGTCCTAGTTATGAGGGTATCTGGCCTCTTTTATGGCATTCAGAAGAGAAACAGTAATCATCATGGCGTCTTCCCTGGGGCTAGTTAGGAGATGGTTGATTATTATATTGAGGAGGGGGGGAGAGGGGAGGGAGGAATGAGGGAGAATCCTGGGTTTTCTACTTGTGTCGTGGAGAGGGAAACAGGAGGAGCACCAATTCAGAGAGGGACACTGGAGAAGGAGCTGTGGGGAAATAGACGGTGAGTTTAGTGTCAGAATAAACCCAGTCCACACAGTCCTGTGAACATGAATGAGGTTATATTACCATTAACAGTCAAATTCCATTAGTTCAGTATATAACCAAAATCTTACCCTCATACAGTATCCCCTTTCTCTAGTATTTTTTGGAGTCTCCAGAAGGGTGGGCCTGAAAATTCATTTTTAAGCCACCAGCTTCTGTGGTTCTCCTACCGCTGGCCATTGAGCACTGGCCCTGGTGTTTTCCTTCTGTCTGCCATGCAGCATTTCCAACTGATGCTCCTGTCCTCGCTGTTTCTCTAGGGCAAAGCTGACTTCCTGAGAGGGCTGGCTTCTATGGCAACCCAAGATTGTAAAACTCTCAGTGCTCGAATGGTGCTGACATCCCTTAATTCTTTCCAGAAATGGAGAGGGCCCTGTCCTCCACGGGTGCTTCATTTTGTCATTAGGCCTTAAAGCATTGCTTGTGTATCTTGGGTGATACTAATTTTATGAAAAGAGTGTTTTTTGGATTTTCCCGAGTAGTTTAAAAGTCCAGTCTGTAAAATTAAGTAGGGGGAAAAATGCCATTGTGGTCCTTTCCTTGTCTTTGCCTTCTATCTTTCCATGGACACAGATACATACTTCTCTGTGTTTAGCCAAAACTCAATCCTTCCTGTGCACCTGTCCATGGAAAAGATGTCCACAGATTCACTGGTTAGACCAGTATTTCAGATTTGCTGAAATTTCTTTTGTGCTCAGATAGAATCACCCATCATATTGACATTTTTATCTCAAGAGGTCTGTGTCTGATCTAAGGGGAGATGTCCTGCCACAAAAGAGAAACAAGAATCTAACCTACAGTTATATGCATATATTACATACATATATATCCGAGGACTGATTGTGCTTCAGAGTTTTAGAAGAGTTCCCAATGGTGAACAAGAAGCATAACAAAAGAATGTACCAGAAACAAGACCATAGAATCCTGGGGAGTAACTTTTAAGGATTAGAAGGAGAAAGAGGAATCCTTTTGAGAGTGGTCTCAAAAGCAAGAATACAACCAGAAAAGAACATTGGAAAAAAAAAAAAGGAGAGGAAGCAGAAAGTCACTAAATATAAAAATGCAACAAAGAATGCTTGTAAGAAGGTGACTAAATTTTTTTTATTTTGTGGAGAGGTACAGTTTGGAGGTCACTGACAGTTTCAACAAAAGCAGTTTCGATAAAGTGATGCCAATGAAAGCCAGGTTACAGTGGAATTCGGGGCTACATGGAAAAAAGAAATGAATAGGAGATCAAAAAATTATTCTTTCAAGTTTGAATTGGAAAGGAAGTAGGAAGCTATGATTTGCTCAGAAACCTCATCCTGTGGGACTAGAGATAAGGGCATAAAAATAGGTAAGGAAGTGAATGTGTGTGTGTGTGTGTGTGTGTGTGTGTGTGTGTGTGTGTGTGTGTGTGTAAGAGTCCATGATGAATGGCTTCAATTTCATCATTGAAGGAGGAGGCATGATCATTTACTAAGAGTCATGGGAATAAGAGATTGAGGTTGGTGGGAGAGGAGGAGCAAGAGAAGAGTAGTGATCTCAAATCATTCCTGGAGAGGAGGTGACCATAAACAAGTGAAAGTATACACAAGTAGAATTAAAGGTCTATAGGACGTCATGAATAAAAACCATTATGAGTAAGGGTGACCATGAGTATGAGGTATGGAGGCAACTGGAGGTAAGGAATTAAAAAAGTAGACCATTTTCACTAATGGGTGATAGGAGGTGGGGAAGGAGAAGGCTTTGGGCGAGGCACCGAACGCTTGAACTAACCAGGAGGTGGGAAAATAAAAAGAAGAGTAAAGTGTATGGTGATATAGTAGAGTGCCAGGCACCCAAGAGCAGGAGGAATTTGAGAGGAAAAAAACTAAGTTTTTAGAGTTGCACTGGGCATAGGGAGAGCACTGGCTCATACTCTGCAGACAGATAAGCCCCGTGGTGTGAGCACAGTGAAAGGGTTGGGAGAGCAGGCCAAAGGTGATATTCACCAGGAGGAGGAAGCATGGTTGGCAAAGTAGATAGTAGATGGGGTGACAGATGGAACCCTTCCGTACATGTTGGGTAGAGAACCATGGTATACAGTAACAACAGAAAGCTTTTGAGTTAACCAAACCACAGTATTCCAACTTTGACTACTTGTTTCCATGAGGCTAATTGCCTGAGGGCCCTAGGGGGCATCTTGTTTTGTTGTCATGAAGGTTGCCTTGCACCTGTAGAGTGCAGGCAGGGTCATCTTCTAGAGAGGGCTTTCTCTGAGATCTCAGGGCACCCAAGCATCCTTTATGTCTTGCTTTTCAACATGCCAACATTTGATACTGATTTTATGTCCTTCAGACAGTTCATGATCTTTTCTTCTTTCTGGCTTCATTCTTGCCATTATTTCTTTCGGTCTCTAAAGGAGTTACTTAGCTGACCATGAAGCTAGAGCACAAATAGGCATTTTACAATATTTTTTTCACTCTTACTTAGTCTGAAACTAAGCAAAAGTTGGGGCTTGCATGTGCACTTAGACACTCCTGGGGGTCAGCAGTCAGGGAGCATGGCATGGGTCAAAATGAGTGCACTAAGTCTGGGGGACAGAGAAACACAGGTGCTGGATACAGGTCGTGGTTAGTCCCAGTAGGTCACAGTCATAAAATGGCGAGGCAGGTGAGCATTCTTCCAGGGGCCATGTCAGAAATAACAGACTTGAGCAGCAGGTGGAACTTCGTATGTCAGTCTCAAGCAGAGCTTGTTTCTGAGACAATTTTTATAAAAATCAAAACAAACTTCACTTTGGTCAGTCTGAGTCCTCAGGGAGATGTTTACGGTGAGGACTTGAGTCTAGAGTATGGAGAGTGTGAGCAGAGGGAGATCCCAGCAGAAATTAAGCAGATAAATGCCATTCATCTTCCTTTTTATACACAGTTCTGGTCAGTTCAAGGCACTTGTGCTTTTTATGACATTTGTATATGTTATTTGACCTTTCCTTGAATATTAAATTATTTTGGATGTCACGTCTGTCTCTTCACAAGTCATTTCTAAAGCTCTGAATTTTAGAGTAATATCCATTTTCTACACCCAGTGTCTAAGCCAGGCTCTGGTCACATTAGTAAGAGGCTTATCTTTGTTAGGTCCAATCCACTTGTGAACAGGTGCACACTTTGTAGTAGGCAGGGCATTCTACTTACGTAGAAGACACCCTGGTACCTAAGTTTTATCCTTTTCAGATTAAAGAAAAAAGTCTTTGTTTCCAACAAAATAAGGTTTTCTTCTATCAGTTTAATTAATGACTATTTCTAGCTGTCTCTGGCTTTTTAAAATGTATCCTCCTCCTTATACTTGCTGACTTCTGTCTACATGTATCTCTGTGGAGCAACCACACCCGGTTTGCCATCATCATGACATAAATACTCTCATCTGGAAGGGTAATTTATGGCCGGCGAGAGGGTTGGGCAAAGAAGAAAAAGGAAGATGAGTAGAACCAGCTAATGGGGTTGGTGGTGGAGGTGGAGGCCTCTTGGAGGGCGCTCAAGGGAAATTAGTAGAACTGCTGGGTTGAGGGAGGACAGAAGGATGGCAGCCAAGACTGGTAAATGGCAGATGGAGAAGCCAGTAACACACAGATAGCCCAAATAAACGATGCCAGGAACTGGGGGATTTGGGGAAAGTGAGGGAGGAGAAACGAGAGAAAACTGTCAAGTTACCAACTCCCAGTTTTAATGGGAACTCTGGAATAGGAACAGAGAAAGGGTGTGACTTGTCTTCCCTGGTATCCTGAGATGTGTGTAGGCTCAGTCTCTGATCCCTTCTGCCCTTATTTGTCCTTTCTATTCCTTTCATTTCTGTCCTTTCCTTTTCTTTTCTCTTTACCCATTCCTACCCTCTCTCTTCTCCATACTTCTGGCCTACATCTCCATGTTGAAGAATTACTTGATGTCATCACAGCTCCAAAGCATCAATTTGTCAATACAGGAAATTGTAATTATTTTTAATAAAGGAAAAAGGGAAAGAGAATGTGACTAATATCCAGGGAAAACCAGGCAACAGTCCAGAAAACATTGTGTCTCCAGGAAAGCAGCAGAAGGAATATCCCTCTGATCACATCTGACATCACCGCATGGAATTTGGATGATTTCTTGGGGCTTAGAACTATTTTTCCAAGATATTATAAGTTAAAATGAAAAAGTATTTATAAATCTCTTTTCCCCCAAGTATCTTTGGTTCTAAAGCAGAATCTTTTTTGTTTCTTAACTTGTGTTCATTCCCCTTTTTGCTTCTGTTCCAAAGAATACAAAAACAATCTTCCTTGAGATCTCTATTTCTTGGGTACTCCTTGCCAGTATATCCTACATGTGGATTAAACAGATTGCATCAACAGTGTGGTTGGGAGGCAGAGCAAGCAAGAGAAGAAGGGTCATGCTGTCCTAACATGAGCTTCTGGATTTCAGCTTGTCTATCAGAACAGTAACAATGAAGCGTGATCTATAAAGGAAATTTCCAAGTAATGTTGAGGGAGCTGTCTGCCTAGTTGAAGCTCTGATAGGAATATTCTCCTTTTTGAGTGGCAAACTATGGTCACTATGGGAGGCATCCCGTGAATCCAAAGGGCCACGAGCTCTGCTTTGGTTGTTCATTCTTAAAATAGCTCTTCAGTGAGAATTGTTGAGTGAATCTGTTTGCTTATGGTAAATTTAAAGCTTCACTGATGCCAGGAAGTTGAAGGTCTTTGACTATATATGGTCTTATAAAGAGACAAAATGCTTGTTTCCCTTTTTTATGGGCCATGTGGCATGTGTTTTTAATAGACTTTTAATTCTGTGCATAAGTGCAAACATAATACTGCCTAGTACGTTGAAGGCCACCAGTAAAGATGCTTGGTAAAGAGCTTAAGGTAGTTGGAGTTGGAGTAGTTTCTATGGATTAAGGGACTAGAAATAAATAAATGAATGAATGAATGAATAAATAAGTAAACAAATAAACAAACAAATAAATAAAATACCCACACACTCAGAGTTAACAGTCTCTGCAGTAACTTTATGATATCCTCTTCTACCTATAACTCATCTGTATTTTCCTCTTTTTACTTTATGTTTCCTAGCCACCCCCCCCCTTTTTTTAAATAATGCCTGAAGCAAGCATATACTGAAATAGAGATTCAGCTGGCCCTCTGATCATAATGTTTATACAGTGTGATAGAAGGAACCAGGAACTGAGATTTGGAAGGCCTTCTTCACCATGGCCTGGGGTTAATACTCAGGGCAAATAATTAGGTGTATCATTGGATTTATCTTGAAGAAATAATCTAGATATAGAATGGGAATTGAGTATACACCAAACCCTGAGTATTCATATAAATAATATAGTGCTAAAAAGGTAAGATATTATTTGTCTTGGAATAAATATCCCAAGTGTGTATTAGTACTTTTTTGTTATCTCCGTGACAGCCTGTGCTTCTGCCCCTCTAAAGGCCAGTGCTGGCTGGGAGTGTCGGTGTGATTAGGGATGGCTCCGCTTTCTGTGTACTGATCCTTTGGTGTGACATTTGTGTTCTCCTATACTCTCCAGGGCATACATGAGTGTGAAGGAGCTGAAGGAGGCGCTGCAACTCAACAGTACTCACTTCCTCAATGTCTACTTTGCTAGCTCAGTGCGGGAAGACCTTGCTGGTGCTGCCACCTGGCCTTGGGACAAGGAAGCCATTAGTCACCTGGGTAAGTGAAGTGAAGACCAAATATGGTAGAAAAATCGTGCAGGCCCCAAATGATTATGTGACGTGAATTTGAGGAAAAAAGAAAGAAAGAAAAAAATAAATTTGCTCAATGAATTAGCTACCTTGGACTGAGAATGGCTTCTGGAAGAATCTGTCAAAATATTTCAATATAGACAAGAAGGAGGTATTAGAGAAAACAGCGGCAAAGGCTCAGGATGTTCTAGACAAATATATGATCTAGATGTAAATAAGTTGCTGATGTGTAATAAGATCTATTTTATGCCTTGGAGAGCCTCAAGGGGGAAATTAGTAAAGAAGATGGCTAGACTGTGAAACCTGATTTATGGTAGTCAATGCGACAGAAGACCTGTGGGCTTCATGCATGGATCCTCAGGATCCATGGATCCAGGATTGGGCTCCTGAGGAAATCCTGGAACACTCTGGCTGTTGGGGCTCGCCTCCTTCCCTAGGAAAACGGTGACACCTTAATACTGAGTGGAACCTCTACATTCTTAAGAAAGATAACTCCTTTTATAATGTGTTATTGCTATTGTCAATCAATAAGTTATTAAGTCAGTTAATGTGGATAAAGAGTAATTATTCAATATAATTTGTAGGTACTTTCAAAGAGTCTTGAGTAGGATTTCACCAAACTTTATTTTAAAACTGAATTACCATAATTGGGAGGAAACTTCATGTTGGAAAGAGAATGATTATAGAGATTGGAAATCACTTTATAAATAATTTTAAAAAGGTTATGCAAAGTGAATCTTCTTAGTAATCAAATGTGAAGCACAGAGATATAAATTGAAGGAAGATCACATAATGCTATATATGTCAAACCCATGTATAATGGAGTCATTGTGAAGTGGCATCCAGAACATGTTGAATTGATAATTAAAATATGAGCAAGTTTCCGAAGGACAGCTAGTATCGTGGATTGGGGAAAAAGGAAGATGAGCAGTAGGTTAGCAATAGATGAAAAAATATTATTGCTGTTCAGGAGGAAACCAGAATATGAAAATCTCTGGTATGAATCAGGTGAACATTTAGAAAGCCTACATATCTCAAGCAAAGGAGGAGTCAATAAAAAAATTAAATATTAAAAAATATGATCCAAACTGAATGCTTTGCTTGTATGCTGTGTTATATTGGCTCTTCAGTATCTGATGCAGTTTTAGGGCCCTGAAGTCCTTTTATCACTAAATTTTGTATTTTCAGGTTGGAGTATGTGAGAAATCAGAAATTTGTGAGGTTAATGTTGCTTTCTAGATGAAAGCAAATGTGTCGTTCCGGCCTTCATGGTAGGCTAGAAGGTCATATTCCAGTAAACTATTTAATAGTGAGTTTGAGTGACTTGATTTATCCTCATCAAAAACAATGGTAGCAGAGGAGCATATAGACTGTAGATAAGTTTCTTATTCAATTAGGGCATATCTGATTTGCCAATGGTAACATTTCTGGTGTATATATGAGGAGGTTCTGACAACAAGGTTTACCCAGCTATGGTTTTCATGAGTCCCAGGTATATCAGTGGGAACTGAATCTGTGTTTGAAAACCTTTAGAAATGATATGTCTGCTTGGCCATTATGAAGGCAAGTCTTGGCCTTCTGATAAGAATCGCTGGGGTGAGAGCAGACCACTGAATGTTTTCTAACTTTATTGGAACTGGGCCATTGATAAGATTCATTTAACTATAAAAATGGGTAAAATACCAAGTGGGAAAAAAGCTATTTGAAGACATCAGACAGTAGCTAAGACAACAAGGATTTGAGGGCCCAATGTCAGTGAGAAGAAAAATGCATTGAAGTGAGTTCTATGTATAACTCAGTTGTTTTTTTCCATTCAGGGAAATTGCCAAATTCTCAGTGAAAGGAATAGAGGCAGAGCAGAGAGCAGTCTAAAGTCTGCTGAAGTCTCACTACTAGGGAGACAAAAATTAAAGGTCAGGCCATTCAAGTCATCCAAGACTCCCATAGAAATAGAAATCCCCAAAAAAGCCCAATATTCTGCTCATAATTTTCTTTTAGGATATTTGCTAACTACTAACCCATGCATTCTCAGGGACAGCAGCCAAGAAAACAAGTATAAAATAACTTCTAAGAGATTAAAAAGTCAAAGGATGGTTTCAGGAGTCTCATAGTAGAGGGAAGAAAAAGTTGGAATTGAGGCCCTATCAAGGAGAAGGGGCCCTGAGAAACATCTGTGTGACAGCAAACAGAGATAGTCCAGATTACACAAAGCCTGAAATCCAGCCTGAAACACTCTTAAATCCCTTTGTGAAAGAAAGTCAGTGGCCTATATTTAACTGCCTAACAAGAAAATTGACTATTTTTTTCCTTTCTCTGGAGGACGACAACATCATGAAGATCCTCTGTAAGTTGTCATGCCCAATGTCCAGCAATCAGTAAAAAATTATCAGTTATGTCAAGAAACAGAGCCAAATGATGGTAAACTTAGCTAAACAAAGAAGAAAGCAATCATGAATAAATACAGACTCACAGGTTACCCACATATTGGAGTCATAGGATATTGGTTTTAAGATAATTATGATGAATGTTATAAAATGTATATTAAAAGTGTAGAATATATTTTGAGAATTGAAATTTGTAATAATGAGTTAAATGGAAATTTTGGAAAAAAATACAAACAAATTAGGAAATTAATAAATAAGTTTATGAGCAGGGGAGAGAGTTAAGGAACTAGAAAATTGTAGAAAACATTTGTACTGAAGCTCAGAGAGTTGGAAAAAATATAGACAATATTCCAAAAGTGTTGGAAAAATATAGACAATAACTTGAGACATTTGAGACCTGATGAAAATTTCCTAATGTAAAATAGAGTTCTAGAAGAAGGGAAAGATATTGGGGCAGAAAAAATATCAAGGAGACAATGGCTGCAACTTGTAAAGTGATAGGAAATATAAAACAACAGATTCAAAATGTTTTACAAACCCCAGGAAGGATAAAATAGAAAGAAAATCACAAACTAGGTCCATTATAGCAAAAGTGCTTAACAACCAAAGCAAAGAAAAAAGTGCTTAGAAGTAGCTTAAAAAAAAAATGTATATTACTTTAAAAGGACAAACAGATATGCTGACTTTTCAACAGAAATTATGGAAATCATAAGACAACAGATATCACTTTTTAAATGCAAAAAGAAAATAATTGTCAAGTTAGAATACTATACTCAGAAAAAAATATATTTTAAAAGAAAGGAAAAGTAAAAATATTTTCAGGTATTAAAACTGAAATAACATCAGCAGTAAAATAATACTGAAGAAAGTTATGCAAGCAGAAAGAAAGTTAGAAGATGAGAAGTAAAGACATGCAAAAAGAAATGAATGATACTAGAAAGGATAAAAATATTAAAAGTAATAACAGTAATGTCTTTTTGGTTAAAAATATATGTAGAATTAAAATATGAAAACAATTGTACAAAAGGCAGTAAAGAAAGTGAGTGAAGTTAAAAAATTTAAGATCCTTTCCTTTTCTATATCTAGAAAAAGTGCTGATTTCAGTAATTTTAGACAGTAATAAGTCAAAAACACGTGTTGTAGTCTTTAGAGTGACCATTAAATGATAAATGATCTTTTGTAAGCTAACAGAGCAGGAAATGAAGTGATCCAGTGAAGGCAACAAAGGAAAAGAAAATAGGAATAAAAGAACAAATAGAAACAAAAAATAAGGTACTGATTATGACCTAATGTATTATTAATTACATTAAATACAAATGGACTAAACATACCACCTTAAAGCCAAAAATTATCAGACTGAAAACAAAACCCAACCATATGGTGCTTGTAAGAGACACATCTTAAGTATAAGAACAAAAAAGACTGGAAGTATAAGGATCAGAAGATGTATATATACATCATACAATGAAAATACTGGTGCAAAGAAAGTCAGTGTAGCTTTCTTATATCAGATAAAGTAAACTTTAAGATAGTACATATTATGAGAGATAAATAGGCATATTTTATAATGATAAGAAATTCAATTGGAAAATGTAACTGTTATAAATTTTATGCACCCAATAATATGCCCTAAAATTTGTAAAGCAAAATTTGACAAAAATAAAAAGAAGACAGAAAAATCCAGTCATATTTGTTATTTTAACGACAATTTTCTCAGAAAATTATAACTATCTAGTAGAGATCTAAAATATTTGAAAAATATTTAATATGCAACTTAATTAACAAAATTAATACAGTATACTTAAACAGCAAAGAATATACCTTGTTCTCATGAACCATGGAAAATTTACTGAGAGTTCTGGGCCAAAAAGTAAACTACAAAGGTTGCAATCATGAAGTCTTTGCTCTCTCATATCATTGGAAATAAGGTAGAAGTCAATAACAACAAAAAGAACAAAAAACTGAGAAATCCACAAATATTTGGAAACTATGCACTTCTAATTACCTCATGGCTCAAGGAATGAATTGCAATGGAAATAGGAACATATTTTTAAATGAAATGATTATGACAATAGGGCCTATCAAAATTTATGGTGTATACAAGAGGCTGTAAGTAGACCAAAATCTATAGTTTTATATATTAGAAAAGGAAATGTCTGAGCTAGATATCCATCCCAAGAAACCAGCAAAGAATAGCATATTAAATAAAAAAAATGACAGAAGGAAGTACTAAAAATAAGAGAAGAAGTAAAACAGAAAATAAACATTAATTAGAAAAAAATTAACAGTTAAATTTTGGAGGGGAGGGGCAAAGAGTTGATAAAACTCTTAGAAAAACTGATCAAGAAATGAAAATGAGAAAGAGTATAAAACCACTATGAGAAATGAAAGGAGTAATATTTTTTTTTTTAGATTTTTATTTTATTTATTTGACACAGAGAGAGCGATCACAAGTAGGTAGAGAGAGAGGGGGAAGCAGGCTCCCCGCAGAGCAGAGAGCCCGATGCGGGGCTCGATCCCAGGACCCTGAGATTATGACCCGGGCCGAAGGCAGAGGCCTTAACCCACTGAGCCACCCAGGCACCCCGAAAGGAGTAATATTTTTATATATACTATGGACATTTGTAGCCATAAGTATTTTCAGCAAATGGTGTTATAACAATTGGACATCCATAAGCAAAAGAAAATGAATTTCAACATGAATCTTGTACCTTGTAAAAAAAATTAACATAGATCAGAGATTTAAATATAAAAAGTAAACCTAATGCTTGCTTTGGCAGCATATATACTAGAATTGGAACGATACAGAGAAGATTAGCACAGCCCCTACACAAAGATGGCACAAAAATTTGTAAAGTGTTCCATATTTTTACAAAGTAAATAAGATGGCCAAAAGTAGTGATAAAGAGAGAGAGAATTTTGAAAGCATTAAGAGAAAGGAAATCAGTTACATACAAAGGAAACCCCATAGGGTTATCAGTGGATTTTTCAGCAGAGAACAGCATGATATATTCAGAGTGCTAAAAGGAGAAAATCTGCAGCCCAGGATACTCTATCCAGCAAGGCTTTCATTCAGAATAGAAGGAGAGGTAGAGTTCCCCAGAAAAACAAAAGTTAAAGGAATTCATGACCAGGAACAAAACCAGCCAAATCCCCATCATACAAAATGTCATCAGCCCATGGTTTCCAAATCCACAGTCTAGCCACCCTTCTGCCCAAGTCAGCATGCTACCTGCTCAATGCCAAGTCAGTATGCCTTCACCTCAAATTGACAAGGGCTCACACTGACTCTCTTCCTCTCAAATTCCAGCCTCTGTGCTCAAGTTTGTCCACAAAAGTGCATATAACTCTGGCAGGAGAATGAAGCAACCCAAATAGTGACACTAAATTCTGGGGAATATATAATAGATAAAAGGAGTGTGCTGGGCTAAGAACATCTCTAACAGCCACATCAAAGAGCAATACATATAGCATGAGGCTAATTACTGGAAGAAACAATCCCAGGAAAAATAAAACAGGACGAAATCAGAGGAGACAAACCATAAGAGACTCTTAATCATAGGAAACAAACTGAGAGTTGCTCGGGGAGAGAGACACGGGGGAGTGGGGTAACCGGGTGATGGACAGTAAAGAGGACACATGATGTAATGAGCACTGGGTGTAACATAACATAAAACTGATGAATCGCTGGCCTCTACCTCTGACACTAGTAGTACACTATATGTTAATTAATTGAATTTAAATTTAAAAAAGAAACACTCTCCCCCCAAAATACACCTATAGAACTTTTAAAAGAAAACATAAGAGAAAATCTTAAGGGCAGGGCTAGATGAGGAGTGCTTATATATGATACTCATAGCATGGTCCATAAAAATAAAAACTGACAAATTGGACTTAATCAAAATTTAAAACATTTTCTCTGAGAACCACTTTGTTAAGATGAACAAAGAAATGGCAGACCTGGAGGAAATAATTGCAGACCACACATCTCCTAAAAGATCTATATCTGGAATATATGAAGAATTTTAAAATTTAATGGTAAAACAAATATTCCAGTTAGAAAATGGGCAAAGACACGAACAGACATCTTACCAAAGAAAATACACACATGAAAAGATGTTCAGTATCATTAGCCACTGGGGAAGTGCAAATCAAAATGACCATGAGGTATTACAACACACTTTTTAGAAGAGCTAAAACAAAAAACAAAACAAAACAAAAAAACAGTGACAATACTAAATGCTGGTTGGGAAGCAGAGAAACCAGATAGATCTCTCATACATTGCTGGTGGGAAAGTAAAATAGCACAGCCACTCTGGAGAACAACTGGGCAGTTTTTTATAAAACTAAGCCTGTGCTTACCTGGTGATCCAGCAATTGGACACCTGAATGTTTTTCTCCAAGAAATCAAAACATATGTCCATTCAAAAACCTGCCCATGACTTCTCATAGCAGCTTTATTTGTAAGAGCCTAAGAACTGGAAACGACAGAAGTGTCCTTCCATGCTAGCTGCTTAACCAAACTGTGCCACATCCACACAGTGGAATAGTACCCAGAACTAAAAAGGAACAAAGCATGAATGCATACAACAACTTAGATGGACCTCAAGGGTATTATGCTGAAAAAAAAAAAAATCTCACTAGTTAAATGCTCTAAGATTTATGTAGTAGTCTCAAAATTCTATGTCGTATTCTCAATGAGGTAATTATAAAGAACAACTGAGTGGTTACCGGGGTCAGGATTGGGGTGTGAGGGTTGGGATATAGTATGGATGTGATATGAAGGAGAGCAAGAAAGAGATCTTAATGGTGATGGAACAGCTCAGTATCCGGATTGTGACAGTAGTTAAACAAAGGTGTATGTGTGATAAACTTATGTAGAACTGCAAGACACACACACACACATACACACACACACACACACAAAAGTGTTGTGTAAAAACTAGTGAAATCTGAATAAGGACTGTGACCTTTAGGCATAAGCAGAATACTCCACATCTAGTGAGTATCCTGCAAATAGCTGAATGAAGGGATGAACAAATAAATGAGTGAAGGTATTAAATGTAACTGGTTTCAAGAAATGTTTAAATTATCTCACGAGTCACTGACTCATAATGAATTGCAAAAGAGGCTAGGTATATTTATATTTTATTCTTAAACCTCTTAGGAATAACTGCCCTCCCACAAAATGTCCCTTAATGTGCTTGTCAGAAGCAGCAGCCTAGACTGAACAGTTGAAAGATCTGGCTCAAGATGAAATTGCTCGTGTTCTTATTTATTTCTTCCTGTTCAGCCACAACTGTGACCGAACAAGGGAACCATATAGACCTAAATCAGGTGTAGAGGAGTACAGACAGCTGGCATAACATGATAGAGGAAGACATTTAAGATTTTCTAAATGGAGTCTTTTGAAGACTCAAGCTTACGATTATCTATTTGTGTCAACATTCAAGAACCCCTGTATTTTGAGGGTCAGCTGAGTGACCCGGCAGAGAAGTACACCGGCCTGAAGGTTGGAAGATCGAATCCAATTTCCGACTACCAATGGCCTAAGTCAGTACATGGAAAGACTGATGTAATTCATGGTTGTGTTTTTCCATCCACACCATTTCTGACTCTTAGCATGACTTTGTACTTTTAATACTATGGTAATGCAGGGTAGAATTTTTTTTTTTTTTTGAATTTTTTTTTTTTTATAAGTGAATGAATGAGCTCCCCTTGAGCTCTAATGTTCAGTAGTTTGAACATCTGTAGCCTTAGTCCACAACACTTAAAATACATCTTTAAAGGCCGAAGACTTAAGTAAGTGGTAAACCAGCCTTTTCCTAAGCTGTCAATACCATACTCGTAATCATTCATTCAAAGAAAAGTGGTTGAATCTGTTTGTGGCAATAATGGACATACAATAATAAAATGAGATCACCCTAAAGGTTTGTACTTTAAAGGTAACTGCGAGGCAGACATGCAGATACACACTTCCACTACTGTGTGATGATACTGCCTATGAGGTAGGTAAACATGAAGAGAAAGGGCCTAATTGTGCTCAAAGCATCAGGGAAGAATTCCCTGAGGGGCAGAGGCTGGAGAGGAGAGTTGAAAGATAAGCCGGAGTTGGCAGGCAATGAGACAGCACTCCAGAGCCAAAGAACTTAGAGATGCCAAGGTTTAGGCTGTTAAAAACCTGGGCATGCTTAGAAGTAGAACGTACTTGGAATGGCCAGGATAGTGCTTTTCAAACTTATTTTTCCTCCCTTGTACCCCCTAAAACACATTTGAAAAACTCCGAACCCCTTCGTACATTCTAAGAGCAACATCTAAAATAGTGGCAAAGAATATATTTCCTGCTTTATTACTTTAAATTATTGACAATTAAAGAGAAATTTTAAATCTACTCTCCTAATGAATCTTCAGTAATGTAATGATTTGATAATCACCATTATCGACAAATTCATGGCCATGCATTTTTTTTTTTTTTTTTAACATCGGGACCCTTCCCAATTCATTGTACCTTTTTCTGTTTGAATTTGTGTTTCCATTCCATTTCTCCTGTAGAACTTCATACTAATGCAACATATGCATATTTTTAAATATCTTTAGTCATCTATTTCTCTGCTGAAAGCATATTTTAAATAAAACAACTCTTTTGTGATAATTTTTAATTAAGCTTTTTATTTTGAGATAATTATATATCTACATGTAGTTCTAAGAGATAGTGCATAAAAATTCTATATACCCTTTACCCACTGTCTTCCAATGGTAACGTCAGCAAAACAGTAGTACAGTATCAACACCAGGATATTAACATTGATACTGATCATAAGTTATAAAATGTTAAAAGATTTGTTCTCTGTGAGTTATCTTTTCAAATATTTGCTTGTTCAAAATTGATCAAAATACTCTTTTAAAATGTTGATTAATAGCTAGTAAACAAAATGAGGAATGCATATTTTAATAAGTGTGGCTTTTCTTCCCCAAATTAGTTCTTGTCTCTGTGGATGATTATAATTTTTTTTGGATGAATATCATTATTGCTACCTTGAAACAGGATTTAGCATCAGTTATATTGTTTTTCTTTTTTCTTCCATACCTCTGAGTGCTGAGAAATTTGTTCACATAAATAAGTATATGGGAAAAAATGGAGTTCTAATTGATTGACTGAATTGATAGGGGTGCCAAGGTAGAAAGTACAGGAAAAGGAGGAACAAATTGGGAGCTGGTTTGGTTTAAATATGTTGAGCTTGGGATCTCTGTAATCTGACTATGCAGAGATTTTCACAGAAGCAGGAGGAGGAGCAGGATTCAGGGGTATACCAGAAACCTAAGGAGAGAAAATTTTGAGAAACTCCCCAGTGGCCCAGCTGGGGAGCTGCTGCAGAGAGATGAAGTCAGTACAAGTCATTTTGGCTAGGTCAGAGAGGAGTCTGTCACTGTCGGGCACAAAAGTTAGACACTTCAGAGTTTTCTGGGCCAACCAGCTTTCCACTTGTTCTAGGGAACATCTGTACTGCCAAAGAACACTCGGAGATCCTGACTGGATCATTAGAAACATGCCCCAATGTCCAGGAGACCCAAGAACTGTGTGGGAGGGAACTTGAACCAGGCTCGTGATGGGGGTTTAAACAAGTGGCCCGGATGATGTGACCATTGTAGGGAAAAAAGTCTTTGAGTGGGTTAGGGCTTCCCTTGGATAAGAACAAATGGAATCTTGAGCAAATCACCTCTCTGAGCCTTATTCTCCCATATATAAAATGGGGACAATAAGCATAAGGAAGAGAACCAGCCCATAGGAGGGCTTCAGTAAATATTAGTTCCATTAGTAGTGCCGCAAAACAGTAGAAGCTCCGAACACCATGTGTCTGTGGTTAACCTTCCTGGTTGTGCCCTCCGTCGACCCCCTTACCTTCAACCTGGAGATCGTTAGTACCCAGGAAAGATGGTGGCTCCTCTGGAACTCCGTGGACGGGAGGCGAGAGCTGGCACGGGGTGGTGCAGTTGTGGCAGATATCTGGGGAAAGGCAAAGTAATAGCAGGGAGCGGGGGCAGGTAAAAGCAGCAAAATTCGCCCAGAGGTAAGAGAGCTCTCCCCCAAGCAGAACTTCTGGAGGAGTCCCCCAGGGCAAAGCCCAGCTTCCTCCCAACCACACTACTGGATGTTGACACTGGGGAGTCATATCCATTGTGACACCTTCGTGCACAAGGTGAGGAAGGCAGCAGGTGCTGAGAAAGAGCCACGGATTTGACACGTGGGAAGTGTTTGGTAATCGCAGCCAGATTGTTCCTGGGGTGTGCAGGTTCAGACTCCAGGGTGGGATGGGTCGAGGAATCTGCTCCAGGTAGCCAGGAGCACACTGGTGGTAGCAGTCATTAGATGGCGGGACCAGGGGACACAAATTTTGTCCCCAGTCCACTGTTCTCTTTACTGTGCCAAAGCAGGATGATTCTCCCAGGAAATAAGGAATGAACAAGATTTATAAACTGGAGAGCACGTGTAAATATGAGGAATTATAGAAGCATTCACCAGACAAGCTACACGATGAACAGCTGGTGGGTAGCAAGTAACCCCATTTGCTGCTGCTCTTATAGATTCAGCAAATGGGGTTATTCTGGGTGTCCTGCAGTTTTGAACACAGGGAACACTCTTGGATATTGAAAACTTTAGACAAAATTGCCCTATGATATGAATTTCATACCCTGAAATTGGGGTGCTCCAAAGGTAGGTTTCATGTATTTGTAAATAGGGGGAGTGAATAGTCACCTTTTATGTGATGACTTGAAAGATCTCCTTATTTATCTATTCGTTTGTAACTTTTTATTCTTTTAGACTTAGCATGTGAGCAGGAGATAGGGGGAGAAGGGGCACAGGGAGAGGGAGAGAGGGAATCCCCAGTAGGCTCCACATTCAGCACAGAGCCCAACACGAGGCTCCATCTCACAACCCTGAGATCATGACTTGAGCTAAAATAAAGAGTCAGATGCTTCACCAAGAAAGCCATCCAGTTGCCCCAAATATCTCCTCTTTTAAAACATGTCCTGGTAATCAATGAATCCTTGGAGCCCAGAACAGAGCCTGACATAGAATAGATGTTTATTTAATAAATGATGAATTAATAAATGAAGTTTTAAAATATCTTCCCCATTCATACTGTGTGGCACCTAAAATCCTGGCATGAGTGTTTGTGTGTGTGTGTATGTGTGTGTGTAGCACTACCCTCATCCACAGGCGAGAAAGGATTAACATACTGTCTCTGACGCCTCAGTGATAACATCTTCCAGCTTTAAGTAATCACATTACTTTTCTCCCCTGGCGGGGTGGTGGCAGGAGAACCCTGAGTGCCTGACAATAGGAGTGGCTGAGACAGTACAAAAGAAGACAGGAAGTGACATCAGACTGTAAACTCTTCCCCCTGTAGGCATTCTTGTCTTGGTTCAGTCTTGTCCAGAACAAGGACTTCCTCCTATGAGACCACAGGCTGTAAAACTAAGGAGCCAATACAAGATTTGGAGATGAATAGATTTCTGGCTGGTTTTATTAAAAGCTTGCTGCTTTTTCTAGACCTCTTCTTTTTTTAAAATCTTCTCCATTTCTTTCTCTCCCTCAGTCTTTCAGTCTGCCTCTACACTTTCCTCCCTTGCCCTGCCTCAGAGTGCTTCTTCCTTGAACCCTTCTGCATACTTGGATGGCTTTGTCCCTTCACTGTGGAGAGTGTGTTTGGGGGAGTGTATTTTAGCCAGTAACTGGAAGTAATCATGTAGGCACCTGCAGACCAGCCCTCAACCTCCTTGTTTTATGGCCATATAACATTCAGCCCTACACATTTTATAGAACCGTTTTAAAGTCATTTCAACTCATGTCCTTTCCTCAAACTGCCTGTGTTTTTGTTTTTGTTTGTTTGTTTTTGTTTTTGTTTTCTTTTTAAATAGAAGTCGCTTAGGGGAATCATTCTCTTTACTATAGGCCACCCTGGTGGTCTTGCACTAAAGCTGGGAAAAGCCAATTGGAACTTGAGAATGCAGCATCACCTTGGGACTTTGGCTCTCTGCTACTGAGATGTCATGTTTTAATCAGCAACTTTTTTTTCCTTCCCCTACACCATCCCCTAGACCACACAACAACCCTGTCTTATTGTTTTAGCTTGTCCCTTATAATCAAGGCTGGAAGGTCTTCTAAGACCATAATTGTGCTCCCCCCTCAGTCCATTAAGTAGCAGCTAACTCTGCCACGTGTGGCCACCAGTTGCTACATCCAGGAGTCCCATTGACGCTATGTTCTATGTACAAGTTAGTGGTAGTGGCATGAAGTAACTTCAGATCTCAGTATATACATTCAGGTATGCAAGAAATGTAACTTTTATTTATTCTATAATTGAACTTAATTTCTATTTTGAGCCCCTCCTTAGCTGGATAGTAGACATTTACTCTTAGTCAATTAGCTGCTTTTTGCCTGGGGCTGTATCTGACTCTAGAGGAGGCTTCTGAAAGCCAAGGTTATAGGGGAAAGGATGCATTTTGTCAAGGATGAGATTGCCATTGTTTCCATCATAGGATTCCTTCAGGGGATCTCTGGGAAGCTCTCTGCCACTCTTCCTTTTTAGCCATTTTGCTCTAACATTAAGACTCTTCCTCAGGGATCCATTGCTGGAATAAGGCAAGATCCCTCTGCTGTGAGATCACGCGTACTGGTTTTGAATCCTTTTACTGGGGCATTGAAATACAGAATACAGTGCACTTTATCTGGACCCATCACTATCTGTATATTCCCATTATTTCCCTTTTATCTCTTTTCTCTTCCTCCAGCTTAGAAGAATTTGTTCCAGGCTGAGATGTGATGATGGCATTGGTAATGGGAAGCAAAGATCACTACCCTCCATTCACCCACCATGCTAGTAAACCCTGCATTCCATCAGGGCCCATAGACTTTGGGAATCTCACAGTCAGAAAAGGGCTTCTTTTTTTTCTTTTCACTGAATCTTATACCTCCTAGTGAAGTAATGGATGAAGGCAGAAGAGTCTGGCTTCCTGAATTGACAATGGGGTAAAGGGCCAGGAGCCACTGGCATAAAATGTGAGGATTTCCAAAATGTTGCCCTCTGTTCACATTATTGCTTCGAAGTTTCCCCTGAGTAGGAACTCCTGGGTTTTGTCTTCAGTTCCTAGGCAGCCTTGTAGGACAGATATTGGGGAGGTGAATGAAGATAGAGTCTGACAGTGTCTTGGAGTGAAGATTGAGGAATGAAAGATACTGTTGAAAACATATTGGCATGTCTTTCTTCTACTTCCTGTTTCAATGTGGTAAGTAAGAGCAGAGAACACAAAGAAAGGGGTTCAGTAGTAGGAAAGGGAATCTCATTCTACCCCCCATTCCCCCATTCTACCACCATATTTTATCCTTTATTTGTGCCTTAGTTTTATCCTCTAAGATGAGAAGAAACAAAAAGGAATAGTGGTTTTTTTTTTTTTAAGATATTTTTTTTTTTTTTTTAAGATTTTATTTATTATTTGACAGAGCGAGAGAGATCATAAGTAGGCAGAAAGGCAGGCAGAGGGAGAGGAGGAAGCAGGCTCCCTGCCAAGCAGAGAGCCCAGGACCCTGAGATCATGACCTGAGCCGAAGGCAGAGGATTAAACCACTGAGCCACCCAGGCACCCAGGAATAGTGGTTTTGAGTATAGGAAATGATAATTATATTCTCTGTAACTAGGGAAGTAGCAAGGAAGAAGATTATTTGCATTACATCTGACCTACTTGCAAGGTCTATGAAGAATCACACTAACTGTCCAATCTTATAAGATATCCTTTTCATACACAATCACTAATACTAAGCTATCACAGATAATTTTTGAATGTCAGTGTATCGTCTGCAGATCGAATGGACACTTGTCTGTAACTTTGTCCGGGTCTTGTCTGTCTTCTGGGTGCCCTTGGGTCTCAGGAGCAGAACAGCATGGAAACAAAGTATGAGCAGCCCAGGGGCAAATCAGAGCTCCTTGTGTGGAGATGTTTGTCTCCCTTGCCTGGTGATGCCCGGTTTTACTCTAGAAAGTCTGCCCTGTTTTGTGGCCAGACCCTAGCCTTCCCATGTTCTTGATGAATGAAGATGGTTAGGAGGAAGCCAACAAGAGGTGGGGGCAAATGAGCCTGTGTGGCCAGGCTCCATTATATAATTATAGTAATATTGACAAATGGTCTAGTATACATTTGGGATTACTTTGTTCCAGAAAAAATAAGCTAAATGTTTATTTGTCTACATGACTATTTCAACCTCCGTAACAACCCTTTGAGGTTAGAACTCTCATATTACCATGAAACAGATCAGGAAATAGCCTCGAGGGCTCTTAAGGAGGATTCCAAAAGATAAGGATCAATACATTTCCAGTGAGTGTCGCAGCCAAAGAAGGAGCCCAGATCAGTACAAAGGTCATCTTGTGTGCTCGGTTCCTGTGAAGTGCTCCAAGGACCCTCCTGTAACCACCCAGAGCCCGACCCATGGACACGGAGGGACACGCGGGGCATACGTATCAGTGTCAGAAGATGTTGCTGCTTTTTAAACATTTTAACATAGAATAGGAACGGGAAAGTAGCATTTTGTGCTATCTTTTTATTTTTCCTACGGAGTTGCTCCTGGAAAAGAATTGCGTATTTCCCTCAGCACATGGGAATTCCCAGCCCCTCAGACCCTCCTTGGTCAGACACAAATAAAAAAGGCAAGAGGGGGTTGTCATGATATTGATCAGGTCTTGTTCCTTCTTAATGAAAAGAAGTTCTCACATTCTTCTTTTTAGATTTTTGGCAGCAAGTCTTTATGCTTCACTCAGGCTTTGGTGGTGAATACCTCTGTGTTGGGGGGGGGATTTTTATCAAAACATGAAAGAACTTTTATAAACTAAGCCATGAAATTAATGTTTCTCCTCTCCTACCCAGGTGAGTGTATGTGCGTGATGAAAACCCACTCTCTTAATAATTTCACAAGTTTATTTTAGTTGGAGTGAAGGGTGATGAGAACTGTGTGGGACCCCACTCACAAGGGAAAAGAAGGGAGGGCGTGAGGACCGGGTGGCAGTGAATTGGGATCCCTTGAAAATCTAGCAGATCTGAGGGGAGAATGACTGCGGCTGCTTCTGCCAGCGTTTCCCTTCCCCTCAGGCTCGGAGCACAAGTGCAGGTGAGGATCCGTGGTAATACAAGTTTTTGCTCACGTGGTATTATGATCATCTCACACAGCCTGATGGTTAGCTCTTAGCAGCACAGGGTGAGAATAGGAGGGACTCTTAGTGACAAGCCTGGCTAGCCTCCTCATTTTGCAGATAACCCAGGGAAAGAGCAGAGCCAAGGTCGTACAGCTAATTAGGGTCAGGACCACGTCCTAAGTTCCTCAAGTTCCGGTCCAGTGTGATTTCCTAATCAGTTAGGCTCTAGTGAGCAGAATTACTGTAAGAGGACCTTGGGCTTTTTCCTCAACATGTATTGGTGTATTGAGCACTTAATTCTGAGTTAGAATATACAATATTCTATCTAATACATAGCAACTAAGCTTACTACTCTGTGTTCCATACAGTGATTTGGGGGCAAAAGTCCCATCTTTCTGGGATTAAAAAATACAACAGCAAGTGTGTTAAAAGGTTTATGTTTTTAATTAAACTTTAAGTGCTGTGTGGCTAAATCTATATCCTCCCGTTTGGAGAATGTGCATTACAGGTGCTAGGGAGGAAAACCCTGGCCACCTGTCGTTGGTGTGGAGGAGATTTGCCGGGCGTGTTGAGGATTTGCATTTTTATGCTTCTTCCTCTCCTTATAAATAAGCTGGTTTATTGAAAGAAGAATATTCTAGATTTGGAAATCTCTCTTGTGGGGTTGAGGCAAAAACTTTTGGAGATTGCTGAGATACCCACTGTCATAATGACCACCCTCATATCCTCCTCCAGCGTCCCCAGGACCACACTCCCAGTCATCCCTCCTTCCTATTTTTGCCATGTCTTCTTCCCGGAGTCTTATTTCTGTTCAGGTATAACCCCTTTCTTCTTTTTCTTCTTATTTATTTTAATTAAAAATTTTTATTTATTGGGGCGCCTGGGTGGCTCAGTGGGTTAAATCCTCTGCCTTCGGCTCAGGTCATGATCTCAGCCTGGGATCGAGCCCCACATCGGGCTCTCTGCTCAGTGGGGAGCCTGCTTCCCCCTCTCTGTCTGCCTACTTGTGATCTCTCTCTCTCTAATAAATAAATAAAATCTTTAAAAATAAATTATTTATTTGAGAGAGAGAGAGGGTGCAAGCAGGGGTAACAGCAGAAGGAGAGGGAGAAGCCTGAGCAGGGAGACCAACTGACTCGGGGCTTGATCCTGGGACCCTGAGATCATGACCCAGAGCCACAGGCAGATGCTTAATGGACTCAGCTACCCAGGCGCCCCTAAACTCCTTTCTCCTACCACTTGAGAAGATCCCAGGAGGACTTGGGATGGACTGACCATAGGTATGGGTAGAAAATAACTATTGATTGGGAGTTTTCTTTGTCTTTGGTAGTGTTCCATGAATTGTGCTCTAAGGAATCTAGTATCCCATATGTCAAAAGATATTCTAGCCCAAACAGATTCTGTGTTCAAATGAGTTTGGGAAGCAAAGGATTACACAGAATTGTTGCAGGGTTTTTCAGGCCCTTTAGCAGAACAATTCTCAGGCACTAGGTAAATCTGCAGGAGGTGGATGTGGTGTGCTGCATTTTTCTCAGGCCTACTTAACCCTGGGATACCATATGATTTAGGAAGAACTACTCCATGTGGATACTTTATAGGTGAAGTGTAGCCTTTCAAAGTCCCATTTCTGTCAAATTGAATGTAAACCTTGCTTAGAGGTGGGGGAAGGGAAAGGAAGAGGGCAAGAGGTTAAGTGTGTGTAGGAGTAAGGGGGTCGGTGGAGGAAGCTATAAGGGAGTGAAGGTGCTTACAAACAACGCTATGGTCTCAGGGCACTAGCACTTGAACTTTGATGATGGATACTATGGCAATGGATGTAAACATCAAGGGGTCAGCATCTTGAAATGTGGAAATACTGTATTTTGCTGGCTTTATTCAGATACGGGGCCATTCTGGTTGTTACTGAAATAGATCTGTGTTCAAATTACTTTAACTTTATGTTCGAAAAATGAAAAAAAATAATTTTATAAAAGAAAAAAGGTTACTGTTGGAGAATAAGCACTTTTACTGAAAGTGATAGAAATGATACACAAGGGAGATAAGGTCTGGCTCTGTTTTAGATGTGACAGTAGACAGTATTTTTCAGGAAGGGTCTTGGCTTGGCTTGGTTAATGTCAGCCTGTCTGAGTAGAAGGGAAGAAACTAGAACTTGAATTTAGAAACTACTATTTGCAGTAAGGTAGTCACTAAATGGGCAGATTGAGTCACTCACTGCAAAAACCAGTGGGTATGGCACCAGATACCCTGTGATTCTGCTCTGCCCATAAAACCATTTATGTAGTTGTCTGTAGGGCATCACATAGAATTTAGGAATGAGACATACTCCCTGGAATATGATCCTGTGAAAGAGGCAGGGCTCTTCTTTTGGGGGGACTGCTGTACTAGGCTATTGATAGAGAGAGGGCTCAGGTAGGATGAATGAAGCAAGTTGTGGGGCTTGGGATCAGATCTGGGACAGAGGAGCAGGTGCAGCCTGGAGAAACACAACCAGAGCTTGGTCCAGAGCTCTTGACATGACCTGTTTTAGGACTTAGAGATGAGGATGAGGCCTGATCCTGCCAATTATTGGAGATGAAGAAGGAAGGTCAAGTGGTTTCAAACATGGGGAGAGGAAGGAAGCAGGGATTGGAAAGCAGGGATTGGGAAGCTAGACACATAGAAATTGGTCTCTTAGAAGTCTTTAGCCTTTCCTTTTGTAAAATTACAATGATACCACTACTTTCATCCAAGCCCAGATTGGATCCAATGAACTCTTCTCTGAAACACCCCCCCTGGTATTTGGGGAGATTCGGGGGAAGTGAGGATGTGGCACATTCCTGCAGTGCCTCTGACACTCTGAATTGCATGGCCGTTTAGTTGGACTTGCCTTTTGTCTCAATGGTTGTTGGCTCCTTGTGAGGAGGGATCATGAAATCAGAAGCAGCACACATTAACTGTCATTACTAAACTCCTATGGTGTGCCCAATGCTTTAGAAAACCCAGATCTACAAAAACGAAGTAGTAGGTGTCATCATCTTCACTTTACAGACAATAAAACTGAGGTTCTAGAAGGTCAAATAGCTGTTCAAGAGTTCAGAGCTGGTCTGTGGAGGGTCAGGGTTCAGACCCAGACTTTCCTGACTCTAAGCCCCATATGCTTTCACCCAGACCAATGGCTCTCGACTGGAGAAGTTTCAAAACATACAGAGGCAGGGCGCCTGTGTGTCTCATTTGGTTAAGTGTCTGCCTTTGGCTCAGGTCATGATCCCGGGGTCCTGGGATAGAGCCCCACATCAGACTCCCTGCTCAGTGGGAGCCTGCTTCTCACTCTGCGTGCCGATCCCCTGCTCGTACTCCCTCTCTCTCTGTCAAATATGTAAGTAAGTAAGTAAATAAGTAAATAAATAAATAAAATCTTAAAAAAAATACTGAGGCACATATCCTCATCCTTGAATATTTGGGTTCATTTCTTCTGGGTTAGCATTTGGATATCTGTGGGGGTTTTTTTTGTTTGTTTTTGCTTCTACATATAAGTTCATTTTTTAAAAATGAATTATAATTAAACGTAGATTGGGGACCATCCATTCTCTTTTCCATAATTGTTGTACTAATTCACATTTCTACCAAATAGTGTAATGGATTTTTAATTTTTTTCTTTTAATTCCAGCATAGTTAACATATAGGGTTATATAGTTTCAGGTGTACAGTATAGTGACTCAACAATTCCATACATCACCAAGTGTTCACAACAAGTACGCTCTTTAATCCCCATCACCTATTTTGCCCATTTTCCCACCCACCTCTCCTCTGGTAACCATCGTTTTGTTCTCTGTAGTTAAGAGTCTGTTTCTTGACTTATCTCTCCCTCTTTTTTGTCCTTTGCTCCTTTGTTTTGTTTCTTAAGTTTCACACATGAGCGAAATCATATGGCATTTGCCTTTCTCTCACTGACTTTCGCCGCATAGCATGATATTCTCTAGCTCCATTCATGTTGTTACAAATGGCAAGATTTCATTCTTCTTAATGGCTGAATAATGTTCTGTTGTGTGTGTGTGTGTGTGTGTGTGTGTGTGTGTGTGTGTATGTGTATACACACCACCATACAACCAAGTGTGTATGTATATACACAGACACACACTCTTCCATTGTGTATATATATTGCATTCTTCTTTATTCATTCATCTATCAGTGGACACTTTTATTGCTTCCATAATTTAACTATGGTAGATAATGCTGCTATAGACATCAGGGTGCATGTTTCCCTTTGAGTTAGTATTTTTGTAGGTTGGGGGTAAATACCCTGTGGTATGATTACTGACTGGATAGTAGAGTAGTTCTCTTTTTAACTTTTTGTGGAAACTCCATAACTGTTTTCCAGAGTGGCTGCACCGATTTGCATTCCCACCAACAGTGCAAAAGGTTTCCCATTTCTCTACATCCTCCTCAATACTTACTGTTTCCTGTGTTTTTGATTTTAGCCATTCTGACAGGTACGAGATGATATCCCCTTCCCGGTTTGATTTGCATTTCCCTGATGATGAGTGATGTCAGACATCTTTTCATGTGTCCATAGGTCATCTGGACGTCTTCTTTGATAAGTCTGTTCATTTCCTCTGGCTATTTTTAAATAGGATTATTTATTTTTGGGGGTGTTGACTTGTATGAGTTCTTCATATATTTTGGGTATATTAGCCCTTTATCAGGTATGTCATTTGCAAATATTCTCCCATTTAGTGGGTTGCCTTTTAGTTTTATTGTCTCCTTCACTATGCAGAAGCTTTTTCTTTTAATATAGTCTCAGTTGTTTATTTATGCTTTTACTTCCCTCACCACAGGAGACATATCTAGAAAAATGTTGCTACAGCCAGTGTAAGAGATCTTACTGTCTGTGCTCTCCTCTAGGATTTTTATAGTTTCAGGTCTCACATTTAGGTCTTTAGGACATCTGTGTTTTTTAACTCCACTAGGTGATGTTAGTGTGCAGTCAGCCCTGAGAATCCCGGCCATCCATCATGTCATGTTGTCGTTATCGCTATCCCTGGCTTCCAGTACAACACTCATCTATGCTAGGGGTTAAAGACATGTTTATTGATTAGTTTAGAGGGTGTCTGTGACCAAAGGGAAGAACAGGGACTGAATGCCACTAGAAGTTCTAAAGTGTTCCCTCAGAGGCTGAAATGGAACACAGTGTTGACCAGAAGCCATGGTTAAGGATCAGAGGGCTGCTGTTCATTACACGCTTAGAGATGTTTTCCAAACCTTCCATTGCAGGTGGCGTTGTCCTCAACCCAGCCTATTATGGCATGCCTGGCCATACCAACATTATGATCCATGAGGTGGGGCATGTCCTGGGACTCTACCACGTCTTCAAAGGGGTCAGTGAGAGGGAATCCTGTGATGACCCCTGTAGGGAGACAGTGCCGTCCATGGATACGGGAGACCTCTGTGCCGACACTGCCCCTACTCCCAAGAGCAAGCTGTGCCAGGACCCAGAGCCTGTCAACGACACCTGTGGCTTCACCCACTTCCCAGGGGCTCCTTTCAGCAACTACATGAGCTATACAGGTACCACAACAGTCTCGATGGAATACTTTCTATTACAATTACATGGGAGCCCTTTGCAGCTGGGGCGGGCTGTGGAGGTGTGGGAGGTGGAGGGGACTGTGAAGCAGTCATTCAGGCCAGAGCGCTGAAGTGTGCTCATCACGGCATAGTCTTTTGTCTCGTGTCTTTGAAGAACTTAAAGAAATATGAACGTCTTAAGGGGTCTTGTGGACTGAATTCTCCTCCGCTAGAGATGGAAAGGAGAATACACTTTTATCCTGGATAGTTTAAAAAGGGGACAAAACCAAAAGCTCTTTTGAGATTCCTTTGCCCTTTAGAACTGGTTATTCTTGTTCTTGGCCATGTTCTTAAAGCATTCGCTCCGAAGTAGACTCAAATAGTGATGGGGAAAGAGGTTTCTGGGTCAAGGTGGCTCAGTGCTATTTTTGAGGTTGATGGTCAAGAAGATGGACCTGGTTAATTTTAAGTTCAAGATCAGGATTCCTTCTTATTTTGTTATTTTTTTTAAGGTATCAGATTGGCTTCCTCCAGCATTAGCCACGGACTGATTCTCAGCTTGTCTACCAAAAAAAAAAAACAAAAAAAAAAAAACAACTGTCTCATTTGAAAAATGGTACTACTCTCCTGGCCCTGGGAACAACCCTATTATTTGGTCTTGTTTTCCTGGATTATGTCTCTTCCTGTCCTCTTTCACCTTCCTTATTTCTGGCAAAAAGTAGTACTAATCATAGTCTCTTGATAACGGACTCAAATTTATCCCTACAAGTAAGGACTGATTTGATTTGATGATTTATTCTAGGGAGAAGGAAGGAAATGATTTTTCAGTAAGGTCCAGGGGCTTGTTTGGTGATAAATTCTAGGACTATCTAAAAAAAGAGAGAGAGAGGGAGAGAGATGAATCCCATGAATGACCTTGGTCATGCCTTTGAAGGGAAGAAAAAGAGTGGTCCTGCTTTTGACTTATCAATATATTTCCACCCAAGTCTCATTCGGGTATATAATTCAGGTGCATTGAATTCATGAGGACCAGCGTCCCTGCCTCCCCCAACTAGGACACAGTGGCCCTTGCCAGAAAAGACCAGACAATGGGGTGCCGAAGGCAGAGCTGTGAAAACATCTAAGAAACAGGGGGCAATATTTGACTGGCATGCTCTCATTAAAAAAGGCCCTAAAACTAAGATAAGTCCTTTTCCAGCCTGTGAGAATGATGTCTCACCGGGAGATGTTGCAGGCTCCAAGAAGAAGGCTGAGACCTCCATTCCCAGTCCTACTGCATCTTTGATGTTTTGGTTCCTTCTTTCCTCGATCATCTCCACCGAATCTTCCCTAACCTTGGTAGAGTCACCGGGCATGCAGCAGGTGTCTGCAGCTCTAGAAACGTTCATGAATAAAAAGGCCATATGCCGAAACACTGCCATCTTGTGGTTTCCCGAATAAGTAACCTTCAGCCAGGAGCAATCTACCCCAGGGCGGGAGTCTTAACCTTGGCTCAGTGTGACAGCAGGGTAATGGTCCTTGCTTAGGGATAAGCGAGCGCTATTCTTTGCCTTCTCTTTCCCACTTGCAGCTTAGATACTCTCTGGAACAGAATACATTTAGTCATTTGGCAGGTCTTTATGGAACCCAGTGAGTGTGAGACATCGTGTTGGGGGCTAGTGACTTAGGGCACAAGCAAGGCACACCTCCCCCGGCCTTGGTGCTCTTTGTGGGTTAAGACCTTTATCTCTCCTGTTCCTTTTTTTTTTTTTTTTTTTTTGTCTCCACAGATGATGACTGCACCGACAGCTTCACCCCGAACCAAGTGGCCCGGATGCATTGCTATTTGGATCTTGTATATCAGCAGTGGAGTCAGAGTCAGAAGCCCACCCCCATCCCCATCCCACCCATGGTCATCGGGCAGACCCACACCTCCCTCACCATCCACTGGCTTCCTCCCATCAGTGGGGTGGTGTATGACAGGTGAGAGAGGTGCTTGCCCCGGGCGAGCCGCTCTGTGTTCTCTGTGGCATTTCCAGCACATGAGGGGAAGAACGTGAAGGGAGGGGAACCCCAGTGTGGAATGATCTACACATGCGCCACTGCTCAGGGCTGCCCCCCACCGCCCATCCCGCTTCGTCCCCATCTCCCCAGTGGAGCTCATGGGGCTCCCAGGTAAGCCCGTGGCTCACCAAGTGTGCTCCCTCCTTGGCAAGGGGCCCAGCCAGTGTTTCCTCCGAATGTCATAGCTGGCAGGCTTCCAGGAACCAGGAAGAGGTTGATGAATGTGATAAAGACCACCTGACACAGCAGAGGTGGCCCTTGCTGTCTGCCCAGGTCAGCCCTTGCTGATGAGCAGGGGCCTGCTCCTTGCACGGTGGTGTTGGGGGAAAGCGGGCGAGGGGCCGTCCTTCAGGCAGTTCTGGGGGTGGCAGGCCAGCCTTTGCTACAAGCGTGTGTAGGGCCTTCACTGGCTTGTGCTGTGTTTCTGGTGCCTTCTCTGCTTCCTGTTGTACCGGGAGCCTGTCCCGCTTGGGACTGCCGCCCTGTGGAATCATCATCCATGTATTTCCCTGTTTGCCTTGCTCTACCGCAACTCCTTGGGGAAGGACTATTCTTTGCATCTTTGTCTCTGGGCCTGCCGCCGCAGACACCTGATATGTGTTTTTTTTAAAGAGAGTCATTATCTCTAAAATTAGCTTTTATTTATCCTTTGCATATTGGTATGCGTGAATACCAGGGAAAGTTTTGTAAAAAGGGGCAAAGGAAGGAAAAGTGCACATTGGCCCATTGGGGGTGAGGGGGCTGGGGGAATGCGGTTTCCCTGAGCAGGGCCAGAATGGCATCTAGGTGGCCCGTGCAGGCTCTCCACTTTGAAGTCCTGCCCCTGTGTTTGCAATAACAACAGAAGCTCTCGTCTCTTTGGTCCATCTTTGTACGAAGCCTTGTGCGGGGTATTTTACCTGCAGGTGTCTGATTCAGTCCTTGAGGTGAACACCGCTGCCATGTGAGTGAGAAACCCAGGGCACAGAGAAGCACTTGGGGGCTAGCCCAAGACCCCACAACTGAACAGAGGTGAATGTGGGGCGTCCACTGGGATTTCTGAAACAAGAGACCCGGAATAGATTATTTCTTGGACCTTAGAGCTTTCCCGTTTAGCGCACAGGTAGCCCCTCTTCTCGGTGTCACCCTTCCCCACTGGGTATCAGGCCCCGGCCACGGAGCTGGATGTCCTTGGCGCATGTTTCCATGTTCTCCATCTTTCCTGAAAGCCTGGGAGAGAAGACAGGGAGAGACAGGGATGGGAAGAAGCCGGTGAAACCTTTTTCAAAGTGGTGTTCCCAGCCTTCAGGATCTTGGTACCTGTCCTCCATACCTCGATGTAAGCTTAGTGTATGACATCACTTAGAACATGAGGATCCTACAAAGCAGTTCTGATGGTCACCAGCACCCAAGCTCTCGTGAGCTCCCTCTGTGAGTCAACAAATGTGAGGTGTTTAAGCTTGCTTTTCCTGCAAGGGTGACCCCGTGCGGCTCTGGTGGGACTGGCTGGACAGTAAGTCCTCCGTGGGCATGCGCGGACTGGAGTTTTGTCTCAGTTTATATAACACATGTAAACAATTTAATCTCTCAATCCTCCCTCTGGTACGAACGTCACGATAAAGCAGACATCAGGGCCGGCATGCTGCGAGGCTGTTGGCAGAAAAGGCTGTAATTTGCTTCCTTCTCTCAGCGAAGTGGGCCCCAGCGTGGAGGCCTCCCAACATGTGTGTCGGGGAGACTCACGTCACATGCCCAGCGATTTGTGTCACGCTTGGAGTTATGTTTACTCCTTCCCAGTAGGTATTTGGGGCTCTTATGTCAGAGAGGAGCCCAACCACGCACTCAGCAGCGGCCCTGGGGAGGCCAAGTACATCAAGGCAATGTGGTTTGGGGTTGTGTCTGCGCTAGAAGTGGGTGCTGAGCGGGGTCAGAGGTTGCAGTTAACTGCACCTTTTCGTTGCCGAAGTACCGGACCCCTGAAGGTTTGGGGGAACTTGCTCAAAGGAATGAAGGAACTTGCTGTGACCTCAGGCAACTGACTTCCTCTCTCTGAGCCCGAGTGTCCTCATTTGGAAACACAGAGTTCTTGTAGGGAGTAGAGGTGATCTATGAAAAGCCCCTAGTGGCACAATGCTAGGCAGATGAGGTGCTTAGAAACGGGAGCTGGTAACGTAATTATGACCTCTATTTACCAATTATATTATTTTTCTAGTACATTACAAGCTATTCATTTTCTCTCTCTACCTGTGGGAGACCTTGACTTGCTGTCTCCATTTTCAGAGGTGTCATTCACAGTTGGGTTCCTAAAAAAGTTCTAAGTATCAGAGAGGAGTCTCATCTCGCCTTGTTATTTAGCAGTTAAAGGGCTCTTTGTAAACTGTACTCATAGTCTCAGGGATGCCCATAAAACAGGCTCTCACAGAAGGACTGCTGAGGCCAGTCCCTGTGCTAACCGGTGGGCCTAGAAAGAACAGAGCTTGGTCTGGACCTGCTCACAGGCAAAGGAGAGAATGGGAGTGGGATTTTCAGCACCACAGAGCAATGCCCCAATGCAGGAGCCAGAAGCCATGCTGGGTGCGTACAGGAGAGAGCGCCTGCCATGCTGAGGAGTGAGGCTAAGTGCCACTGCAAAGGTTACATTTGAATGGGTTTTGAAGAATGAGTAGGAGTTTGCTAAGCAGAGAGCCTTGACAAGGCTATTTGTCAGGAGAGAAAAGAGCATGTTCCACATACACGCTGTATTTGAGGAATGGTGATTTGTTCATTGTGCTGGGAACATACATTCATAGAAGAGCTCAAGTGAGTAAGACTAAGTTAGCTGCTGAAGAACCTTGGATGGTGATAAGAGATTTGGACACACCCCCCAAAGGTGATGCAGAGCCCAGGGGCTTCACATTTCACAGGACTTTTATTATATATATGTGGTTTAAAGTAAGGAGTTGAAAACATAAGACCACATATAGCTAATAAGTTTACTCTGAAAATTGCTGTCTGTTTTAGTTGGGGGAATGTAAGGCGCCTTTGGATGACTTACTGAAAGCCTAGTAAGGAGTTCTGTGTTGAAAGATTCAGATTGTAATTATTTTGTGTTGAATGTTCCTAGGATAGAAGCTGCCCACTTTCATCTCCACAGGCTTCCTTTAGGACTTAGTTAAATTCTTCTGCTTCATAACCCTGAGATGTTCATGTCACTGTGAATTTTTAAAAGATGAGGTCCACACAAGAAGGAAATGAGTTGAGAAATAGTTGTGTTCCTAGGTACCCCCTGGGGGCTTCCTGTCCATCACCACTCCCCACCCCCAGAGGCCTTCTGAATTTCGTGATCCCGGTGCATCCTACCGCTTCCCCTCACCTCCCTTCCCTCTTTTCTCTTTGCAGGGTCCCAGGCAGTGTGTGTGGTGCCTGCACTGAAGATGGGGTGTTCCATCAGTATGTGCACACAGCTTCCTCCCGGCGCGTGTGTGACTCCTCAGGGTACTGGACTCCAGAGGAGGCTGTGGGTAAAGGACCATAGCTTTTTTGTTTATACTCAGTGGCTGCTGAGAATGGGGTGGGGGTGAAGGGTGGAATGGTGGCACAGTGACAAAAAGGTTGTGTGTGCTCGAGCGTGTGTGTGATTTGCTGGCTATCTCCAGGGGCCTGGGAAAGACGGTCTGGTACCTTCGTGTGTCCCCCATGTGCTTAGCATGGAGGCCCAATGGCTGTGGTGAAGCAGAGGTCAGCATAGAGGACAAAGGGATGGAGAGGACAGCTGAGCTCAGGGGCTGACTTCGGGGGGAGAGCTCAGGCGTTCCGTGTTACACACACCTACTGGCCCATGGAACAGCCTTGCCACATAACAGTGTAAGCTGATCTCTATCAGGAGAGTAATGGAGAACACATTGCAAGGAACATCGATGCACGGCCCAGGCTGGTCTGGGTGGGGGTGGGGGACTAGGTGTTCCAAACTGATCGTTCTCATCTATGTTATTTTACGAGTCTATTAATCACTGGTACTGGTTGTGCTTTGGATGTGATCTTAGTTAGGCTCCGGGAGGGGGAAATGTTTTTAGCTGTCCCTTTTCCTGATCCTCAGCCTACTTCTCAGTTAATACTCACTCACATATGTATATCAAGGCCTCAAGGACAAATTAAAGCCTGAATGTCATTGCAGTTCAATCCAGAAAATGCTGTTGATGAGTTTTAGCACCTTCTGTCGAATGGCTTGGTGTCTTCTATGACCACTGTCTTCAGTGTTGACCTAGTTATCATCTTTTTCCTTCTCTTGTATTTGTTAAGATCCTAAAAACTACTTAGTAAGATGAGTTGGACAAAGTCCTATTTGAGTTAGTTTGCCGTCTTGACTCTGACCTCCCCCCGCAAAAAAGGGAGGACATTGGTTTTAGAGTCAACAGTGTCTGTGAAATGTCCCCCTGAGCTCCCACTTACTCAAATGGCAGGAGTCTCCGGGAGAAATTGGGAGGGAGACAATGTACTTGATTTTGATTGACCTTATGGAACTTTTTTCAAATGAGAATTTTCAAGGAAGAATGGAAAGTGACTATAAAATTCACATCGGTATTGTGTTGGACTCATGTAGAGCTTGGCTTTTCACAAAAGACCATCTCTGTGGCAAACAAATTGTCCTGTGCCGGTGGTCTATTGCCCATTCAACTCCCTGGCTTGCACTTTGCCCTTTTGAATTCTTGGCAAAATTTAAAGTTATGTTGTAGAGGTGAAAGGAATTAGAAGTTCTGGGTTCTAATTGTGTCCTGAGGCATACCAGCTCAACTCTGAAGACCTCCACTTCACATCTTGATGTGAGATCATCATAAAAACTTTCTGAGACAACACTGCTGTTGGAGTGCCTTCCAAGGGCTTTTACTCCACTGGCTTTTGGGGACGGCTATTGGAAAATACTGCTAAGAAATACTGGCTTCCCTTTGCTTTGAAAAGATGAAGTCATATTTAAAATATTTAAAGTCATATTTAAAATATACACAACGAAGGTGATTGTGCACAAACACATGGCTCTACAGATATGATCTAAATATACTTAATGACACTTTATGAATACCAACCACTTTCTAAAATGCTATGTGCAATAGGAAATTGAACCAGACACATTCCTTGCTTAAATGTCATCTTTCTGGAGAAAACCTCCCTGGCTCTCTAATCTAAAAGAGACCCTATTCCTACCCCTTCATTCTTTAGTCTTTTATCCTTCTTCATTTTTCTTCACAGATGCCATTAGCACTTCATCAATTTAGTTTGTACTTATCACCCTACCATGAGGATTATGAGGACAGGACCTTTATCTTTCTTGTTTGCCACTCTGTATCCAATACGCACATCAGGGCTAGGCGTGAAAGAGGTCCACAGTCAATTTTTGTTGAATGGATGAATAGATGAATGAATAGATTCACAGTAGAGGCAAAAGATGATAAGGCCTGTGAGATGTAACACACACACACACACACACACACACACACACACACACACACACACGGAGGTTTGAACCTGTTTCCTCTGGGCTTTGAAATATTTTATTTTTCAAATTCCAAAGGGCTAAATAATTCTATTTTTGTTTCTAGGGAACACTGTATGGCTCTTCTATACTCTCCTAGTAAGCCACGGGTTAAATAGTGCTTATTTCATAAATGAGGACATCGAGGTTTTATAAACACTTGCAAAACTTACAAGACACAGAGCTCATTAGCTGGCCTGCCTTTTCAGAGTATCTCTCTGCTGATTCCTAACTTAGCACTTTATTTCCTAATTCCCCCGCATGTGATAGGAAAGAAAAACCACTTGGTAGGTGATTTTTCACAGAACCGACCTTAATATAGTTGCAATATTTGACTTTTTACCATCTCATTTTTACTTAGCTACCGAATCTCCATTTTCTTCCCCCACTCAAGAATACATATTTCTATTTCCTGCCTGCAATTTCTTCCATGCACCGACCTAACTGCTCACACATACCTGAACTAAAAGAGAAATGTCACCGTGTGGTTTTAAAATTTGGATAGCAATCAGCTGGAAGGGCTGCTAAGGTGTGACCTTAGGGAATGAAAAAAGTTTTGCGAAGAGCCTGGTTAAACAAAATGTACTGACGCGCTAAAACAAACAGTGGCCTTTTCATAAGTAAAACAGGGTTTCAGAAGCAGTGGTTTATCATAAATTATTAATAAACTAAGTACAAATAATTCTCCTCTGCTCAAGGACTGTTGAAGGGCACGACTCGCCATTTCGGCATCAGCCTCGTTTCCACCTGGGGTCTGGGCCGCTCCATTGCTGACGCCTTGCTAGACTCCTCTCGTGAAAGGCATCACACGGAGGGCTGTGGAGCGAGACAGAATGCTTTTACATCGTTACACCCTTGTCCTCCCTGGTACCTCAGATCTAACCCGTTCAACCGACCAACTTCTGTAGGCATCAGCTCAAAGCTCTCATCCTCGCTCTTTCCGGCTGCTCATAAGAGCTACTCCGTTTCAGACTTCATGGCTGCCCCTAACGTGTCTTTCTGTTCGTCTCCCTCAGGGCCTCCAGACGTGGACCAGCCCTGCGAGCCCAGCTTGCAGGCCTGGAGTCCTGAGCTCCACCTGTACCATATGAACATGACGGTCCCCTGCCCTGTGGAAGGCTGTAGCCTGGAACTGCTCTTCCAGCACCCGGTCCACGCTGACGCCCTCACCCTTTGGGTCACCTACCTCTCCATGGACTCCTCCCAGGCACTCTTTGATACGGAGATCTTGCTGGAAAACCAGGATTCTGTGCATCTGGGCCCCTTAGACACTTTCTGTGACACCCCACTCACTGTCAAATTGCATGTTGATGGCAAGGTCTCGGGGGTGAAAGTCTACACCTTTGACGAGCGAATGGAAATCGATGCAGCCCTGCTGACGTCCCAGCCCCACAGTCCCTTGTGCTCTGGCTGCAGGCCTGTGCGGTACCAGGTTCTCCGTGAGCCCCCATTCGCCAGTGGCTTGCCCGTGGTGGTGACAGATCCCCACAGGAAGTTCACGGACGTGTGAGTTGGGCGGTAGGGATTTTTAAACCCTGGGGCTTCCTGGGGCTTTGGGAGTGGGTTTTCCTTCCCCTTTCCCCCACTTCTTTCCATTCTGACATGCCTTTAGTTGGAGAAATGTTCAGAATCTCAGAGATCTTATTCTAAAGTGGCATATCTGAGACGAAGAAAAATATTTCCCAGAAAGGGGCAAGCAAGTGTTCTGACTAATATTGCCCTCATTAGGATTATGGAAAAAGGAGGTTCTTACACGAGGAGCTTCTGCTGGACTGAAAGTATTTGCCACAAATAAGTTGATCAGAGTCAACTTCTATCTGGTGACACAGTTGAATTTCTGCTTCCTTGCTGTAACTTTTGGATAAACTGCCACAGCTCTGCTAACATTTGAGGATTGTAGTCAACTCTTCCATCTAAGCAAGGAAGCCAAGGGTCCCGCAGACCCTGCTCCATTTCAAGACTCATTCCTGATGTGTGTTTCACTCATTCCTCTTTTTTTCTCCTCCCTCTTTTTTTCTCTCTCTCTCTCTCTCCCAACTCTCCTCTTTCTTCTGTTCCTTCTATGCTTGGTGAGTTCTGCCGTGTTCCTGGCACTGTGTGCTCAGTGTTGGGGACACCGACTAAGGTAGGATCATTGGCTCAAAGGAGTTCAAGGTCTAAAGTAGGAGGTTAGTATCTCCAAAGGCAAATTACCCCTACCTCGGTATTTTCCTCAGAGACTTGGGGGTGAAACAAAAGTTTTATTGGAAGTGCTGTCTTAGTTTTTACTGCTTTGGAATTCATCACAAAACAAAGTGGGTTAAGCCAACAAACATGGGTTTTCCTGATTCCATCAGGACTGGCATGGCCAGGGTAGATGGTCTGGAACAAGCTCGTATACATACGGGGGCTCAGCTCGAATGACTGGAGTGGCCGGGTAGATGAAGGCCTCTATCCCTGTGACCTCTCATTCCCTGGTAGGCTTCATGTGGGCTTGTTCTTGTGGTGGTGGGAGGGCTCCAGCAGCGGGGAGGGCAAGCCCCCGCCCCCCATCACCCCCCCGCACGCACAGACGTTACTCATGATAATGCTCCTGTGGCCAAAGCAAGTACACAGCCAATTCCAGGTTCAAGGGGTGGCAAAATGGGCTCTACCCTGTTGATGGGAGGAATGGCAAAGTCACAGTGCAGAGGGGCATGAACCTGGGAAGGAGGAATTGTGGCCATCCTGCAGTCTACCGCAGCTACACAAAAGTAGAGGGCATTGTTCACTTTGAGCTTTACTACATTTCCTTTTCCTACTTGCTCTCTGAACCAGAACTAGAAGACCACAAAATGGGCACAATGCTGATGCAGATGAAAGGAGAGATCGTGGGACAGATTTTAAAGCAAAAATGAGTTTTCGAGCTCCTCTAAGGAGGCAGTTATAAAATAACAAGTAACATCTAACCTGATATCCGCACACTCATACATAGACATGCACACAACCTTTAAACTCAGTAATATCCCATTTTATGGATGAGAAAACTAAGGGTTAACCTTAATTTGGTGGAACAGAGCTAGTCACGGCCGACTCAAGATTGAAATCTGGTTTTCCGAGTCTCATTTTGGTTCCATTTCCTTAGTGACACACTGCCTTTTATAAATTGAGATCGTTGAAGGCTGGGCTTCCTGCTGCTGAGTTTTCTCACAGGAAGTGTAAACACGTGTTGACACGGCCATACAGTCCTTTCCCAGCTGCAGGGCAGGGTGAGACTTCTATGTGTGGCTGGGTGAGAAACCGCCCTAAAAAGGGAAGCCATCGAAATTGATGAGGATATGAAATCGGTTTTGCTTTTGAAATCTGGCACTCCCGCGAGAAGATTGTTTCCCTAAAGAAAGAAAGCTTATGTGGAAATTTAAACATCTTTAATACTTAGGTGTCTTTCCCATTAACTAAAAGCCAGTACAGAGGTTTTTAAAGATGTTTTTGAAACCCCATGATACTTCCTGTTTGCTGTTTGCAGCACCAAGTGAGAGAGTGGAGGTTGTGGCTGCGCTGAAGCATCTGTTAAAGAAGAGAGGGACTTGGAGAGAGATGAATGGTGGCCACTGGGACAGTCCCAACAACCTCTGGGATCCTGTCCTCCTAAGTCACTCCCATTCTCGCTTGGCTTTGGTGGGTGGTTGTTTTCCACTTAGGACAGGCACTGGACAAGAGGGAAAGGGGAGAATTCGTTTCTGGAATAGCAGTCCCCTTCTTGAGCCCCTGACCTCACGTAAATGTTCACTCGCTCATGCTCTCCACCCGACCAGTGTACTTGGGTTCTAGAGAGAGTCTGATGAACTCCTTCCATCTCTGATGTCATCCGATAAAATTCCATTCCTGGCATCTGTGCATTTAGGCAGGTTTAGAGGTGGGGAGTAATTTAGCATATTTCTAGCTGTGGGATTGCTGGCATCCCCAAAATGATGGTGGAAGGTCGTCTCACCTCCTTCTGGGGGAGTTCATCCTTACCTCTACGGACTCAGTCTCTCTTTTTTTAAGAATCCCATCCCAGCTTAGAGGATGTTTGTTGTTGTTGTTTTAAGATTTATTTATTTATTTGACAGAGAGAGAGAGAGAGAGAGATCACAAGCAGAGAGATAGGCGGGGGGTGGGGGGAAGCAGGCTCCCCACTGAGCAGAGAGCCTGATGCAGGGCTCGATCCCAGGACCCTGAGACCATGACCTGAGCCGAAGGCAGAGGCTTTAACCCACTGAGCCACCCAGGTGCCCCAGGACTCACTCTCTTTAAGATAAGAATCCTCTTGAGAGATGAGAAAACTGTGATCCGCAGACCCAGGAAGGGCTTTGTTGAGTCCAGACGCTGCAGCTTCCCACTTTAGTTTCTTTGGTGACTTCAAGGATACAGAAGACTAGTTTCCCAATAGTTTCTTGTTGATTTTTTTTAACCCAATAAAGGTATACTTGAAATGCCATCCTCCTAGACTGTGTAGGACTGTTAGTTAATTCGGTGGTACTCCAGCTGGTATTTATTGTGCAATCACTAGAATGTGCTGGGAATACAGAAACTAATATGCTTCTAAACATTCTGCTTTGGTATAAGACTCTGTGCCCTGATCTCTGTTCCACAGGATGTCACATATGTTTAACCTTGATGTTCCCCATAAAGTATCTTTTAAATTCCTGTTAGCCATCTGTAAAGGACCCAGGGCAACGTCTCACTTTCTGGATGTAGTGATCCTGGCTCATTGGTTTCCACAGGGAGGTCACACCTGGGCAGATGTATCAATACCAGGTTCAAGCTGGAGCTGGGACAGAACTGGGAGAAGCTTCACCTCCGCTGAGCCACATCCATGGAGCTCCTTACTGTGGAGATGGGAAGGTGGCAGGGTAAGTATCAGGTGCCTGAGAACCTGTGACCAAGAATGCCCTGCCTGGCTCGGACCAGGAGGATTCATCTTGAGTTTTAGTTCGACTTGTTCTAGAAATTGAGGGCACCATGTGATTCTAACATTAAACAGGATCTAGGACCTGGTAGTGATCTTGAGAGGTCCCCCACATCTTAGTCGAGGAGAAGCTCACTTTTATTTAGAGCTCGCTCACAGAGTACTGAGGTATTGGGGCTGATTCAGTGGTGGGGGGCAGCACTTAAGCTTTCAGACAGCTGCTGGGCAGTGATTGAAAGAAGGAGTTTATAGGGGAGAAGGTGACTTGTCAGATGATGCTAAAAGACAACGTGAGGGTCCCCTTTGGATCAGTGGCCCATCTTATGCTACTAAGGAGCTGTGTGACCTCAGGAAAGTCAGTGTAGCCTTATGAGCTTCACTGGTTCATTTGGCCCCTGGAGGACCTGACTGTGATGTGATTTACATCCCTTCTGTGAAACCGCCAAGGTAAGGATGAAATGACTACTTTGGCTTCTGAACATACCATGTTCCCCTTTCTGTTCCCCTTTTGTGATATTAGCCTTGGTAACTAATTCACTCTGGCGTATCTGGGACTTCCCTAAATCTGGCACCGAAGACTCCCACGTCCCATCAGTTGCCCTATAGTCACCTGTTCTGAAGGCTCATCAAACCTAATATGTTAGTTCTATGGAGCTGGGGGAGTAGGAGGCTGGCTGGCCAGGCACTGTGATTTGCCTCCGATTCTGCATCCTAATGAGATGGCCTATTTTTAATTTCCCAGACTAGGTGAAAAGACATGGTTTCCTGAGGCCCTCACAGAAAGACTTCTGTAGCCTTCTTGGGATCCCCGCCCATCATTTAGCAATCACTAAACACGGCTGCTTCTCTTGATCTTCTAGGATGTTTAACCTTTGGTGTAAGCCAAAGTTGCTAACACCCAGACCTTGCTAGTTGGCTACCACCTTCTGCCTCTCCGAGTCTCAGCTTTCTAGCCCCCTTCCTCCATCTCAGTTGGGGATGCCTCACAGACACACAGAGTAGCTCTGGCTGCTGGCATTGCTGCCCAGCTCTGGCGCCCTCTAAGTCTGCCACCTGCCATTTACGGTATTTGGGGGGCTTGGCTACCATTACTACCAGCCGGAGCCCTCCTCGAGCAAAACACTCTGCCCTATGTTGGAGCCTCTCCTCCAGCAGTTCTCTGCTGAAGGCCACCTTGAGGGCCCCAGGTGCCACATCTGTCTGGGGGTCTGGGGCACGCAGGGCAGAAGAGCCGTCTTCCTAACTTGCCCTTACACATTCTCTCCTGTGCCTTGAAACAACTTTGTCTGAAGCAGCAGCTGCTTCACTGCTGGGCGTCCCGAGATTCCTCATCCGAATGCTCTTTTACATGTCTGTCTGTCCTCCCTCTCTGTAAAGAGTCATGCTTTGTTCTGCCTTCCAGTGGGAAGATGTCTCTGAGTTGTAGCTTTGTCTCCACCGGAGGTCCTCTGCTATACACACAACAAGAAGGAGAGGCACGAGTTGTTTAACCCACTGTTTTAAACCTGAGAAATGTATAGATTCAATCGAAGGGAATCACAGATCCCTCAGAAATCATCCTGAGACTCTAATGTTAACCAACGTTTTTGTCACCTTGGAGAACACTGCAGTCAGACTGCCGAAGCAGGGAGAGTGCAGGCCCTGAACTTGTGAGCTGCCTTCGTTTGCAAGTGATCATCTCAGTCTGTCCGATGTGGGACATCTCAGCCACGTGTGCTGTTGAGCCGTTGCAATGTGGCAAATGCAGCTAAGAAATGGAATTTTATTTAATTCTAAGTAATTTAAATTTAATTTAAAAACTTCATTATCAGGAAACTTTTAAGTATACTTGGAACAATTTCGACAGGTGAATCTTAATACAGGTCAGGTGTCTGAACTCAGATGTGTTGTAAATGCAAAATGCACATCAGATTTCAAAGACATAGGATGCGTAAGAAAGAATGCAGTGGACTTCATTAAGAATTTTTATACCGATTACATACTGAAATGACAATATTTTGGATATATTGGGTTAGATGAAATGTGGCATTAAAACTAACTTCACCTGTTACTTTTTTTTTTTAATGTAACTGCTAGAAAATCAAAGATGTTATGTACAACTCTCCTGTTTCTGCTGGACAGCAGAGCGGGAGAGGATACAGGACATGCTTGTATTAGCTGTCAAGATTATCTTCAAAATAAAAATGAGTTTGAAGTTTCCTCAGTTTCTTCAATCATGCTTTCATAGCTCTGTTATCTTTTCTCCACTTACATCCTACCATTTAAGATATCATTATATAATTGCACTTGATCTTAGCCAAAAGGCCAAGAAGCGATCATATAATTGCATTTATAGCATGCTTGTAGTTCACTTTAAAGCATTTTCATATCTAATTAGTTTTTACTCTGTCCTTGTGAGGAAGTGTCCTTTAAACAATGGTTAGTCACGTCCTGGGTCTGAAAACAGATTAGCATACCAACACCCTTTATCTATTTGAGTTAAAATATGTGTCTGTTTTGGATGTGGTGCAAAGTCAAGAAGAAACAAATGGTAACCCTCGATCTGTTTTGTTTTTTTTTTAATTTATTTATTTATTTGAGAGAATGGGTGAGAGAGAGAGAGTAGAGGGGTGGGACAGAGGGAAAGGGAGAGAGAGAGAGAAACTCAAGCAGACTCCCCGCTGGGCACAAAGCCAGACCCAAGGCTAAACTCCAGGACCCCAAGAGCAGGACCTGAGCCGAAATCAAGAAGCAGATGCTCAGGCAACTGAGCCAACCGGGCGCTCCAACCCTCAATCCAGTTTACAATGGCTGCATCTGTGTTATCTGTTTGGTTCTGGTGATATGCTTCCTGCAGCCCTCAGTCTAAACTAACTCTCCCACCCCAGTCCAAATTAGTCATCAGCTGAGTTAGCGTTCGAGGTTCAAAACAAAACAATAACATTTTTCTTCTCCCAGTATTCATGTCTCCCCTGCAATACATGATGGCTGCCACCAGGTGGTAGTAGGGGGTGAGGACCAGGAGGGAGCCTTCGCTTTGCCCTGGACTGAGACCTTGTCGCACTCAGGCTGCTGAGTCTCTTGGTTTATAAAACAGGAGCTTTCAGTTTTACAAAATCCTAACTTTAACAGCAACTGCATGTAGAGAGAAGAAAATGAAAACAAAGAAATGTCAGGTAAAAATGAATAGAAAAGAGAACCATATATAGACCGGCAGGTTTCCTCCTCACCAACTAGCTGTTTCTAAGATTTCACTCATCGTAGGGCTGGTATGCATTTTCTGCCTTAATGCCATCCACTGGAAACACTGGCAGGACCCTCATGGATCTCCTAGATGTTTCTGAGCCATGAGCTACTTGTTCTGTAAAAACATTTTTTTAACTCTTGCTATTCTCCAACTTGTACTTCTTAATACATAATTGGGAATTTTAAGAACTTAAAATAATGCTAACTGAAGAAGCAAAATTATTTTATACATGTATGTATATGAGCATGTGTATTTTTACCTTCTAGGAGCCTGGGAGAAGAGTGTGATGATGGGGACCTTCTGAGCGGAGATGGCTGCTCAAGGGCCTGCCAGGTAGAGGAAGGCTTCCACTGTGCAGGTGGGTCGAGGAGCGCCCCCTAGGCTTATGTCCTATTTCTGCAGGCGTCTCTGTGTCTTATTTCCCTGAACTTTTGATATCCTATAACATATAGGATGCTAATAACAGTGACATTTGATGCGTCTGTTGTGTGCTAGGCATTAGCTGTCTCACATGTAGAATTTCATTTAGTTCCTACATTAAGGATGAGGAGTCTAAACTGAGGCACAGAGAGTTCCAATAACTTGCTTCCTCTTACACGGGATTTGAACCAAGGAAGCGAGGCTCGAGAATCTACATGTGTAACCACTGGGTTACACCACCTCCTTGATTAATGTTACCAATTGCTCTTGGGTCCTCATATCTAACATCAAAGCATCAGCCAAGCAGTACAATCATAGAGGCTCTGCTTTCCAGAGTAGGAAACATTGTAAGCCAAAGGGAGTGCAAGCTATCTCTTGGTGGCTGTGTTTAATAAGATCGTGACAGATGACAGAGGGTCCTAACACTGCTTAATCCTGGAAAATCACTAGTAATAAATTTTCACTAGGTGGCTTCGACTCTATGTTCTGGCCACACAGGAAGGCTGCCCAGGACTCTTCTCCCAACTCTGGTTAAAGACATCATCAGTGGGCTTCTAACGTAGATTATTTTCCTTAATTCCCATCCCAATGTATGCAGTATTTTTGTGGAACATAGCTATTCACCGAAGTTGTTTTAAAGAGCACTGCACTGAACAATATTTTCACGTCTCTAAATCTCAAGGTAGGATATGATTGTAATTACATATAATTTATTAAGGTGTTATGTACCGTATAGAACACTCAGATGTCCCTGAAGTCTAGAACAGAATCATAAAATTGTAGAATCTTAGTAGTCTTCCTTCCATCTAATAAGACATATTCACTTTGCTTCATATTCATCCGTGCTCCATGAGTCTGTAGATACTGTGATCCCTTCCCATGTACAGTCTGAAGCGATACGGGGTCAAGCTTCCTTCCCATATGGAAATCCCTTCTGCCGGTTCTTGAGAGAGAGAGGCCTCTCGCTGCTGCTTACCTACTTCTAGCAGCGAAGGACACACCTTGAAAAGCACCATTCTGCTTAAGGATGGCTTTATCTGTTAGAAGACTCTTCTCCCCTTTTCTGGTTTGGAAACTGAGGCTCAGCACACCGTGTGACTCATCCAGAGGCACACGGCAAGGCTCTGCAAGGCCAGCCCTGGACCTCAGCTTCCCAACGCTTCACCAAGTGCTTTTTCCTTGCTGTGAAACTGCAGAGGATAATTTTTTCCCTGTTTTATTTGACTGCCATTCAGATATTTGAAATGCCTCCTCATTATTCTCCTTTCCAATCCAAACATCCCCTCATGTGATTAGGTTTCCAGACCCTTTCCTATTTACCCTAACCTGGCATGTTTCATGTGGTCAATGCCCAGAAAGGAGTTCAATACTCCAGATGTGGTCTGGCTATGCAGAATACACCGAAACGATTACCTCCCCTCTTCTGTACACAAGTATTTGTTAATACCACCTCTGTTTGCATTGTGTGTGTGTTTTTATTTATTTTTTTTTTTGGTAACATAATGGGCTCATGTTGAATATACCCATACACACACACACACACACACACACACACATTCTCCAAATGCTGTGTCTTCTCTAGTACAACTCAAGCCTCATTTAACTTAAGAGCCCACCTTGCTTTGTTTCTAACACATTTGATTCCCTTAAATGTGGGTCATATTTCCTTAGCCTCCAAATCCAATAAGACTATGTCTAAATTATTTTAACTTTACAGGATAAGGCTAAAATGATTTGGTCCATAGTTAGACTTCTATTTCATTGTATGATAAGCTCACAGTATGCTAAGCATATATTCCCTTATTTCTCAAAAGATTAGGTTAGAGGGGTGCCTGGGTGGCTCAGTTGGTTCAGCATCCAGCTCTTAATTTTGGCTCAGGTCACGATCTCAGGGTTGTGAGATCAAGCCTCATGTCAGGCTCTATGCTCAGCGGGGAGTCTGCTTCTCTTTCTCTCTCTCTCTCTCCCCCTGTCCCTTTACCCCTCCTCTGGCTCATGCATGCTTTCTCTCTCTCTCTCAAATAAATAAATAAATCTTTTAAAAAGAAGATTAGGTTTGAAGGAACCATTATGAGATGTGTTTTAAAAATGCTCTGTTATTTTTTTTTAAGGTTTTATTTATTTATTTGACAGAAAGAGATCACAAGTA
>CM053618.1:41376655-41388579 GCA_028646535.1 Procyon lotor | reverse complement strand
AAAAAAAAGAATAGAAGCAAGAAGAAACATTCCCTGTGTTGTAGAGAAACAAAACATATATATACGCATTATTAAATATATTATAAAATATGTGTACATATATACATAAAATACATGCAAACATGCATACAAAACATGCATGTTTATGTACATGAACACATGTACATGCATGTATACATAAATGTGCATATATACGAAAGAGAGAAAGTCATTCCAAATACATGTATATTGGCTTGGGGAAAGGTTTGGGAAGACCAGAGGTTTAAAGGAATGCAGGAGTTTGAAACCCAAAATAGGCTTAGAACCAAATCCTAGGAACATTGGTTTATTCCTGGCAAGGAGAGACAGATTTACCACAACAGGGTCTTAGACTGGAAGAAATTATGAAGGAAAATAATTAGTAGGTACATGTCGATAAGCCACTGAAAAATCACTTCAACATCCCTGTGGTATTATGAAGAATGAAAAATGACAAAAATGGTATAGTAACAGTAAATTTTAGTAATGATGGTACTGAATGTATACTGATATGTTAAATAATTTTCAAATCCTGATATTATTTTCATGTCCCATTGTTTTAAGTAGAAATGGATTAGAATCGTGCTATTAATGCTCATTGTCCTACCATTTTGGTAGAAAAGGCAGGAGAACGTAATAAGTGGCTTTTGGACAGCACCTTTGATTTCCACACTTGAAGAAAGCTAGTTCCGTACTTGTAGTTGGTACTGTTCACTTAGGGGGAGTTATCCTGGAAGCGAGGATGGGACTGGTCCGGGGAACACAAGCTCACTTTGCATGAGTCCCACAGGTTGGCGCACAGCCTCACTCCTCACTTGTTTGCTCCCGAAGATCGTTGCCTCAACTCAATGGAGACCCCACTGAGCCTGTGTTCTGTGAGCCTGGCTCAAATCCAAGCTCTATTGCTTATGTATTGAGGGATCTTTGGCAGAATGTTTCCTACGTGTGACCCAAACAAAACATGCCTACCCCACATGGTCATTGTAAGTCAAAAGGAGAGCAGATGTATGTAAGCCTTGAAAACCCAGTGTTCGTGTCCAAGCAGCGGCACAGTTAGTTGAAGAAAGAATTCAGCTACAAAGAGTAATTGAAAACAAATCCCTCAACCACTTTGATATTTCAAAAACCATGAAGTGGATCCAAGGCGCCTAACACCTCATACCATTTCTTTAACTTCTCTTTTTCTACTTACTGTTCTTTTATTTCCTCCTTCCCTCGGGATCTTGCTCAATTATGCCTTAACATTTCTTTCTACCTCCAACTTACTTTTTCCTCCCTATTCTTTATTCCCAAATTCATACAGATGGATTCTCCTCCTCTTCCCATGAAAAAGAATCCTTTTTTCTTAGGAGTGTGTGTGTGTGTGTGTATGTGTGTTGTCGTCTGCCTATTTGGGGTGGGTGTTAGGCAGTAACAGGATTCTCTTGGACTAGAGAAGAAATGTCATGATTTTTACAAGACATATATCACAACACTTTTTCAAATGTTATCTGATATTTCTTGGCAGGGGAGCCAAGCCTGTGTTACATATATGAGGGAGATGGGATATGTGAACCTTTTGAGAAGGAAACCAGCATCATGGACTGTGGCCTCTATACTCCCAAAGGATACCTGGATCAGTGGGCCACCCAAGCTTACTCCTCTCACGAAGATAAGAAGTGCCCTGCTTCCGTGGTGACTGGAGAACCTCAATCCATGGTAGATCAAGCCAGAAGAATTGAGTTAAGGCTGAGCAGAATTGTTAAGTGACTCTCTCAGATGCTTTGTGGGGGCTTACATTTCTCTCCTGCCTTTGACATCAGATTTAGTTCCTACTGACCTTAGAATAAGGTAATGGTAAATGAAACACTCCCAGGCTGGCAGTTAAGTCTCATCTTCCCCCTCCTTCCCCCAGTCCCCTTACTCCACTTACCTGCACTAGGTTTCATCTAGGAACCTTTGGCTGTGCTGACTCCAGGGATGCAGAGCATCTCAAAATTAACCTCAGACGTACAAATATCAGAAATTACACTTGAGCTTTGTGTATGGGAGGATTTATTTTAAAACAAACAAAAAAGTAGTAAAGAGCCAGAATGCTTGGATTACGATACTGAATTCACTGGTATTATTACTACTAGTATTATTATTATTATTACTAAGCGAGGTTTGACAGGCCACTTAACCTCTCTGGGGCCCACTGTTCTCATATGTAAAATGGGGCATAGTAATAACTTTGGCATTTAACTCAATGGTTTATTACAAGGATCAAATGGAATTTAAAATATTAAAAGACTTTATTTATTTGACAGAGGTAGAGAGATCACAAGGAGGCAGAGAGGCAGGCAAAAAGAGAGGAGGAAGCAGGCTCCCTGCTGAGCAGAGAGCCCGATGAGGGGCTCGATCCCAGGACCCTGGGATCATGACCTGAGCCGAAGGCAGAGGCTTTAACCCACTGAGCCGCCCAGGTGCCCCGGAATTTAGAATATTTTAAAGACCAAAGTATAACTCAATTTGAAGAAATTCTACAATTAGTACAAAAATAAATCTGTAGGCATACAACTTTCCACGAATCTCCACCTAAATAAATAGACCCTCTGAGGACTTTAAGGACTGACTTCTATGAATTATAGTTGAATACTGAAAAAAATATTAAGGGCTTTAGCTTTTGGGTAGTATTCCAGATGCATCCATTGCCAACTAAACTCTTCCATTTATCATAACAATAAGCAATATACCTTCCTTTCAACAGAAGTGAGATTAAGCTCTCTAAGTATTTTAGGCCAGGATGAAATCACTGGATTTTATCCTTAAGCAGACACCCTCAGGAAGTTGAGAAACCAGCCAGGGCTGGTGCTCTAGTTCAAGAAACTCCTCAAGGACCTAGGCATCTTCTAGATTCTAGCTCTTTCCATCCTTGGCTTGCAGCTTCCTTCCTCCTCCTCCTCCTCATAAGATGACTCCTCCAGGCATGAAGTCAGCATTCCAGGCAGGAAGATGGGGGAAGTTCACAGGGAAAGAGGTATGTGCTAGCTGAGTCTTTCCCTTTTTATTGGGACAATCATGGCAGCTTCTCTGGAAGTTAAACACTACAGACTCCCATCAACATCTTAGTGGTCATATCCAGGTCACTTCATCTCCCTGAGTCGTCAAGGAGTCTGAGGAGACAAGCATTTATAACGAGATTCACTGCCATCTTGAAGAAAATTGGAGTTTGTTAATACGAAAGTAAGGGGAAGTGAATATGGGGGAGGCAAGGAGCCGTGTCTATCATACTTCTTCAGTGAAATCTGGCATCTTTCTCAAGAGTTCTTGGTGCCCAAGGACAGGAAGCCAGGGGGGTTGGAAGATTCTGACTTAGTAACAGCTCTCTGAAGTGGCTTGTAGTCTAGCTTATCTGTCTTCCTTAAGTAAAGTGGGAAGAATTTCCTGGAGTTTCTGTTCCCTGGCTTCTAAACCCAGCTGAATGCTCAGTGGCTCCCTGACTCAGTAGCCTCACTCTCGGGACGGTGGATCCTGCCTGGGAAGGATATAACATCTCCTGGACGGACTTCTGTGGCCCTGAAATAGGCCAGGGCTGTTCTTTGGGCAAGGTCTCTGGGTTGAGGGTGGGCTGGGAGTTATCATGTGTGTTTTTCTATGCAGGTAAAATTGTATCCTGAGACTAGCAGATACAATCTCAGAAAACTGAGAAAAGTTTTCTGCCAGTAATCACTGAGTACTCAGAGAGGAAGACTTTGGTTTTGAGCTACAGTTTCATTCTTTACTTCTCTCACACCCTCCACATTTAATTTTTGGTTGAAATTGCATTTCAGATTTGTGCATCCTATCATCCAGAGTCACCAGAGTACCCTCCCCTTACTGGCTGGTTTCCCTGTGTCACCAGTGGAAACAGAACTCGGGATAAAAGAAGTGAGCAGACAGAAGGTAGCCTGGAGAGAGAGGATGAAATCTGGCTAAAAGTAAGTGACCCAAATGGTTCTTTATGAAGGCTATGGATAGGGTGTACTTGTGTGTGTGTGTGTGTGTGTGTGTGTGTGTGTGTGTGTGTGTGTGTAAAATGATACATTGGAATGGCTTGTCAGGAAATTTCCTTTTGTTTTTCTGAACGTTTTTAATATTTTGATTTGTTTTCACCTCTTTTTGAATTTTGAACTTCTTTCTTTGTAAGTAAATCCATTTACCAAAGTGTATCATACACACAGAAAAGTGCAAACATCAGAAGTGCACAGATCAGTACACTTTCACAGAGTGAACACTGTCTCTGCCCATGACACAGATCGTGAAACAGCAAGGATCACCCTGTAAAGCACTTTCCTTGCCCTTTCCAGCTACGGTACCACAGGGGCATCTGCTCTTCTTGGTTCTATCACAGAGATTGCATGTTTTTCAACTTAATGTGAAACACTTGAGTGTGTACTTTCATGTGTCATTCTTTCTTACTCAACATTCTGTTTGTGAGAATGCTGTTGCGTGTGGCAGTTGAGTTCATTTCCGTGGCTGTAGCGTTCCATTGCGTGAATACACCACAATTTATTTATCCATATTGGTGGACATTTGGGTTATTTCCAGTTTTTCTCTATGGTATTATGCATAGTTCTGCTATAAACATTTCTGTGCATTCCTTTTGGTGGATGTATATAAACAGTTGGGTATATTTGGAACTGCTAGATCATTGGTAAGCAGATTGCAAGCTTTACTAGGTAATTCCAAATAAGCTTCCACAGTGGTTGTCCTACTTTAAACTCCCACCAGAGGCTCATGAGTATTCCAACTGCTTCACATTTTCACCAATACTTGGTATTTCAAGTCTTAATTTTAGCCATTCTGTAGGGCATATGGAAGTGTCCCCTCCATGGTGTCAGGTGCATTTACATGTCAACTAATGAGTTTGGGAGTCTTTTAAATGTATACTGGCCATATGTGTATCCTTTTTCTTTTCTTTTTTTCTTGGAGGGCATATTCAGATCTTTTGCCCAATTTCGTGTTGGGTCATCTGTCATTTTCTTCTTTGTTTATGTGAATTCTTTACAAGTTTCTGAATGTAATCCTTTTTTGGTTATATGTTATTTAGTATGTTCCCATACCGTGGCTTACTTTTTCTTACTTTTTGTGGTATCCCTTTAGATGAATAGAATTTCTAAATTTTACAAAAGTCCAGTTTATCTTTCTTTTCCTTTATGGTTAAGTGCTTTCCATTGTATGGCTTTAAGAAGTCTTTGCCTGTCACAAAGATATACTTTCCTATATTATCTTTTAGACATGTTATTATTTTATCTTCTGTATGTAGGTCCATAAACCATCTGGAATTTTTATATAAAGTGTGAGGTAGAGATCAAGAATTTTTCCCCTATGGATATGCAATATATCTAGAACCACTCTTATTCAAACTAAAATGTTCTCTTCCCCACTGTGTTATACTGTGTACCTTTGTCGTAAGTCAACTAGCAATATATATATGGTCCATTTATTGATTCTATACTTTGTTTTACTGGTCTGTATATTCTTGCTTTAGTATTATGCTCTTAACTATGGTAAATTTTTGGTGAATCCTAAAATTGGATAATATAAGTCCTAAAACTTCGTTCCTTTTTTTATTAGTATGTTATATTAGTCACCGTACAGTACATCATGCATTAGTTTTTGATATAGTGTTCCATGGTTCATTATTTGCCTATAACACCCAGTGCTCATTACACACATGCCTTTTATTCCAGATTGCATTAGCTGTTCTTGATCCTTTGAATTTTTGTATAAACTTTGGAATCAGCTTCCATTTCTAAATTGGAAAAGAAACACTGATGTAATTTTGATAGGGATTTCATTAAATCTTTAAGTCATCTTGGGGAGAGTTTTTCTTTAAAATATTGAGTCTTCTAATATATTCTTCCAAGTCCTTCCTTAAGTCTTCCTTAATTTCTCTTAACATTTTATTGTTCTCTGAGAGAAGGAAGTTGAATTTTATCAAATGCCTTTTATGCATCTATTGAGTCAATCATATTATGTTGTTGTCTGCGCTATCAAAGCCTTGACTTACTTTGATAAACTTCTAAACGTTAAACTAAGCTTACATACCTGGAAAAAAAGAACAACTTGGAGGTGATGTATAACCCTTTGTCAATAGTTTTAGGTTATGTTTGTGAATATTTTAAGTGTTTTTTTCATCTTTGTTCCTTAGAGGTTGGCTCTTATTTTTTAAATTGTATTTTATTGTTTTATCAGGTTTTATGATGAAGGCTAGGTTTGACTTCTAAAATAACTTTTCCATGCTTGCTCTATGCAATATGTTGTGTAAGACTGGTGTTAATTTTGGAGGTATTCATCAGTGAAGCTATCTGATCCTGTGTTTTCTTTGAGAAAAAATTTAAATTATAAGTTAAAATTTTATTTATTTTTTAATTTTTTTATTTATTTTTTTATAAGTTAAAATTTTAAAATGAATACAGAAGAATTTAGGTTTTCTATTTCTTCTTAGGTCAGTTTTGGCAAGTTGGATTTTTCAAGTAATTTGTGCATTTCCCCGAAAAAACTTTGAATTTATTGTCATTAAGTTTTCTATGACGTTCTTCTATTTCCTTTGTAATGTTTCCAATTCTAGAAATTTTTTTTACTCATGAATCTGTGACTTAATGTCTTTACTTGCCCATTTATACTTTCTTCTTTTTCTTGGATACCAGATCTACATACATTAGACCTTTTTGCTATGTATCTTATATCCTTTTTCTTTCTCTTTCCCTTTTTTCTTCATGCTGAAGTCTGGTTATTTTATACTGACACTTCTTCTGTTTCACTAATCATAACTTTTACTCCAACACCTGTTTAACTGCTTATTACATTGTTAATTTTAGTTATTGTATTTTTAATTCTAGAATTAAGCTTTTTTAAACTTTTTCTATAGATTCTCATTTTGTCTGAAATTCTTTATCCTATAGTTTACTTTTAAAAATACATTAATCACTATAATCATAGTCTGTGTCTGATAATATCAATATCTTGGTGACCTGAGGTCTGTTTATGTTGACAGTTTCTTCTCTTTGTTTTCATTCAGTCTCATCTACTTTCAAACTGAATAATGTTTTCTCTAAATTATTGAAGAGGTTATAGAGATTATGGCTAATGATATCTTTCTTTCAAGATCATTTACTTTTTTAAAAAACATGTAGTAAGATTTGGGAAGGAACACCTTAATCCAATCAGTAATTAAGATGACTTAAGCTTGTACTAGTGAGCCCTGATTTATTTCATTTTTCTCTTTTTTTCCTAAGCCCTAGCCTTTCAAGGGTCTCAACTAAAAGCTTGTATTAGGCCCTTTATCTTGATATTCTCTGAAGTACAATTTCTATTTCCTCAGCAGTATGTGTCTGCTAAAAATTGCTTAGCTTTTTTAGCCTCTCACCCACTAATTTCTTCCTAGTTTCTTATAGTCCTATTCTGCAGAGCTTAGAATTTGAAAATACCTCTGTGGCAAAAGTGGCACAGAATGTGAGGTTCCCTTCAATGTGGTTTCTTACTTTTCAAGTCTCTTCAGTCCTGACTGCTGTGGTTCTTTCACATGTTTCCAAACATTTTTCTTTTTACTTTATTCATATTTTATAATTATTCTTGTCAGGAGTGTTTGTTCTATTATAAGCTACTTCCTCACAGCTGGAAGCAGAAGTCTCCAACTAGAATTCTTTAAAATATGTCTGTTAGCTACCATATATATTTTAGGTGTGTACCCTATTCTTACTGGAAGTGATCTAGGGCTAATAATCCTTGTGTAAGAAAAGAAATCACTAATATAATTGGAAGTTTAGTTAATATATCAAATTTATTAATAAAATTTAGTTTTTACAAATCCACTTAATACCAAATAAATTAGGGAGTGATTTCTAAAAATAAGCTCATTGGGGTTTCCCCAAGGTTTTGAAGACTGTAGGATTTCTGACTCTTTATTATTATTTTTTTTTTTGGTTTATTTACTCTTGGTTTGATATACACACATGATTTGTATGAAATGGATCAGAGACAAATTTATTGCACAAGTGGGAAAAAACTATACTGAAAAACAATAGTCTCTATTACGCCTCCAACAGAAAGGATGAATACCCAATTTTTGTGTCAACATGGACAGGACTGGAGGAGATTAGGAAAAGTGAATTGGGGGAAATTGGAGGAGGAATCAAACCATGAGAGACTGTGGACTCCGGGTAACAAACTCTAAGGGTTTTGGAAGGGAGGGGAATGGGAGGATGAGTGAGCCTGGTGGTGGGTAATGGGAGGGCACGTACTGCATGGAGCACTGGGTATAGTGCATAAAGAATGAATCCTGGGTGGCTCAGAGGGTTAAAGCCTCTGCCTTTGGCTCAGGTCATGATCTCAGGGTCCTGGGATCGAGCCCCGTATCGGGCTCTCTGCCTGTTTGTGATCTCTCTCTGTCAAATAAATAAGTATAATCTTTAAAAAAAAAAAAAAAGAACGAATCTTGGAACACTGAAAAAATAAAATTAAATTAAAAAAGAAATCAATAATCTCAGTTTCCATCTTGATTAGCAAAAGATCAAGTTAAAGTCATGGTAAAAATATAAAGGAAATAACAGAGAAGAGGAAAAATTGGTAAAGTAGAAAAAACTCCTATATCACCACTGTTATCTTACTTTCTCTGGAAATAACAGCCAATGCTAGACTTTGAATTCTATACTTTCTGAGCTATAAAAGAAATGAAACGTACAATGTGAGAGAAGTAAAACTCAAAGTATTTTCTCATAAATTAAGTTAACATCTGAAAAGAAGAAACAACTTGAAAATTAGTTCATTTAGTATCATGATTTAGTACAAAATTAAGATGAAAGCAAATAAGCTCTTTAATTTTAAACAATAATCAATGAGAAAATAGGATTAAAGAAAATAGTTCATTTATCATAGCAGTCAAGGTAGTAAAATACTAGGAATAAATTTAAAAAAGGAGTATGAAAGCCCTATATGAAGACACCATGAAGGCTTAAATAAATGCAAAGGCACAAACTGGTCCTATATAGAAGGACTCAATATTATATAGGGGTTGATTCTCCCTAAATCTTTAACTTCACATAATCCCAACAAAAATTTTAACAAAAAACTTTTATAAAGAATTACAAATTTAATTTTAGTGTTTTTAATAGAAATTCTGCCAAAGTTTAGTGATGGAGGAGGCCTGACTCTGTCAAATATCAAAATACATCACAAAATTATAATGGTTAAAATATCAATGAATAGACAAATCAACCCCGAAATACACCCAAAGATAGAGGCATACCTATAGATATGGACTTGAAATTCAACTTAATAGTCTCAAGACAAATGAGAATGGTGTGCCCATTTCTACACATCCTCGCATGAACATAATATTATCCAATTACCCAAGATTAATAAATGTGATTGGAACAAAGTGATATCTCGTTGTTATATTGTGCATTTTTTCTTTGATTATTAGTGAGGTAGAGCATCCCCTTTACAAAACTAATTATCAGGTATTTAGTATTCCTCTTTTATTTAATTGTAACATAGACAAATTTATTAGTTTTTTCTTAGATTACAAAAATATTTTTTACTTATATTAGTTTTATAGTTTTGCCTTTTGAAGTTTAGTGTTTAACATAATTGAAATTTGTTTTTGTATATAGAATGAGGTAGGTTTCCAATTTTTCCCCCTTCAATATGATAAGTCAATTTCTAATCTCAACCATTAAAACATTCTGTCATTGATGATTCACAGTGCCATGTTGATTATATACTAATTTCTGGAATAGACTTGAATCTGTTTTTTTTAACACTCTGCTCTATTTCACTGACCTATTTTCATGTTCCCTACACCAGAAATACACTGTTTTTAGTACTATGACTTCTACTACCTAAATATATCTGGTAGGGCACGTTCTTACCTTTTTCCACTTTTTTTTTTCATTTTTAAAATCGAATTAAAATCCATTATTCAACAACACTTCTTTTTCCATATTAATTTTAGAATAAGCCTTGGATCATTTCTTCTGCCTCTTGAAAAACATACTGGTATATTTGAGCTGAACTGTTTTAAACACTTGATTTGTATCAGTTGGTATCATATGATTTTTCTCCTTTAATTCATCATTATGTTGAAATCATACTGATAGATTTTCTTTTTTAGATATCAACTCATTTTTGTCTTTGTGGCATGAACCTACTTGTTATATATTACATTTTGAGTATGCTCTTGGATTTTACTGGTTAATCTTTTGCTTTGGATTTTTGCATTTGTATTTATTTATGGAATTAGTTTATATATTCCTTTTTTGAATATTCAGATTACACAAGCCTCATAAAGTTGATTGGGAAGTTTTCCCTCTTATATTTTCTGAAACCACCTGTATAAAATAAGGATTATCTGTTCCTTCAACATTTGGCACGATTGTAAAAGCAACTGGGTTTGGGGTTTGCTTGAGGAAAGATTTACATTTGTCATTTAACTTTCTTTGATTTTTTTAATGTTTAATTTCTCCTTTCCAATTTTGGACTATTTGTGCTTCCATAAATTTACTAATTTCTTCCACATATTCAAACTTAGTGCTGATGGTTGTTCATAATGTATTTTTACTCTGTCTCTTCTCTAGTTCACCTGTAGTTGCCACTATATTTGTATTGTGTGTTTTTAAGCCTTCGGATTTCTCCTGCTTTTTTTAATTACTCACCCTAGGTTTCTTCAAGGAACAATTTTTACTTTTGTTCATTTTTTCTTCATTCTAGTCTTGGTTCTCCAATTCACTGATTCCTATCTTTATTTTTATTATTTTCTTTCTTCCTGTTTCTCTGGATTCACACCGATGTTCCTTTCTAGCTTCTTGTGTCAAAGCACTTGGATAATTTGTTTTCCCTGTTCCATAATTTTTCCCTCTAGGTACTCCTTTGATTGTGGCCAATAAATGTTGACATATAGGGCTTTAATCGTCAGTCTGCCCTGAGTATTTTGTAAGAACTCATAACTTCTTTTTAAAATCAGGAACTTTTAGTAGCCTTTTGTTTGTTTCTACCACTGATTTTTTAGAGGATAGCAACTTTTATTGTGCCAGCTCTGTCATTATAAGAAGTTCTTCTTCTCTTGGCCCTATATTTTATTAGGAAGCACTTAAAGAAAGAGCCTTTATTCATTAAGAAATTAAGGTCCAATCTGTATTAGAAATATGTACTCTCCATTAGCTTCCAAAAGTGTCTACCACTCTTGCCATGTCTCCTCTATTTTTCTTTATATACAAACACCTACAAAATCCTTTCTTCCATTCCTTTTTTAAATTGCTCTTCTTCTTTTACTTCTTCATTTTGAAAAAATTGTGCATTCTCATATCTTGCCAACTCTGAATTGCAGAAAAAAAGTACTTCCAATAAACAGTGAAGAATTTTTTAGTATAAGCAAGTCCTATGCTATATTCAAGGCTTACTTATACTAAACAAAAACATTTATTGTATCTCTGATATTCATATTTAAATGAGCATCTTGTTTGGTTTTGTTTTTGCTAAATTTGGCAAAACTTCTAGTTCTTCTCTTATATAGTCAGATGGATACTAATCCTTTATTCAGAGATAACTTCAACCGTCCAGAAAACTGAACAGATATTGTAATTTAGCAAAAAAGAGAATGCTCATAGATAGAAGGCACGAAGTCCCATCATTACTTTGGATTCTTTGACTTTGTTCATAGGAAAGTTGACAGGACCCTTTGTTAAAGTCTATTTACTTTACATAGAATTTTTTTTTTTTTAATTTTTATTAACATATAATGTATTATTTGCCCCAGGGTACATGTCTGTGAATCTTCGGGCTTACACATTTCACAGCACTTAATAGCACATACCCTCCCCATTGTCCCCAACCCAGCCACCCTATCCCTACCCCACTACCCCCCCCGGCCACCCTTAGTTCATTTCTTGAGTCTAGGAGTCTCT
>CM053618.1:41344941-41376155 GCA_028646535.1 Procyon lotor | reverse complement strand
AATGGCCACAACCGCCAAACTGTGGAAAGAACCAAGATGCCCTTCAACAGATCAATGGATAAAGAAGATATGGTACATATATAGAATGGAATATTATGCCTCCATTAGAAAGGACAAATATCCAACTTTTGGATCAACATGGATGGGACTGGAAGAGATTATGCGGAGTGAAATAAGTCAAGCAGAGAGAACCAGTTACCTTATGGTCTCACGTGCTGAGCATAAAGAAAAACATGGAGGGCATTGTGAGAAGGAAGGGAAAGATGAATGGGGGGAATCAGAGGGGAAGATGAACCATGAGAGACTGTGGACTATGAGCAACAAACTGAGGGTTTTGGAGGGGAGAGAGTGGGGGGTTGGGCGACCCTGGTGGTGGGTATTGAGGAAGGCACGTATTGCATGGAGCACTGGACGTGATGCATGAACAATAAATCTTGTAACACTGAAAAAATAAACATATTTGGGGGAAAAAAAAGAAGATGTGATAGATGATAGATAGATAGATATAGAGATATACAATGGAATATTAATCAGTCATAAAAAAAAAAGAATGAAATCTTGCCATTTGCAACAACATGGATGGATCTGGAGGGTTTAATTAGTATTAAAACATTAGCAGCGAAATAAGCGAAATAATAGTTCTCTGAAAATATATATTTCTGGCTCTTATATATTCTTATATAAGAATATAAGAAACAAATGAACAAAGAAAAAAAAGAAACACACTAAAAAACCAGACTCTTAAATACAAAGAACAAACAGATGGTTGCCGGAGAGGAGGTGAGTGAATTGGGCGGGTGAAATGGATAAAAGGAAATAAAAGGGACAAACTTCCAGTTACAAAGTAAGTCACAGAGATGAGAGGTACAGTATAGGGGATATAGTCAATAAGATTGTTAAAATGTCATCTGGTGACAGACAGTGACTACACATGTTGTGGTGAGCACTGAGTAATGCACAGAATTATGGAATCCGGTTGTACACTGGAAACTAACGTAGCACTGTATGTTAATTATACCTCAATAAAAATAATCATCTTTGTTTAAATAAGGAATACACTCAGTATTCTAATTATACTGTCAAGTTTAGATTTTTTTTGTCTATATATGTACAGCAAAAGTGGGTTTCTGGATAAACACATATTTGGCTGAATTTTCTAAAATATCTATTAAAAGAGCTGTGTATATAAAATATATTTTTCATAGATTCCATTTATAAACAAGAGATATATTCTATACTAGAAGCCTTGGATATTACCAGTGTCTCTAGAAGTAGAACCTGGTATAGCAATTCACATTTCTACAAATGCTGATTTAAAATAGTATAGATGAGTTTTTAGCCTATAGGTTTTACAAAAGCATAATTCTCTATATACCAAAATATACAGTTTGCATTTCATTTTTAAATTTTATTCTTTACCCTTGTCTTCCTGAAGTGTAAACAAAATGAAAAAGTATTTCTCTTTGGAAATAAGAATTATTTTGTGAATTAATTTATGAATGTTGAGTTCTCACTAGATATTGGGCACTGTCCTATAGGACATGATTTCATTTAATCCTCATAATAGCTTCATGAAGTAGGTAGTAGACTGTGGTTCAGATGTGCAAAAGAGGGACTCTAGGCTCAGAGAGGATGGGAAGGATGGATTGCTCAACCGTAATCAGTTAGTAGGGGTGGAGCTAAGAGTCAAACTGAGGTTTCTGCCTGGCCATCCTTCTCTCCAGAACAATGAACTTACTTGGTTCTTTTCACCCTGGCTCAGATTGGCTATGCACACATGTGTGGATTCAGCCTAGTCTCTGCTTTAGAGGCTCCAGCGGTCAAAGTTCATACTTTCTTTGCGTCTGCTTGCTGTCGTGGGGCAGACCTGCTGTTCAGCTGAAAACCACATTCGGTTCCATCTGTGTGACTGTGAGTGGAAATGCCACAGACTCGGTGTCCTGTACCTTGACCAAACCCTTGTCTCTTTTTGCTTTGTATATCCCAACATTCCTGGGCCTGTGTTCCTTTTGTGAGTCTTACCTGTGGTTTCCTGCTTAAGCCATGGCCTGGAAATCCTGGCATAGCCTTTCCCACAGATGATGGCGCAGAGACGCGGCCACCAGGAGCAGGCTGTGAGGTTCAAAGGGATTTGGTTCAAAGACCCTTAGTGCAAAGAGGCATGTTGCCAGGAGATGCAAAAGGAGCTGGAGGTTTTAGGCACAGGCCCTCAGGACAGAGAAATCCACATCATCATAAGAGCAACCCCTCCTAATTAGTTTCAGGTGGGTGGCATCCATTTTGGGGCCCAAGAGAAGGTAGGAAGACTGAGCGCTCCTGTTCCCTGCTGAACCCACCCTACTCTTCAAGTCTGAGGCCTATTGGAGTAAAGCCATCATGCACTTGTTTGGACTCCGTCTGTTCCTGGCTCAGGAAGCAACTCAGAACTTTCTTTCAGTACTCGGGTCTCTTTTGTGGTGTAGGAAAAGGAAGAGGTTGCGGGAGTTCCCAGGAGACTTTGATGTCCTTTGCTTTTGCAGTTGAGGGCTTCGAGTTAGGCTCTTGGTTACCTGATGGTATGTTTCATGTCTAGCCCTCATCCAGTCAGGGACAAAGGACCTCGTATTGCAAGCCATGACCTATGGGTCTGGATATTTCTTAATTCATAAAGGAATATTTATTACTTCAAAGACGGGAAATGAAACGAGGGGAAAAAGACACTGTAAAAAGAAAGTGTGGCTGGTCTTCCCCTCAAAGGAGGAGAGGAAGAAGGGAGAGTTGTGTTGCATTGACCACTGCAAATCATAAAATCACCCTAATTAAGCCAGCAGTGCAAACGGACATTCTGTAAACATGCCACCAAGACTTGGGAAAAATCAGCCTGCACACAAGGAGGAATTCTTGGTAAAAGGGAAAACATGTTTTATCCTTGTCCTCCCCACTTTTAGAAGAGGTCCCTGCTATCAGATATACCCTCTTTAACCCTGAGGGTAGTTTTCCTAGAGGTTTGTCACCCTCAGAGCCTGATAAAAAGCCGCAGAAAGGCCCAGAGAACCTCGTGAGGTCCAGCTCCAGAATCTCATGACGTAGCAACCATGTGACACAGAGATTTACTCTTGACAGAAACGAAGAGTAATATTGAGCTAAAGGGCATGAGACAAAACTAGAATTCCTACATCAGGTAATTTCAGTGTGGGAAATAAGCTCTCCAGGTCATTTCCCAGTCTTGGAGATGTCTTCTTTTATATTAAAGGTTTTCCAGGGAGAAAACTCCCATAGTTTGCTTTGAAAGACTGTTTTGTTGTTAATCTGCCTGAGCATCCGGGGAGATTCCTTACAAATGGCTGAATTTCCTGTCCCTCAGCGTTGGCTTATTTTCAGCCTTGGGTAGGGTAAGGTGTGTATGTGTGTGGCACCAGCAGAAATGCATGAGACTAAACAGTGTGGCAGCTTCTAGTTTCAGAAACAATGGACACTGAAGTTGCCTCTCATGTCATAGTCTGCATCCCAAGTGAGAGGTTCAGGTAAAATGTTTAGGGGGAAGACAGGAGGGTGGGGAAGGATGAACCGTGTTCTGAACTATGCCAGTTCACAACAGAATGTTAGCTTGGTGACTCTCGTCCACTTCTCCCACTTTGGAGATAACGTCAACTGACTGTGCAATGATTTAGTGTCCCTAGCAATGCTCTCTTCAGCGATCCTGAGAAATTTAAAGACAGATAGGCCCAAGTGACAAAAGAAACAGTTGAGGTAAGAAAAAAAAAATCTCAGAAAAAAATAGGATGCTCAGTAGCTGAAAGTTACCTTTTTTTTCATCCATTTTTGATTTCTGGCGTGATCCCAGCTGTCTCTCTGTGCCTACTCTGTATTTTTCTCATAAGTAAAGGAGCTCTTACTTTAAAAGTGGGGGACTGAGAAGTGTAAAAATAGTGTGACACATGCCTTGATACCCCAGTACAAATGATGACTCCCACATATATGTGCTTACGCCCAGGCGTGTTTCAGTAGACCAGGAGTGGCCACGGCAATTTTCATCTTCTTGGCGTCTGATGGCCCAGTACTCAGAGAGCATCGGCGGCCGACAGTGACTGTTCACCTGACTGATGTTGGTGGGAACAACCACTCTCTTGGTGAGTCTGACAGTGATGGCTTCAGGGCCACCACAGGATGATCCCATAGACCCTGGGGTCAGCTTGGCATCTGTCTCTGATATTGTTTGGGACCTTGACTCTAGTACACAGCTGTTGAGACGAGAAAAGGAGTGCTAGATATGGGGACACGGTGCTATATGAGTGGCTCACAGTATTATTCATCTCCTTATTTCTCTTCAGGAACCTATGAGCTGTCATGCCAGCATAACCCGCTGGTGATCAATGTGACCCATCACCTGGATGTCCTCTCCCAGCGGACCTCCTCAGTGCTGCTGAATTTCTCCTCCCCATTGGTGGGCATCTCAGCGGTGGCTCTAAGGACATCCTCCCACATAAGTCCTTCAACTCTCAATAAGTGCAGCCCAGAACATGAGGGGCAAAATCATCAGGGACAGAGGTACAGAGCCCCCTTTCTCCTTTTTTTTTTTTTTTTTTTGTTTTCTTTGTCTTGGGGTTGTGATAAACTACTATCATTTTCATATGTAGCATTTTGTTTTCAGTGGCTGCTTAATCACTAATTGAAAAGTGGGTCTAAAAACTACTAAAAAGACATAAGAAATAAGTAAAGGACAACTCATAGAAGGCGCTCTTGGGTTTTATATTTTGCTCTCTTTTCTTAGCTGAGCATAATTTTTTATGTAAATATTTAACATCTTTACAAGGTCTTAAAATCTTTTTTACATGTAAAACCACTGCCTTCAAATCAACATGGTTATATAAACTGCCAAAAATTCTTTGCCAAAAACTCAATGTTCCCTAAGCAATGTATATTTTTCCACTTCTTCCCACCTGGACAGTGTATATAGCAAGTTTCACAATTAGTTTTCAAGGCATGTCATATAATCAATTAGAGTTACATATGGAAATCAGGAATATATTGTCTGCATCGGTCTTTCTCTGGACGTCTGTGATTGTCATCATCTAGATAGAGGTCTCTTGATTCTCTGCCTCAATTAGTAGAGGGACCATACTTTATAGTGTTGGTGTGCCCAGGGGTGGCCCAAAAGCAGGAGGGAGCGGGCCATACAGTGGTCTGTGCTGCAGTTGGACTGGACTCATTCTATGAGTGGTCTAATCAATGGAATGGGACTATAAGTAACAGAGTTCATTCCCTCAAGAAGTGAGGTGTCAGGCGCTTGGGATCCCAGTCACAAAAGTTTCCAGGCAGTGCTCCATCACCAAATAGGAGCTCTGATACCACCATGCCCAAACTAGGTATACCAGAAGCCCAGTTTCGATTAGGGACTAGGAGTAGACAATAGTGTATTATAGTATATCAGTCATCTTTTGCTGTACAGCAAATTATAGCAAAATTTAGTGGCTTATCACAGTTTCCATGAGGAGTTTAGATGCAACTTAGCTGGGTGCTTCTGGCTTAGAGTCTCTTATGAGGTTGCCATCAAGCTGTTGACCTAAGCTACTCAGGCTCAAGTGGATCTGGAGGTTTCACTTCCAAGCTCACCCATGTGGTGATTGGCAGGCCTCAGAAGATCTGCATCCAGGCTCACTCACATTGGTACTAGCAGTAGGCATGCTCACGTAGGCGTGGTTCAGTTCCTTACTATGTGGGGTTCTCTGTAAGCTGCTTAAGCATCCTATGATACAGCAGCTAATGATCCAAGAAAAAAGAGCCAGAGAGGGTGAGTACATAGGAGACCACCCAAAAGCTATAGGAGACCATAAAAAAGTTACAGCCTTTTTATAACATAATGTTGGAAGTGACAATCCATTACTTTTGGCAAATTCTTTTCAGTAGATATGAGTCAGTAAGTCCAGCCTAACTCAAGGGGAAGTGTTTGCACAAGGTCATGAGTCACTAGAGGCCATGTTAGAGGCCATCTACCGTCCATGGCAATAATTGTTTGTTAATTGAGGACTAACTGTGTGCCAGGTGTTGTAAATGCTAGAAAGAGAAAAGCAATAAGGAATAGAGTCTGGATGTTGGACATTTTAACAAACATTAGTTTGTCTGCAACTCTTAAGTATTCTTATTGAGCAAATATCTTCAAATATTAACATGGGAATGTAGACTATTAAAATAACATTGTTTACTAGAATTATTGCCTCTCCCTTAGGTTTTTTCAAATGATTTTCTCTACTGGCTCTACCTCTGGCCTCGAGCCATACAGATTTCTTTCCGGTCCCTGAAACATGTGTTCTTGATGAGTTTCATGTCTTTGCACATTATGTTCCTACTTTCTTGAATGCCTTCCAGCCCTTTTTTTACTTCAACTCACACTTTACCATCAGGATTCACCTTCTTCTGTGAAATCTTGGCAAACTCCTTGCCTGTCTCCATAGGGCATTGTACCTAACCCACACTCTGCAGAAACAGCTATCACATTGTAATTGTTTGTTTATTGTTGTTCCTTTCCACTAAGCTCTGAGCTCTCTCTAGCTGAGATTCCATGTGGTATCTCATTACCTAGCAGAGGGCCTGGCACATAGTAGGTGTCAGAAAGTGCTCCGAATGTCAGTAACAGACTTTATCTCTAAATGCTGGACGGAACAGAACTGAACAAGAAATCAGAAAAAAGTAGAAGTCACAGCCTCTCTAGACCTGAGGGACAAGAATTCCCCTCACCGTCACAGTTGTGAAGTTCTGACAAAGAAGTTGATCAGTTGTGATCACTGCTGCTCGTTCACTTATTTTCATTTGGCACTGTGGGAAAAACAAGTTTTATATGCATGCATGCAAACCAGTAGAAATAGGATATGATTCTCCAGTTTACACAGAGGGGATCTGGAATGCACAAGCATCTCCAAACCACATGTGACTGACAGGAGCCGTGCAAATTGGCTTCCCTTCTCAGCCAGCAAATCAGCGCAATATCGCCAATTTTGATACATAGGGAACCTAACAGATATTTCATATATGTTCTTTGTGAGCAGATTTCAAATCTGTACTCTCGTATAGTCTCAAAAAATAGAAAGTTTTTTTGTATCTTTATATCAATCCCAGTTGTAGATGTGGATAGATCATAATATGAAACCCTCAAATTCTGGGCATAGTGAGAGGGATTCCTGGCTACCTCATTCTTACCCCTTATGACCTGAATTCCATTAATTCTAAAATGGGCAATGGAGAGCTGACAGATGCCTGGCAGTAGAGGATGTATTATCCATTCTGTATTTAACCATTAATGACCAATGGCCTGTCCCTCCTACAACTCTGCATCTGTAAACCAGCCCAACAGAATCTCAGCTGAAGACCAGTAAACCTGTCTGGCTCTGCAGTGATGTTTATGTTCCTTACCTTGGACCCTTTAGCTTTGATCTCTCTCCTCATCTTGTTTCTTATTCTGCTATGATGGCCACCTGTTTATGACCCTTTGAGCTTAGTCTACTGATAACCCACACTGACTACTGATAATGAACCACTAGTCTTAAAAACCAAGTTTAGTGTTCCTGGTTTTAGCCACTGGTACTCAATTAGAGCTCAAATCACTCTTACTCTCTGGCTGTTTGTAGCTCTAGCCATTTAGGGAAAGGTCCGGCATAACCTGCCGCAGCATCCCATGAGCTGGAGAACCAGGCAGACCCCTAACCATGCCAGGATTGTGTTGATGGCTTTGGCTTGGGGAAGTGGGAACCACTTTTGTGATTAATGCAATGGAATTTGCAATGTATCCAACATATACCCCAGGCACTGATAGGTTACTTTGCCCAATTGAGTGAATTAGCTTCCAGATAATCAGGATTCTTATTATCTCCTTTGGAAATTCACACAGTCAAGGCTAGAAGAATTTACTAATAGCAAGAATCGGTGATGAGCGTACGGTTTCTCCTACAAGAGAATTTTGTTCTAGTTACATAAGCATAATGTAATGAAAACCTTGATTGTAACTTCTCTACCCCTACCGGATGATAGATGCATCAGATCTACCAGCATTGACTCTTCTGAGGATGAACATCATCTCCTTCTGCAGGGCATGGGCTGATTACAGTGGTTGAAACTTCTGACCACTCCTTTCTTTTCAACACGTACGCTTTCTGTCTTATTGATTTTTCCATCTACCTTCTCTGTAACAGGTTGCACTGTAATCTCCCAAACAACCATGCTTCCATAACTTCTCTTTGTATTTCAAAGAGTTCTGGCTTTTTATAATTTGATGTTACAGAATTAGGTGCATAACTGCCTGTGACTCTTTTATCTTCACTAAGATCAAAACTTGTGCCAACCCTTTTGCTCCATTAAGTGCTTTTGGCCTTCTGTTCCACCTTGTCTGGAATTTAAATTTCCATCCCTGCTTTCCTTCTGTTCATATTTATTTGGTAAATACTTGCCTTTCACTTATTTCTAACATTTTGCTATCTTTGTTGCCAGTGAGCTCAAGGCATATTGCTCCATGGCACCGTGTATTCTGAAAATTTATTTCATGGTCCTTAAGCTTCTAGTATTTTTAGGACCCTATAGTATTTTTACCTTTGGAACATTTATCTTCTAGGATTCCATGGCCTTTGCCAGTGGTTCTCCCTCACCCCCCACTCTCTCCCACCCCACCGGACCAAGTTCTCATACCTCCCAACCTAAAGTCTTGAAGTCAGTAACGAAAGGGTGGTACTGATGAGGACTTAGAGGATAAAAAAAACAGATCTGTGACCGGTCTCAAGAGAAGCCAGAGAATGAAGAAAGAATTACCCTTTTCCTCTCTCCTTTTAGCATGGCTTTATTCCTTATTTGATTTTTTTTTTTTTTTTTCAGAAAAAAAAAATGCATGCTTTGGCTTCCAATAATGTTTCTCAATTCAACTCCAGTACATTTTGAAATCAGGAGGAAATCCTCACAGATTCCAGCTGTCAGTCTTGGTTTTCGATATTGATAAGAGTTTTCATATTTTTTCTGTATTGTTGGAATTTAAGTGGGAAGCAGGGAAAAATTACCTCATAGCATTCTTGTGAGATTAACCACGAAGCGTACATGTGGAGTACACAGCACATTCTAGCACCAGGCGGGAGCACCGCCCATGGCAGCTTTCACACCATTCCTCATCTTTGTTTTTCTCCATTCCTCTTTTTTACAAGGTGTGCCACTGATCAGTCTCTTGCTTCTCAGCTCTCCAACCATTCTCAGCATGCGCCTGTGTGATGCTTGAGCAGGATTTTATTAATATTTTCCTTTGCCGGCTGGTGCAGTGTTCAGCTTTCTCAGAAGGGGGTTATGGAGAGACACTGCAGGAGGAGGGGCTTCTCTTCCTGGCTTCAGTGTGCGTTCTTCTCTTTTGCTGCTCTGACATACTCAGCAGCGGTGTAGAGAACGGCTTCCATTAAGTCAGCAGCCACTTGGGTCCTAGGGTGCCTATTTCCAGTTGGCTCTTCGTCACCATTGACCAAAGGTAATGCTTGTTATTTATCCCACTGCATATTATAAACCACTAGCATCCCGTTTCCCACTGACAAGGAGCTGCACATTATACTCTAGCCTGAAGGCACAACCCAACTGATCCCCAGATCCTACCTTTGTGAATCTATCTCCTGGTACCACTTACAGTTCCATTCCATGCCAGTTGGGTTCTAGTGAGGATACGGTAACTAGGAAAGGGAGAGTTTAATATAAATACCTATTCAATACTTAGGGAAACTACAAAGGATTAACTACTTAAGAGTAAGAAGAACCCTAATGAATGGAATGGTGGATAAAGGGAGCAGTCACTCCATTTGGAGGTGAGGGAAGAGTACCGGAAGGAGGAACAAACGTGGAGAAGGCTCCCCACCTGAGGCTGTGATTGGGATCTCATCAGAGTAGGTTCAGAGAAGGCACCATGGATGGCACCAGAGTTTGCTGAGGTTTCACAGGCGGGGGCCAGCAAGCAGGAAATCACCCGCTGGCATGCTGATCGAGGCTCATTAGGAAGCTGCCTGCTTAGGCACTGTTGGGACTTCTGGAAAGCTGCCATTGGGGTGCTGCTGACACTTTTTGGGAGGTCATCCCCTAGGCACTGGTGAAACTTTCTGGGAAGGCAATCCCTGGGGCACCTTTGAGACTTGCTCCAGCTCAAGCGCTGGTAGAACGTGCTGAGATGTGCAGGGTGTCCCTGCAAGTCCTTATAGGGTAAGCACCACTGGCCTGAAGCCCCGTCAGGAGCTGCAGAGGCCAGGAGAGGAAACACATGGGAATCGAGAAGAGATGCCTCTCCTCCTGGAAGTCTCTCCAGTTGCATCCACTGCAGAACTGGACAAAGAGCAGTACTTACATGGGGCATCTCCAGGATCGCAAAGGGGCAGGAATGATCTTGTCGAAGAACCCAGAAGAAATCCCTTTTTGCTCTCTGCCTTTTATGTTCCAGCTAGATTTCCTCTAAGGTCCTGGCTTTAATCCTCAGACCACTTTTCAGTATAACTTTGAAACAGATTTGACCTAACTAGAAATGCATATTTTCTTTTTTTAATGTTTTGAACTTATTTTAAGTCCAAGGCAAACATGAAGTATAAATACCTCATTAACTTATTCAGTATAAATACACATTCTGATTGAGATGGAAAACAAGTAATAGATATTCATAAATATAAAATTGCAGTGGGTTCTGAGGTTTACCTTAAACTATAGCTTATCAACGCCAAGTATTCCAATCTACAACTGGATGGGATATTAATCATTTCAAATGAATATCCATGTAGAAACCTAAGTTCTTTCTTCTCTCTCTTGTTCTTACTCTCATTCTTCTTAACTACATATAGTCATGCTTTGATCCTTTTTCTCATTGTGGGTAACGGAGAGCAGATTCATATAACAATTTAGGTCTAAAACAATGGATATGTGTGTGAGAGTGTGAGTGTATACCTTGTGTATGCGTCCCTGTATTTTATGAAGTAAAGAAAGTTTCTGAAAAGTTTAGTGTAGATGGATTTGTAAAACCAATTATTCTATATGGGGTGTGTGCATGTCTGTGTATGTGCATGTATGTCTGTGTACAGAAAGACATGGGCTACTCATCATTCAAAAATATTTACTAAGTGCCTCCAATGTGCCAGGAATCATTTTTCAGTTAGAGAAACAGACTCAGAGTGTACAAATTCACCTTATTTGAGATAGCAAAACTAAGACTAGAATCCAAGGACTTTGTTTTTAGTAAAGGAACGTTCCATTATAAGAATAGAAATGATTTCAGAGATAATATCCATGTCTACTACCATCCAAGAAACCCTGCTGCCCTTCCTCAAATTATATTTGGAAACAAAGCGTGAAGAAAGAACAGTGATTCTAAGACTAAGGTCTTATCATAGAAATTCCCTAGTCTTGGTAGGTGGATTATCTAAGCAGCTCTCTTACTAGAGAATGTCCTGCCAACTCTCCATTATCTAGGTATACCATATCCATTTTAGCAACGATCCATATCTGTCCATGTTCTATTCCCTAGTCCATATTCCCTTATCCCAAGACTAGCCACCTTTAGAGCCACCTTCTTTATGGCTTAAATAGAATTAGTATTCTGATTCTTCTCATGATGTTGGATATTGAGAGTTAATTGTCTTAGCAATTTTGGTCTAGTAAAACGTGGCCGCATGTGCGTGTGTGTATGTGTATTCCCTTTATGCAAAACAATCTTTTGGAAAATGTTAATGTGTAATGAGTTATATAACTACGTTTTAAAATGATTCAGCTTTTTAAACTATTGTGCCATTCAAAAGGGTATTATTTTTGAAGTAAAAAAATAAATATTTTTGTAAAGAGCAGTGTCATCCCCAGATTTTCTCCCCTTTTTCTTTTTCTGCATTAATGTGCATTTTTCTATTTACTTAAAGCAAACTAAGCGTGAACAAATAAAGTCTGAATCAAGCAAACAGAATGAACACACACACTGTGCTCTTGTATGATTCTACATTCAAAGCAACGACCCTTAGAATTTACCTTTTGCATTGAAAACATGGACTTCTGGGCTGCTGTAAGGGGCATCTGCTGGAGTCCAGCCTCTGACTCTCGCGTGCTTAACATAAAAGTGCATTTGTACATAATTAACACACTTGCCATGTTTTGTCAACCGTGCTTGTGTAAAGACGAGAATGAGGTCATTTTAAAACCGAGTACTCAATAGTGTGTGTCTGCTTCGGTGGGGAATGCCTCAGTAGCACCGGCAAATTTACGGACCTGTGTACTAGTTAAGTCAACTCTGTCATCTCGGGGTGCCTCTGTTCTTCTGAGTGTTTCCTGAGGCAGGGACTGCAAAACTAAATAATCCAGGGAGAAAAACCATAGCTGTCACCAAATAAGTCCGAGTTTCCCGTCTGCAACGGATGAACTTTGGTAAGGTGCCGGGCTAATGCTGAATGTCAAGCCGACTTTTACTCTAGCTGCCTTGCCTCTTTCGATCCACCCCTTTCAAGGGCGCCCCTGGGCTATGGTAGAAAGTCCTCGAAAAGGCGCATCTGTTGACCGAGAAGTTAGAGCTTGCATCAGTGAGCCAAGTTCAGAAGATTCACCCTCCGTTGTCCTTGGAGAATTCACTGTAGACGTGGGATTTGGGCTGGGGGGTGGAGAGAGGCAGTGGGAGGGAGAGCTACTTGACCGCGGAACTTCTCTTTTATGACTTTAAAATCCCCAGAGCATCTCTGGGAGCAAGTGGCCATGTTTTCCGTTGGGGAGATGTTGGGACCCTGGTGTCGAAATATTTCTTCTTGGTTATACTGTAGATTAGGGGTAGAGCTGGGCCTGGATTATAAGGCCTCCAAACCCTCGTCCAGGGGCACGTAGCCAGAGCACAGCTCAGCGCCTTGGCCTTCCATCCCCGCTGTAATCAGTCTGTGAGTCCGCTCTTGGTAATAAGATCGTTCCACCTCTATCATCTGTCATTCTGCTTCCTGCTTCATTATTCCCTGGAGCCCTCACTGCTGCCGCTTTACCGATGTCTATTGTGCTTCACTTATTTGGAGCTAAGATTTGAAATGCCAACCCTTTCCCTCCCTTCTGAGCCTGAATTGGGACCCTATTCCATGCCAGGCCTCTCCTTCCCCTGCTCGTTTCTCTGCACAGCATTCAGGTCACATCCCTTTTGATAGCCTCACAAAGTGACGAGCTCCTTCCTCTCTTTCTCTAGGGGCTACAGGTTAAAGCATTTGTCTTGGCTCCTCTTCTTTTGTTTTTAGCCGAGGGTTTGCTTTTAATTCTCCAGCGTGATGGGAAGTGTTCTCTTTTTGCTGGAAAAGGCACTATAGAAATGAAATATGTATTGCATTTCTCTACTCATTTGATTATCTTCTTCCCCAAAGCAGTTTAGCAAATTAACATCGAATCTGTTTTTGTTTCTTAAGCGAAGGAAGAATTATAGCTGCTCGATTGTTCCCTAGGTTTAACTTCCTTTTCCCAGAATGATTTGTCCATAAAATAAGAGGGAAGGAGGAGAGTCGCTGGAGAGGATTCTTGGTTCTTCTGACCAATGACAGATGGCCCGGTGAGCAACAGGTCTGCTTTGAGAGGCATAGTTAGCTGTTCGAGTTTGTTTGACTCCTTGTTCTTGAGGGGTTATAGAGGAAAAATGAAAAGGTCACAGACTTGATCTCATTGAGGGGTTTATTGGTGCATGGCTAGACTATTCTAGAAATAGCCTTTATTAAAATATTACCTTGTCCGAGATGCTTCTAGTGAGAGGCATTCTGAGAACTGGTTAGGCGGCTGCTTTGGGCCAAAACCTAGAAATAGGAACAAACAACTTATAAAGACTGGGATTTGGAATCTCCCTCTAAGGAAAAGGCTAGTTTCAAAATAGTTGAAATTACTTTTACTTACTAAAAAATGACTTTTAAAAAGTCATTACTTTTAAGTAATGACTCCTCCGTGTCTTATCATGGTGTCTGAAATTCCACCACGAGGAATGATTTTCTTCAAGTCTTGGTGATCTCCAAGGGTCCCTTTAAAATAGTAAATAACTATTTAATAGAAGTAGAAATGTCATAAGTTGTCATCAACACTTTATAGCACAACTATTCTCTTATGGCCCTCGAGTATTCAAAAATAGACCAGGGCCCACCTGAAATGCAACCTAGTGTAGGCATCTGGAAGTTTTGGGGAGTACCAGAAGCAGAAAAAGTGCTCCTGAGAAGAGAGATGACTTTAATATGTCACCTGCTTCTCAATTTTGCTCAGGGCTGGCCCTGTCCTTATGGTCTGTATTCATAGCAGCTGGTGGAGAGAGCACAGAAAACAAAAACAAACCACTATTTCCAGGATTCTGTCATTTTGCCAGCCTGCCAAGTAGACAGACACTGTTGACGGACTTGACCATAAGTTCCGGCTGGAATGCCTCTCAGGCCCTGTCTGGTTCTATGTAGCCATAACCGTGGGGGCAGAGGAAGTCTGGGGTTTGGAGAGGCCGGAAGCCCAATGTCCAGACCCCTGTCTCCTGCTGTTGGCTACAAGGTCAGTCTCACCACATGGTTTCAGAACAGTCCCTTCCTTGGGCCTTCATTTCACCATACGAAGGGGAGCCGTGGACGTTGCAAGGGTTGGGAGAGCTGGAGGGAACAGAAGAACGGAAGGGAGGAATATTCCAAATCTGATGTCAACCAAGGACTGACAAATCCCCGGATTGTGAGATGATGGGAACGATGTGAAGCTTCTGTTGGGGAGTCCAGAAACTTCATGGGGAAAGGAAGCCAAGGGGGAGAGGGAGATTCCCAAAGTGGCCCGGCACGTGGTGTTTCATGTTCTACCTCTGCAATATTGTGATATTTGGTCTTGGTATGTGGTTCCTGGCTCACAGCTCCCAAACCCTTGGAATTTCCTAAGTGTTGAGAGTGATAAAGGTGTCTTTTGTTATGTGAATGAGGTGACTTTTGGAAAGCACTTAAGGACTGGACTGGTTGTCAGTCGAGCCAAACGTGATTAGAAGGTTGGAACTTTGAGTACTACCCGCTGACCAGGGAGCAGGGAGGGGCTGAAGGTTGAATCAGTCAATCAAGCCCTTGTAGGGAAGCCTCCCTAAAAACCCTAAAGGCGGCATTCAGAGATCTTGGTGAACACAGGGTGCTTGGGGAGGATGGCATCCCTGGAGAGGGCACAGAAGCTCCGTGTCCTTTCCCGGTACCTCGCCCTGGGCATCCCTTCCATCCAGCTGTTTCAGAATTCCATTTATTATTTTATAATCAACCGGTAACCGGTAAGCATATGTTTCTCTGAGTTCTCTAAGCAGCTTTAGAAAATTAATCAAAAACCGGGAAGGAGGTCCCGAGAACCCCTGATTTATAGCCAGTCAGTCAGAAGTATCGGTAACCACTGGGGTTTGTGACTGGTGCCTGAGTCGGGGACGGGGACGGTCCGGCACGACTGCCCTCTTGAGCTGTGGAACCTGATCCGGATTGAATTAAAGGCTCAGACCCCAGAATTGTTTGGTTGTAACTGTGGGAACCTGCGCCCCCGCACACGGAGACTGGAACTGGTTTCAGAATGCCCGTTTAACTTCTGTGTGTGAATCTGAGACTCTTTCAAGGGCTGGCTTGCACGTCCTCCAGACCCGAATTCACGTAGCTTCTGTAGGGCGACAGACAAGTCCTGCTGCTCCTTCCTCCTGCTGTATAGGAGCTGTTCTAGGAACGACAGATGGAAACTCATGCCCACTAAACTGCATTCACAGGACTGGACTGTTCCCTCACTTAACTACATGTGTTTCACGACTCCTCGGGCTGGGGCTCTGAATGTGGCTGGGGAAGTGTCACTCCCAGAGGACCAGTTCAACGGTGTCATGAATGTTCAATGGTAGATGAATAGTAGGTAGGGTGAGAGTCAGCGGCACAATCCCTTGGGGGCTGCAGAGATCACTCCTTATTAGGAAATGTCCCACATGGAGATAGTGACTGCTTTTGCAAACCGGAAAAAAATATTTTTATATGTATATAATTTATGTTTTTATAATTTACACACACACACACACACACACACACACACACACACACACATTTGTTGGGTTTTTTTGTTTTTTTATTTTTTATTTTTTTTTAAGATTTTATTTATTTATTTGACAGAGAGAGATCACAAGTAGGCAGAGAGCCAGGCAGAGAGAGAGGGGGAAGCAGGCTCCCTGCTGAGCAGAGAGCCTGATGTGGGGATGTGGGGCTCCATCCCAGGACCCTGGGATCATGACCTGAGCCGAAGGCAGAGGCTTTAACCCACTGAGCCACCACCCACCATGGGGCTCAAAAGCACAACCCCAAGACCCAGAGACAGAGACTAAGAGTTGCGTGCTCTACCGACTGAGCCAGGCAGGCGCCCCTGTTGTTGTTTCTGCTGGGTGATTCTGCTTCCCTGATGCAATGCTAGGAAGCATATCCTCTGCCAATTAGCCAGTAATTGTTTTGACTCTTCCTTTGGTATTCCACGTATTTTATAATCTACATGAAAATCATGGGTTCTGAAACTTGGTGAGGCAGGGATTTGAAAGGGAGCACTTTTGGCTGTGTGATGTAAATCTGTTTCTCTTTAGAAGGACAGGGGGCATTTGGATGGGACTTCTAGTGTTGCAGCCAGGCATGGTAAAAACTGTGTCCAGAATTAGAAATGAGTGAAGCAAATTACCCAGTACTGGGGCCACCAGAGTCCAGTCCCAAACTTACAAATAGGTCACATTCTAGGAAGAGATGGACCTCTCCCAAGGGGCAGGGAAGGAGCAGAACCTTCAATTGAGAGGCAGGGGAACCTCTGCTTTCCCCACATGCAGGAATGGGAGAAGTCTCCTTCATGCAATAATTCCTCATTTCTCTGTCATGAGGGAAGAAACAGAAGTACTACTGAGATTCCTCTGTTTCTCTCAGATGAGAATCTTCAGAGGAAGAGAACTTGAGTTAATTTTCCCTTCCTGGTTGGTATGATGCCTCCACAAAACCCCTCAAAGTGCCAGCATTGTTTTTCCCGTGAAAGCTGATGGAAACATCCTTGACATTTGATCTGGTTCTACAAAGCAAAGATGGAGTTGGAGTGAGGAGGAGGTACAGAGGGGAGCCAGAGGAGAGACTGTATCTTTTTGTATTGGTTTGGAGAGACAGCAAAGCTCTCTAAGGATGGATGCTATTATTATTATCTGGATTTGCCATTGGTGGTGGCAAGATTAATGAGAACTCCGTTTCTTCCAGTCCACTCTACGTTCTGTCCATTCTACTTCCATCGGCTGCCAAATCCAGAGCATACATTCCTTCTTAGCCCACACCCTCTTATTTCAATAAGAATCAATAAAATACAGTAGAGGAATGGCCAGAAATCTGATCCTCTTTACTATTTAACCTTAAAAGAGCTGTTTTTGCAGAAACTGCTGGGATTGCTATTTGGTCAATGGTGGCCCTTCTTGGATAAATGAATTGCAATATTTTGCTTAACTAAGCAACTGAAAAGCTGGGACATTAAGCAAAAACTTACACTGGGCAAGAAAGACTGTGAGAAACTCTTTTTTGGGTTCTCCACCACGTCCTGCTGCCCATTCATCGGTTTTCTGTACTCCAACCCCATACCACCATCACCTCATCTGGGAAATTAAATACCATGTTGGAGCTGGAAGGAACCTTTAAGAGAACCTAGTTCAAACCCATCATTTTACAAATTTGCAGACAGAGGCCCAGAGCAGTTAAGAGACTTACCCAAGGTCATAGATGTAAGCAGGGACAACCCAAGAGCTGAACCCAGGTCACACTGGCCCTGATCTACTAGTTTCTCTATTACACCATGCTGTTTGTCAAAATGTTTGGTACATATGCCAGACAGCTTCTCCTAAACTAACCTAGATTCCAGATATCCAGATATGTGGTCTGCTTTTTCTGGCTGCCTGAGGGAGGGTGGGATATGGATTTGAGAAAAGTCCATGAGCTGATGTCATCCTGATTTTGAGTTTGAGCCAAAGCCTAATTAAATGTTTCTTCCTATTATATTGTAGTCTTAGTGTTCTGGAATATCCCATCATTTCTTTTGGGCTCAATTTCCTCATCTCTAAAATGAGGAATTCGGGTTGAATTATCTTTAAGGTCCATTTTACGTTTTTTTTTTGGATTTGCTTTGACTTTTATTTCCGTATACGGGTAATCTTTTTTTTTAATTAACATATAATGTATTATTTGCCTCAGGGTACATGTCTGTGAATCATTTCACAGCACTTACCAGAGCACATACCCTCCCCAATGTCCATAACCCGGCCACCCTATCCCTACCCTCCCTACCTCCCAGCCACCCTTAGTTTGTTTCGTGAGTTTAGGAGTCTCTTATGGTTTGTCTCCTTCCCGATCCCATCTTATAAAGTACATTTTATTTTAAAAGCTGTGGTTCCTCTAAGATCATTGTTAAAGGTCACCTCCGTTCCTCTCCCCAGCCCCCAGAATTATTCATGTTCAAGAAAATGTGATCTTTAGCTTATAATCTTCCAATAGCCCTCACATGGGAGAAGTAGGATTTCACTATGGATTCCTTTTTATTTTTTTAAGATTTTATTTATTTGTTTATTTATTTAGCACACATGAGCAGGGGGGAAGGGTAGAAGGAGAGGGAGAAAGAATCTTAAGCAGACTCCATGTTGCGCATGGAGCCCAACTCGAGGCTCAGCACAGAGCTCATCATGGGGCTCAAACTCGTGACCCTGAGATCATTACCTGAGCCAGAATCAAGGGTTGGATGCTCAACTGACTGAGGTACCCTCCACTGTGAATTATGTTTGCATCTCGAATAGTGCTGTACTCTCCTGAAATTCCTTCAGATGGCTCAGACCCCCAGGGGATCCTTGGACCCAAAGCTGTGGGGAAGCTGTGAGTGGAACAGCCAGGACTTAACCCATTTGTCAGGAACTACCCAGCTTCCCAAAGGTGGACCTTGGCTGAGAACTAGACCAATTTCTTTCTAGTGGCCTCAAGAAATAGAAAGTAAAAAAGAGGTGCCCTGGAGATGGCTCATGACAAGTTTCTTAGTGGGTCTTCCTGAACCCTCTGCAGAGAGCGATGCCTACTTTCTGGGGTCAGCCTTACCCTGCTCTCCAGCAACCACCGGAAGGCAGAGGAACTTGCCTCTAAGTCTGTCCCCAATATGGGTGTGGGCCCCTTTCACTATAGGTTCTTTAGCCGTGTCAGTCATAATTTAAGAGACCCAGACACATAATGTGTGTGTCTTCAGTTCTCAGTGGTGGGGAGGAAACGGTAATTTTGTTGAAGTGTTGGGAGTGCCACCTTACCTGCATTCTGTTTGTACAGTATCAGAGGTGACGCTCCAAGAGATGTTTTTTGCCTTTCCAGGTTCTGCTCATTCACTGAGGTCAAATCATACCCAGTGTTAAAACTTTCTCTGAAACAGCCATGGATTTATAATCAGTAACACATGATTTTGTTATTCTCTCTGCAGCTATGGTGAAAGCTTCTTCAGAATAGGAAAAATGTTGCATACTTTTGATCTATCTTATGGCTTCTACATGATAATATGACTTAATACATAGACGTGTAATAATCAAGCAGTGGGACCAGATATTCCTTCTGGAATCGGCCTTATTATTTTATAGTCTTGGCCTATGGAATTTATTGACATTTCTTTCGGGTTACACATACCAGACCTTCATGGTGCTGGGTTTCACTCGTGGTGAGCACCAAATACTTTGACACCTGTAAAGTCACAGTTGCTGAAATTCCACCACAAGCCATCAGAATCAAAATCTCCAGGGAGCAAGGCCTGGGTAGTTATACTTTTTAAAAGTCACTGAAGTGAGTCTAATGTACAACTGTGATTGAGAAAACCTGCCTCATGAGGGCCACTCTTTTATGGAAATTGTGCTGATAGAGGTTTCCCAAGTACAGGTGTCACTCACAGACCCAACCAACAAAAGGAAACACACACGTCATTACGGTGGGACGGTATGAGGGTTGTGCCTGGGTGCCCATGAGCAGGTTATGTACAAGAGGAGGATAGCCTGATGTTAATATAACATTTGGTACAGAGATTCCTCATTGAAAGCATTTTTAAAAACCCTCCAACATAATGACGCTGGGTAATGAGGACCAGAAGGGAGAGAGTAGAGGCTCATCAGAGAAGTGGGGAGACTAAGAACGGAGCTAGAATTATGGGTGGCTGGCCATCTACAGAGTGATTTTTAAGGGCCTATTGACTTAAAATTCCATTAGGAAAAACTCATTCCTCTGGTTTAAAATTTTGTCTCTTGTTCCTCTGGAAATACCTGTGAATCACATTTGACTGGATTCGTCATATCTTTACCTGATAATACATTGTGATGGGGTGTGGAGGAAGATCTGGAAAAAGTGGGTGGAAGGCTGAGGAGCTGTTGCCAAATGAGGAAACACACTAAGCAGGGCATCTTGCAGACAGTGGCAGCTGGACAAATATTGACAATTTGATTTGCTATCATTTAAAATAAAACTGCCTGAAACAAAGACAGACTATTAAATATTCTATACTTGCCCCTAACTGCTCTGCCGAGGTGAGGAACTTCTTGGCTCTCTCTGGCCCACGTTGCCAGCTCCTGAACTGAGAAGAAAGCAGTTGGAGAGCAGCCTCATCCCCGGGGGAGGTGGTCTCGTGGAGGCTGGCCCGAGAGTCCGGGCTCTGAGCTCCAGCCTGAGGATTTTCCTCTGACTCGCTGTGTGGCCTCCAGCCAGTCTCCAAGCAGCTTCGGTCTCCTTGTATGTCAAACCAAGATAAATACCTAGCTTCCCACCTCTCTGGGGCATTGTAAGACCTTGCGGCTGCCACTTTCATTACCATTTGTTTAAAGACCATAAGAAGAGAGCTCGTACAGAAGTTTTCAGACTCCCTGTTCTTACCATTAGCGTTATCAGTCTGCTGTGAGAGCTCGAGGAGCACCAGGTAGAAAGGAGAATATTTGGGGAGGAAAATGGAGGACACAATGGCCCTCAGAGAAGCGCTGTTTGTAGTGGAAGAGAAACACGAAAGGGGGGTTGGGATGCAGGGGAGAGAATTCTACATTTGGTACCAGATGCCATCAGAAGCTAATAACCTGACAAACACCGTCCTCATAAAACAAATTCCTTAAAAAAGGAAGCAAATGGAAATGTAAGCTAGTGAAAGAATTTGCAGCAGCTGCCCTAAAACCATTTCTCACTTCATAAACAGGTCTGGGTTTGGTGCCTTTTTTTTTTTTTTTTTTTTTTTGCCTTGGTCTTCTTTCCTGCTACTTCCCCCCTCTAACACGCTCCCCTGTCTCACTCTTCCTCCTCTGCTGCCAATGTTGGAAGGGCTTCTTACACCGGTAGTCATAGCAACAGCAGTTAATGGAACCCCATCTTGATGGAGGGAGGCTCATTTAGAGTATTTGTTCTGTGTCTTATCTCAGCATGTATTTGTCTTCACTGATGACATGGACTAATTAATTGGATGGAGTCACTGGAAAACAGCACGTGCTATTTCACATTAATTTCTTGGCAATGAGCTGACATGAACGAGAACTTGTTAATGACTCTGTTTTCTAGTACTCTCTGCATACCGTGCTGAAGAAATATGAGTTTTTGTGGACATGAAGGAAGGCAGCATCTCTGAAACTTGGAGTTCTTTAGGCATCATTAATGAGGTGTACTGATCTCATCCCATGAAGGGTGGTCTGGTTATGGATCCCTTATCCAGACAGGTTCAATAAAGACTCAGGACAAATATTCATTTCCTATATTAAATATTCAATTGTCAGTATTGGATTTGGGGAGTTTGCGTTGACAATTAATAGTCCCTACCCCCCAGTTCATATATTCCTCCCTCCACCGGTCTCCATAGAGTGAATCGGAGGCATTCCATACCATTGAAGGGAATAATCAGAACTCAGAAGAGTAAAAAGCTTTTTCAAACTACTCAACTCCAGCACCTCTATTCTATAGCTGATAAGCTTAGATAAAAGAATGAGAATGTCACTGACATATGACTTAAATCCTATGGGTACAAGATAAGAAGCAGCAACTTTAGCATATTCCAATCAAATCCATTCTTTTTAGATGAGTACTTTTAAAATCAGTTTTCATTTATGTTAAAATGATATGTGCATATTCAATGACATTTTATTTTTTGCTTTCTTATGTTGTTGCCCAGCTTTTTAATAAAGTCATTGACTGCTAACACAATACTAGGACAAATAGGGCAAATTAATGATTATGAGCCTCATGGCAGCCATTTTGGCTAGTATTTAGCATCACTGGCTACAGCATCATGAGCAAGAAAATATATAAGAAAATATCTCATTGGTTTCCCCCTTGAGATTATGATTTCCTTAAGGGTATGATACTTATCACACCCCCAGTACTCAAACCAATACCTTGCCAAAAATAAGTGCTCGGTAGATGTTCATTAGTGAATGAATGAGTAGGGCAAGGTGGTTGAATCACTGTTTGATGATAATATTTTTGTGTTTCAGATTCCCATCTGTCACTTTAGGATTAACAAGTTACCCATCTTAATAGCCATTGACTTAACTTTGCTGTATGAGCAAATTAATTCAGCAGACTTTTCTTGTGTTTTCTACAGCAAGGTATATGGTGAACATGAAAGTGGGTAAGAGTATGTATTTGTCTTCAAGAGGTTTATAATCTAGTTGGGAGTTTCAGCACTTAGATACTCAGATACTAATCATCTTGTAGATCAAAGGATGAATAAACGAAAGAGCAAGCAGATGCACACATGACTATAATATAGGATAGAATAATAGAAGTGTTAGAAGGAAATTATTTTAAAAAATTTCCCTGGGAGGTTCTAAGGAGGAAAATATCTGGAGGGGCTTCTTGGAGAAGAAAGGCTTTTTAGAAATCTCAACAAATTGGACAAAGGTATAGAAATGGGAAAACCAAAAAGTATGGATGGTGAACCGAAAACAAGCCACTAAGAGTGGAACTTTGGCCATTTGCAGTGGATCAGTAGAGGGAATTAGCCCAGAATAATAATAATCCTGTGGGATATGTACCATTATTATCTTCTTAGGAGGGAAGGAGCTGAAACACTGGGGAATGAATAACTCAGCCATAGCACACAGGTAGGAAATGGTGGATCCAGGATTCAAAGACAGCATGGGGTCGATGCCCTAATTTTTCATCTCTGTGGTTCAGCCTCGGGAAGAGGGTAATGCTCTTTTTGCTCTATTGCATCCTTGTTGCTCTTGAACCTGTAGAGTTTAACTCTCTCTCCCATTCCTGGCTGATGAACCCTGGAGATCCAGGCAGTGGTCCTCCTCTGCTGAGATGATGTCTTAGAAGCACCTAGCACAATGTCAGGCATGTGGCAGGGATTAGTGTGTGTGTTTCCTCTTTCTGTCGTGGGCTTAATTTCTGATTAGCCAGTGCTGATTTTCAGTGGTATGTAGTGCTATGGCTCCAGTTGTCAAAAATATTTCCCTACCAACTAGGAAATAAATGTTGCCTTTTGACCATCTCAGATACCCAAACCCTTCATCCAGGGCCCTCTGGGATCAAACAACTAAAAGGTGAGTGCCTGACACAACAAGGGGCCCCAAGGATTCATTCTTGACTTGGGTCTGCTCGGATTGTTTGGGACCCAGAAACACTGGTCGTTAAACATTTTGAGGATTGCTGTCTGATCCAGCCATTTCTGATGCCATCCAGAGCTCATGGGGACACATTCTCCACCTTTTCCTGTCACCATTTTGTCCTCCTGGAAAAGCCATGGAAAGTCAGTTAACCATTCATTACTTGTTAGCTAATACTGTTCTTGTTTATTTCATTCTGCACGGTTCCAGGTCATATAGAAGGAGGTGATGAATTCAATGTAGGTTTTGGAGAAAAATCATTCTCTTTGGTTTAGAGGCACTTTCCAGAGGAAGTTGTGAAGGCTTTGCTGCGGCCTGCTTGTCTGGAATCAGTCTAAGATGCTTTTGTTTCTGTCGTCCTCAGCTGTGTCCATCGGCCCTGTGGGGAGCAGGGCAGCTGTGCGCCATTGCTGCTTGATCACGCGGAGATGGTGAACTGTACCGCTGGTGGCCCAGGTCACATGAAGTGTGCTATTACCTGTCAAAGGGGTTTTGCCCTTCAGGCCAGTAGTGGGAAATATCTCAGGCCGGTACAGGTGAGTTGGAAACCCATGGTCATTAAGACCAAACTCCTGGGGAGGGAAGATACTTATGCTCCTCTCCCTCACTGAGTGGGGGAAGGGCAGGTGTTTTTAAATCACTTGGAAGGGGGTGCCTGGGTGGCTCAGTCGTTAAGCGTCTGCCTTCGGCCCAGGTCAGATCCCAGGGACCTGGGATCGAGCCCCGCATCGGGCTCTCTTCTCTGCAGGAAGCCTGCTTCTCCCGCTACCATTCCCTCTGTTTGTGTTCCCTCTCTTGCTGTGTTTCTCTCTGTCAAATAAATAAAATCTTTAAAAAAAAAATAAAAATAAAAAATAAATCACTTGGAAGGAAAGCTGAGGGCCCTAACAAGCAGGGAGAGTGTAGCTTCACAGAAAGGCAAGGTGCAGTTCCCATTAACTAGACTGTCAGTTTTTCTCATGCAGATGGCAGGTAGGGACGCTTATGTTCTCCTCCTTTCGCTGTCAGAAATTACGGTCCTGTTTGCCTTCTAGATGAGAATTCCACAGTTTAGACTTGCCTACAATTTGTGAGCAAAATAGGTTGTAATCAACTTGTCTGTGGCTCATGGTTTGACCCCCAGCCCTCCTTCCAAGAAGGCTAGAGAAAGAGTCTGATTAGAGTAACAAACTTCTGTTGCTGAGGTGGGGATTACATCGTGATTTCTAGCTTTGGCCTAATTTCCCACATTTCTCCAAGCTACCATAACACCATTTCCAGCATTTGGAGATAGTAGAATATATTGGTTAAGAGCGTGGCTCAGGTGACAAATGCAGAATGAAATTTTGGCTCTACTATCTACTAGTTGTATAATTTTAGGTAAGGATGAAGAAAAGAAACTAATCTCTTTGAGTGTTCTTCCATATTTGTGAAATAATGAGAACAGAAGTATTTATGTCTTTGGGTCCTACTGATGACTGATGGGAAATAATTGGAAAGCTTCCAGCTAAATGGTAGACACGTAGCCCTCTGTTCAGCTGCCATGACTATGATCATGATAATGTATTCTCAACTAAGAATTCTGTTTTCCGTCTTTCCTATAGAGAACTTTCAATACTCTATGGAGGAACTTTAAACTTGAAATCAACCATTAGAAAACATGACCATCATATGAGACTGAGACAGACATTAGGGAAAAGATAATGGTGCTTGAGGAGAGAACTAGAAAGACGTGGTATGATGAGGAAAGAATGGATGCATGACTGGTAGGCAGGTATTAGTGGTGCAGAAGATTGGAATCGTTTGCATTTTGTACCAGTTGACGACTTAGAGAGTGGTAGATTCACAGAAGAATTTCACTTGCTTGGAGATGATCTGAACTCAAATACACAATTGTTGGCTTCAGGTGGTTTAGGTTCTGAATAAAGAGAAACAGTTTTGATAGTCTTGGAGACAACAATTCCTTGTCTATGGTGCTTTGGTCAGAAAGACAGAGCTCTTGTCTCCTGTTTTTCACTGAGCTTAACTCACACTAGAGAGGAGATAGAAAGAATGACCAAAAAAAAAAAAATAGGAACTGAATACCTTTGTGTGATAGGTAAAGAGAGGGAGAGAAGAAGAGAGAGTGTCTGTGATGCATTACAATTAGGAGCACAGTCAAGATAGGATGGATAACACTTAATGAAGCCAGGAGAAAAACCAGGCAATATGTGACAAATTTGAGACAGATTCTATAAGCGATCACTGTGGTTCGAGCCAGGCTTGTGCTCTGTGATAAGCATGGGGAGCAGTCTGGGTCGGGGGGAGGAAGGTGGGAGCTCACCGTCTCCCAGCCACATGGCGCAACCAGCCAACGCGCTCTCCAGCTGACTCTGCTCCTGTCGCCTGAGGCCAGCCCCCTTAAGGAAATTATACAGTCCCGGCTCATGATCATAAGACAGTGGGGATATTTGCTTTTTGTTGACATAAGAACTGAAACTAAACAGAAAAATGCGTCTGGCTTTGACTTGGGTCCTTCTGGCAGGCAACAGGGAAACACTGGGAAAAGGGAGGAGCAGCTGGCCAGGAGTGGGTGTCGGGGGTGACAGGTGCTTTCACCAGTCATTTTACCTTGGGCTTCACTGCCACTGTGGTCTCCTGGCAGGATGGCTGCTGAGCCTCAGAATCTCCCCGAGCTCTCTTTGCCCTGCGGTAGCCCATTGGCTGGAGCGACGGCTGTGCTCCTTCCCAAACAAGCCATGAGCTTCCAGCCCTCATTCCCAGCTCACTCCGTCCCCCTCACTCTGGACACATTCTTCTCCCCTTGCCCTCAGCAGCTGGGAAGTCCTGCTCGTCCTTCACAGGCCATGTTCCAGGTCGCCTACTCTGTGAACCTCCCTGCTGGCCCTGGCCCTTGCCTCCTGCTCGTGGAGGGCCAGTTCCTCCTCCAGTACCCATGGTGCCAGTGCCCAGAGTGAGCACCTGCCTGTGATAGGGCTGCCTCTTTTGACATTTTTATGTTTTCTTTCTTCTTGGTCCCCATCTCCTACTTGTTTTGTTTTATCATTTCCATTCTTCATATTATATTCTCACAAATCATTATAGACAGGAGTAGGCTCTAATAAATAACAGTATATATCTCTTGCATTTTCCTTCCGTATTTCCTTTCCTCCTTTTCTCTTTCTCTTTCTCCTTCTTTCCATTCTTCCACCTTTGGTTTCCAAAGCCATTGTTTCAACTTGTGATTTGTTCTGCTGGTAGATGATTCGCTCTGGGAGGGTGTCTTATTTATCCAAACCTAGAGAGAACCTGGCCCTTCTAAGTGCTCAATAAATGTCCATTTATTTAGTGATGAGGAACTCTAGGGCTACCCCACAAAAATGACAGGCTCAGGGACAGGGCTGGAAACTCTCCAATTTCACCACAAGGTTTGGAAGGTGCCTTGGACGTATTGATTCTCAGCTGTTCTTAGATACTGTGCACCCTTCTCTGTGGAGGTAATTGTGTCCAGGAACATTATGGGTTGGTTTATCATCCAGGCTCCCAGCAGGAAACGGATGACATGCTCCAAAGGGGGCAATTTGAGGGAATTAAATACGGGGACTACTTACAAAGGTGGAGGCAGGATACAGGGAAATAACAAGGAGATGGTGCAGGATCCCAGGGTCAAGGGGTGACATCACATGTAGGCCTGAAGAGTTGACTGCAGGGAGCAGGGGGCAGAAGCCACAGGAAGAGAGTACAGGAGAGGATGGAGAGGGCTACCAAAGGACAAAGCCAACCGGCAGTAACACCCTAGGCAGGGAATAGGAAGAATAAGTGCCCAGACCTCCTTTGCCCTCTGGGTCCTGCAGTCTCCTGCCAGCATGTCCCAGGTGCTAGGCCTGAGAACAACCAGGGCCCTGAAACCCACAGGGGCACAGAGCATGGTGGAGAAGGGCATGGAGTGGATCCAGGAGCACATGGGAGGCAGCCAAGAGTTGGCCTGAAGGAGTATCTTCTTACACTAACAGGGACGGTCAGCAGCAGCCTACCTGGGTATTGAAGACAGTATATCAAGCCAATAGGTCCTAAGGAGGGAGCAAGGCAAAATCATTTTACCCATTTTGAATGTTTGCACAAATAACCACCAGGACTCTTCCAAAGCCTGGAAACTACATTGATAAGCCTTTTCATGTGAACTTGATGGAAGAAAATTCTCTGTTTCTAGAGGGAAATTCTGCTCACATGTTCCTCTGGGCATTGGGACCGCACTGTGAGCTGCATGCCCCTTGATTGTGGTGTTCCTGATCCATCTTTGGTGAACTACGCGACCTTCTCCTGCTCGGAGGGAACAGACTTTCTGAAACGCTGTTCCATCTCCTGTATCCCACCAGCCAAGCTTCAAGGTATTGTCAGCCAACCGGAAACTGAATGCAAGTTCTCTTCAGCCTCTCTCTCTCTGGGGGTACTTTGAGGATCTTTTCTTCACCCCAGTACTCTTCCCATTTGCTCTGCTGTGCCACCCTCTTCTGCTAACACCACCAAAGCACCAAAGGGACACACCATTTTTATCCTGATGACACGCAAGGATGCCTGGTTCAGAGCTCATGAATGAAAGACACGTAGACTTCCTGTTTTTATCTGATTGTACGTCCTCTGGAATCAAGCCGACTCACAGTGGCCTGATCATATGAATAATCAAGAAACACTTTATCATGCATATTTTTTTTATTTACTATTTACAACCTTCCTATGAGTTAGGTGATTTTAATTATATTTTATAGATGAGAACAGAGTTCTATGAGTTATCCCTGGCTGTACTGCTAGTAAGAGATGAAGACAGGGTAGAACCTGCTCTGACCCCACACCTTGGTCTTGTCCTCTTCTCAGACTTTGGTGTGAATCTCTCAGTGACCCAGGAGGCTCGTTACAAATGCATCTTCCTCAGCCTAATGCTGACAGAGCCTGACTTAGTAGGTCTGAGGTGGGTTGGTGATGCAACTGTGGGAAGTTCATGGATTTTCTTTGGAAGAACCATGAATTACACTGAGGCATAGTGTGGTGTTTCAGTACAGAACTCTGCATCCCAACTGCCCAAGTTCAGACCCTGTATCTGCCCCCTGTTAGCTTGAGCAGGTTGCCTGAACTCAGTTTCCTCATCTGCAAAATAAGAGATAATGATGGTATCAGTTGCAATGGGTTGTTCAAGGTATAAAGTTTATACGGGTATTGTAAAATGCTTCAAACAATGCCTGGCATGTAGAAAGCACTATAAATGTGTCCTCTGTTATTATTATTATGTTTCCCATGACACGGTCACTACTGTATTTTTATAATTTGTAGTTAGGAAGTGAGGTCATGATTTGTTTGACAGCCATTCTTTCACTCAGGGAATGAAAAGAGGTAAGGGAATAGTTAGTTATCTGACCTCTTTTCTATGTAAGAGATCTCAGTGGTTGCTTGGCGGCTAAAAAGAGATGGCATGAGCCTTCGACCTGAGATGCCAGAGAAGCTGCTCCACCAAGAATTATGTGACTTCCTGAGAATGCCAATGAGTTGATAGGTTTTTGTTCTTTCGGCTGCACATTGATTTCTGGACTCTTCTCTGAGCCTCCTGTATTTCTCTTTCCTGGGTTCAGGACTGAACCCGTGGCTGACCTGTCTTGATGACGGGCTCTGGTCCCTCCCTGAAGCCTACTGCAAGTTGGAGTGTGACGCTCCTCCCATTATCCCGAATGCCAGCGTGCTCCTGCCCTCCTGCTCCCAGCGCAGCTATGATGTGGGCTCCGTCTGCAGATACGAATGCAAGCCAGGCTACTACGCCATGCCGACTGCGGACAGCAAAGTCAGGAGGTGAGCTAGCTTGTTCCTGGGTCTTTGCATTTCCCTCATGCTCTCATTTGTAAATCCCGGACTATTGCTTTAGAAATAATATTAAGATCTTCTGGGTTGTCCATTGCTTATTGTGTTTGCTTGTTTTTCTATACAATCTCTCTTCACCTGCATGGGTATATTCCCCAGTCACACAGGCAGGTTGACCAGATATGCTTTCTGGAAAGATTCATTCTCATAGGATATCCCACAGCCTCACCTAGGTGATTTCAAAAGAATCTCTGCCTTAATTATTGTTGTCCTTGAAAGTAAGTGTTGGGAGCTTCTAAGGAGTTTTCCCCTGAATCCAGCCGTGGGTGGAAGGAACATCCTCATCAGGTCTGTTGAGAGCTTATGACTGTGGCTCTGGGAGAGACTGCCTGTGCTGGTCCCCAATCCAGCCATGTATTACCTATGTGATGCTGGGAAGGTTTCTTTCTCTGCTTTAGTCTTTCTCATCTATAAAACAAAGCTAATACTTGTAATATCTACCTGATGGGGCTTGGTGTAGGGGCTAAATATATTAATCACTTAATAAAATATAAGGTTTGGTAAATTAATTTTTAACACATAAAACATATGAGCCATTAATATTATTGTAGTCTCTCTGCTTTCTCCCTGCTGGACTTCCTGTGCGCACACTCCTAGACCCAGAAGCCAGGGGTGCCTTTCTTCTGATCAGAAAGAACAAAAGGAAAGGCTTTGAAGAGAGTCATGCTGGGCTTCAAATCCCAGTCATCTTCCCTTTTTATCAGCTGAGTAACCTCAGGCAAGTTACTTAACTCTTTGGGTCTCAGTCTCCTTTGTGAGTTGAGGATAATGCCCACATCAGAGGCTTGAGTTGAAGATGAAATGAGATAATCACATCCAACCCAGAGTCTGCCTGGTGCCAATTGCTCAATAAATGGTTTAAGAAAAAGAAGGTTTTTCTGAACAAACAAAACAAACAAAAAGCTTTCAGAAAAAGAAACTCTTTGTACTTAGTAAATAGTAGCTGTTCTTTCCCTATCATAAATTAGGGAAATTTTTTTTCCCTATCATAAATCAGGGGCGCCTGCGTGGCTCAGTTGGTTAAGCGACTGCCTTCGGCTCAGGTCATGATCCTGGAGTCCCGGGATCGAGTCCCACATCAGGCTCCCAGCTCCACGGGGAATCTGCTTCTCCCTCTGACCTTCTTCCCTCTCATGCATGCTCTCTCTCTCTCAAATAAATAAATAAATAGATAGATAGATCTTAAAAAAAAAAAAAAAAAGTCAGTGTAGGAGAAAATCCAGCCCAATTCTTACAGGACTTAATTAAAAGTCTGACCACAGTAGGTTTTTTTTTTTTTTAAAGATGGTTTTTGTTTTTGTTTTTTTGAACTAACAAGATCCCAGCTATGGCATTACCAATGATGCCAAGACAGACAAGCTTTGCTCATAAGCTAAAATTCTCTAAGGGGGCAGAAGAATATCAAGAAAACTTGCTCTCTGGCTCCCATGTGCCCCTCACCCCATCATCTTACTATGGGGTGGATTGAGTCTGGCTTTGCCAAGCGCCTTGCACTCCAGAGAAAGTCCAGGCTTCTATGTGGGAGGGACGGGAGCAAGTCAGGCGAGAGCCCGGCTGATGACAATATGAATAATACTGATGAAAAATTCATAAGGGGCAGCACTCTGGTTCAGTGGACTCTAGCAGGTATAGTCAACAGTTTTTGACAACCGAAGACATATTTGCATGTGATTTTCATAGGATCTAGATCAATTTGCATAGGCACCCATTGACAGGCCATGAGGACCCAGGCCGTCTTCAAGCACATATGGTATTACAACTCCTCTCAAGCCTGCTGTTCTCTGGCTTT
>CM053618.1:41283008-41344441 GCA_028646535.1 Procyon lotor | reverse complement strand
CTCAATGGTTACACCCTCAACTCTTCCTTCTAACCTTTCTCAACCAACCACTCCAAGGATCTCTCTGAGCTCCTGTCTCCTTTACTAGAGAGCAATGGTTCTTGAAGATCCCCGGAATCTGTATTTCATTACTCTTACATGCCTGTTACAGATTAGGAACTCAACATCTGTTTGCAAATAAATAAGTAGATGAATCAAAGATGAATGAGCACCTATGTGTTATAGGATCAGTGGACAGGACTTTCTGGGTGGCTGTGTATAGGACTTGGAAATTTAATTTCTGGGTTTGCTCTTAAAAATAGGAGAATGTGCCGATAAAGCTCATACCAAGGCTCACTGAGGCGGTATCTGAGAGAGCCCTGCATTAACAAGGCCAAGGTCAGCTGAGTTTCCATAGCGTTATCAGGACCTGCCCTGTAGGGGGAACCCCAGCTTCCCCTCTTGCCATGGGTACTGATGTATTTTCTTCCTGACACCTTCTGCTCACTGGGCCTTGCAACAGGCTCAGTTTGGAGGCTATGCTCCTGGGGGGCTTTACAGGGCAAGAGAAAGTTGACCACGTGTCAAGTTCTCCTCCAGGTGATGTCCTATGGCTGCAGACTTGGGCTCTGATTTCAGGTTCTTTCTCTGCTCTTGGGTTTCTTTGAATATCCCCATTCCTAATTCCAGTCTTTCTTTGCTTTTCCCAATTCAGAATCTCCTCCTTCCATGTAAATTGTCCATTTTGACCACGCTTTGGCCTTCCCGTTTCATACATCCTTGTGCGTTGCAGAGATGCCCTACACATTCTTACATTACGGATCTCCTAATGTTCCAAGTGGTTTCAGTTTGTTGCCTCATTCTGACTTTATAGGTGTAGCTCAGATTTCTCACTAGACCACTGGCTTCTGGGGATCTTCCCAGCTCCTGCTCATTCCCGTCTCCCTCTGTCACACGCCATGCCCGCCATTCACCCTCATCCTTGGTCCCCATATCTCACAACCTCCCATAACCATCGACCTCTGCTCTTTACTCAGCTCACAGATGCCTATCACCAGCCTCAGAGGGTCACTGTGCCAGGTGCTATGCACGGAGCACACCAAGGCAATGGTCAATTTCAATTCAGCAAATGTTTGTTGAGCACCTACTATGTAACAAAATGTGCTTGGTGCTCAAGAAGCAGAGGGGCATGAGCCAGCTCCAGCCCCTTCTTTTCTGGAGCGGTCAACAAACATACAATTATACATGTGATTGTAATCATGTGTGATAAGAACTTTAAGAAGAAATCACGGGAGGCTGTGGGAGCAATAGCAAGGAATTCAACCAGTGGGAAAATAATGCAAAACACATGCTCCTTAGCGGCTTGCTATGAAGGAGCGCATAGTTTGCATATGACATGAAAGATGGACTAGACCCAAAACAGTGCGGATATTGACAAATTCATTAATTAGAGTCATATGCCGAGTGCTATTTTGAAGAAAAAAGCATTAGGAAGCTTAAGTACGTAACTAAGCCTTTCTGAGAAGCCAGATTCTGTGAAAATATGGACTAAAGACGGCCTCTACTGAGAAACAGCAGCACACACGATTTACGTAGACTCGTGTAAAACCAGAGTGCATTTCTATTTCCAATTACCAAGAAACGTTCAAGAAACTAAAGTCTGCTACTAAAAGAAGTGATTAAAGTTGACAAGAGAAGTGAAGTCCTTAATAGATGTTCCTGCTTATGGAAATTTAGCCCAATTTGATAGTTAGCAATAATATACAGTAAACGCAGGTTTAGAAAGGAAATCAGCCCTAAAACACCAGTCGTGGGATCTGGTGTCCACCTGATGATAAAGGTTTAGTGGCTTCAGTGCTGTGTCAAAATTCAGGTAATTTTCTTAAGGGGCGAATCCATCTGGAAGCACCATCTGCTTCCGGTGGCTACCTCTAAACCAGAAGAAAGGACTATGACTAAGAATGAGCTTGAGTCTCTTTGGACTCAAGAAGTCCTAGTCAAAGAGCAAGAAGCCAAGCACTGGAGTATCTAAAGCGACCCACAGAGAGAAGGCACGTAGACAAGAGAAGACGTCGATTTGCGCTGTCTACTGTTGTGTTCTCCTCTTTCTTGGTTCTTTTCCCGTTCAGTCCTGGCTCTTCAACGCCCACGAGCACTGCCCTGCACCCGGCCAGACGGCAGCAGCCACAGGACCGGCCTCTCACCTGCTGGTGTCCTCCTGCTGGCTCGGCCCTCGTCCTCCCACGCATCCTGAGCCTCCCTTTGGGCTTTCTCTGCCTCAGCAACCCATGGGGCCACGCGACGCCAGCTGTCCCTGCCAGCACCCCTTATGAGACCCTACATCTCCGTGCTTCACTCCCAGGGCAGACGCCACCATAGAGGCTAAGGAAGTGCCCCCCTCGGGCCTCGGCCTGTCAGGGTTTACAGGGGTTTGGCCCGTTCTGTTCAGCCTTCCCCCGAGGGCAAGGAAATTGGACACATTGGTCCTGAACCACCTTAGCAGCCCTTTGTGTTCTGCTCACCCCGCAGAGGCAGACGGCTCCAACCCTCTTGGTCTCCCAGCTGATACTTACTCGGGAGCATTCTTTCTCATAGCTGTGGTTCCATGGCTCATTTCTTTGAGGTTGATTTAAATCTTACCTCCAGGGTCTATTTCCCCAAGCCATCTTTCCCTCTGACCACTGAGCATCTCGGTAGAACCGCCCTGCTCTGTCTCTAAGACGGGTTCAACTGGACGCAGCCTCCTCCTCAAACCTGCATATCCTGATGTTTCTTTTCTCAGCTGTGGCCTATTCATCTTCCCAGCCACCGGGGCCCAAGTCATAGGTCCATTCTCAATTTCTCCCTCCTTCCTCCCACACCAGGGAGTCGCTCACAACCCCTCCACCCACCCCATTGGTTCTACCCAAAGTCATGTCTTCGTTGTGTCCTCTCCACACTGTCATGGCTGAGATCACGGCTTCTCAGCAGTGGCGGCTCTGCTTTCTGCTTGATGACCTTGGAAAAACCATTCAGTCCATCTGAATGCATTTCCTTGTCTCTTACGCGGAAGTGGTAACAGTACCTAATGGCTCCACACAGCACTGCCACCCAGGACATGTGTCCCTGGCCTAGTAGAGTCTCACCACCGATCTCTCACTACCTCCACTGCAACCTCACTTTACCCCTCTGATCTTCCGCCCACGCTGTCCTACCCTCTCTACCTTCAGGGAGAAATTCAAGTGCCGTCTCCTATGTGAAGCCTCACCATGCCTCAAATTCAGACTTGATCATTCCCTTTCACACTCGACCTAAACGTCTCCGACAACTCTTACCAGACCAGGTCTTCTACTGTCTCACCCTGTGGGCAGCCTCCTCTAAGATCGAGAGCTCGCTGAGGCCGGGCGCTGCCAGACCGGGCCCTGGCAGCCGGCCTATGGCTCTGCCCCGAGCGGATGCCCCGTGGGAGGCGTCTGCAGAACCGGGCGGGACTGGGCACGCAACAGAGAGGCAGAGAAGGGGAGACATACACGGGCTGCGGGAGAGGCGCACATGTGGGGAGTCCATCCGCTCCAAAAGCCGTGGAGTCGCATCGACACCAGTCCTCGATGACATCTCCAGTCCCCGAGCACCACAGAGAGCTCATGGTGGCCTCCTGTAGGAGCTGCGAGAGAAGGAAGAGTGAGTGTCTGGGAGCCGGGGCTGGGTCGCCAGACACAGAATCCAGCCTTGGTTCTAGAGAACTTCCAGCCGGTCGGCTGGGGTACCACGTCACCATTTTTTTTTAATCTAAAATTCCTGCCCCAGGAGACCGATTCTGGGAAGCTAGACCTCCCGGGACCTCCCAGGTGCTGCTCTCATTAGTGTACCGGTTCACCCCTGTGGTCAAGGGCTGTCACCTTGGAAGGAAGTGTTACTTCTCCCTCCTCCTTCGTCCATCACTCCACACCCAGGGCCCGAGCAACAACAGCCCCTTGACCATGCACTGGCCTGACCCTCTTCCATCTGCCCCGAGGCACTCGGCCCTTCCCCAAATGCCTCTCCAGCATTCTCTTCTGCCCTCCGTGCCCCGCCCAGCACCCCCTCTGCTGCATTCCTTCATGTGCCTGAAACCTCACGTACAATATTTCGGCAGCTCTGCCTTGGGTTGGGCGGGGGGGAGGAGAGAGCCTCCGCCCCGAGGACTTCAGCTCGGCCCATCACTGCCGGGGGACCTGGGGCTAATTAGACCCACTTGGTCTCCTCAATGGAAAACACGGGTTAGAAACAGCACTCTCCTCATAGGGCTGTGGTGATGACTCCATGAAATAACATAGGCCAAAGGGCAAGGCCTAGGACCTGTGCGGTGCACACATTAGTCACATATAAATAGTACCTCTATCATCAATAAATGTCAGTGATTATCGCTGTGTTTGGATGACAGGCTTGGGTCTTAAGTGGAAGCAGACACATGCCACAGAGCCTAGAAAAATTCTTTACATACAGTGATTTCACGGCAGATATCCCCTATTCGATGAAAGGACAAAAGGATAAAATGAGACAAAATCAGGGAAGAGAACTTGAGATGGGGCAATTCCCTGGTGAGGAAATAGATCCTGATGGACAGCGACCCCTAGTGGGGCCCTGCTGCCTCAACCCAGCGGGGGGACAGGGAGAGGGCGAGGTGGGCCACAGGGCATGTAGCCATCCACTGTGGCCGAGGTCAGTTTTCTCTCTGGGTCAGTTCATCAACCGCAGCCTCTGCTTTTCCTGTGAGCCTCTTCTCTTTGACCCACGCTTACCAAACCCACACAGAATTGGTAAATTAGAGAGACGAAGCAGGAGCCATCTTGGAAAATTTTAGGCCAAAAAATTGAAAAGGGGGGGTACAAGGGGAGGGAGGGAGGCAGGAAGGAAGGAAAAGAGAAAACAAGAGAATAAGAAAAAAATGACAGATAATCCTACAAAAATTGAAATGTCCAAGCTGAAAGCCGATACCCTAAGTTAGGTTCCTGCAGGACGTCCTGTAGGCCACCTTATGTTAGAATAGTTGACGTAAGGGTCCATATGAACCCCTCTTCCACCCTCTCACCCCTTCTAGGGATCAGGAACCAATTCTTAATTATCACTATAATATGTACATAGTTTTAGAATTTCAAGGCCCTTTTAGGGCTAACGCTGTAGTTTGAGCTCCCTGGTAAACAGGATTTACGGGGGAGGACGCTTAGAGTCAAGGAGGTTAGTGACTTGCTCAGGATCAGAGCCTAGTGAGTGGAGGTCACACCAGGGCCTGAGCTCAATGCAACTGATACCCGGCCAGCTCTCAGCCAGAAACCCTGTGCACCATAGGTGCTCACTTCATGCTTTGCCTGACTGACCCTAATTCAAATCAAAAGTATGCTTTCTTAAACAAGGAAAACTGACTTTCCCTGAGAGAAGCAGAACAAAAGGTAATTGTGGCTACCCACATACCGTCTTCGTCAACCATTACTAGGTAAGCACCTGTAAGGGTACGGCTCCTATCCTGGGCTCAGCATTAAGATATAGTGGACATGAGACATTTCAGCCCCTGCCTACATAAGTCTTGCAGCCAAATAATAAACCAACGAACAAACAAAGATTACATAAGTAGCTAAATCACTAGGACTGGTGGCAAGGGCTCCAAAGGGAAAGGGTGAATTGGGACAGGAGGGACCGGGAAGGGAGACAATCTCACAGAGGGGTTTGAAGGCCTCCATGAGGATGTGTGTTTTTTATCTGAACTTGGAAGGATAGATCAAGAGTAATCTGGTCAGAAAAGATGGGGAAATGTTCCATGTGGAAAAGCCGACATTAAGATGCCTTCAGCCTGGGTGAAACCTGACCTCTAAAATCAACTCAGAAAAGGCTCCTCTGGCTGTAGGAGCCACAATGATGGGCAAAGAGGGGTTCAGCAAGTGGGAGGGGGTGGGGTCCGTTACAGAGGCCCTGGGGTCCATGGTAAGGGACAGTGTCACAGTCTAAGGGCTGGGCAAGCCATTCAAGTGTTTCAGACAGGGGAATGACATGATCAGATTTTCAACCCAAAGTAGTAAGGACCAACACTTAGGATGACAGACATTTCTTCAAAAGCTTTAACTTTCCACGTTCCGTTCACACAATTCTACAAGTTCCTACTCCCTGAATCCTGGGCTATCGGTAACTGCAGAAGGTAGGATGGGGTAGAGGAGGGGAACTCAAGAAGGAGCCCTTCTGGAAAGGAAGAGGGGAAAAATTACATTTTCTTGGTATCTACAATGTAGCAGGCATTGCATGGGGATCCTCATTTGTTATTCAACTTAATCCTGATTTCAGAAAAGAAATAGGATTTTCCCATTTTTGTTCTTACTTTGTTTTAGGGAAAGCAACTGAACTTTCAGGCCAAGTTCACCCATCTATTCATCCTTCCATTTCTTTCTTTCATTCATTCGTTCATTCATTCATTCACTCATTCATTCAGCGGAGTGCCAGCTATGTGTCATCTACTGCCAGGCACTGGGTTCCATAGAAGAATGAGTGCTTCTCAGAGTCTGCAGGACAAATACGTAAACAAATACGTGAGCACTCACAATAGCAGGTGATCCGTGCTTCAGAAGCTGTAGGGACACAGATGATGGGAGCCACTCGAAGGAACAGGGGCTGGGAGAATAAGGGAGGGCTTGTCCTAGCTGTGGACACTTGATCTAAAACCTAGAGGTGCTGTCCTAGCAGGAGTTTGCCTGTGGCAGAAATGTAGGCGAGGCCATTTCTGGCAGAGAGAGTGACAAGTCTGAAGGGCCAGACGCATGACAGAAAATGTGTGGTGCTTAAGGAGGTACCAGGCATTAAAATTTGGAGGCTAGAAGGCAAAGCATAGAGTGGGCACACCCTAACCAGGTAAGCGAGGACCAGACTGGACAATGAACTGCCCTTCTAACCACATGCCAAGGACTTTAGATCATACCAAAGAGATTCTGCAGAGCTAGTGGGCTGCCCCGCAGCAACAGGATCTGATGTCCGCCTGGGACAGAGAGCTCTGATGGGTCTCACCCAGAGAGCTTGGGAGAAGAGACCATGGAAGGAGGGCTTGCAAGGATGACAAGAAGGAAGGGCTTCTTCCCCCCTGACAAGAAGAAGTTCCTTCTTCCAGGAACACCGGGAAGGGGCCACTGTAACCACAAGATGGTGGCCTGATATAACAGTGGATGATGGGGATGGGGGGCACAACCAAGGGAGGACGGATTCAAAGTATTTGTGACCCCTGGCAATAGACAGGTGTTAGGGAGTGACCAGAAAAGTCAGGGAAGCATATCTGGCCTCTAGCTCGGGGAACCTGGTAGGAAAGAATCCCGTTCACTGAGACTGAAGCCCAATGGGAACTGTTTGGGGTGGAAGACGTTGGGTTGGAGACACCTGGTAGGTTATACAGTTTGACTTACTGGTTTCTAGACTGCTTCGAATCAGTAGACTGAAATGTGACATCATGGATGCTCTAGTCCGACAGAAGGAGGCCAAGAGAGATTAGAAAATTTGGCCCCAGGTCTACCAGAGGGGTAGGTAAGAACACACACTGAGTTAGTGTCATGACTTAGTACCCCTCTTCTTTTGCTTCTTCACTCCACATCTGCATTCTTTGTGAGAAAGGGAAAAGCGGAAGAGCAGAGAGGATGAAGAGCGAAGATAGACTAAGTCTAAGGAATAAGAGAAGAATCCTGGGATGGTGACGGGAGCACCTCGGGCCACCTTGTCTACGTGTTCAGAAATTACAATGTTCAAATATGGCCAGATGGACGGTCTCTCCCAACCCCTCTCTTAAAACCAGTGCAGGGAGACAGGGAAAGGCCAAGGTCTGGCCGGTAGGAGATCCAGAGAGGGAGAAGCTAAAGACATAAATTCCTTTAGCTTCCCCATTTTACCCATGACGCCCCTGTAGGATGCTGGGAGTCTTTGTCCTTCTCTCTGACCCGGCTCTTCCCGCCTCTGCAGCTTTGCCTGCCTTGTCCCACAGGGCGGGTGTGAGTGTACCCCCACCTGTGTGTGTGTACCCCCGGGGCTACTGCTCAAGAGCTCCTGGGCACCGGCTGCAGCAGCCTTGGGTGCTCCCAGGAGACAGAGCGGGGCAGGTAAGGGCCCTGGATCAAAGCTGCTGCAGCTCTGGATCTCCATGGTGACACCAGCCCTTCCTTCTTGTCATCCTTGCAAGCCCTCCTTCCATGGTCTCTTCTCCCAAGCTCTCTTCTTCCCCCGTCAGTTCCACCAGAATGAACAGGGATTCATAGGCCAAAGGAACCACTTATCCTTTCGTTCCTGTGAGGAACCTTATTTTCAAACACTCGGTGAACGATCACCGGCAGAGGCTTCAGAAAGGCGAGAGCAGCACGCACGTGCTGAATCCCTCCCTGCCGGTCTGAGCATCACCTCTGAAACAACTGTGACACACCAGGTGTCCCTTCAAAGAGGAAAGAGAAAGCAATTATCACCCTACCTGGATGGGCACAGCTCTCAGGCAGGTGAGGAGCTCTCTGCTCTGATTCGACCATGTCTCATCCCTCAAGGTCACCCCTGCCTGTGGTGTCAGAAGCCCCGCACCCTGAGCTTTCCTGCTTTATTCTTGCCATCCTCTTCATCATTGCTGCTCTTCCTGTCCCGGAGGAGATCAGAGAGCTGGGGACTGAGCTAAGCCCCTGGCTCTGCCACGGTTCTCCGGCCTACCCCTTGGGCTCCATTCATTTTCTCAGCACCTTGGAAAGGGAGCCACACAGGGAATGGAGGGGTGGTTGGGACGTGTCAGGACTAGCAGTATAACACACGGCGGAGGATTTGTGTGGATGGGGTGTTCTGTGGTCTTTGTTCTTAGAGTCGGAGCCATGGGCAGGAAACCACGCCCCCAGGCTAAGACCAGACCCTTCCCTTTGGGACTATGCCTGACACACTCCTCTAGCCTCCCTGCAGCCAGTCCAGGCTTAGGGTCCGGTAGGGGAGCCAGCCTTCCTCCAGGCCTGTCCCCTGAGGCCTTCTGAACAATGACTTTGGTGACTATGAATGCCACGCCTCCTGATCCACCTTCTTCCTCCCAGCCCTTGCAGCTCAAGAACCTACACAAATGCTGAGCTGTGACTCCTGAGTCATCACCTTGGGGGCTGTGGAGGCCCTGCCTCGACTTAATATGCAAACATGCAAATCTAAGCAAATTATGTGCCTGGATTAGCTGAACAAAAAGTCCCAGAATCCACATTCTAGTGCGGAGCTCAGCTATATCCTGTTGCCCGAAAGCCCTCTGAGTCCCCCGAGTCCCAGGCCTCTTACCCTCTGGGTCTGGTTGTTGGTCACCAGCTCATAGATGGGGGCTGCTCTGGTCACCTCCAACAGGACTGGCTCAGCTGGAGTGTCAGGGCTGGATGTCACATGGCACAGGGGGCAGGAAGAGGGGCATCGTCCCTTGCTCTGGCATTCCATACGGACCCCAGCCGCCATGCGCTTGGTGCCAGACTCTGACAGGCTGGCGATGTACTCCGGGAACGTCAGCACCTTGGGGTCTCTTTCCCGCTCCTCCGACTCATCAGATGGGGAGTTGCCTGCCAGACACAGAAGGAAAGGGAACTATGAGGCAGACAAAAGAGCAAGGGCTTGCATGGTCTCATGGCCCCTGAGCGCTGGAGTCCCATCCTAGGAAGGTCACACAATGTCACTGTGAGGGATGTGACCCACCGTCCTCCCTCTAACCTATTAGGGTTGGAAACGGCCTTCCACACATGAGGTCGGGTTGGTGCCTTTTAGAGACTCTCAGCTGCCCCAGGGATGCCTCAGCAGTGTCTGTGGGGGGTCTGCGACTGTCGTCAATAATCCAAAGCTTAACAACAGTGATTATCTGGGGACTCAGTTGCTTCATCCACAAAATGAAGACATTCAACATACCCACCTCTCACACTGCGTGAGGAATAAATGGCAACATGTTTTTAAAGCACGTAACACAGTAGCTAGTGCGTGTCTGGTCCTCATCATAAGAGTTTTATTATTTTTTTTTTAAGATTTTATTTATTTATTTGACAGAGAGAAAGAGATCACAAGTAGGCAGAGAGGCAGGCAGAAAGAGAGGGGGAAGCAAGCTCCCTGCTGAGCAGAGAGCCCAATGTGGGGCTCGATTCCAGGACCCTGAGATCATGACCTGAGGTGAAGGCAGAGGCTTTAACCCACTGAGCCGCCCAGGCCCATCATAAGAGTTTTAATCAGAACTATAGGTAAGATTTACTTAAACTATGAAGTGAGATCTGTTGTGAGCCTCCTTTAACCCTCACGAGAACTCTCTGCATGGAGAGTTCCACCCTTGCACCCATCTTATGGAGGAGGAAAGTGAGGCCCAGAGCCTCGAGATCACACAGCTAGGATGTTCTAAATGCTGGGATTTGAATCCCGTTTTGTCAGACTCCAGAGCCTTTAAGTCATTGGGGAGGAAGAGGACTTCTCTGCTTCCTTATTCATCAGTGCGTGGAAGACGGGAGGGAGTTTGGGCCCTCCAAAGCACTCCAAAGAGACGGATTTATAACGTTAGCCTTTGATTGATGAGTGAAAGGTAGTTAGAGAAATTCTCGGTTTATTTTTGGTGACAAAGATGAGAAATGCCTACCTGAAAATAAGTAATACTTTGTTCCCTGTGGAAGAAAGCACAGCTTGGAATTTGTCTTCCAAGCCTTCATGATTTCCCATTTAACTTATTCACGCTAGACGAAGATGGAAATTCAGTCCACTGACCAAAAGCCCGTGGGGCTCTGTAAGAGATCCCAGACCCTTCACGACACAGCTACAGGTTCGAACGTGAAACAATTTCACGGAGACCACTGGGCTTCTGGAAACAAGGGGAAGATACAGAACATTCATTCTGGTCATCTTGGACTGCTCAGGAACGTGGTACTCGATGGGCCAGATCTTTGGGGGAAATGGCTAGAAGGGTTTGCAAAGGGGTTTCCGAAGGTGACTGCGAGTTACAAGTCACGCACTTTCTAATAGGGGTCCAGGGAGCTCTCTGCGCTCCTCCCCCGTGTTTGCTATGTCATCTGAGCCCATTTGGACACATCACAAGACATTGCAACACTGTTGTTTCCCAGATGAAATCCTCATTACACAGATGAGGCAACTTCAGCAGGAACTCCTTCACGCTAACGCGAAGGGCTCACTCGGTGACCGTAAACATGAATATAATTTATTTCACATTTGCGAACTGTTTAATAACAAACCCAGAGTTGAACTGAAGCCTTTCCTAGGTTATAAGAACTGCATCACTGCACACACCGAAGCGTAGAGTGGTGTTGTCAAACAGGGAGGCCCAGGAGGGGCCCACACAGGCCAGCCCCAGAGGCACTCAGAGCCACGTGTAAACCTTGATCACCATTCAGGTTTAGGCACCGCGGTCAAGCCCCTGGCTGGGAGTATTTGTAAAGTGAGCACAATCTAGCAGGGCTCTCCTGACCCAGCCCCTGGCCAGGCCTCGATCTTCTTCAACAAGCTATGTGGACCAGGCAGAGATAAGCGTGGTGAATGAGGTCTTGGATTCTTGAAATGATTTCTAGAAAAATGGGCCTTCTTTCACTGAGGAGGTGCATGAAATTAAAAACAAAACAAAACATTAGAAAAGACACAGTGTTTCTTTCTAACACAAAGTTTAAAAAATTTTTGCTGTGCAAACCACGCCAGAGAGCTTGAGGGTCTCTTGGAGGACCCTCGTGGCCCTTACACAGAGGCATTTCATCAACCCACAGCCCTCCATGTTGAGAGAGGATTCAACAGGGGCTGGGAAAGAGTTCCCACGAAATGACCACTAGAGGGGGACAGCAAGTCTAAAATGACTTCCGTGAGAGGCACTATCTGTGACGACTTCTGTGTGGCCGCTTGGGCACCACAAAAAAACTTACGGAAAAGTAACACCTGGCTACTTAAAAAAGTTTGTCGCGGTACTATTTTTTCAGTGAAATAGTACAAAATTAGCGAGTAACAGAATTCCATAAAATGTATCCTAAGGAGAAATATGCACAGCGAGAAAAGTAACTGAGAGACAGAAAATTAAAATCTCCCCCGGGAAAATTAAAATCCAGAATTTTAAATTAAATAAATTAAAAAATTTAATTTTTTAAATTAAAGACAGAATTAAAGAATTAAGAATTAAAGACAGAAAATTAAAATCTCTAGATTCAGATAATTTCTAGATTATCTGGAGGAAAATTTACTTCAAGGGGGAAATAATACGCCACCAAATTCCTCTTCTCTCCCCTTTAACCCCAAATACCCAGGAACTCCGCCCCCACCTCCCCACCATACACCCCATTGACATCCCAGTGCGGGACGCGGGCCCATTCAGAACTTCGGAGGCACTGTTCCTACAGACAGATGCAGCCACTAGAGGGCACTGTGTCCCCAAACACAGTGGAGCTGAGTGACCACCTCCCTGCCCTCCAGCGCTCCATCATTAAGGCTGGTAATTGCTGTAAACATTTGAGGGGCTGTTCCCCCCATGGCTGTCTTCTGACTATCCCAGTTAAAATCAAGACTCAGGAATCCCCCATCATGTCCCCCAGCCTGTCCCCGGACAGGTGCAAGCTCAGGGAGGAGAGAGGTATGGGGAGGAAGATGCCAAAGAAGACGGTGACACACCACCAAACTCTTGTTTTAATCCAGAAGCCTATTTTCCTTCTCCCAAGAATATTCGGGTCCTTAGAAACCTTAGAAAGCAGGCTTGCTGGCGGGCCCGCCAGTGCCCTCGTCATGCGGTACGGAGCTCTCTAGAGAGGAGCTGGATTTATACAGAGGTGATGAGCGGAGAACTCCCAAAACCATCTACTCAGGCTACAGCAAAGAATAGAGATGTGTGTGAGAGAGAGATTTTTCAAAGAGGAAATGCATTTTCCATGCGCAGTTGAAGACACAATTGGGAAATACTCCTTAAAATGATGGAGTCTGGCGGTGAAAGCCCAGATAAATCTCCCTTTGCCCAAAGAGAGCACCTATAACCATCACGTCTGTGGCCAGCGAAAGAGTAGTTCAACTCCTAAAAGCTTCTGGAGAGTCTGATCTTTGACATTTGCTTTTAACTCCCCCTCCGTGTTGCGGGGGGCAGGAGAGACGCCGGTGTGTGGAGAGTCACAGGGAGGAGACCCCACCTTATTTCCTTACGGTTCAATAACTCCCCCTCCGCTGGCCATGCCGATTATATTCCGTAGGCACTTCTTGCCTCTTCTGCCCTCTAGATCCTGGGTGGAGACGCTCTAGCACTTTAAGACACTATGCTGTCTTTTAATAAAATGAATATACGATTTCAACAATTTATAGAGTCTCTGGACATAAGAAAGGAGCTACAGCTAAAGTCTTAAAAGATTATAACTGGCCAAGGTGCCTTCTGATCAAGAACACCCAGGTGTGACCCCCTCTGCTCCCTGTTTGCAGAATTCATCTCATAGCTCTCAGGGAGGCTTTGGAGTCCAGCCACGGCACTCCGCTTTCTTATAAGTAGAAGAACAGCCAACCTGGAATGTAGTTAACAACCCCAAAACTGCAAAGCATTTTGCAAATACACTTTGCTATAAATAAATGCCATTTGCTTTAGGCTAAATCTGTATCCTACAGCACACGGTGGATGAATTTCCCCAATAGAATATTGTGGAACGAGAATACTGGCATCCTCAATGCTCAGAATCTCACTGTGGATGTGCCCGTGGCCCGAGACGTGTACCTCCTGACCCACCTCGACTCAGGAACCACACGAGGATGATAAAAGTGACTGACCCGTCCTCGCCAAGGGTCTGCTCTGCCGGTGGGAACCAACCGTCCCGGAGGGGGATGAGATGGTATGAAGAAAATTGGTAAAATTCCTGTAGGATTCTGGGACTGCTTAAGACTCTCTCTCCTGAGTTCGTGCCCAAGGCAATGAGATGCTAATGACATCACAGCTAGAACTACAGAGGTAGTTCATTAGGCAGCCAAGAACTCAAATGCAAACTAATTAGATCCTAGCTCTCAGAGACAGCTCAGGGTCTACGGGAAAGGGAGCCTGACATGGGGCAAATGAAGCAGAGCCATGGCGAGCGGAGCCCTGGAGCCCACCGACACCCCGCCTTCCCTCCGGCCCCAGCCCACCCCTGTGCATGCAGGGCGTCCTGCACTTCTCTGCAGTCACATTTCCGTCCATGCGCTCGGGCTCGGACCCGTCTCTCGGGATGTTCGGTCATGTCCTTGGACAGAGAGGCTCAAGTCACCCTGAATGACTTAAACTGAACTCCTAGACTTGCCATAAGCCAGTGTTTGAGACCAGAATAAAGCACAATGTGACGGATTGATGACCAGGGGAAAGAGGAGAGGGCACACCCTGGCCACTTCTCTCTACTCCTCTGTAGGCGACAGTGAGTGTGAGTGTTTGGGGCCAGTCACTGTGTCTTTGTCGTGCAAACTCCTTTACATACCCATCATCCATCTCTCTCTCTCTCCCCCTCTGGGTATATATAGACATATATATGTCTTTTGGGGAAGGGTATATGCTTTTTGGGGCAGGGTAAAGGGGGTGAACAACTCACAATCAAAGATTTACAATTTCAACGCAAGTCAAACAAAGAATACAAGCAAAGCATTTGTGAGCAGCTAGCCCCTTCCTAAAGCTTTAAACCACCAAGCAGTAAGAACAAAGCTTTATTCCAACAACAGCCAACTCTCTTGTCTCTGCCTGGGACCTCTTCGACAAGTGAAACAGAGCCTCATTAGTAGCTTGCTTGGAAATCCACCTGAATGTCTAAGAGGCACCTCAAACTCAACGTGTCCCCAACTGCTGTGGTCACTCCTCCACACCGTGCCCAGCAACCTGCTCCCGGCTCGAAAGGGCAACTCAGCACACCGCACCTTCAGCTTCCTCATTGCTCAGCGTGGAAGTCTCGGCTTCCCTGTTGGTTCTTTCTTGCCCTTCAACCAATCACCCGGTCTTCACATCCTTTACCTCCCCGAACCGTCCACTCCTCTGCTCGCCCACAGCTGCCCCCGGGCACAGCAGCTTACGGTGTGAGGTCTGAGTCCGACTGCCCGGGATTGATTTCCGACCTTTTCACTTGCGAGTGGTACGATTTGGGGTGAGTTTCTTAACTTTTCTGTGCCTGGGCTTTCTCATATATAAAAAGGAGACAGGAACTGAACTTCTTTAGTCAAGTCATGGTAAAGATTAGCTGACATGATCCACGAAGAGAGTTTCGAGGTGCATGGGATAAAGTGAATACTCTCAGAAATGAATTCTTCTCACAATTCCTGCCTACTTGCCTACCCCGCCCACCAGCCACACCGTCAGATGGGCTCCTTGGGGGCCAAACTGCGTCTAGTTCTTCCAGTGTCAAAGCCCACAGTGCCTAACAAGTAGCTAATGCATTTGACAATTCATTAAGCAAATATTTATTGAATGCCTACAAATGTTTGTGGAATTAATAAATCATTCATAATGACTTGTGCACAAAGTGACGAGGTACTAACGAGATAGGCTGGATTTCAATTCCTTTCCCTCCTTGCTGTCCTGGCTTCTTTGGAGATTTTTTCTAGTTTTCTCCTAAGAAACAGAGGAACATCAATCCAGAACAAGTTCTCTTCCGTTCAGGTACAAATGTGACCCGGCCTGAGATTATCTGGCTGCAAAGATCTGAGGAAATGCTGCACAAGTGCAACTTGCCAACTGTGTACAACACACACAGGCAAAACAAAGGTTATTCATGTGCATGGAGTTATCTACCTTGGGGCTGAAAGACTGAAGCTTAAGAACAGGAGCGTCCAATTGTGGCACAGGGGAGCAGACGGCGGCTCTCCCGTGACTAGTCAACGAGGGAAGGTTGTAGTCACTAGTGTCGCAGAGGGGCTAGAGGACCTGCTCGGTGCCCTGGGCCACGGGCACCTCATAGCAGCTGAGGGCGGAAGGCACATTCGCGGTCGGGGTGTGGGCAGGACTGGGAGCGGAATGAGAGCACCAGCACTGGGATTCAGCATCACTTTCCCCTGCCCCAGCAAAAAAAATAAAAAAGACTGGTTGTAACAGCAAGAGTCTGGACCCTGAGAACGGTCCGAAGAAAAACGCAAAAACCTTGGTCTTCGGCGGCTTTCCTGCTTTGCCCCAGCTCAGCCCGCACACAGGAGCCCACCCGAGCTCCCAGCCACACATTCCTTACTCCCCGTCAGCTCAGAGGAAGCACATCTTTGGGGACATACTTCTGGGATTCAGTGCTAGAAAACCACTGGTTTGCGACTGTCCAACACGCTCAGAAACTGTCCCAACTCCATAGGGTTTATGTTCCTGTCCTTCCCTACAAAGGAATTCTTTTTTTTTTTTTTTTTTTAAGAAATCCTTTTGTCAAGATATATTCTTTACTCTTTGTCCTAAAATTAAAGTTTCTGGAAATTCAGGTTTAATTCTTTGGTATTTCTTCAGGAAGTTTCTGGAAATAGCGAATGGCCTTTGTTGTAAGGGTGAGCAACATCTCTGGGTGTGGTGAGGTCCAGTGTAAATAATTAGCGGTCATCAAATATCCACTGGGCACCTTAGCGAAGCACCATTAACTGGGAGGTTGAGGAAAAGGTGTCTTCTGGAAAATTGAATTTTTTGTTTAATTGATACTTAGCCAGAAACTGCTTACTTTTCCTCCAATTCTCGTTGACATTTTTCTTCTCTAAAAACGCAGTTTTCCAATTTCCTGCCTGCCTCGTGAAGCATTGCCTACCAAACAGAATTAAGCCTTTCCCCAAGGTCCCTCCAGGTGATCGTTTTGTTCATCAATTATGACTATGCAGATTTGGAAGCTGTAGGAGACAGAAATGAAGCGGTATACACACCCCAGAAGGCTTTTAAAGATTGATCGATAACATAAGGTTCCATTTTCTTAAGACAGCCCCCCTCCCTTCATGGGCACGTCGTCAAACAAATAACTGCCTGATTGAGGTTCCTGGCTGATGAGGTTCATGCGAGACTGAAGTTTTGGTGTCGGCGCAGGGCTTTGTCTTTGCCAGAAGCCATTAGTCCTCTCTGGCACGGGCACAGTTAACTGAATAACAAACTGACCAAACCTCTGACCAGAACTCACCAGGGCCTCAGGCAGCCTCTTGTTTGGTCAGTCATAGTGACAGTCAATTTAGGGGAGGTGGAGTCCAAAAAGGGCACAGCAGCACCTGCCAGGGGGTTAACGAAAGCACAAAGATGGTCTTGGCCTCGCAGTGACTCCCACTGCACCCCTTTTAATCTCAAGCTTCGTTTGAAGAGGGGGAAATGAGGACAGCTCAGTGAACCACCGAGATGCTCGGAGACCCATAGATGCAGCCCATGGGTCTCAAGAGGATTAAAACTAAAATCCGTGACTTCCTAGGAGGCCCTGAAGCTTTGACTTCAGAAAGGAGCCCTTTGCATCAGCTTGCCGGCTAGTCCCCCAACGGGCAAGAAGCTGCCTGAGGTTTTAGGGGGCTGTCATGGTCCTCACTGGATGCCGGGCACTTGGTACACATTCAACGAGTACACGGGGACGGCAAGAAGCAGGGGATTTCAGCTCTCTCTGGGCTCTTATTGCCTGCAACTCCTCAAGTCCGCACTCCGAAGTCTCATGAGGATTCACCATAAAGACCAGGCCAGAAACCCGAGGTGGCAGGGGTGTATCTGGAAGCATTTACTCAGTGTGCACGTGTGCTGGGTATGGGAGACTGGGCTGGTACCATGCTCCCCTCACACACCCAAAGAGTGTGTCTTTCTCTCTGCCCTCCTTCCTCCCTTTCATCCTTCCCTATAGGTTTACAAGTGCCTCTCTGCTCCCGTCACCCCTACTAGAAGCGATTCCACCGAACCTTGGCACCTGTGTCCAGAGGAGCACCGGACAGTGTCAGACAGGGTCTGCTTTTCCGTCCTGTCCGTCCTGCGCGCCTCCAGGATGGAGCACTACTCACATGCGTGTCCCTAGAGCCCAGCACCTGGTACCCTGTGGGCACTCCCTCAGCCTTGGCTGGAGTGTCATACATGTAGGGGTATGCTGTCCAACACCCCCCTTCTGGGATGTTGACATGATTCCATGTTTTTCGTTTGCCTCTTACAGCCCCTTTCTTTATTCACCAAACGCCTCTTGTGCAACTTCGAGCTGTTCCCCCGAGGTTTCTGTCCGTATCCAGTCCTCCCCCTTCGTTTCCTAGGGCTGCCAAAGCAAGTCACCACCAGCGAGGTGGCTTCCAATAACAACAGCTTATTCCTCCAGTTCTGGGGGCAGAAAGTCCAACGTCAAGGTGTCAGCAGGGCCACACTACCTCTGCAGGCTCTCAGGATGAAACTCCCTTGCCTTTTCCACCTTCTGGTGGCGGGGGCATTTCTTGGAGACTCTCGGCTTAGAGCTGAGTTGCTTTGGTCCTGGCCTCCGTTGTTTGGCGGCCTTCCCCTGGGGGTCCAAATCTCCCTCTTCCTTCTAAAGATACCAGTTACTAGATTTGGGGTCCACTCTGAGTCCAAGATAACCTCATCTTAGTTACACCTGCAGAGAACCTATTTCCAAATAAGGTCACATTCTGAGGTTCCAGGTGGGCATGAAATTTAGGGGGATGCCACTCAACCCAGTGCAACATCCATGGCCTTTAGCACTGTGACATCGCCCGCTGAGCCCTCCCTTGACCCACGGCCGGTGACAATTCATTTGCTGACCGCTCGGGAGCTGACCATTCATCCACTGGACTTCCTCCCCGGGCACCAGGCAACAGGGAGAGGGAAGAAGTTTCCAGCTCTGTCAGTGCCCGAGGCCCTGCTGCAGCTGGGTGCAGCTTCTTAGTCAACATCAAAATAAACCTGACATAGAGATTCAGAGTCACAGCCTTCCGCATGTGCAGAGCTGCACGGGATTATCACTGCTGATTCGCCAGACAGAGTGGCACGGGGAGGGAGGGGGAGGCCGGGCTTAGGGGAGGTGAAAATGAGGAACACCTGCGGGATGGCTCTTTGCAAATCTCCATTAGCAGAGAGACCACATGAGTGAGTGGGCACACTCAGCGGCTCCCAACAGAGCCTCCCATGCACTTGTCTGGAGATTAAGTCTCCCTCCCCACCCCACCCCGCCCTGTTCTTGCGTTTCCCATCTGGGAAGCTGAGCCAAGAAGCCAAGTGTGCATCTCAGACCACCCAAAAGCAGAAGATCGCCCCCCACTCCGGGACCCTCCCCTAGAAGGAGCCACGATCGCTCCAGGGAGTAGCCCAGGCACAAGGAGAGAGAGGAAGCTGGACCAGAGGGAAAGAGAGAGCCCTCGGCCCGGTGTGGAGCTCTGCTAATGTTGACGGCTCCACTGGGGGCCTCTCTGAGCTCCCAGTCGCATCAGGCGTGGAATTAAGGATGCTTCCCTTCTATTTACCAGGCAGCGTTATTTCCCAGGTGAGGGGTGCCCATGAATCCCCTTAGCTTTGCCAGAACCATCCCCTCAGGGACACTCTGTGTGACCCCTTCCACCTCTTTCTCCTTTTCCTCGGTCTCCTGCCCTATAAGCTCCAGCCCAGGCCTCGTTGTCTCCTTTCTTTCTGGCTTCAAATCTGGACAAGACCAGCACGATCAGGAGAAACTCCGTGACAATCCTGAAATGGGCAGAAATGACACGTGCCCAGTGTTTGCCTTGGCCCCACGTGACAAGAGCCTGGCTGTGCACACTGTGGGGGGGGTGGTGCAGACACGACTCACGCACAGGTGGGAGCCTCTCGGGGCTTACGCAGCTCCGTGCTGAGAGCTCCAGTGCCTTGGTGAGACACTGTGGAGTCTGGCTTATAAATATCTTTAACTACCAAACGGTCTAGAAATTTTTAATAAAAATGTTATTCAATAATAATACTACTCCAACCAGCGAGGGAATGTTGTAACGGTCTCCATTTTCCTCTTGATACTCATCTAGCTTCTGTTTTTCAAATGAATTTGGATGTTAAATCCTTTTGCTGCCCTGACCAATTTATTCTGCAAATTAACTATACATGACAGAACCTAAAGTCCGTCACCACTTAGCTTTGCCTCACTGAAATTCATGCTGCTTCCCTGCCCGCTGGAGCCACCCGCCCAAATAGATTATGGCTCTGGGTGATGATTTGGATTCTGCTTAAGTCCCTCACCTCTTGGTCCTCACCTCTTGAGTTTCCAATGTGCTGAGTGGACCAGGCCCTTTTCACCTCGCGGGGACCTGCGCTCCATCCTCAGACACTGCGGTCTCTGCGGCTGCCCATCCAGCCTTAATCAAACTCTCCTGGTGAGAGGTGGTGTCACCCAGAGCCGCAACCCACGCCAGTGCGTGAGGGAGCCTCCGTGGCTCAGCCTGGCTGCAAGTGGTGGAAAGAACCAGACGCACGGGCAAGCAAGGGCTACGAGACGAAGCGGCTGGCAACGCGCGGCACGTGGATGCCACCTCAGACCGTGCCTGAGAGACTGTGGTGACCAAGGCAAGGGACAGAAACGGCGCCCTGCCAAGCCGCATGAGTTGGTTCACTTCTGGGCGACACGAGTGCAGAGACACTCGGACCCTCGGGAGGGCGGTCAGGATCCCAGGGCACGCGGACGCAGTGTCCTGTCCTCAACCGGGGAGTTGGGAACGGCGACGAGAAGACCTGGAGACAGCTTGGGGGCTCTCCCCATATATTGGAAGGGACATCCCGTCGGGGGGGTCACATGACTTTCTGTACATTTCAGAGCACACAGTTAAGATCCAAGGAAGGAAATGGGAGGGAAGGAGTTTACTGAATGGCACGTTTTCACCGGGAGCCTACCGTGTATCGGTCAGAGGGCTAACGTACACGGCTACGTCTTCTTACAAGCCCATTTCTCCATGTGTGAGGGAGGGGAGAGGGTCGGAAAGTCGACACTGACAGGATGAGTGGTAGGAGGGGCATGGGACATGGGCTCCGGGCACCCCCACGAGGAAGTTCTGAAATCCACTTCCCGGCGCTGGGGGAGCCTGAATGAAGGCTCTTGATTCCTTCGGGGACAAGTTCTACAGGAACCCACAAGCGATCCAAAGCAAGATGGGCAGCCCTGGAGATGGTGGGCTCTGGGCTCACAGAAATGTTCCCGTGGAAGCAGGACAGTCACCGTCAGGGACAGCCCAGCCTCGGAAGGGCTCGAGTCCCCTCTAATAGCCAACTGGTAAACTTCTATTATTCTGAGACCTAACCTTCTCCGTCTTCCGCTAAGCCGGTAGAGCAGCAGGCCTGGGGACGTGCATTTACCCAGCCCACTGGATGATTCTGACTGCGGATACCATGCCAGGCCTCAGATAACACGCTGGGATTTGCCACCCTAAACGGGAATCATTTATTTTCCAGATATTGTCAGAACCCTTCTTCCAAATTCTTCAAGTCACCCTAATAGGTAAAGGAGACAAGAGTGCGGAACAGACTCCCAGGCACGTGACGTCATCATTGTTTGGTAAAAATAAACAACTCTATTGTTTATGGAGCCATTCAAGCATCTACCGGGACGCAAGCAGCCTAATTTGAAAACTACTGATTCAGACTCTGATGACATTGCCCCGAACTGTTCCAGAAGTAACCAAGCGTGCTCCCCAGGCGTGAGGACCGCGTGCTGACCCCGAGAAGGAGAACGCCACCAGCAGCAGAGCCCATCACGGGCCATCGAGAGACTCTGCTTCCCAGGTCTGATCAGGCAAGAAGCACCATGTGTGGTCAGTCCGACTGAGGCGGTAATGATGAAAGTCAGAAAACTATTATACTCTCGACCAAGAATGAATCTATTCAATCATGCGAGTTCATCTCTGGAAGAAAGGACTTGATGGAGACGTGAGAAGAAGGCAACATCCCCGCAGACAGTTCTGTTCAGGTGGGGACGATAAAGTGAGGGGTAGACGTGGAAGCCGGGCCTAGGGCTCTCTTTCAGACAATGAGTACAGAGGTGTGTGCATATTAACACTTCCCACAATTAACTCCTCTCTTTCAAATATCATAAAGAGAATGGGATCATTACGTTCGACCTAGGTGACGCGGTGACTTTGCCTTACTTCCCTGCACACACAGAGCAACAGTAGATATTAAAACAATTGCAAGTGTATACAGGCACCTGGGTGGCTCAGTCATTAAGCGTCTGCCTTTGGCTCAGGTCAGAATTCCAGGGTCCTGGGATCGAGCCCCGCATTGGGCCCCCCACTTGGCGGGAAGCCTGCCTCTCCCTCCCCCACTCCCCCTGCTTGTGTTCCCTCTCTCACTGTGTCTCTCTCTGTCAAATAAATAAAATCTTAAAAAACAAAACAAAACAATTACAGGTATTAAAATGACCAGAGCTGTTCCTGAAGAGACTCCTACCAAGGAAAACAGAGGCTTTCATGTGGCAGGGACCAGCTGCCACCACGTATAAAGATGGCCATCTTGTCACTTTGGTTTTTTTGTTTGCTTGGTTTTAGAGAAAGAGAGAGCACGGAGGGAGGTGCAGAGGGACAGAGATAATCCTAAGCAGGCTCCTTGCCCAGCACAGGGCCTGACACGGGGCTCGATGTCACAACCCTGAGATCATGACCTGAGCCAAAATCAAGAGTTGGATGCTTAAGTGAGTGAGCCTCCGAGATGTCCCCATCCTGTCACTTTGGCCATTAAAGCCCCTGATACCACGGTCTCCCTTAAAGTCTACTTTCTTAGGCACACACCCAATTTTCTCATCTTAGTAGAGAAACTAATGGTTGATAGAGAACAGCAGCAAACAGCCAGCCAGCCAGCCAGCCAGAAATGGCCTTGCTCAGCCACTGAGCCAACAGAAGCTCCTGGACCCAACAGTGTGTGAGGACATGACCTCCGAGGAGGCCCGTCTCTGGGACCTTTGGTAGGGGAACAATGAAAGCAGAAAAGCAGATGTCTGGTCTTGGAAAATGAAGGGAAGGCCAGGGAGGAGTGCAGGAGGCCCACTTGTCTCAGCATAAGCAGCTGAGACAGACACGGTAAGCATGTCATCCCCAGGCCATCACCGCAGCTGGCAAAGACTGTCTTCACCCGGAATTCCTTAGCTCAAAAGAGAAGGCAGTTGGGCCTGGGTTCAAATTTGGAGCTCTGGGACATCTTGTAAGATGCTTACGCTCTTCGGGCTAGTTTCCTTAGGCGTTAAATTGGTTAATCACATAACTCATCTCACAGGATGATCCGGAGAGTTAAATGGGATAATACACATAAAACGGTTAGCCCAGCTTCCAATATCTTAGCTCTCAGTGGTAGGCACTGTTCACCATTATATTCCCGTTAGCTGGCATGGTCTTGGCACCCAGGGAGTACTCAAGACATACAAACGGAAGGAAAAACAAACACAAGAACATCAACGCTCAAAAATAAAACAAGGACCTTCGTGAGCTAGAGACAGAACAAGAACACGCTGGGAAGCGAGGGCTACGCTTGCAGGCTTTGGACCTGCAGAATTTACCCCACCAAGGTTGTCAGGAGGTCAGTTCCTATACAGTTAAGGGATCAAAAATCCCCCCACCCACTGTGGGGAAATAGAACTAGGATTGAGGAAGGGCTCCACTGGGGAAGCCATGCCTGGGTGCAGGCCTCTGCCATCCTGAGCTGCCTGCCCGAGACGGCAGCGGGGAGTGGAGTGGGAATGTGGCTGACCCACTGGCCTCAGTACTGTGGCCACAGAGTCCCTGATGGTCCCAGGGGATGAGAGAGGGGGAAGGAAAAGACAAAGCTGAATTCATAATTAGTTTGTGACAACGTGCTTCCATGCACAGTTAGCTGCATGACGATCAATCCGATCAATCAAAAGATATGGCCGCTTTGCCTCATGGTGGCCTCTCGGCACCCATGTCGGTGGCATCCTTGTTCAGAGTGACATAGTCCCTTTGGTTGCAAGGTGACCCTCAAGGCTGGCAACCCAACTCTCCAGCAGTTGAGTGATCTTTTCATTAATCTTAGGGGACAAATGGGTAGAAAAGATGCCGTTGACCATGCCGAGCTTTAACTATTTCAAATAAAAATGTTACACCAGCGGAATAAGATTAAATTGTGATCCCCCAATCCAACCTTTCTCGATACAAGACACTTCTACCTGAAATGCCTACAAGAGTGGGTGGTATATAAATGGCAGAATTTAAGGACCTTCATTCCGCGTCTTGAATAACGTTGTCTAATACTTACGTTTTGGTACTAATAGAGTGCTAGGATTTCTGGATTCTTTTTTTATTTTCACAGGAAAGAGAAAAAGCAAATCCCTCCTAGGTATCAGCAAGACCCCAGGGGTATCTTTCCCTCATATCAATCCGGAATCCAAAACTCACTGAGAAACACAGAAAATAAGCCACTTCAGATGTATTAAGTCATGAATCCTATCTTTTTCTAAAGCTTGTAGCCATAGGATCTTGGATTTAATTTTCATTCCTATGGTAACAAGTCTACTGGAAGACAATTCAGTCTAATTTCAAATAAAGCCACACAACCGAATGGATGTCTGCCCGTGTACATGTCTGGGTATGTGCACACACCCCTAATAAAACACAATCTTCCCCCAGTGCCAGGAACTTAAGTGATGTCAAGGAAGCTGGGAAAAAGGGACTCCTTTAAAATGCCTGATAAGAAAATTCATCGTTAGTATTTCCACCCTGAGGCTCATCTAACTGTACTTTCAGAAACAGTAGGAAGGAACGTTGTCAACAGGAAACCGATGCTGAAATTTTGTGTGTATAGAGGTATGTACTCATCTCAAGGTTGTTGCCAGTATTTATTTATTTATTTGAGTGCAAATCTTTTTAGACCCTTCTTGCGCTTCTAACTTCAGCCTCTCAGGACTTTCTTTCCATCAAAAAGTTGGTTGACATCAAGCAAAAGTCAAAAGACCCATATAGAACTCAATTCAATTTGATAGAGCAAATACTGAGTTATTGAATGTCTATTTACAAGGTACTGTGCAGGTCCTTTGAATATACCAAAATGAATTATATGTAATCCCTACATTCAAAGGCTATATTATCTTGTAGAGAGGATATGACAGATATATGAAATTTAAGGGCGGTTTTTTTTTTTTAAAGGATCAGATAAGGACCAGATGATATTAGGATTAGACCAGGAAAGCTTCACTGAGGAGGAAGCTACTGGGCGGGGCCATGAGGGATGAGAGCATCCTTTTTTTTTTTTTTTAATAAAGACTTATTTATTTAATTGTCAGAGAGAGAGCAAGAGTAAGCGCACAAGCGGGGGAGCAGCAGGCAGACGGAGAGGGAGAAGTGGGCTCCCCCTGAGCAAGGAGCCCAATGTGGGGCTCAACCCCAGGACCCTGAGATCACCACCTGAGCCGAAGGCAGATGCTTAACTGACTGAGCCACCCAGGCGCCCCAGATGAGAGCATCCTTAATAATAAGAGCTACCAAATACAGTAGGAGTTGGCAACTTTTTCTGTAAAGAGCCAGAGTAAATATTTTTTTAAGTCCTGTGGCTCATGCAGTCTCAAAAGCAACGATTCAACTATGCCTTTCTAGGGCAAAAGCAGCCACAGACAATACCCAAGTGAAAGGGCATTGCCGTGTTCCGATAAGATGTTATTTATGGATACTGAAATTTAAATTTTGTGTAACTTTCACATGTCATAAAATGTCATTTCCCTTTTCATCCTTATTTTTCAATTATTTAAGGAGGCAGAAGCCATTCTTAGCTTCCAGGCCGTGCAAACACAGAGTTGGCTGAGGGTCAGAGTTGGCTGACCCCTGTTCTCCTGAGTTCTCACTAGAAATACACCGCTTTATGATACGGGATCTCATTGAAGTCTTACACCTGTTTTGCAGGGTAGATGTTATCAGTCCATTTTCCAGATATCGAAGTAGAGCTCAGAGGGCTTAGGTCATATAGATTTCAAAGACCCTGCTTTGAACCACTAGGCCGTACGGCCTCCCAGGAATGGTAAGGAGCTTAAGGAATGGTGGAATTAATAGGTTTTCTTCAGTCAGAGGCATTCCCAAATCTAAAAACTCTTTTAACAAATACAAGGTTTGCTATCATGGCTGGCTCACAGTGAACTCATTTTAGATCTCTGTTATCATCATGTTCTCTCTCTTCACAAGTCATGCAGGGGGTGGATATAGTGTTTGATAACTTCTACTTTCCAGAATATAATATTCTCCTGTATTTGAAGGGAAAAAGAACAATCTTCTAGCATTCATTCCACCCTTTCAACCCCCTCTTCCTTCACGGCTGCCTGGAGCCCAAATGCAGAAGGTCTTGCTAGTCCCTGTGGGTAATGTGTGTGTTTCAGACGTGATTCTCTCAAAGTTGCTAACTTCTTGGCCATTCTGAGCAGCGGTTCTCTTGCGCGTGGCTTCTCTACTGTCTCTTGTTTAAAAGTGATTTAATGTGCTAGAGAAGATGGAAGGAAAACAGGAGTTGCCTTGTTCTCCCAGCACCTGTTAGGAGGACGTCAGGTGGTCTCAATCCTCCTTTGATTACCTTCCTTCTCTGAAAAAGCCAAGGGTCTTTTACACCATCTGCATTCAGGGTGGTTGGCTTCCAGATATGATACCGACGGCTTCATGCATCAGCCTGCATCTATTAAAGATCTGTCACGTGCCCAGCACCATGCTACAGACTGTGGAGAGCTCTAAAGTTTAAGATACTGACCTCCAGGAATTTGCAATCTCTTCGGGACAGCAAGACTAAGATATAATAATAATAATAATAATAATAATAATAATAATATTAATAGCTATTCTTTATCAGACATCTCAGCACTCTACTAAACACTCTGTATACACTCTGTCCAGTGAAAAACAAATCTAGATGTAGAAAGGAGAATATTATTCAAAAGGATTATTGTAAGGTGGCTGGGGTTGGGGGGGATACTATGATAATATGAAGAGAGAACTGTTAGAACAGGGAGGAGAATGCTCTGATAAGGTCTGCAAGCATCTCAAGAGTTAGGTAAACTTTTTCCTTTTACAGAAAGCACTGAACAAAGCTAGAAAGAACCAGGACTCCCATCCAAGTACTAACCAGGCCTGACCCTGCTTAGCTTCTGAGATCAGACAAGATCAGGTGCATTCAAGGTAGTATGGCCATAGGCACACCTCAACATCATCAAAGCCATCTATGAAAAACCCACAGTGAATATCATTCTCAATGGGGAAAAACTGAGAGCTTTCCCCTAAAATCAGGAACATGGCAGGGATGTCCACTATCTTCACTGCTATTCAACATAATACTACAAGTCCTAACCTCAGCAATCAGACAACAACAACAACAAAAAAATAAAAGGTATCCGAATCCTCAAAGAAGTCAAACTCTCACTCTTTGCAGATGATGATACTTTATGTGGAAAACCCAGAAGACTCCACTCCAAAACTGCTAGAACTTACACAGGAATTCAGTAAAGTGTCAGGATATAAAAACAATGCATAGAAATTATTTGCATTTCTATACACCAATAGCAAGACGTAAGAAAGAGAAATTGAGTCGATCCCATTTACAATTGCACCCAGAACCATAAGATACCTAGTAATAAACGTAACCAAAGAGGGAAAGAATCTGTACTCAGAAAACTATAAGTACTCATGAAAGAAATTGACAAAGACACAAAGAAATGGAAAAACGTTCCATGCTCATGGATTAGAAGAATATTGTGAAAATGTCTATGCTACCTAAAGCAATCTACACATTTAATGCAATCCTATCCAAATACCATCAATTTTTTAAAAAAGAAATGGAACAAATAATCCTAAAATTTATATGGAACTAGAAAAGACCCCAAATAACCAAAGGAATGTTGAAAAAGAAAAAACCAAAGTTGGCAGCATCACAATTCCAGACTTCAAGCTCTATGACAAAGCTGTAATCATCAAGACAGTATGGTACTGGCACAAAAACAGACACATAGATCAATGGAATTGAACAGAGAGCCCAGAAATGGACCCTCAACTCTATGGTCAACTAATCTTTGACAAAGCAGGAAAGAATGTCCAAAGGAAAAACGACAGTCTCTTCAACAAATGGTGTTGGCAAAATTGGACAGCCACATGCAGAGAATAAAACTGGACCATTTCTTTAGAATATAGGACCATATATAGACCATGTCTATTACACAAAAATAGACTCAAAATGGATGAAAGACCTCAATGTGAGACAGGAATCCATCAAAATCCTTGAGGAGAACACAGGCACAACCCCTTTGACCTCAGCCACAGCAACTTCTTCCTAGAAACATTGTCAAAGGCAAGGGAAGCAAGGGCAAAAATGAACTATGAGGACTTCATCAAAATCAAAAGCTTTTGCACAGCAAAGGAAATAGTCAACAAAACCAAAAGACAACCGACAGAATGGGAGAAGATATTTGCAAGTGACATATCAGATAAAGGGCTAGTATCCAAAATCTATAAAGAACTTCTGAAACTCAATACCCAAAGAACAAAGAATCCAATCAAGAAATGGGCAGAAGACATGAACAGATAGTTCTGCAAAGAAAACATCCAAATGGCCAACAGACACATGAAAAAGTGCTTCATATGGGAATCACAGAAATAGAAAGCAAAACCACAGTGAAATACTACCTCACAGCAGTCAGAATGGCTAAAAAATTTTTTATTGTTTTCTTTTTTTTTTTAGAATGGCTAAAATTAACCAGTCATGAAATGATAGATGTTGGTGAGGATGCAGAGAAAGGAGAACCCTCCTATGCTGCTGGTGAGAATGCAAGGTGGTGTAGCTACTGTGGAAAACAGTACGGAGGTTCTTCAAAAAGTTGAAAATAGAGCTACCCTATGACCCAGCAATCACACTACTGGGTATTTACCCTAAAGATACAAATGTTATGATCCAAAGGGGCACATGCGCCCGAATGTTTATAGCAGCAATGTCCACAGTAGCCAAACTATGGAAAGAACCTAGAGGTCCATCAACAGACGAATGGATAAAGATGTGGTGTGTGTATATGTACAATGGAATACTATGCAGCCATCAAGAGACATGAAATTTTGCCATTTGCCATGATGTGGATGGAACTAGAGGTTATTATGCTAAGCAAAATAACTCAATCAGAGAAAGACCATTATCATATGATCTCTCTGATATGAGGAATTTGAGGCAGGGTGGGGGTTGTGGGGGGCAGGGAGGGAAAAAATGAAACAAGATGGGATCAGAAAGGAGACAAACCATAAGAAACTCTTAATCTCATGAAACAAACTGAGGGTTGCTGGGGGTGGAGGAGTAGGGATAGGGTGGCTGGGTTATGGATACTGGGGAGGTTATGTGCTATGGTGAGTGCCGTGAATTGTGTAAGCCTGATGATTCATAGACCTGTACCTCTGAAGCAAATAATACATTATATGTTAATAAAAAATAAAAAATAAATAAAAAATTTAAAAAAGAACCAGGAGTGGGGAGGAAGTTTGAGGCTAGCCCCTTCTTAGGAGGGGCAGTATGCTAGTTCAGAATGATTGCGGGCCAAAATTCAGGGGTATAACCAAAGCTCACTAAGCAAGCATTTTGTTCTGATCAATCACTGGGGACAAGCAGTTTACGTAATCCTTTATAGAGCAAAGAATGGGGATTTTGTGAGTCTGTATCCTTCTCATAAACTAAGGAGGCAACCACAAGTCTTATCATCGTCTCATGGGGAAGGGTTCTTTGTGGTAAGCCATCTTGCAGAACATGAAGAATGACTGGACTTCTTCATGTCCAGGTAAGGTTCAACACTGTCCATTCTTCCTCTTGACCTTAGTGCTTGGTGCCGAAAATGCCCCTACCTTATTGATGGCAGACCCGAGCAACAGAAAGGGAAATCCCTTCACCCCCAATCACAGAGCTCTAAGTGGAGCAGGTGGAAAATGTCCCCGGACCTGGAGGATTCCAGCTGCACCGTCAGTCCCACCTTGTGTGGTTGAGACGGTCGGCGTTCAAGGGGTCTGGAGGACCACAGAAGGCTCGGAAGGCTTCCCGAAAGACCACGCTTCACAAACTGGAGGAGCTGATGAGGTGGTCAGGGATAACGTGGGTGATCAGGGCAAGGCCAACAAGGTCAAACAACAGGGGCAAAGGGGGCCAAAGAGTTCTTCAAAGAGTTTGACTCAGTGACACAGACTTTCACATAAAGTGACGCAGGTCAGGTAGGGCCACACTCAACGGGCCTCGGAAGAACCAGACCAGGAATTTGGACTTGACACAGCAGGGGCAAGGCGTGGAGCACAGAAGTGGGTGAGGGAGGTGAGGCAGGCAGGGCAGAGCATGCAGACTGACTTGGAACGAAGGTCGGAGGAAATGCAAACCGAGGGGTACCGCAGAAGAATCACAAGGATCTGGGGCCTCATCTGGAGAGAGGAGGTTAAAGAGAAAGCTTTTGCCTTATTAGAAGCCGTGAAATAAAAACTCATGATTTCCCTAAGCAGATTTCATAGAACTTTTGTTTTTCGGATCCGCTCTTAGCATTATTAAAAATAGCAAATAGAAAGACAAATAAAAAAGATGTTCAGGCTCTAATGTGAATGAACAACCCAAGTGAAAGTTAAGCAGGTTTTCTCATAAATCTGCAGAAAGCCTTTAGAATTCTAATACGTGTTACAAATCTCCAAAAAGGAAATAATTGCATACAGTGTTGTCAAGAAATAATCTGAACATGGAATTCATTCCTTGCGGAGTATCTTGTTGGACTGCTGTGGGACCGCACCCCTTCTGGAACAAAACCTAATAGCTCACATTATTGAGGACCTACTATGGGCCCGATGCTCTAACAGCCTCAAGATTCTCAGTCCTAATGCTCTGCAATATTAGCATCGTCCCACTTAGCAGATGAGGACACCAAGGCTCAGAGGCTTTGAGTCATTTGTTCTAAAATCACTTGGCCACATCCTTTTCCTCCCCACCTTGCACCCGCTTTCCTTCCATATCCTAGAGAGATGAGATCTTCAAGCCCAGACTTCTCTAGCTCCCTCTCGAATACCCCAATTACTGCATTTTGCTTTCAACACCTCCTGAGGGCCTCTCCCGGGATGCAGAATGTCATCACAGAGCAGAGAGAGCACCTTCTGCTCTATCAGCATTCACCTGCTGCTCCATGGGGCTGCTGGTGGTGCCATTCCGATTTTAGATGCTTCTTCCCCTTTGTTCCCCCGAACCTGACATCTATAAACATGACAACACAGGCAGGAAAGGGCACAATGAGCAGTCTCCAGCTCCTTAAGGCAGGCCGGTGTGACGTGGGGAGGAGAGGGAGGGCACAGGTAAGTCCTGACATCTCAGGTGTCCCTAGAATTAACATGCATCACGCCAGGGCCCACAGCCACTCCCATCACCAACTGTTTAGTGTTCAATTTAGAATAAAAACCAATTAAAGATAACAAGTAGACATATGCTCCAAATGGCAAGAATCAGAGTATTTACAGAAATCTGACCTCTAGTTCCTGCAGGGAAGCATTAGTGGGTTTTACAAGACTGACCCTCCGCACCTTCCCCTGCCCATTCTCAATCTTCACCAGCATCCACAGCTCATCCCCCCCAGACGGCCTTCCCGGGAAAAGCTACTGTGATGTGTAATACGGTAGATGGGCTCATGTGGATCAGAAAACCCAAGACCATAAAGATCACAGCTGACCTTTCTCCCCTGCACTCGGCCAGACGACTGGTCTCGGTTCAAGGTGCTTCTCCCTGGGGTTCCTGCCATCGCACTGGTTGTTTGTAAGATAAGGATACAGGTGACTAGGTCCCCCATTCCTCCCTTACATCTCAATAAGGCGTGGCTGCATTTCAGGACCCAACCCCCCCAAAACGAAACCTTGCTAGGATGGGCATTCCAGAAAGGTGGGTTTGCTGCCTCTGGATCCCCAGCCTTGTCAGCATCGAGGAGCAAACTGTCCTGCCATGAAGAGCAAACATTGTGCTACTCAGAGATCCACGTCAGCCTGCATCAATGTCTGAGCCAAAGAGCTTTAAATTCCTGCTGTTGCACAATGAGGGAAGTCACCGCAGGGCCCACAGGCTCCCCACTTAATCCCACCGAGGAGATTTCTGTGGGCGAGCCTTGCGTGGCTTACCCCATCCTCACCGAGAGTCAGCTTTCGGGGGACATTTCCCCGATTACTGTCACATCCACACAACGCTTGACATTTGTTCCCCTTAGTCCTGATCTTCCACGTCTCCCACTCATCTACTCCAAAATTTTCCTGACAATCAATCTATCTCTAGATTTGACATCTCCCAATCACCCTCTTCACTGTTACCAGGGGTGTGCTTTTCTTTTTTTTTTAAGATTTTATTTATTTGAGAGAGAGAGAGAGCACAGGCAGAGCAAGGGGCAGAAGGAGAAGCAGGCTCCCCGCCAAGCAGGGAGCCCGACACGAGGCTCGATCCCAGGACCCTGCGATCATGACTTGAGCCGAAACCAGAAGCTCAACTGACTGAGCCCCCCAGGTGCCCCTGGGTGTATGCTTCTAAAGCATAATGGGGACGTGCCTTCTCTCCGTTGCAATCCTTCAGTAATTCTCAAATGACTTTAAGGTAAAACTAAGGGAACTGGCCTGGCCCCAGAAGCTGCGTGCCTACGTCCACTCCAACCCCAACCCAAGCTCCCAGCTCTCTGTCCAGGCAACACTTCCTCCAGGAAGGTTTTCCCAATCCTGCCCCGGGCTGGATCAGGAGCCCCTCTTTGCCGCGCTCTGTTCTCCGGCCTCTTGCAGCCCTTACCATACTATTATAATTTCCAGCTCACTGGACACCCAAATATTTTATGAATGCTTGAGGCCAGAGCCTGGCTCTTATTTATCAATATACTCTCAAAACTGAGCATAGGGCCCGGCACTCGACACACTTTTAGCAGCAGGTATTGAATGCTTGCTGACTTGTAGCCTGGAGCCCTCCCTCCGGGGGTGGGACGGCCGGCTAAGAACGGGGCAGAGTAAGGATTTCACCCTGTTCGCTATTATGCTAATGATGCCTAGCAACACTAGAACGGTTAAAAGCAGGTAGTGTCATGTGCGATCTGGCATCCTTATGGGATGGGTGCTTATCCTGGGCCAGCCTGACGGGCAGATCAGAAATACAGAGAGGCACCCGGACGGTGGACAAGTGCTCAGAGCCCTCTTGGGTTTTAGCACACGGAGGACTAGACACAGAGCTCTGTGAGACTGGGACAGTGACGGAGCCTGGGTTCTGCCACTCTCTCTGACCACAGCCTAGGGTCTTCACATCACGGGCCCCAAGCGCTCGCCTCTGGAATTAAGGGTGCTGGGCTGCCAGAGGGGGAGAGGGGTTGGCGAGAGAGTCCTACTGCAAGGGCACGTGGTCTACAGCAGATGTCCCCAGCAGCGAATGCTGTTCCAGCTTAGCACCCTCGGGATCTGGGATGGGACACAAGCCCTGCAGATACCCCAAGGAACAGCTCTGGTTTGCAAGGTGACTTTCTTGGTTTTCCAATTTAGAGTGACTGAGAACAGCTCACAGAAGACCCTTCACCAAAGAGGGTCATTGTATGTAACAGTGTAGGTGAGGTACTAATCACTGTAAGTTACCATCATAACGACTTCTCAGGGCCTTTGTGGTGATAATATGGTATGATTCTCTAAGGGACCAGGACAGTGATGTCTGCCCTGCTAATCTCCCTCCCCGCTCAGCAGGACAAGACACATCTGCCTGTTTTCTTCTTTGCCACAGTCTCCGTCTGATCCCCCCACCTGCTGGTGCCTCCTTCAAAGCCCCTTTTGCTGAGCTCCCCTCCACCTGCCACCTCTACCCTCTCTCTACCTGTGAACCATTCAGGCCTTCACCCTGGGCCCGCTCATCTTTTCCGTCATCCATCCCAAAGCTTAGATACCGGCTGAATTCTGCAGACTCACAGATTTGCCTCTTTTAGCACTGACCTCTCCTCTGAGCTCCACACTCGCCTGTCCCACAGCCTACGGGACTCTACTGGGATGTGTCTACGGAGACTCAAAATCGACAAGTCTGCCTGACTCTCTATTCCCCAGCCTCCCCAATCTGTTCCATCCCATATCCCTCCCCCGCCTAATTTGTAAATGGTACTGGGGCATAGTCAGCTGCTCAAGAGAGTCTCTGGGAATTACATTGCTTCCTCCTGCCCTCCTCGGCCCTCCCCCAGACTCCCCTGTCCCACAAATAAACCTGGCTCTGTTCTTTCTGCTCCCTGTCCACTGTCTGGGGTCCTGTCTGAGGTCTCCATCCAGTGTCCCCGTGCCCACTCTGGCCTCCCCTGAAGCTGTTCTCCCCCCAGTGCAGGAAGGATCCCTGCCTCTTATACACGTGGTTTTTGTGGCTTTGCATGGCCAACCTCAGCCTTTCCAGCCTCCAGAAAGGCGACGGCTTCCTTGCCCGTCGGCTCTGACCGCATTATGCTTCCTACCTCCTTGCACTGGCCCTTCCCTCTCTGTGATGTCTTTCCTCCGGCTCCTGGTCCACATCTTAGCAAAGGGGCCTCGCACACCTTCCTGGATGGCTCGCTCTCAAGTGGGCCCTGCTTCTGCCACCTGCTGGCACAGCACCTTCCTCATCGCCCTCCTAGCTGTCAAGGTTCCTGATATTTTGTTCATGTGCCGGTTTACGATCTCCCCCGTGAGCACAGGTCTCCTGTCCCTCCTACAGTGTTGTTTGCCCAACACCTGCATAAAGTGGACACTCCAGAATGATGAAAAAAAAATAATGAAAGCATAAAAAAAAATAGCTGATGGAATTATAGGGGGATTTCTTAATTTGCTTTGATGTTCATCTGTTGATCACGAATGGCCTTATCTGCCCAGCGACCTGTCTATACGGGTCCCAACATATAAATTACCCTTGAAGACAGAGATTGTGGACAGTTCGCAGTGATAACGTCTCCTTTCTATTCAGCCCTATAAAAGAATGCAGGGGCCAGTAAAGCAGGAGGCCGGCGTCTCCTGCTATCCCCATCCACATTACTGTGATCAATATTGAATGTGAGCCCACTGTGAGCAGAATCTACTGCAACATCCATGGGGAGCTGGGAAGTGGGCTGAGTTCCCCGCTCTCCAAGGAAGGAGGCAGAGCCGACCGAATAAAAATACATAAAGTCATAAACGCCCCCAACACATCAATATATATAGAACCAATTACCACAGTCATTGACTGGATTTGTAATAAATTGACGGGAGGGGCCCGGCAGTCAGCACGGGCGTCGGAAGCACATACACAGAGCGACTTTATGAGCCGCCCCTGTGGAATCAGCCTGACTACAGAAAAACCCCAAGGAAACAGAAAAATATCAAGGGAGTCCAGCTGCTGGTTTACCCGATTAGGTTGTTTTTCCCTGTCACCGGCACTCACATTTCACTTACAAAACACATACCTTCACTGGCAGATTTACTGAGAAATAGAGCTGAAGAAATGCTTCTTTTTCCCCTTTTCTTTTCCTTTCTCCCTTTGTTATTTTTTAAATCAGCAAAAGCAGTAACGTTCTAAGGTCTTTTTGGACCTGCCTGATTTTGCAACTGCCTCAGACGGAGGGCTCTTGTGGTGTCACCTTCTAACGGAGTGCAGGGAACACTGTCCTTGGGCAGACCTAATCAAGCCGATGGGCCTTGTGTGGTGATGACCGATTCCCTTCTAATGAAAGGGCCGAGGCTAGCCCAAGGGCGTCTCTCCCCAGAAACGCTTGATATCGTGAGGGGTCTTCCATTTAAAGCTCTCCACACACGTCCCTTTGCTTTGCTCCATCAGCATGTCCACCGACTTTTCAGGAGTTGACAGAACGTGCATTAAGCCTGCCCCTGGGAAACTTCCCACAGAACGGGAGAAACTCTCAAGGTGGAGATGTGTTTCGGATCTTGCAATGGCTTCCCTCGTGTCCCACAGATACCGACTAGCCAATTGCAAGGGGAGAAGAGGTAAGGAAAGGCTGGCTGAGGAAACAGTCAGGCTCTACTTCAACATCTAGAATTCCACAGTGGGTTTGGAGACCTCTTTTGGTCTGATGCCCAGCACTGTGCCTGGCCTACAGCAAAGACGCATCAGCACGTTAAGGAATGAATGCATAACATCGGTACCTCGCAGAGGAACCCAGCCTTCCCTCAAAGTGCTGCTGGCTGAGGTCTGCCAGCAAGTGTCACTGACTCTGCTGGCAGCAACTTATCGGGAGTCAGGTCAAAGTGTATACTTGAGAATTTTTAAAAGAGGGAAGTTGATCTGATCAGAGAACTATCTTCCCCTCATTGGTAACAGAGAAAGAAATAAAGTATTCTGGAGCATTAATCATCTACACTTTGTAATGGAGCTGGCACTTGGGGCCATGTTTGAAAACGATGTCAACTACTTTCATTTTTTTCGAAATCCATTACCTATCTGCTCCATTTCTTTCTTTCTTTTTTTTTATCTGCTCCATTTCTTGCTGGTTTCTTTGATGTTAGTTTTTCTTATGAACTTTTAAATTTTCTCTTTAATTTTTATCTTCCAATAATTGAAACAACTTCCCAAGAGTTCCATGAGATTCAGGAAGACTGTCTCTGACAACAGAGGAACGGAAATTAGGAATGAACCAGAAACAGCTAGTGGCCAAACAGAGAAGCTCAGGTGAACGGGGTTTGTTGATTTGTTGGTTTAGGTCAAAATGGTTTTATGTCTTGTGCTTCCATTTAAACCCAAGTTATACGTATTACACCTGACACACATCCCACCTCCCTACGCCCCCTCAAGAAAACTTTCCAATTTGCTTTGTAAAAAAAAGACTATTTCAGGAAAAGTGGTCAAAGAAAGGCTATTATTGGCTCCTAGAACATTAATGGGTAGCCAGAAATTTGGAATAACTATCACAAATCGGAGGTCCACACCTGATTGACCACTTCCTAGTATTTAATCCTAGTTCTACCTTGTGCTAATCACTTGGCTTTAATGTCTAGGCTATTCTATTTTTTAAAGATTTTATCTATTTGAGAGAGAGGGAGAGTGAGTGAGAGCACAAGCTGGGGAGGAGGAGAGGAAGAGGGAGGAGCAGACTCCCTGCTGAGCGGGGAGTGGGTCTCCATCCGGGACCCCGGGATCATGACTGGAGCTGAAGGCAAACGCTTAACCAACCGAGCCACCCAGGCACCTGTCTAGCCTATTTTTCTAATGCCACACTCCAGGACATGACATTCTCCCCACTTCTTCCCCCCCACACCCACAAAATACTCAGACCTGGAGGAGGGATGATGAAAGGGTGGGCTGGTGCCAAGGGCGTTGGGGGCAAGGCGTTCAAGGAGAGGCTATCTCAGAAAATATGCTGTCATTTCCCTTGGAAAGGGAAGAAGAGGAGAAGTATGGCATTCCCTCACATATTCATTCCATCAGCATTGACTGAGAGCTAGACGCTGTGCATGGTGTTACCCCTCGCTGGAGATGGGGTCGGCGTGGGGAGCAGAGATACCTCGATGATCCTCGACAGCAGGCTGTCAGTGGAAATCAGAACAGGATAGGGGTCTAACAAAGAAAACTGCTAACCAGTTCTCTCTTGGCCCCAACACCATGCTCTTATGTTAGAACTTGAGCTGTACATAGGGCCAGGGTCCCACCCCCGGGGCCCAAGGGGAATCTGGGTCGGCGTCTTTATGCAGGCAGACACCAGATGGCAGAGGCTTTGAATCGCAGGTAAAAGGGAAGGCTGGTGCAGCTGGACACATTCATGAATTTTCCCCCTTTGTGGAATGCACCTGACAGCTCCTTTGCACTTAAAAGGCAGAAACACCCAGGCTGCTTATAAAAAGGCTTCCCTAGGGATCCTTTTCAACAGAGAACACATTCTTCTTGCCCCCATCCCCTACCCCCACCCCCAAAAATCCCTCTCATACAGGTGGGAGAAATTGTGCTTATTTCCTGATCTTTTCCCAGCAAAGGGAATAAAACTGGAACTGAAAATGGTTGCTAAATGGTTGTGATGTGGACCCTGAGTTTTGGAATGAAGATTTGGGACAGATCCTGTTCCACTAGTCTGATTAGTAGGTGATTTGTGACTTTTTTTTAAACATTTTACTTATTTATTTAAGAGAGAGACAGAGATAGTGATAGAGATAGTGAGCTGGGAGGAGAGGGAGAAGCAGGCTCCCCGCTGAGCACGGAGCCTGATGCAGGGCTTGATCCCAAGACCGTGAGATTATGACCTGAGCCGAAGGCAGACACTTAACCGACTGAGCCACCTGGGCGCCCCTGATTGATGACTTATAAAATATACCTCAGCGTTTCTGTGAAGAGTGAATTTACCTAGGGCAAGTTTTACTGTTATCCTTTAGAAATTTTTATCACTTACTATTGTGTTCAAAAAATAATAAGCTGAACTGCAAAATTATGAAAATAATTCTAATAATAATAGTAATAACAATAAGACTCAGGATGCGTTAAACACAGAATGCTAGACGTTGTGCTTCATATATAATTGCTGTATTCATTTTTTGCCCAATCCTCACTTGTATGATAAATACTCATAGTCCCATTTTACAGACATGGAAATTGAGGCTTACAGCCACTCAGGAAACTTCACCAGAGTCACAGCTAATAAAAATCGTGATGCAAATCTGTCTGACTTTAAACATTTGCTACAAACGACTACACCAGACTTCCACATCAGCTGAGGTAACCTATTCAGCCATGAGCCAGGCATTATTAAATGTTGCGTTCTGTTATCAGAAGGGGAAATCACTGGCTGAGTGTACAGAGTCACAGAACATTAGAAGTAGAAGGAATTCTAAGTATTGTCTATTTCAGGTTTGTTATAATGCAGGTGAGATCATTTTGAAGAGGGTTAAGTAACTGACCCAAGGCCAGCTGGCTAATGGTTCAGCTGAGACCCAGAACCCAGGTCTCTCGATTCCCACCCAGAGCTCTTTCCCTCAACACACCACCTGAGAGTAGGATGGGCTATAGAGACATGTTACTACAAGCCACTCATCCCCAAAGACAGGAAAACCCCAAGTGATGTCAAGTTCAGATTTTTACATTCGATGTGGAATATCCCTTTGTATCACCATCTATCTTGCAAATTTATCTTCAACTTTTTTTTCCCCCAGAAATAAGCTATTAGTTGTGGAGTAGAACACACGACACTGAGATAAAAGTGCTGGTAGATATATGTATTGTGCCTCACTATAAGTATTGTGTATTATATGTATTGTGTACATATACACATATATATTATATGTGTATTATATGTACTGTGCCTCTCTTGGGTCTATATCACCGCAGCCATCCCACCTGAGCACTGATCTACAGGTTGGATAAAAGAGGATGGGCGTATACAATGTTATATATCAACTACACTGGAATTAAACGTTTTAAAACAAGAAGATGGTTTCCAAACAACACATTGGTCCTATCTCAGCTTGCTCAATCTAGGAAACAGAACAATTTGGAGAAAATAGGCTTTCTCCTCTTCATCTGTCATCAGAGTTCTCTGGGATCTCTCTCTTCTCCACAGTCCTATCGGGTATCAGCCTGATATTTGCCAAGTAACTTTATAGACCCTACTAGAAGCTATAAGAATTAAAAAAAAAAATTATGAAGCCTTTGCATTTGCCATTTCCTCTGCCTAGATGGTTCTGTCCCAGCTCCTTATTTTCTTTTCCAGGTCTTAGCTCAACCTCACTCCCTTATCATCATCACTGAGGCCTTTCTGTGGCCGCCATCTTAATCAGCTCCCAATTCTCCAGCCGATTCCTATCATATCATCTGGTTTCAGTATCTTCATAGTATCTCTCATTATCTAGAACTATTGCTTTCATTTATTGTCACCTGCCACTATCTGTCTCTCTTCACTAGGATATAAGCTCCATAAAAGCAAGAAACTTTTCTGTGTCATTCATCATTAAATGCCCAGTGCCTAGACCAATGTTTAGCTATAGAAGGTGTTAACTAAATGGGTAAGCTCTCTTCCAAGAAGCAATCAATCAAGTTGTGAGGGCAAAGCTTACATGTCTGGAGTAGAAAATAATCCAGAATACTATATAATTAACTACTAAATTGTATGTGTATGCACAATATGTCACTCTTGTCAGGCCCATAATTATATGAAGGGAATTGGGCATCACTACTCACAATTGTCCCATTAACTAAAATGCTAGCCCTATGTTAAAACATGAAACTCTACAACCATTAGTGGTTTCCACAAGAAAAAAAAAATGGAAGCCTCTTGAATACTAATTTAAAAAGAAAAAAAAAACCTAGAGAATGCTTGAGACAGTAAGATGAGAACAGTGTTGCCTACAGTACAAAGTTTAGAAAAATCAGCTTATCACCTTTAGTCCTGATTGCTGGCGTGTTTCCAATTCCCTTCAGTGCCTGAGGGCTTAAGACTGTTCAATTCTGCACACAAGCTAAGCGATCAATGGCTTAATCAGAGAAAAGTCCGGGTCCAAAGTGAAAACCATTCAGTCTAGTCCTCTTATCTGTGACACTCCTGTGTGGGGATGACACCAGGACATACCCCTGGAGGCCCCAGCATCGTGGCTCCAGCATTAAGGCTTCTGCATCGGACAGGACGAACAAGGATGAGGAGGGAACATTTCCCATCCATCTCTGAGACAAGTCGATCACCTCGCTGTTCAAAATGGGTCTGTGGACTGGCAGCATTGGCATCGAGTGGGAGTCTGTTAGAAACGCAGAACGTCAGGCCCCACCCACTCTTACTGGATCAGAACGTCCATTTTAACAAGATCCCAAGTGACACACAGGCACGATTAATTTTGAGCACTGCTGGCATACAGAAAAACAAAACAGCTCCAGCAACTGTACCATCATCACTGATCGCGGCCCCCAAGTCCCGCAACAATAAAAAATCCAGGAAATCCAAGGTGAAAGGCAGTGGACCCACTATGAAGTCTAACCAGAGGTGACATCTGGCCTTGTTGCGTCCCTCTTGGACCAGTGGCCTGGCTTCACTTCTGTCCTGGTCTCATTCACTCACCTCCCTACCTCAATCTCTTCTTGTGCCACTGGCAGGCCAAACGGCACGCAGCCATCCCCAGCGTATCTCAGGAGGTGAAGGCGTTCTTCTTGCCCTGGCTCTGCCCCTGTTTGGTTATGTGTCGGTCTACCTCCGGCAAGTTATTCAAGCCTCCTGAGACTTGATTTCCCTATCTACAAAATGGGGAGGGTGAGACTTCAGAATTCAATGAGAGAAGTTATATAACATGCTATTTGGTAAGATTATTCATAATGATGTCTTCCAGCCTACAGATCCACATTTCTCTGGACTCTGCATCAGAGCCTAGGGACCTCAAGATTCAAATTAAACCTCCCCCATATGTTTCGGAAAGCTTAGCTCCTTTTCAGAGCCTCTGTTTATGAGACCACCAGGCTCAGCCTCAGCAGCACTTTCTCCAGGCCTTTCTATCTGGGAAAGCCATAGAGCAGCTGTCTCCTCTCAACCTCAATCCCCTTTCTGCTCACTGCAGGGCTTTGCGGATAGCGGGCCCTCAGCAAATGTTTGAGTGAATGAATTAATCATTTAAAGAAAATAGCTCTATGCCATAATTGCTTTGCCACCGGAGTGCTAACTTCATGGTTGGAAACGTGCATGAAAAGAGCCTTTGGAGCTGGCTTGCAACCCTAGGGTTGTAAAACACAAAACATTATAGAAACCTATGTTGTTACTCTTTGTTGGATTTCTATGTTGCATTCCTGAACTTAATCAGATTTTTATGCCATTTACCACAACTATATAAGTTAACCTATGAACTGCACCAGCAGAAGACTGGGTCTCTGCTGACCAGCACTCATGGGTCAGGCTCAGAAGGCTGACTGCCAATCCACATATTGTTTTTGCTTTAGCCATAAAAGAAATCTATTCGTTATTCTGGGGAGAGGGACCAATGGAATCTGTCTTGGGCTCTATCCACCCAAAAACAAATTAATGGAAAGTGGAAAAAACAAAGCTATGGAAAGTGGAAAACATGGCGTCCTGTGTGGTAGAAACACAATGTCATCTAGGTGACTTACTCCTTCCTTTGCCTCTAATCTGACTTAAGACTTCTTGGAGCTAGAGGGTCATCTTATGGAAAACAAAAAACAAAACAACAACAAAAATTTCAGTTTTGTATCATGGAAGAAGAGGAAATCATTCTTCTTAGCTTTCTCTATGGAAAGGAGGCAACGAGCCAGAAACAAACAAAAACCCAGTGGATTATGGACTAGAAAGTGCAACGGAAAAGAAGAGTTTCTGGACTGCCACTTGTCAACCCAGATAACCTTCCCGATGTGCACCAAAGGCGATGGCAAGAAAAGATAATGACAAAGGTCAGACCTAAAGTAACAAAGAAAGTGGTATTAGAAAAGTAAATGAAGGAAGCCCTGAGGAAATCCACTCCTGAATGGAGTATTAAGAAAGAAAGAAAGAAAGAAAGAAAGAAAGAAAGAAAGAAAGAAAGAAAGAAAGAAAGAAAGAAAGAAAGAAAGAAAGAAAGAAAGGAAAAGAAAACATATTGGGCTTAGTGTGTCAGGTGGCGGATTAAAATTAAGCCCTTGGAAGTTCTTATTTGAAGAAGATTCAATTTTTTTTTGGTCACTTCTCTGGAATCTACAGATCTGTAGGTCTTCATTGGTTTCCTCTGAAGTAAGAACAAAATAAAAGATTCATTCCTTCCAAACAGTGGATGCTAATTATATGCTAGGCACCATGTCAGGGATGAAGACGCAAATACTAATAAGACATGATATTGTTTTGCACTTCCTCCCAGATTTCCATCCAAAGTTCAGCTCTCTGTAGATAACAACTGTACGCTTTCTTTCAGTTTTTGCTTTGGGTTTTTTTAAGTCAACTTTGTAAGTCTTCACTCAAGGTAACACAAACTTTGCAGAATATATTTTTTCAATGTGTTAAAAGGGTTTGATTGGCGAGCCTGGTGGTGGGTATTGAGGAGGGCACGTATTGCATGGAGCACTGGGTGTACTGCATGAACAATAAATCTTGTAACACTGAAAAAATAAAACATTTTTTTGGGGAAAAAAAGGGTTTGATTGTAAAAGTGGCACATGTTTATTGTGGGAAAAGCAATACAGAAATTTCTAGTACAAAAAATAAAAGTCTGTACCCCATAGCCCTAATTTTGGAGCAAACAGACAATTTGTTCTCATATATATACACAAATAAAGCTATTTTGAGATTATATACATATGTTTCTTTATATATTATATGATATATATACATATACATATTGTATACACACATCCATAGACATATTTTTAGTGGGACTAGAAAATCATATATATATATATATATATATATATATATATATATTTGTGTGTGTGTATTGGCACATATTTATAAATATAGTTTTTAAAACAGATGAGACCCTAATATATCTACTCTTCTGCAATTTGCTTTGCTCACTTCCAAACAGCTAGGAATGGAATATGTCTGGATGGATACACAGTCTACTGGTAGCAATGGCTGCCCGGCGGCCTCTGGGGAATGGAACTCAATCACTGGGAAATAAGAGTGGGAGGCAGATATATTTTTTCATTTGCTCTGTTTTATACATTTTGAATTTTTTAAATAAATAATCTTGTTAAACTAAAAAAAGGAGAGAACTACGGTAAGTGCTGTCAAATCTGTTATCACGGGAGACAGTCATGCAAGGCAATGACAACATAGGGAAATGGGAAGAGCGCCACCAAGGGATAGATACAAGGTGCTGGGAGAGGCAGCAAAGGCCTCTGCCCAGAGAATCAAGGGAGGTGTGGTAGATGTGGTGGCACGTGAGCTTCTCTCATTTGGACAAACCGGAAGGAGGGGATGGTAGAGTGGAGGGAGAAGAGACGACACGGTGGCACAGGCACAAAGACTCCAAGGTGTGGCAAAGGATCAAAGCCCTCTTCCAAACCTTGACCCTGGACCCAGACGTAGGGTCTGACACTGGGACACGGTATCATTTAACAGCAAATGACAACTTATAGAGCTGAATAGGGGACTTAAAAAATGAAAGTAAGAAACAGAAATCATAGCTAGGAAGACTAATTTGGTGATCCTAAGGGGCTAATGAGAGAGGGAGATCCTCCCAGAGATTAGGCAACTGCACAGACACCTAAGAAAGGAGAAAAATGGAGAACCCCATGAGGAGACAAGAGAGGGACCCAAGAGGAAATTTCTGCATGAGATAGAAGCTTAGTGGTGGAGACTTCAATGAGCCTATCTCTGGCCTTAGAATGGGGTTCGGGATTGAGTGCAAACTGCGTCCCATCAGAGCGGAGGATGCTTGGCATAGGAGTGGCCTCTGACAGGGCTGCTGGAGAGGGCAGAGGTGTGGTAGTCTGAATAATGGCTCCCAAAGACGCCCAGGACCTGATCTCTGGAACTTGTGAATGGCAAGAGGGACTTTCCCGACATGCTTAAATGAAGACTCCTGAGATAGGGAGATTATCTTGCATTATCTGGGTGGGCCCAGTGTAGTCCAAAGGGTCCTTATAAGAAAGAGGAGGCAGGAAGAGTCCTGGGTGACTCAGAGATCAGAGTGATGAACCCTAAAGATGAAGGAGAGGGCCACAAACCAATGAACACAGGTGGCCTTGAGAAGCTGGAAGTGGCAAGGAAGGGACTCTCCTCAAGAGATGCCAGGAGCTGCCAGCTTACGGATCCCATAAGTTTAGCCCATTGAAACTGGGTTTGAACCTCTGGCCCCCACAAGAGTCAGGGAATACATTTATGTTGTTTGAAGCCACCCAGTTTGTGGTGGTTCATTACAGCAGCCCTAGGACTAAGGGCTAGTCCTTAGACAGGGAGCGAGGTCACGCTCTATTCGGGAAGGCGGTGGGGAGTTAGTGAAGGGCTTCGAGCTGAGGAGTCAGGGGATTAAGTGGCATTGTAGGAAGATAGCTGTCACGCAGAATAGACTAGAATGGCAGGAAACCAAAGAAAAGGAGACACATGAGGAAGCAATTTCAATTCTTATGAGAGCGAATACTGTAAACTCATACAACTTTGGGAAATGGACAGGAGAAGACACCTGTTGGAGAAATATTTAGGTGGTGGAAAGAACAGCACATTGTAAGTGGGTGAACGTGGAGCATGGAGGAGAGCATCCAGAAAGGTCTCCTCACTTTGTGCGGCAACCCCTCAACATAGTGGACAAATCTACTAGTGGATATAGAAAAAAGAGATGGTGACCACTGACGTCTCCGCCGAGTATCCAGGTAGAAATACCCAACACTCGAAGGCAAATGAGGTCTTGAGTCTTAGGGAAAAGGGTAGGATTAGAGATGGAAGTTGAGGTGGGCATAGAAGAGAATCCTCCAGAAACAGTGAAGAAGAGCTGAACATTACAGATGAAATTCTGGAAAATAAGCAAAATGTAAATGATTTCTTTAGAGGAATAAGGGAAAAAAGGAATGAGAAGTAAAGGCCAAAGATTTAGGAAGAGAATCTGGAGAATATAGAATCAAGGACATCAAGGGAAGAGAGAATTTTTGAGAAGGCAGACCTGGTCAAGAGGGACAAATTCTTCAGTTGATATAGACAAAATGATCACCAAATGGAAAAGTGAGTATCTGATTAGGAAGCCCTGGATTTCCTTCTCCAGAGCTATTTCTGTAGAGTGAAAGGATTTGAAACCAAATACTACTAATAACGTGAAGACTGAAAAGAAGTTGAGGATGTAGAGAAAAGATGCACAAACTACTCACTCAGGAAGTTTGGTGGTCATATGTTGAAAGGAAACAGTGGTAAAAGAGTTGTATGTTTACAAAACGATTATTTGGGGGAAGATAGAAAGTTGGCAGAGGGATAATTCAAGTGGTTGAAGGGTTATAAAGATGAAAGATGAAGACACTGTTGAAGGGATGGGGTCTAAGAGGAGGCAGAGGAATGGGGAGCCGGCGTACAGGTAGAGTTTAGCCTGGGGAGCAAGGAACTCATGACATTTTCTGAGGCAAGAGGGCAAAGGACAATGAGAGCAGCAGATAAAAGTCAGTTCAGTGGTGGAGAGAGGGGAGGTTGGGACATTTCAATTCTGATAGTTCTTACTTGCTCTGTAAAAAAAAAAAAAAGTACGAGAGGCTAATCTCAAACAAGGAGACGTGGAAGTTTATGCTTCATAGGCTTCAGTCAGACTTCCCGAAAGACAGATGTTCCTAAATGTTGGTATGGCCAAACCATATAGTGGTAGTATGACAAATAAGTGCATGATGGATGGAAGGCTGCCTTCTGAGGATCTGGCCAAAAATATCCATCTGTGAATCTTCATCAGTCAGGCAGAACTAGGGCACTCTGCATGTCTATAATAGAACCACTTGGCAAGCTGCCGCATCAGAAGGGTTTTCCTACCATTCCCACAGCTGCCGCCACCCCTGCTCCCACCACCACCGATAACCATCATAAACGCCTGCTGGGGGCTTACCATGTGCCCCGCTCTGTGTCAGACCCTGGGAAGTTAAAGTTGAAGACGGCATGGAACCTACCTTTGAGAGATTCTGTAGTGACTTGTGCAGAGAAGAGGGCAATCTTGACTCTAGTGCCTGACCTGAGAAAAGTGCTTACATAAAGAGGGGCTTAGAAGGATCCACAAACTATGAGAGCTGGAAGGAACCACAGACGGCATTACAGGTGAGTCCCCACCGTGAACTAAGCAAAGGTCACCTGGCTGATGCCAAGAGAACCAACCTATAAGTCCTGTGTATTTTTCATTTCATTTCACCCCTAATAAGCCTCATTTCCTATTCAATCTGTGAGCAAAAATAAACAACCTTAGGTACAAAAATAAACAACAGAGGAGCCCTTTTCACGAGAAGATTTTGAAAGTCAGAGCAGGGGGCACCTGGGTGGCTCAGTCGTTAAGCGTCTGCCTTCAGCTCAGGTCATGATCCCGGAGTCCTGGGATGGAGCCCCACATCGGGCTCCCTGCTCTGTGGGAAGCCTGCTTCTCCCACTACCATTCCCTCTGCTTGTATTCCCTCTCTCGCTGTGTTTCTCTCTGTCAAATAAATAAAATCTTTAAAAAAAAAAAAAGAAAAGAAAGTCAGAGCAGGCAAGAACATATCATCAAAGGACTCAAGTCCAACAAGATGTCACTTTTATGTCATGGGAGGTATAGCCATCTCTGAACACCTGTCACCACTAGTGTATAAATCTCATTCTGGAACAGTCCTCTCAGAGTGCAGAAAAGTGGAAGAAAATCTTCCTTTTTTTTATGTATGTATAAGTCTTCATCAGAAGCACACTTCATGCTTTTGGAAGAAGAGGAAATGAGCGCCTAAGGAGGAGAAAACTATTTAAGAGTAATAAACAGACCAAACAATAAAAGAGATAAACTCTATGACACAGAGTGAGATCTGGGAGGAGGGTGGTGGCTTACGTGGACAACTGAGAGAGACCAAAATAGACATTAGAATGTTTGAGTACCTTCTAAGATCAATAACAGGCAAGGGGTTGTACACAGAATACTCAGAACTAAAGTCACCAGTTGGAGTGTGACAAAATGGACTCCTCCATGGTAAGAATGGCTTGAGCTCAATATGGGAAGGGCACAGTGCCAAGGTCATGGATACATCTCCCTCCTGGGCTCAGTGTTGAACTTCAAGGACACCGGAAAGCTCGGCATAGATACAAGGAACAGAACCAGGGGTTCTGGGGAAGGTAAGACTCATTTCCCAGTAGTCCCAGAACCTGGCCTGCCCCGAACCACTGGCAAACAGACACAGGGGAGGAATTAGCCTTTTGGTTCAATCACTAAGCTCTGGCACAGAAATGTAAGAAAGCTTGGCCAGCTGGAACTGGCCTTATCTACATTTGCTTACATGACACTCCTTTCTTGGCAAATTGGAATCAGAACAATTTTCAGAGACTGAAGTTTGAAAGGATACTAGAAGCCTGTGATTGTGTTGTTGAGTTTAGGGGAATCAGGGCTTGGAGGGAAATGCCTGCAGTAACCGGAGCCCAGACACAAGCCCCTTGCTTCCTCTAGAAAGAAAACCCCGCCACAAGAGAGACCCTCGTGCCTCTGCTACCTCTTGGGCAAGACAAAACAGAAATCTGTGCGGAGCTTGGAGAGTCAAGAGCAGCTCAGCCAAGGGGCCACATTTTCCACTGCAGTATGGCTGACACAGAGGGTCTCTCATTGCAGAGGGACTCTTAATCATTAAATCTTAGGATGACCTCCTTCTTGAGTTCCCATTGCACTAATTCCATCGCTTGCCCTTTAGCAACTCACACATCCATACTTGGCCTCATCAGAATGCCACGGGGGTAAGTTCAGAAGAAATTCCACGAATGGCAATTCTACACCAGTCTTGGTTGATGAAGATGCGTATTTGCCAGCCGGGACTCTTCCCATACCGGAAGGTGAATTCAGAAGGTCTGAATAATTCCAATTTCTTATACTTACTTGGACTGCATACTAACTTGCTATCCAACAGTCGTCAAAGATTTATTTGTAAGGCTGTTATCCAGAGCTGTATAAACACTTGAGCCTATGGAGATTTCCTCTTAGCACAAATCAGTAGGGAAAAAATGGGCCTAAACCCAGTGTAGCATGGAGTGAGAAGAGGTTTGCTCTGTGGTTATTGGACAGAGTTGCCAGCCAGGGAGGGCAGAGGTGGGACATAGTGGGGGAGACTCCAACACTCTCCTGCTTCTTCCCCGGTCCATACAAATTGTCCAACACTTTGCTCTTGCCATGACAGCAGAATGCACAGGGACTGGTAGAAATCTTTAGAGGATTCTGTCTGTGATAACGAACACAGTGACCACATACTTGTGACCCCATCCTGTATCTAAAGTTTCCCCAAACACCCCAACCTTGGCCATTTTAAGGATGGGCACAAAGCATGGAGGCAACATCTGAATTAGTCCTCCTCTGACAGAGTTCTTTAGTCTGGGCCCATGACTGGCACCTAGACAGCCGTACCTGCTCTGGGTGTTGAACTCACTGACGAGCTCATCACTCACCTTTGCTGATGTCTTCATATTCCAGCCAGAGTCGCCGCTGCACCTGCTTGTTTGGGTACCAGATGGAACAGGACTCCTCAAAGCCATAGATAGCTTCCTGGATGTAATGGTTGCCAAACTGGTCCAACAAGGCCACAAAATCCCCACGCGACGTAGCCCCATCCAGGGAGTGGAGCGCGTTGCTGAGGGCTACGGAGAAACATCACACAAGAGTAAGAGTGAGGACTCGCAGGAGGGTTGTCCGGATTCCCAGGGCTGTTCAGCCTCCAAAGCGGAAGAGCCCTGCGGCCCAGAGAGATGCTGGAGAGGTAGCTGGACCCATCAGCTGAACGTTTCCAGCTAGCTCAGTCAGACATTTCCATTCCTCAGTGAGTATCTCTCAGGCCGGTTGGTTACATGGCTAACTTTGTGCAGGCAGAACACTGCCAACTCTAACTCCCTCCCTAGGTCAATGTTGTTTTTTCTTTTTCAAATCACAAGTCATGACATTAAATCAATTTAGTGAGCTCAAATGATGGCGTTTCAAAAAAAAAAAAAAAAGAATAGCATAGTCTAAAATAGAAACACAAATACCAGCAAAGAACATTTCACATCGTAAAATGAAGTCCTGCTTCACGGAATTTGTTGTGCCTATGTGGGAGTGTGCATATCTCAAGGTCGCGGTGTGAAAAAATGTATTCTAACTGTGGATAGTGACCAAAAGAGTTTCTGGAGGTAGAATATTGCCTCCAGACCTAGAGTCTGGTCTGGTATTGGGAAGATAATGGGAGAAGAGGGGAGAGCAAAGTCACTCATATACTGCTTATATTTCAGAAAATCAAAAGCATGTGGAGGGGGAGATGGCGGAGGAAAGGATCCGTTCCCCCTCCTCTCGCCTCCCCTGCCAAATCTCCATCGATTTGCTTTTCCTGTTTAGGAGAATTATACTGGTCGGAAAGATAGCCCCGACAAATTTTCCAAATCCAGTACCTTCTGGACCCAGCCGGCTTTAGTCAGCCTGCCTTTGTACACACCTGTGTCCTATCGGACAAGGCAGAGCCTGGCCCAGCCACGAGCGCCCGAGTGCAGAAGTTCTCATCACCTGTGGTGCCACGTGTGGCTCTGAAAGGCACGTGGCAGCCGTGCTATCCCATCACTAACCCCCAGTGCGCACAGCACCTGTGCTAGGGGCAGGCTCCGCGCCGAAACAGGACAGAGTCTCTACTGCTACTTCTTCCTAGAATGAGGAGTAGCTTAGTTCCTTCTTTCGAGGCTTTTCTGTACCAGCAGAGTTGACCTCAGTAAGATTCCCCATCCCAATCCCTTCTTGCCAAGAACTCTTTCAGTTTAAAATAAATGAGTTCTGAGTCCCCTTGTGTCCTATCGAAATGTTCTGTATCCTTAATGCATTTTCTTTCCCTACGCATAGAACTTTACCTTTCGTGAGTCTATGTTTCACTTCCTCTTTATAATTCTCGGGCGCCTGTCTTTTCTCTCTCTTCTGTTGGTGTTAAGGCTCTACTTACCTCCCTATTGCTGACCTGAAGATCCCTCTCCTTGTCTTGTCAGCCCAGGCCAACAATATCATCTGACTCTAGTTACCTTTTCATCCAACACAGAGAAACCAGACTCTATGGCATAATTTCCCGTCTGGGACATTCTTTAGGTGGCTTCAGAGGGAGTTGAGTAAGGTTCTCCTAGTCCAAGGGGACGAGTTGGAATGGAGATGTGTGCCTATACTAAGGCCTTATTTGTAGCAACTAACTTTCCCAACTGCAAATTGTGCATTAGGACTGCTTAAGTGTTAGGAAAAAGTTCATTAAGGCATTTACTGCTCAAATGTGAAGAGTACTTGCCCAAGGCACCTGGATCAATTTATCCTGATTTTTTTGAATTCACTACTCCTTAGCTTTTAGGTATCTAGCTCTCTTATCTATCATCTATCTTTTGCTCACTTGCTGTTTAGGGACCATTAAAGCTGTTTTCTATCCCCTCCCCTGCCCCTTCCTCTTTCTTGCTCTTTTTCCGTATTTCTTTCATTGTATGAAAACTTAAGTGATGCTCTTTGCATTTGGAAGGTTTTATTCTGTCAGTTTATAAAAAATCTCTTGCATATCCTCTCTGTACACTGTGTGATCCCAGGAAGAAAGATAAAGTAGGTGTTTATCTTCAGGCTTCCCGCTGCCACCCCGCCCGCGCCGCACCCCCCACCTGCCTTGCCCTTCCCATCACTTCTATAGTCCAAGATAAAACTTGCAATGTGATCTATCTTTAGACAAGGATCCGATTCCAGGTGTTAGCCCTTAAGGGTGAATCTGGGTGGATAGGTTATGCGTCTCACGAAGTGGCTACATTTTTGACTGCATCTGCAACAATGGGATAAAAGTCTTGTGCCCTTGGAAAGGCATCCCCCCCATCCCCCCACCCCCCAGGAGCAAGCAGGAGGCACGGCTGGCTGCTGTACTCACCCTGAGAGATGGCCACTTGGTTGAGTTTGATGTGGTACATCACAGACCGGACCTTCCAGTGCTGCAATACGGGGTATCCAGACACCTCACTGAAGTTCACCATCCCTGGGGACAGAGGAGACGCGGGTTCAGTGTGCGTTATTGCTTCACAGGTCCCAAGTTAGCAGGTGTCATTGTGAGAAAACGAGAAAGCATTCTTTGATGGAGAGAATTTCTGGAATCACAGTGACAACGGCTCTCAATTACTGAACCCTTCCTCTGGGGCCATTTTGCTAAGCACTCTGCACACATAAAGTCATGTGCTCATGGCAAGATACGTGTTATGATTTGCACTTCATAAATGGGGAAACTGGGGCCCAGAGAGTGTGTTTGCTTAAGGGCCCCAGGCCACCAGCTGAAGCCAGGATGGAGTTCCAGACGTATCTGAGACATGGCGGGGTTCTTAACCATTCTATAATATTCCCTTAGTAAATTTATATGAAACTCTAGGCTTACTGTAACACACGCTAGTTTTACTCTCTTTAATAGCTGTTGTAATTGACTCAGCTCACGTACCTGATAACATTGATTTTTCTGTCCCATTTAACTGATTTGTGTTCAGTATTTAAGTTTTAATTACTCTGAAGCTGATAATGCTGATTTCTTCCTCACCAGGAGGGACAGGGTCAGTGTGACTCAGTCATTAGGGGCAACATTAAGGGTCCCCTGTAGGGACTGCCGTCTATGTGCCCTACACTACAACGGACACTTTATTTGTGGTCCTCCTTTTACCAATGGGAGAACCGAGAAGCCAAAGTACTTGTCCATAGTCATTCTCAACAAGCACATCCTTGTAGCCACTTAGACACGCTAAAATGGGCTGTTTCTGCTTGGGCACCTTGGAAAAAGAGTGGCATCCTATTTGAATTCTAGTCATTCCTTTAAATATAAAGTGCTACAGAAACAAAATAATTAGACCACAAGGAATTAAAAAAAAATCACCCTGCTAAGCTTAGAAAACCAATTTTAGCTTCATTTCTATGCCTAACATTTGCTATGTGTGTAAGTTATAGGAATAAATATATATGTGTATGCATGTAAGTGCATATTATGTATATATGTAAATAGAATGGTAATATGTATAGAAACTTTAGATACTATGTTATATAAATATATAAATTGTTATACACATAAGTATTATGTGTATAATGTGTATAAATATAATGGCAATTATACATATGTACTGAATTATCCTGCCATTGTGACCCATGCCTCCTTCAGGCTAAATCAACTAATTTAATACATAAACTGGATGAAGACGGGGTGGGAATAATTAGTTGCTTGTCAATTCTGATCAAATTAGCTGAGTAACTGCCAAATTTCCATTTTGGTGTGAATCATACAGGAATAATTATCGGAAAGGCAAAAAGCAAAAAGGTCAGAAGGGGTGCTTAGTGAATGGATTGCTTAAATTTCATCTTGGGCAATCAAGGATAAGTTACTTGAAACTAAAAGAGGGTTTTCAGTACTTTTTTTCTTTCAAATGTTCTTCTTCTGGGGCATTAAGCTCTGTGACAACAGTCCTCCTACTACATACTCTGGCTTTTCACCCTTAGGTTAATTTTAAAAGCATATAACTGAAATTTGAACTTTAAAGGATTAACACCCCAGTCATACACCTCGAAGGCACATTTCACTAGAGCATCAACGTGCATGTTTTTAGAACTATTGTATGTAACGTGCCTTCTCAAGTTACGTCCCCACACCAGCTTGCTGTTATTTCAAAAAGTCTATTAATAATTAAAAAAAAAATAGCAAGCCCAATCAATGAAGACTTTTCAGCATATTGGAAAACATTCCCTTTAATGGAGTTGTTTCCTAGTGGGAAAAGAAATGGGCAGGAAATCAGGAGGCTGGAGCTCTAACACCGGCAGTGTTGCCGGAGGGGCAGTTTCTGCTGCCAGACCCGGGCTGACTTCCTCTCTGGCGACCTGGCTGCGGGAGCTTTCCATTGCCCCTGGCTTCAGCTGTCAATCAAGAGGCTTAACGGAGGTGCCCTCCTGCTTCCTTTTCCATCCTATGATTCCGACTGGCTCTGTGACTTTGGGCTCGGCAACTCCTATGTTCCCATTTTCCTACCTGAAAAGTAGCGATACTGGTCCTCATCTTACCTGCTTCACACGTAGGCTGCCAGAACCCAGTAAAGTTCTGGGCATAAAAGTACGCTGAGGAAAAAGAAAGCATCCTATGCACGCATGGCTTCCGTAATTGTCATTCACCTTGTCGCCCCTAATTGTGTACACTGGCCATTTCTTCCTAGATGCTTTTGTTATTCATTCCTAGACTTGAGTTCAGAACAAAAGAGCGATGAAAAAATAAAGACAGCAGGGATGTCAGGGCATAGGAAGGGATTATGATGTCCCATGTTCACCCACGATGAACTAAGCATGAGCCCCATGGCTTAGCTGCTGAAAAACAATCCTACTGAGCACATCTTGGCTCCACCAGAGTCTGAGAGACAGGGGCAGAACTGAGGGGTGTGGTTCTGTGCCCACATATGAATATGCCTATTAGTTAAAAAGAAGGGAATATTTTAAAGTACATATTTTCTAGCTGGGTCATAGGATTCTTTCTCTGTGTACCCTTGACATGTAGTCAGCTCTGGTTTTTTATTTTATTTTATTTTATTATTATTTGGGAATACATCTCTCAATGACTCTTTTTTCGAACAAAATATCTCTATGTTTTCTCAAGAAAGAACATGCTTTCCCCTACCTATGCTTGGAAAAAAAGAATGACTGATTAGACTCCTGTGCAAGGAAGGAAGGAAGGAAGGAAGAAGGAAAGGAGGGATGGAGGAGGGAAGATTGGTTTCTCCTGTTATTTTATTTGAAATGTCATGGAAACGTATTATGCCCAAGAGTTTTAAAAAGCCTATTTCTTTTAGATGAATCTGAAGAAGTTCCAGAGAGATCAGAGCTCTAAATCTTCACACAGATTTAGCAATTATGGCATCCATGGGCCCATGAATGTGGCCAGCAGCCTCCTCTCCCTCCTTGGTCTGCTTCTAGATTCTTCCTTTTCTCAACTGAAAGACTCAAAATATAAACAGGCAATGGCCAGACCATATATAAAAGTAGAACTCCGACCCATAATCTGCCACAAAAAGTTCAGGAAACCAACCTATTATCTATAGTAACCAGCCCAAGGAGCTAGTCTACTGTGTATAAATCAGACTTAGAGAAGTCAGACCACTATCTCTAGCAACCAGTCCAGGAAGCCAAACAAGATGCTCTATAAAAATCAGCCCAACATGACCAGGACTTGACTGATAACTGACAATTTTCCTAAGTTTTATTCTTGCTTCCAACTTAGGTCCAACCAGAGAAAGGCAAATATGTACCCCTAAACATCTACCTAGAATGCCTCATTCCCCCGTAGTTAGGTGGCCCACCTACATGCCAACAGCCTCCTATCAGGGCACACCTGAAGCCCTCCCTTGTTCCCTCTAAAGCTCTCCTACTCCCCTGCCTTCCCTTCAGTCTCAGCCAAAATGCAAGTGATGGTGGCTGAATCCTTTGCTATAGCAAGATCTGAATAAGTGGCCTCCACTTGTTGTAATCTGGTTGTTCTTCATTTATTTCCACACAACTTGTCCCACCAAAAAGTGGGGTAAAGCTCAGAGTTCTTAACTCTTACTTTGATGAAGAGGGAAGCACTCAGAAAAATAAAGCATATCAGTATTTTTCAGTATGTTCTTCAAACCAATAATTCTGCAAGATGGAAATAGTTATTATGTGTAAAAGGATTTTCTGGTTAAACAGGTTTGGGAATTGCCGAGTCAAGTGAAGTAGAAGGTATTTCCTCACTATAGGGCTGCTTGGAACCTGTATCTCCGGGCCAAGGTTTTGTAAATTGCTGAGAGATAGATATTATGGTCTTTCCAAATGTATTTAAAGAAAGAACCTATTTATGAGTGGAGCACTCGCTTTTCATGAAAAAATACCACCGTGTTTGTAGATGCTGAGGTTGAAGATTCTGAAGATCACTTTAGCTCTAAAACCTTCTAAGCTTGTAGGTTTATGGGGATTATGACCCATAACGGCACCTAGTGCAATATGATATGATATTCTCTCTGTGACTCTCAGGAAAGATACAATTAAAATGGTACCAGAACTAGAAAGTTAATATGGGAAAAATTTGGTCAACCATCTCTTTAATTCTTCTAGTCATTCTGGGCTTTAAAAAAAAAAGCAAGACTGAACCTTTGGACATCAAAGATTAGACTTATCTCTCTCAACTCATCAAAGATTAGACTTATCTCTCTCAAGACAAAGGTCATGAAAAATGGAAGTGATCCATATGGACGTCCTTCTGCTCATTTTACCTCCGATATGCCAGGTTAGAAGAGGTCCAAGGGCACCGGGGAGCAAGAAACTTCTGTTGTGGATGAGGACCCAGTTTGGATTTGTTCCTTATTTCCAAAGATGTAGATTAGAACACGGTGTTCTGATGTCTCTCGGATCTAGCCACGCCCTCCTCCAAAAAAGCCTCAGGTAGCACCTGGGAGAGCTCTATGTCCTCCCAGCCTAGTGACTGAAGTAAAATATCCTCACCTCCACAGTAAATTATTATGTGTGAAATCTTGGTGGATCTTGAAACAGAAGACACATATCTCTCGTGTGGAACCTATTCTATTTGCATGTCACCTCACACCTCCCTTTACATACATTTTATGCACATGCAGGGACTATTTCTCAGCAAATGATGCAGAATCAAGAAAACTAGATTCTCTAATATTAGAGATGGGAGTTTTAGACATATGTCCAAAGGCTGCATTTTAATTTTTTCCCTTTAGGGTGTGTGTCTGTGTGAGTGTGTCATCTTTCAGACAGCAACTGATTTTGATGACGTTTATTTCTGGTCCAGAATATATTTGTTTTCTCCCTTACTCCCTCTGTTTCCATAGGAGAAACGCTATTTGGTCATTTGAATGTTCACGTTCTTTGTCTTCCTTGATATACTTATTTATTTAACAAGTGTGCATCTCACTATGCATCAGAAACTATTCTAAAAACTTTACAAATATTTATTTATTCCTGGTATCCATCCTTCAAGGAAGACTGTTTTATATTCATTGTCACAGGTAAAAACATTGAGACACAGCGAAAGTAGGCAACTTGTCCAAGATCACATAGCCAGTGAAGAGTGGAGCCCAGCTGTCAGGCTCGAGAGACTATGTGATTTGCTACCCAATTCTCCCTCAGACAGACCTACTTCTAATCTGGTTCAGGTCTAAAATAAAGCTTTAAACATAACTTGATATTTTGAAAAGGTGTTCCTCAGCACAATCCATTCTTCAGAAAAGTAAAGAAAAAGGACAGAAAGATATAGGATAAGGGAGATACAGAATGAGGAAGAGAAAAGTAATGAAGAAATGAGCAAACCAGCAGTGGAACTGAGCTCACACCCAACTTTCTAGCAAGTGACGCTGAGTTCCTGGTTGGCTGCCCCTTATGGGCCCATCAGAACCTCTGAAGTGTCTTGTTTGGTTGAGGAGGTGTTGGGGGGGGGGGTAGTCTTCAGAGGCCCAGAAAGGAGGAGCATCTCCTGAGGCTCTTACCTCTTCTAATCAACACATACCTTAGTTCCTTAATGAGCCCAAGGGAAAAATGTCACTGGGCTCAAAACAGCATTGAGGGGCATTATCTCCAACTTGTGATGAGACCCATGAGCCCACAAGAGACTGCGTTGTCTAAGATCGTACAACTAGAAAGCAGCAGAGCCGTGACTCAAATCAGGGTCATTTGACAACAAAGCGCTGTCATTTTCTCCTTCCTCACACTGGTCCATAAGTACCTGCCAGGGAACCCCGTGGCCCCAGTGACAGATACCTAGGCGATAGTAGCTGTCCATCTTCTCTCTGACTCTCTTCCCCTTAGTCCCGAGACCTCTGAAGTTGTACCCATCTATTATGCCATCTGTTTTCAAAGCATCCAAATAAGACTAGCAGGGAAAGGTATTATTAGACCATTTTGCAGATGATTATATAATAATTTTGGTAATTTGACTGACAAATAATCCTACTAGAGTGTTTTAGAATTGAGTTTTTATTATGTGTTAAGGAAATCACTGGCTTCAAAATGAAAACAGGAGAGGTCAAGAGTTTTGATTTGATGACCCTGGTGGGAGCTGCCTGGTCTGGGCAGTTGAGTACAGGACAGGAGGTACACTCACCAGTCAGGAACTCGGGGTCGGGGGTGGGCTCTGAGATTTCCTCCAGGCACTGATTCTCCAAGGGGACAGTGGCCACCACAAGACCATCTGGCAGTTGTTGGTCTAAACCTCGAGCAAAGTTGTTTTGCCTAGAAAAAGAAGAAGATTTTCATTTCTGAGCGTTAAGGTGAACCCCACTCCTTAGCAGGCAAATCTGTATGTCAACCTACAATAAAAAATTCTTCCTATACCAAAAGTTTCCCCTCCCACTGAAGCCCACTTGATGGACATGTCTGGAGTAAGACAGAGTGTGAGAGGTAGGGTGAGGGCAAGGGCAGATGAGAAAGAAATCAGCAGAAAAAGTCAACTCAGAAGATCGAGAACATTCTCCCCCACTTTGCATCTCAGCCCCTACTCCCTGATCCCCACTCCACAAGATCTAGGCAGATGCAGTCTCATTTCTAGACAACAGAGAAAATTCTAGCTGCCACAAGATTAGTTATGACACCTTACTGCTTGTCACCGGTAAATGAAATCCTGGCCTAAAGAGTGAAATATTAGTAAAGTCTACTGTCTATAACAGAAACAGCAATAGACTCTAAGAACAGGTTCGGAGGGGAGGAGCAAGATGGCAGAGGTGTAGGAGACTAATATCATTGGGTCCCAGGAGTCCAGCTAGGTAGTTATTAAACCATTCTGAACCCCTACAAACTCAACAACAGGAGAGCAGAGAAGAAGAGCAGCAATTCTAGGAACACAAAAGCGACCACTTTCTGGAAGGTAGGATGTTCAGGGAGGTGAATCCGAGGCAACAGACTGGAAGACAGACCATGGGGGAGGGGCCAGCTCCCGGCTCCAGGTAGAGCTGCCGAGCACAAAATTGGAACTTTTAAGATTTTTTATTTATTTGACAGAGAGAAACACAGCGAGAAAGGGAACACAAGCAGAGGGAATGGAAGCGGGAGAAGCAGGCTTCCTGTCGAGCAGAGAGCCCGATGCGGGGCTCGATCCCAGGACTCTGGGATCATGACCTGAGCCGAAGGCAGCCGCTTAACGACTGAGCCACCAAGGTGCCCCTCTTATTCTATTTTTAAAATGTTTTCCTCTTTCCCATTTTAATGTTTTTTAACTATTTTATCTTATCAATACCTTTTTTAAAAATCTTTTAAAATTTTCATTGTTATAGTCATATTCTATCCCTTCATTGTATTTAATCTTATTTTTTATATACACATACATTTTTCTTTCTTTAAAATTTTGAGATACAATTTCTTCTAACATATCAAAATATACCCTAAATCTAGTGCATGGCTTTATTCTAGTCTCCAGCCTGATCACATTCTCTCCTTCTTTTTTTTTAAAGATTTTATTTTTATTATTTATTTGACAGAGAGAGAGAGAGATCACAAGTAGGCAGAGAGGCAGGCAAAGAGAGAGGGGGAAGCAGGCTCTCTGCTGAGCAGAGAGCCCGATTCGGGGCTCAATCCCAGGACCATGAGATCATGACCTGAGCCAAAGGCACAGGCTTTAACCCACTGAGCCACCCAGGAGCCCCTGTTTTTTTTTCTTTAAAAGTTTGGGAGGTAGATTCTTCTAACAGACCAAAATATACCCAAAATCAAGTGTGTGGCTCTGTTCTATTCACCAGTCTAATGTGTGTGTGTGTGTGTGTGTATATATATATATATATATATATATATATAAATAAATGAGTTTATATTTGTGTGTGTGTGTATATATATACACACACACATATATATTTTTTTCTTTTCCCCTCCTTACTTCTCCTCCCAGTTTCGGGTCTCTTCTGATTTGGTTAGTATATATTTTTCTGCAGTCATTGTTACCCTTATAGTATTTTGTTCTCTCATTCATCTATTTTTATCTGGATAAAATGACAAGGCAGAAAATCTCACCTCAAAAAAAAGAACAAGAGGCAGTACTGATGACTAGGGACCTAAGCAATATGGACATCCATAATATGTCAGAATTAGAGTTCACAATGATCATTATCAAAGTGCTAGCTGGGCTCAAAAAAAGCATGGAACATATTGGAGAATCCATTTCTGGAGAAATAAAATCCCTTTCTGGAGAAATAAAAAATCTAAAATCTAACCAAGTTGAAATCAAAAAAGATATTAATGAGGTGCCATTAAAAATGGAAGCTCTCACTGCTAGACTAAATGAGGCAAAAGAGAGAATTAGTGATATAGAAGACCAAATGATGGAGAATAAAGAAGCTGAGGAAAAGAGAGACAACTACAGGACCATGAGGAAAGAATAGATAAGTGATACCATAAGATGAAACAATATTAGAATAATTGGGATCCCAGAAGAAGGTAAAAGAGAGGGGCAGAAGGTATGTTGGAGCAAATTATAGTACAGGATTTGACAAAGTAAAGCATACTTTCTTGATCAAAACTCTTCACAGTGTAGGGATAGAAGGTACATACCTCAATATCATCAAAGCCATCCATGAAAAACCCACAGGGAATATCATTTTCAATGGGGAAAAACTGAGAGCTTTTTCCCTAACGTCAGGAACACAGCAGGGCTGTCCACTGTCACTGCTGCTATTCAACACATTACTAGAAGTCCTAGCCTCAGCAATAAGACAACAAAAAAGAAATAAAAGGCATCCAAATCAGCAAAGAAGTCAAACTCGGGGCACCTGCGTGGCTCAGTGGGTTAAAGCCTCTGCCTTTGGCTCAGGTCATGATCTCAGGGTCTTGGGATGGAGCCCCACATCAGGCAGCCTGCTTCCCCCCCTCTCTGCCTGCCTCTCTTCCTACTTGTGATCTCTCCTGTTTGTCAAATAAATAAATAAAATCTTTGAAAAAAAAAACAAGTCAAATTCTCACTCTTTGAAGATATGATACTTTATGTGGGAAACCCAAAAGACTCTACTCCAAAACTGCTAGAACTCATAAAGGAATTCAGTAAAGTGTCAGGATATAAAACCAATGCACAAAAATCAGTTGCATTTCTATACACCAATTGCAAGACACAAGAAACAGAAACTAAGGAGTTGATCCCATTTGCAATTGCACTCAAAACCATAAGATACCTAGTAATAAACCGAACCAAAGAGGCAAAGAATCTGTACTCAGAAAACTATTAAGTAATCATGAAAGAAACCGAGGAAGAAACAAAGAAATGGAAAAACATCCCATGCTCATGGATTGGAAGAGGAAATATTGTGAAAATGTCTATGCTACCTAAAGCAATCTACACATTTAATGCAATCCTTATCCAAATACCATAATTTTTTTTAAAGAAATGGAACAAATAATCCTAAAATTTATATGGAACCAAAAAAGACCCCAAATAGCCAGAGCAATGTTGAAAAAGAAAAAAAACCAAAGTCGTCGGCATCATAATTCCAGACTTCAAGCTTTATGAGAAAGCTGTAATCATCAAGACAGTATGGTACTGGCACAAAAACAGACACATAGATCAATGGAGCAGAATAGAGAGCCCAGAAATGGACCCTCAACTCTATGGTCAACTAATCTTTGACAAAGCAGGAAAGAATGTCCAATGGAAAAAAAGATAGTCTCTTCAACAAATGGTGTTGGCAAAATTGGACAGCCACATGCAGAGCAATGAAACTGGACCATTTCCTTACACCACACACCAAAACAGACTCAAAATGGATGAAAGACCTCAATGTGAGACAGGAATCGATCAAATTCCTTGAGGAGAACACAGGCATAACCTCTTCGACCTCAGCCACAGCAACTTCTTCCTAAAAACATTGTCAAAGGTAAGGGAAGCACGGGCAAAAATGAACTATTGGGATTTCATCAAGATCAAAAGCTTTTGCCCAGCAAAGGAAACAGTCAACAAAACGAAAGGACAACCGAAAGAATGGGAGACGATATTTGCAAGTGACACATCAGATAAAGGGCTAGTATCCAAAATCTATAAAGAACTTATCAACCTCAATACCCAAAGAACAAAAAATCCAATTAAGAAATGGGCAGAAGACATGAACAGACATTTCTGCAAAGAAGACATCCAAATGGCCAACACATGAAAAAGTGCTCAA
>CM053618.1:41221588-41282908 GCA_028646535.1 Procyon lotor | reverse complement strand
GATGTTGGCAAGGATGTGGAGAAAGGGGAACCCTCTTACACTGTTGTTGGGAATGCAAGGTGGTGCAGCCACTCTGGAAAACAGTATGGAGGTTCCTCAAAATGTTGAAAATAGAGCTACCTACGACCCAGCAATCGCATTACTGGGTATTTACACTAAAGTTACAAATGTAGTGATCTGAAGAGGCATGTGCACTGGAATATTTATAGCAGCAATGTCCACAATAGCCAAACTATGGAAAGAACCTAGATGTCCATCAACAGATGAATGGATAAAGAAGTGGTATACACACATACACACACACACACACACACACACACACACACACAATGGAATACTATGCAGCCCTCAAATTGCCATTTGCAATGATGTGGATGGAACTAGAGGGTATCATGCTAAGCGAAATAAGTCATTCAGAGAAAGATAATTACCATATGATCTCTCTGATATGAGGAATTTGAGAGGCAGAGTGGGGGTCATGGGGGTAGGGAGGGAAAAAATTAAACAAGATGGGACTGGGGAGGGAAACAAACCATAAGAGGCTCTTAATCTGAGGAAACAAACTGAGGGTTGCTGGGGCGGGGGTGCAGGGTTGGGTGGCTGGGTTATGGACACTGGGAAGGTTATGTGCTACGGTGAGTGCTGTGAAATGTGTAAGACTGATGATTCACAGACGTGTACCCCTGAAGCAATAATACATTATATGTTAATAAAAAAAAAAAAAAAAAGAACCGGTTTGAATACTTACTATGGGTTTGCTCATAGGAATCCAGGCCTAGGTTCCTATCAATTGCTGGCCCATATTATGACTTCCCCTCCTCCCTCCCTCCCCCTCTCTCCCCTCCGTCTCCTCTCCCTCATCATTGTCTCCTAGAATGCATGAGTTCTAAAGAAGATGTACTCTAATAGCCTAAGAGAGAATAGGAACAAGGGTCAAATGGAGAATTTCCAAGAAATACTCTAAATCAATGGCTCCAAACATTTTGTTCTCAGGACCCCTTTATAGTTTTAAAAATAAATGAACACTCCAAGTAGCTTTTGCTTGTGTGGATTATATCTGTCCACATTTAGCATATTAGAAATTGAATGAGGAATCTTAGAAATATGTATTAGTCCATCTAAAAATGACAATAACCACCCTATTAAATCTGAACATATTATGAAAAATGAAAACATTTTTATATTTTTTGCCATTTTTTAAACTGTCTGACTTAATAGAAGACAGCTAGATTCTCACCTCTGCGTGAAACTTATTGCAAGATATTATCTGGGTTGATATGAATGAGAAAACCCAGTCTCTCCAAGGTTGGAAAAGGCTGGACCTTGAGTATCCCCTGAAAGGATCTCACAGACCCTCAGGATCCATGGGCCATACTTGAGGACTGCTATTCTAGACTGACTCACACACTGATTCTTCCATTCAGACCAAAACAGAACCTAGCATTTTCTAGTGACTTCCATGGAAAATCTTACAGTCCCTGCCTGGGCAAGATAGAAATTTATTTAACACTCTGTTGTTCACCCAGAGGAAGTATGGTTCCTGGGTTCTGGAAAGAGAAGACCATGGGAGAGAACACAACCTGTCCTTTTAGGATCATGTTCACCTTGCAAAGCTGACTTTAAAGCTCTTCGGGGAAGAAGATCCATCAGTCGCCCTGAGTAACCAGTTCCACAGACACGAAATTCACCTGAATGTTCCTTTCAGCACTTGTCCGGCAGCCACTTCCTTGGAATGGTTGTTGTAACCAAAGAACATCTCCCCAAAGAGGGTCTGGTTCATGGGAACCTCCCTGCTTTCTCCACAGTCTCCTCCCTCTGGGCAGGTCTCTGTGATGAGCTGGCAAGAGCGACCATCCACACCGAGCTTGTAATCCTCAATGCACCTAACACGGTAGGAAACTCAAGATAAAAAGTTGTTCCATCAATGAGCTATGCAGTCATCTCAACCCAACAGATTGGGAAGAAATGCCTCCAGGAGAGGGTTGGGTGGAAAGATGATGAGTACCCCAGTTTGATTTTGCCCCCTTTAGAACTCAGCTTCTTCAGCCCACAAACGGAGTCCCCTTCTACTCTGTGACCTTACAGAGACTCTCACCTTTCCTTTGCAGATAAGTGCTTTGAGACCTGTAGAGTGCTTCCTCCTCTAAGTGGATCCTCTTCTAGATAGGTCAGGGTAAGAGTCACTGGAGATAAGCTTCTCAGTGAGTTACCACATTTAAATCTGAGATACCCTAGAACCTTTCTCCAGGACCATCTATGTGATCAGCCCCTGCATTTGTCTGGAGGGTAATTAGGCAGCAAGAGGAGTGACACTGTGCTTAAGAAATTAGTAACCTTCTAATCTAGTCCTATGACAAGTCAACTAAGAAATTAGAAAGATTGATCATCTTCCAACTGTGTTCTGTTTGAGTGTATCCAAGGACAAGATCACCCCATATTAACTCCCCCTCCATTCAGAGTAGCCTTCCTGAACTAAAGAGACGCTAGGGCATGCTGTGTGAACACCTCCTTGGCGTCCCTCCCCATTAAGCATGTACAGTTATTCTAATGGAAGAGCAATACTCATGTTGGTAAACATGGCTCGATGACCCGTAAGTCATTAATCGGACCTTATTCGTAGTTATATTGAGAAGAATATAATTTGTTAGTTCAAGAACTACTTTGAGAAAACTGTCACTTTAAAAAGCATATTAATTTCATGTGAGTCTCTCCTTAAACTATACCAGATTTAGAATTTATAGATGCTTGTGACATTAAAACACATCATTTATTACTATCCATGGTAATTGTTGTAACAAGATAAAGACCTCTCTTCTATACGGAGGAACAAATAATCATAGTGTTCAGTGGTGAGAAGCAGTGACGTTGCCCTTTACTGGGGGACCTCGGGTCAACCGATGAGACTCGTGAGTTTCAGTTTCCACGTCTGTAAAAGGTCGGGGGGAAAGCCGCTTTGCAGGGTTGTTGAGAAGATCATGTGAGACAGCGAACTTAAAGAGCTTATAGTGTCCCCCGAAAACAGCAAATACTCACCAAATCCTACTGCCATTACCAGCAGAGGGACAAATGAGGTCCATGTTACCGAAACTTTAACTGTTTGTATTCCCCATTTACTACTTACACATTTGTGTTAGCAGGAGTGACTAGAGCTCTTTAAGTGTGGGTGATTTAGGCTTTACATAAAAATGTGAAGGAACTCTTTTGGCAGGCTAGTTACAGTGGCTTGGAGAGTGCTAAATTCCCACACATACTGAATTCCAACTGAAATAAGAAAGAAAGTCCAGGGAGGAAACTACCACATTCGTGCAAGCCACAGATGTGACGTCAGATCCAAAAAGGACTGCGACACCAGCCTTGGTCTGGGAGGATAACGAAGTGGCTCCTTCCTGGAGCCATAACTTACTGTTTCTGGAAAGAACCGTGAGGCTGGCTGATTCCCTCTCAGTCCCTTTGGAGCATCCTGACACCTCCTCCCTCCCACACTGGCCCACACCCCTCTTCTTTTGCTGTTCATACGTGTGTCCCACTGTAAATTCCCTTGAGGGCAGAGGACATTCTCATATCCCGCTGTCTCTCCTACATCCAACACCTAACTAGATTCTCTGCACAAACCAGGCGCTCAGATGTATATTTATTAAAGAATTTAGGAATTGATCTCTATTAATTGAAGTGGGTCAACCACAGTCATATCATAGAGACGTAAAAATTTAGATCAAGCTTCCATTTATGGGATGGGGTCTTACAAGACACTGAAGGTAAAAACTGTCCATTGAAAAGAAATAAAATACCATGAAATACAGTGAGGTAACATTACCCCTCCACCCAATAATCCTGTCAGGATTATTCAGTAGGCACTGGCTTTTAGCGACAGAGCTAAAGTAGCAGAACTGCATTATTATAAACATGGATTTTCATTGCAAGCCTCTGAGAGTAGGAGATCCTTGAGGGCAAGAACTGCGCGTCATTCATCTGTGCTGCCCAGGGACCGAAATGGTGTGTGGCATGAAGAGTGTGCCTTCCCTGACAGGCAGGAAGACAGAAGAGGAGGGATGGAGGCAGGGGAGGAGTGGGAAAGAGCAGAAAAGGGGGAAGGAAAGGGAGGGAAGGACAGACAAACTGTAAGGGTATAAGGATGGGCCAAACCGCTATTTACTTTATAAAAGTAAATACTTTTATAAGTATTTATAAAAGTATTTACTTTTATACTATACTTTATACTTTTACACTATAAATTATAAATACTTTTATAAAGTATTTACTTTATAAAAATAATATGAAACAGTTTTTAAATATAATTCTAGTCAGAGGTATAAATTTAAATTCTGAAGGAACCACAGAATTTTTATTAAAAAAACCAGAGAGGGCCTGAATTCTAATTCTAATCTTTCCACTTACCAGCTCCCAGCCTTGAGGGAGCCACTTAACCCCTCTGTGGAGGAACTGCACTGAGGAATTAGCACGTCTCTGGGAGGGTGGGCCTTCAGGGGAGAACTCAGTGATGTTTCCACTCCTCCAAAGATTCCCTCCTCCCTTTCTTTGATGATTACTTAGTCTTACACAATCTTTCCCAAGCTTTTGGACCACGGAATCCTGTAGTCACAAAACACATTAGTAGAGTCCCACAGAACAGTCTGGAAAATCCTGGTGTATGCAGGCAATGACTGTGGTCAGGTTCCTCTCCCATGGGGATGGGGCTCATCTTTCCCCGAAGGTTCTCCCAACTCTGCTTTTAAAAATGCTGCTCTTCCAGTCCTGCAGGCTCTTTCCTCAGAGCCTCAAGGTTGGCCTAAGGTGACCAGTTCCTTTAGATTTCCTTCTGTGGTATTAACACTGAATGTCTAGCATCTCAGCAAGCTGGTTGGCCTCACGGGCAGCTCAACTCACCCACAGAACATGAGGATGTTGTACAAGGCGGGGTCATCCGGGAAGGGCGCCATCTGCTGGAGACACAGCTGCTCACAGCCGCCATTGAAGCCATCTGAGCAGTCCACCCCAATGTGGCGGTCATAGCAGCCAGAGCTGTCCTTCATGGGGCTCAGTCCGGACGGGCACTGGCACAATCAGAAAGCATCCACGCAGGGAGGTGAATCAGGGGACTGGGTTCTCGGGGAACCGTAACCACTGACGCCTATTTTTAGCACTCAGCCTTGAAACCATTAACATTGGCAACTAATGCACGAATTTCCCACTATGCTGGACTCCCTTTAAAAGTGACCTTTTTGACATCTCGCTTCTCTCTGGGCACAGATCACACGCATTTGCATTAAAGCCACTGCCTCCAAACAGGCTGGAAGGGAACGTCACAGCAAGACAGCGAGATGTGCTGGCCTCCCAATTGGATGGAGGCGGTGGACCAGAATTGAACAGAGTTAACAGAGACTTCTTTGGAGTAGGGGGAGGGAGTGCTGCTGTTTGCACTTAGTATTAATGGGAGTTTTTTTTTTTTTTAACCTGCAAACACGTTGCCAACATTGGTACCAAATAGCCAATAGGGTTGGAGCCGGGCTTCCAGCTGGAAGGAGGAAGTGGACTTCCTCTGCGACCTTGGGTGGGGGGGTAGGGTTTGCCTGCTCTCCTGGTAGAAGTGGCCATGCTCATGACCTCCCGGCCTCGAGGACACCCTGAGGAAGACGCAAGACAAGGGCCTCTACTACATGAGCACCCATGGGTGCTGCACTTGGGTCTGGGTTGATCCCAGTGTCCTGGACACTTTTTTTTTTTTTTTAAAGATTTTTTAGTTATTTGACAGAGAGAAACACAGCGAGAGAGGGAACACAAGCAGAGGGAATGGTAGTGGGAGAAGCAGGCTTCCTGCCGAGCAGGGAGCCCGATGCAGGGCTCGATCCCAGGAGCCTGGGATCATGACCTGAGCCGAAGACAGACACTTAACGACTGAGCCACCCAGGTGCCCCTGTCCTGGACACTCTTATTGTGAAAGAATTTTCACAAGAAAAAGAATTTCTTGTGAAAGAATTTGCTCCTCTGCATTGCTATCTCCTCAGTAAACTCCCCACAAGTGCCATCAAAGAAGATGATCCAGGAAGAGATGTCAGCCAGAATCTGGGGAAGACAAAGGGGCTTAGTGAACCACAGGAGCACTCCTGCAACGCCCATGGGGCCCTGGGTCTAACTTGTCCATCTTACTCCTTCAGCCCTTGCAACACCCCCGCAGTATGTGGTATGATCAGCCTCAAGTGACATGTGAAGAAACGGTGGGCCCAGAAAACGTCACTTTGTGGAAGTCCCTCTGCTGATCAGGGCAGGACCACACCGGAAACCTGGCAGGCTGGCCGCGGGGTGACTGCTGGCCAGTGACTCGGCTGGCCTGTCACTAGCTTACACCACGATCAGCCTTTCACACGACAGTCACTGTTCACTGAGCACTTCGTAGGAGCTGGGCATCACACGGGCAGCACCCTGTACTAGCCTCATTTAATAACTCTGGGAACCACTAACACTGCACTGGAGTCCACCAAGTAAGTCGAGGAATATTTTTTGCCTTCTTGCTTCTTCTGTCTGTTCAGTGGATCCTGACATCTGCGCTACAGCTGGTCCTTTTGCACAGGCTGCAAGAGGGCTCGTGACTTGCCCAGGGGCAAGCCGCTAGTATGGGGCAGAGCTAGGGGTCTGTCCAGATCTGACCTGCTTTTAATGACTGTGCTCTATCCACACATTGTCAGCTAATTAACACATTCACCCCCCAAACCAAAACCAAACCAAAAACAACATTCAAGACTTGGTGGAACCATGTTCCCCTGCCCCGCCCCTGCCCACCCTCCCCTCCCCCACCCCACTGCCTGGCTGTTTCTCCCCACTGCCAAGCATTTTGGCTCCAGTAGCCTGGAGCTGCCACAGGTGTGCCCTGCAAAACCCACCTTCCCTCCCCCCAGGATCACAGCAGGATATGCACTGTTTGAGGACACTAATTCTGCAATTTCCCAAACAAACGGCCCCTCTGTGGGCCAGGCTCTGGCTCCCAGGCTGGTCCATCCCCTTCCTCCACAGGAAGCCAGCCGGAGGGCTGGAAGGTGAGGGCATTTAAAAACGTGGGCGTTGCAAGCCCAGATGTTCCAGATGATGGTAAACAAGCAAATGAGGCGGCAGAGTCTGGCCCCCCACATTTTGTTAGTGCCTCCACCCATCCACTTCCTTGGCCATCCAGCTGGTAGGCCAGATGTGCCACCAGAAGGGAGCTGGCTTCACCACTGCGAGGCTGCCCAGGCATGGATGTGGAAGCTTGATTGGAATTAAATGGGCTGCCCTGGTTGCCATGAGTTGTTTTTCTTCCTTCCCTTCTATACAGCCTGAGAAACGCCATCAAAGTAGAGACCAAGCCAGTCCTCCCGCCTTATGTGGTTTCAACCCTTGCTGTAGCGAGCACACCGGCCGGGACGCCCGTCTTGCTAGCCACATGCTTCTTCCCACAATGCTCCATCAAGCATGACTTCTGACAAAGACTTCACCAAATAAACCCAGGCGGGCTCTGTTCCAGAATTCCAAAGCTTAGCATAGCCTCGTCTTGCCTGGACCTGATGTCCAGATGCTTACCGCTATGCCAACTGGACCACCTGGTATTTACACTCTCTTAGGAGATTTGGACAGAAGACGGTTAGCTGCCTTGCCCAAGATGCATTTTTTTTTTTTTTTTTTTGGTTGTTGTTCTTACAAGCAAAGCTAGAATAATAACAACAGCTGTCAGGAATGAAGCCATTCTATGTGCAAGACAATCTATGGGCGTTATCATCAACGGCAATGACACAGATAGACATTTTTCCACCTAATTTTACAGAAGAGTAAGCTTAGATTAAGTAGTAACTGGTTTAAGGTCACAGAGGAGGAAAATGGCAGAATCCGATTTTGGACCTAGATCTATTTGACCCCAAAGCTCACATCTGTCTCTACTCCTCTGCTGTGCTGCTTCTCAGGTGTGAGAAAACGTGGCTTCATTGGAATCCCTAAAGAAATAGAGTCAATTCAATACGTCAACAGGTAAAGCAATCCTGTAGATTTGTTGTTTGTTTGATTGTTTTGAGCAACTCCCAGAGTACATTCTGGGATCAATTATGGATTTGTAGGTTTAGCCCAATATTCTTCCTGTTTCTCTTTCTTTCTTTGTGTGTGTGTGTGTGTCTCTCTCTCTCATACACACACCCCAACACACGCTATATTAGGGGTGCATATATTTGTAAGGCAAAAACACTCAAAATGTCCAGAGCAATGACCCTGAAGGTAAGACAAGATCCTTAATCACTGAAAAAGACGCAATTATCTTCACTGCACTGTAACTTAATCGGTCTGCAGTTCAGAGAAAAATATTTTGAAGGATTTCTAGGAAAAAAAAAGGCTGAAACTGGAAAATAGAGTTTTCTTCTGAACCCTGGTTGAACCAGTACACCCATTCTCCGAGGGGTCTGATCAATCAAGTTTCCCACGGTGTAGGTTTGTTTTTGTTTTCGCCTACATGCTCCTTGTACTGTTGTGTTCACATTCTGGACTCCTTGAAATCTGAATCTAAATACAAAGAAAACCACAGGCTCCGAACCATGCCTTCTTCTTAGAAGTATTTGCAGCCAGAGACCAGCTGTCAGGAGAGAAATCTTATCTCTAGGAGGAGCTGGCATTCTCTCTTTGCAAACGTTGGCCATTCTCATCTCCTGGCTTGTGGACAATCTCTTCATTTGTTCCTTAAAAGAGAACTGTTTGCTCAGGATTGAGCCCCAAGGTCATGCATTAACCCCTCTTCGCATAGGTTACATTTCACAGTCCCAGAGCCTTTATAAACTACAGGCTTAAAAAGAACACTCCATTTATTACAGCAACAACCCTCCCCCATCAATAAGGTCTAATAAATGAGCTCATATTTTAGTGACCCCTAAAATATACAAGGTTAATCATCTCTCATGAGACGCTCATGGCTTCTTGACTTATTACTGGGCTAAGGCATCATTGGCTAATGAGATTAAAATGATTTCCCCCCCATTCGACTCCTTTTCTTCTCTGCCTCTCCCCTCTTTTGCTACCAGTGATTTTGGGTTGATTGATTACTTAGGAGTCTAGTGAAATCACACTAAGCCTGAGACACACACCCTTCCATTCCATATTACGAGGTGGACGCCCTGTTGGCAGCTGAACATGAGTGATGGACAAGGGAGCATATTTGGAGCCCCCAGAAGAAAAGGAACACGTTCTCACAGCTGAGCCGGCCTTGCCTTACCAGGATGATTTCTTAAGATACTCAACCGCAATGTTTATGCAAAACAAGCTCCCTTTCCCTACATGGCGATCTCCCTTTTACAAATAATGACTTCCTTGACTTTTTGATGGGCTCCGACACACAGGCTCCCCAAGGGGAAAGTTTGATGGAATTAAATTTATGTTTCAGCTTCCTGCCCCCACTTCTCTGGACGCCTCTGAGGCATACGCTTCTGCTTACCGTCCTACAGAGAGAAAGAGATACGGTCCTCTGTAATGGTCCCCGCACATCTGCGCTCCAGTAGAGGTGAAATGACACATTTCATGGGAAACCATTGTGGACAGCATGTGGACAGAAGGGCGGCAGGGTCACCGGGTAATTCAAAGCTCATTAGAGCATAATGCTCTGGCAGGAAAGGTCACGTGTTCATTACACAAGAAAGCGGGACAGCCGACCTCTTGCCTTCCAAGGCCACGGTCTGCTCACCTAAGCACCCGGCAGAGAGCACACAAAGCAAAGGCATCTTTTGGCCACTTTCAGGATGAGTGTGAAGATGAGGAAGGAGCAGTAGAGCTCCATTATTTTATAGCGTTGGAAATAACTTTCAAACTTTCCAAGTTTTAACTTAAACCTCAATAGGTATAGGCTTGATGAGAATGAGGGTGTCCTGGCTTAAGCTGGGAGTGGGGACCGGCATCTTGCCTACCAAGTCTGTTCCAATCCCACGGCCATCTCCCACCCGTGGCCCCTGAGGATGTCAGCAATATGACCTCCGGAGCCCAGGAATATGTCACCTTACGTGACAGAAGGGGCTTGGCAAGTCAGGTTGAGATGGGGAGATTATCCTGGATTGCCCAGGGGGACCCGACGTCATCACAAGAGTCCTTAAAAGTGGATGGAGGGAATAGAAGATCAGAGAGCATGGGCTACAGAAGAATGGCCAGAAAAATGCAATGGAGCTGGCTTTAAAGATGCAAGAAGGGTACCATGAGCCAAAACCCGAGGGCAGACTCTAGAAGCTAGAAAAGACAAAGCAATGGATTCCCCCCTGGAGCTTCCAGAAAGGAATACTGCCCCCCACCCCGACACTTGATTTTAGCCCAGTGAGACCCATGTTGGATTCTCACCTACAGAGCTATAAAGATTGTAAATGAGTATTGTTTGAGGTCATTAAAAACCTGTGGTCATTTGTTACAGCAGCAACAGGACACTAATACAGTAACTCAGCAGGACCTTAGGGAACTTCACAGAATGCAGAGCCCCTGCTTTTGCATTTTCCAGGGAGGGCCTCCTGCTCCCATCTTTGCACAGTAGGGACAATGGGTAGAAGTAAGACCCAAGTTAGCAGCAGGAGGCGGCTGGCCTCTGCTCTGGGCACCCTCCCAAAGTTTCAACAATCCCTGCTCTGGGAGAGTGGTCTGCTTTGGAACAGAGTGACTGTGGCTTCTACAGGTCTGTGCCTTTCACGGGCATTTGTTTCCTGTCCTCAGAGACAACATAAACAATTGGGCAATTAGTTGGGTAGCAATTAACCCTGTGGGAGTCCATGCAGAACCGAGCAACGTGTCCTGCCTTCCTAGAAAGAAATGAAGACTGAGCGGCCAGGGCGCACCAGCCCCACCTGTCTGGCTGGCGTCCAATCCGGAAAACACAGGGGGGCTTCCTCTTGCCCCACATCTCTGCTGCTTTCCCAGTTTCTTAAGGGCCAGGAGCTTCTGAGTTCCTCATTTCTTTCTCCTTTCATGAAAACATGCCTTTCCTGAGAAGGCTTTCAGTTCAGCACCCAGAAAACTAACTGAATGTCAAGATTTCCACTGTGGCCCAAGTCTTCCAAATGGCAATTTGGTGCCAGGTCCTCTGCTGTCCCTGGTGCACCTCCTGAGGACCTGGGACTGCTCTGCTAACGTAGCAGCGCTCTGGGACCATCCTGATGTCCGGCTCAGCTCAGCGTGAGGTCCCTGATCTGCTTCTCAGGATGACCCCAAGGGTCGTGATGTGGCACATCAGCTCTCACCCTATCAGTTCTCCCGTCTCAGCGATCACAGGCTGTATGGCCAAGGAGAAACAGTCAACTGAATGGCCCCCCCCTTCCTTCAGCTGCCACTGTGGGCCAGTGACTTCAAAGTGTTATGCTAATCCCAAACCCTGGTCTCATTGGGTGACGTTCTGCAGCAGCTCCGATTCCAAAACACAGCGGCCTTATTGCAAATGCATATTCATCAGAACTATTCCTGCTCGCTCCGTCTCACAGATTACAGTGCTAAGAGTACAAAAATATGCCAGCAAGGCGATATGCCAAGTAAAAGGGGCTAGGATCACCGACAGAAGGCACTTGACAGGCAACCCCCTGGGGCTCGGGAAAGGGGCAGGGAGGTGGGAGGAGACGGAGAGCCTAGGAAGGTGTGAGCACATTCAAATTCATCTGGCCCGGCAGGGATGGGGGGGCGGGGATCCACACATGCTCGCACACACACGTTTCAGTCCTCGGAATGACCCGGGAGAGTAGTGAGGAACGGAAGGTTGAAATCTGAATGAAGAAATGTAGGATGAGCAGGAGGGGAAAACGGGTCTCAGCTGGGGGCTCCATTAGCCAGCGGAATTGTCTCCTGAGGGATGTGGTCGTGGTCGGGGAGCTCCTGGTTTAAGGCATCTGAAAGTGCTCCGCCAAAGGGAGGGGAGCGCTGTGGGACGCCACCTCACCTCCTGGCTGCCTCTAGAAGACAGAACCTACAGAATGCTTTGCTTTGTCCTTTCCTGATGGTCCTCTGTTCTGCTTTCCCTTCCTTTGATGGACCGGCCAGGTCTCCGCCTACCTGCCCCTCCGCACTCTGCCTATTCTTTCCTTCACTTTCCTTCCCTCCTCAGATGAATCAAGCTCCCCTAGGTGGCTGCTGAATCTGGGAGAGTCTGGGGAGGCCTTCGGACTGAGAGAGTCCCCCTCCCGGACCCCAGGCACGCATCCATCTTTGATGGAGCACAGCTCCAGGGACAGAGCAGGTGCCCAGAGACTGGGAAGGGGGTGTGTGAAAGACCGACCGGCCCAGCCTCCTCACAGCTTGCGCCTGCTCCGGGTCCCCTTGCCGGAGCACAGCCGTCACACCGGGAAGGGGGAGGAGGCACCGTGTTCTCCCTGAGCTGGAGGCTCCTGGCCCTTCCCCAGAAACACTGCAGAGCTACGCGCTTCAATGAAAGAGTGCTCCCTCTCCTTTATGCCCACTTGATGGCTGGCTTTGCTGCCTTCCTTCGTCATCTCCTCTCTGCGAGGGCTGCATCATTCTGCCCTTAAGAGGAGGGAGGCCTGGCGACAGACCATGGTGCTGAGGGGCCAAGCATGCCAACAGAAAGGCCCAGGCAGCTGATGACTTCATCTGCTCTTGCCTCCCTTAGCCTGCGGGGTTCGGTCACTCTTCATCCAAAGTGCAGGAGCGATCTTAGCCTACTCTCAACCAAATGGCCTTTCTAGGTCCTAGCATCACATATTTCACACATACCCAAAGTTCCCATAGCTGATAACAAAGTAGAAAACCACCTTTGGCGAAGCAGGAGTTCATGGCCAGCGTCTCCGAGGAGACATATTTTTATTTTTCTCTACCATTCCTGGAGTAACTTCCTTCTTTCATCATTCTGGCCTTAGGTAGGTTTCTCTTCAAATCTCGTACTACAGTCATTTGACCCAAAGGTAGAATTTCCTATTACAGTTAGTACAGTCGAATTCCTATCAGAGTCCATGTCCTACTATTCAGCAGTTAATTACTTCTCGAATTGTTTGGGGGCGTCCCTCACCAATTCGGTTGTAACACTGGAAACAAAGAATCCTGCTATATAATTCATGAAATTTCCCTAGGAGAGTAATGTACACACAGTAGGTGCTTCATAAATAGTTTTTGATTAACTGACTGGTGATTAGCTTCTCATCTCTGTTAAGAGAAAATTCATATTTATTTATTTATTTATTTAATACGATTTCATTTATTTGGGGGTGGAGCATGCACAAAAGCAAGGAGAGAGGCAGAGAGAGAAGCAGACTCCCCACTGATCAGGGAGTCAGATGTGGGGCTCAATCCCAGGACCCTGAGATCATGACCTGAACTGAGGCAGACACTTAACCAACTGAGACACCCAGGATCCCCTTATTTTTTATTTGTTTTTTTTTTAGGGAGGGAGGTAGGGGGAAGGGAAGAGGATGAGAGAGTGAGAGAGAGAGAATCTTAAGCAGGTTCCATGTCCAATGCAGAGGGCTAATCTCATAACCCTGAGATCCTGATCTGAGCGGATAACAAAAGTCAGCCCCTTAACCCACTGATCCACCCAACTGACCTGAAAAAAAATTGTAATTTAGATTAGACAGTGGTGGCAACTAGGGAGGGATCATTTTTTACCTTCTCTCTCTTTTTAAAGATTTTATTTTTAAATAACCTCTACACCCAATGAGGGGCTCGAACTCACGACGCCAAGATCAAGAGTGGCATGCTCTACCAAGTGAGCCAGCCAGGCTCCTTCTCTGTTATTCACAGTGTATTTTCATCCCTGTATCTGCATTATGTCTTACCCTATGCTCCCCCCACCTCCGGTCTCCCCTCCCCCACCCCAACTGATGGGGCGGACGTACCACGCAACCGGTGGAGTCCAGCTTGCGGTCTGAGATGCAGCGGAAGTTCTTACTGCAGCCCCCGTTATCCTTGCTGCAGTCGCGCACTGGCCCAAAGGAATCCAGCAGAACCTCCAGGCTGTCAAAGGAGGACGAGGTCATCAGCTCCTCTCTGTGGGGAGACACGGAGGGGAGGGGGTGGAGTCAAGGGGACTTCGGGCTCAACAAGTAGCATCACGTTCCAAGTTCCTATCCAGTCAACTATGTCACGTCTCGCTCTCGCTCCCAAGAAGTAAAGATCAGCCACACTCTGAGCCTTGAACTAACAAATTATGGACATTCTCCATATCTGGGAAATGAGCCAAGGCTGTAATGCCTGGTCAAAGGAGGAGGTCTAAACTTGGGCAAGGAAATTAACATTTTATTGCCTGTCAGTCCTTAGGGGATGTGGGAAGTGCTTACAAACTCTAATTTTATGTCCTCTCCCAGAGCAGGAGCTTTGGGGTGTGCAATATTGACCCAGATAGAGTAGATCCTGGCACGGCATCCTGGGAATCTGAAGGCAGCCTGCCAGCTTCCCCTTTCGGCTGGTCGTGACTCCTTCCCTAGCTCTTTGGGCCTTCGGGTAGTTCCTCGCTAGCCCCCCACGCCAAGTGTGGCCTCGGCGCCCCGGGCCCAGACGCACCTGACCTCCACAGCGTCCTCCATCACTGTCATGTCCGTCTTACACTTCGCGGAAGGGTTAATGGCCAGTTCAGCCGGCGGGATGACAAAGCTCTTGCTCAAGGGCAGCCACATGCCCTCCCCAAGGGTGTAGGTGAATCTGCAGGGATACCCAACAACACCAGGTGGTTAGGGCTAGGGGACTGGCACCCTGCCAGAGGACCTGGCCTTCTGCCATTGGGGGCTCCCTGCTCCGCCCTCGCCGCCTCTGCAGAAAACAGAGATGACCACCATTCTGTGGCCAAGACCACTGAGTCCAAGGGAGGCCCAGAGGCCTACTCTCGTGCACCTGCCCAGCCAGCTGGGGGCACTGATGATGGCACGGACTCACCAGTCATTGGAAGTGGTTTTTATCAAGACCTAAGAAATCCAATTCCAGTTTCCTTCAGATGGGAAGCTGGGCTTCCTCCATCCTAAGTCAGATATAATTGGAAGCATTTTGATTGAAGAGACAGGCGGGCCTCCCACCATCCCCATCCCTCGGATCGCACAGTCACAGTGGTAGTGATGGCTTCTCTCTGCGCCTGGAGAAACCCCACCAAGGGCAAGGGAGTGATAAGTTCCCCGTCTTCTGGTTGTTGTGTGATGCACACATAAACAACTGAAGCCAGGAGCCCCAGGGAGAGGAGAAGAAGATGAACAGAACAGGCCTGGATGTATTCTCTGCACTCCTACCCACACCCTCAGCTAATGGCAGTAACCCTCAGGAGACAGGGGAGAGTGTGGGTTTTTTTTTTTTTTCTTAATTCTTACAATAGGGGCTAAAAGGAATAAAAGAATCAATCAGCATTTCAAGGGAGAGCCTAAGGAAACCGTGAAAGATTATTTGTTTATTTATTCATTCATTCTATTTCAAAGGCATTCAAATACTCTGTGTTCACAGTCAAAAATAGTCTATGGGATAAAAGCCAGTGTGGGTGGGATATCACAAGGCTGTGGCAGTCTGTCGGCCCCTTCCCACTTTAATGCGGAGGGAGGAACAATTGAAGAATGCATCCGATTGAAAAGAACCCAGCCCTGGCTTGATCAGCATGCTGGTCACCGAGCACCACTTCAGAATCTTGCTCTTACCTCTCCCTCAACCCACCAACTCGCTTCTCCACTCCCTGGGGTTGCCAGAGAGGCTAAGAGACGAGACTGATGGCATGAGATCTTTATGAGAAATGTAGCGCTCTGGAACGCTGGCCACAGAGAATATCCACGGACCAAGGCTCACAAGATTTTTACCCACTCCCTGAATGATAGCCCTAGCAGCAAAAACTGCTGAGAGAAGAGAAGGCAGGTGCCCAGGGGAGAGGCAAAACCACCGAGCAAGTGGGCTATGGCCCGGATTTGGGAGATGGTCCTCTACTTCTCTGACCTGCTGGGTAAATCTCCACATTAAGCAGCAGTGAAATATCAGTGAGGCCTCTTTGCTCTGAAGGAAGCCCCCGGCTCTTCCTACCCCTGGGGACAGAAGGCAGTAGTTGGGGCTGGCTCTGGGCAGGGATGCAGGGAGGGGTCTGCACCAGGGGAGGGAGACTGGTGAGTAGGAGACAGAAGAGGACACCTGCCAAAACTGAAGGCATGCCAGCCCTTTCACACACACGTACACACACACCTCCCTCACCTGGCCAGATTAAGGAGCCGATTCAGGGCAAGTGATTGCCCCAAAGTGTCCGGAATTTGGACCTTAGGGAGGAAGTGGGTTGAAGGCAACAACATTTCGGGATGGCCATTCTTGAGAGCAGCATTACAACAGGCAGGCTGGGCTGAAGGCACCACTGATATTATAAATAACCTACTGTTTCTGAGAGAACATACGCAAGTTTGAATGGTACCAGGAGGAAGCAGTTTATTTGTTTATTTGGACACAGAGGTGAATTTTTGTTTCCTATTTTGGTTATAAAATTATACGTTTCTTTGGATGCAGAGCAACAAATCTGGGACCTGCAGCTTATAATTTATGAAACAGATTCTAGGAAACAGTTGGCATTTCTAGCATATTTCTGATGGTTAATTTTCCTTTTGGAAGAGAGTCCCGTGTCCCTCCACTTCAGCTTGCCCTACCTCTGCATGCAGCAACAACTCGAAGGGAAGAGGAAGCCACCTTCTTCTCCAACTGCTCAATGCATCCAAGACCCACAGAGCAGAGTTTACATCTCCAAAGATGCCATTCCCAACCACTTCTTCGGCTTCTCCTACACCAAACTCGGCCTCACACTGCGTGCTTCTACGGGGCAAGCTGATTGTAGTTCCTTAAAGTCCCCTTCTTTTTCTCACCTTTTTGCCTTTGCTCTTGATAATCCATTCTGAATTTGCTTCCCTTTCTTCTTTGCTGGATGCCAGTCATTTTAAGGCTCAAAAATTCCCACCCCTTCCAGAAAGCCCTCCAGGATCTTCAGGCTCAACCTCAGGCTGCGCTAAGGACACTCCTCTGTGCACACACACGGCCCTGGGCTGCCCCGGAGATGTTGAATTGAGCCCACTTTTTCCTGGGCCTGTCACCACTCAGAAGACTGTGCTCTCTTAGATGGCATCTTTTTTTCCCACTGCCTGACACAAATTTTTGGCCCAAGGTGGGGGTCACTCTCTAAATATTTATTGACTGATCAGTAAGATTTAGTTATGTTCTCTAGTTTGCACGGGCTATAGAAGGATGTGATCTCCATTTTCAAATGTAAAGGTAGAAGTGACAGTGACGATTATCCTTCATTTGGAGCAGGCCAGGGGTTAATCTCTGGATTTGAATGGATTTAATGGTCAAGAAGGCTCTGGGTTTCATGTTGTGAGGGACTCAAAGTGCCCAGTAGTTTCTGAGACACAACACTGGGCCACGTTAACAAGAAGAAATGGTGCGATCTTCAATCGCTGGTAGGGTCAAGGTGAAACACGCAGAGGAAGCAGTCAGGTGTGACTGAGACTAGCCTCACTCGAGAACTCTCAACATGGCAGGCGCTCCACAGAGCTGCTCCATTTCTCTTCACAACAGTCCTCTGAGGTCAGTCACTTGACCGTCATTTTACCGATCAGTCGACTAAAACTGTCATGAGCTTAGCGACCTCCCCAAGGTCACCTCTCCGTAAGTGGGAAAGATGGGGGTTGGTGTGAAACCCAAGTAAGGCTCACAGCAGCTTTCCAGCCCATACTGGCTCATGCCTATGAAATTCTAAAGTTTCCTTTTCTCTGCAAAATTTACTGAGTAACTCCAAAAACCAAATATAGAACAAACTGTCAGGGAAAAAGCTGTGTCCTGAAATCTCATCTGTCCCTCATTCATACAGATTTGGCAGGAATGACTTCAAAAAGCCACGGAAGAGAAATCGGGAGAGCATCTGGAATACTTTCCCAAGTTGGGCCTTCTCTCGTGACAGCTGGTGGTGACCACTGCGCTTGATGGCCCAGCTGTAGCCTGAGTCGTGCACACGACACTGTTGAACTAGCTTAAAACTTCTGTTCAGAGGCCGACGCTTGCCAGAGAGCACTGGGCTGAGTAAGCCTGTATGTTCACCGCGGCTTGGCATCAAAGAGAATGTGAGGAAACGGATGAAGAGCTCTTGGCCGGGCATATCCACTCTTTCCCAGAGCAGGCCAGTCCAGGGTGAGACGTTGTTCCCAGCGACACAGGTACACGTGTGGGAAGGACGGTCTCTGAGAGAGAACTCTGGCCTGCACCAATCCCTTTCGCCAGGATCTAGTGGAACGGCATGATCCCAGCCACAGCGGAAAGGATGTCTCTGGGACCACACCAGATCTGCTGAGAAGACTCAGCTGGAGATTTAGCTTCCTCGGACCCTTTGAGACTATCCTGAGCCCTTCCCAGATTCTTTGGGATTGTGGATTACCGAGGTGAGGTTGGGTGTCGAGGTCTTTTATTAATCTGGTTTCAAGTCCTTAGGAAACACCTGAAACGATCAACTACAGATATTTATTGGAGACCTACTGTATTTCCAATTGTGTGTTAGATGTTAAATATTTAAAGCCATACAGGGTACTACCCTTCCCCTCAAGAAGACAGGCATGTCACTGGGAAAATAAACAGGCAAATAAAAATAAACATGAGATAAAATAATTGACAAATAAATATTACAGTCTGTATATTACAGGTATTTGGAGGGGGGAAAGTCATTGTGGGTTGGAGAAACCTTAGAGTAGCGCTTTTCAGTTCTGGGTAGAGACCAGAATCACCATGGTGCTTTGAAAGAACACTCATGGCCTGGTCCCACATCTCAGAACTTTTCAATTAATCGTTTGTGCCAGGTGAGATCAGCGGTCATTTCTGAAGCCCACTGGGATTCTCCTGGAGGACCAGAGTTGGAGAACAATTCTTGGGTGAGACTGTAAATTCACTGAAGTCAGGGACTATGTCAGTCACATTTGTTTGGTCAACCTACAGCATGGACACTAGTTTCTTGCAATGGCCCAGATCATGAAAATGGGTAGTGTTTATAGTAGGAGGAGAACATATATTCAGTGCAGAGTAAGAAATGGTCAAGTTGTTGGGGACAGTGGATCAGGTAGGGAATAGATGTGACTAAGAAAGGAAGGTTCCACAGGAGAAGAGCAGCATACAATACACTGACATTCAACAGCGGAAAGACTCAAATGTCAGAAATGTGCAGTGGCTTGGAATTCATCAGGACATTAAATCATAGGTGAGCAGAATGACAATAGTCCTTAGCTTCTTTAAGAGATTACAGTCATCGACCAGGTCATAGAATTTTCCAGAAAAGCCACTGGCAGTTGGTTTACTCAGATCCCAGAGTGGTTTCGATTAAAGTTCCCAATACCTCTAACAGGCAAATCATGACCCACTGTGTTTGTGTCGGAGAGACTAGTTATTGTCACATTAGGGACCAACATGATTGATTACCCTGCTGGCTCCTGAAATCATTGACTGAGAGGGTCAAACCCTGCAACTGACCCCTCGGTAGTGCCTGGGTATCACCTCCCGTTGGCAGCTAACAAACTTGAAGATGGTAGGGATAGAAACACGGTTCGTGTGCAGGTTCTGCTCTAATAGCAATTTCATCAAGGCCCCTGTTTTTCAAAGTGTTAGTTTCTGACTTTTCAGGGAGAGGAAACTTATCCACATTAATCAGCCAAACTCCATGAGGCTCTCCATCTGCCTTTATCTTTATCACCCTTCGAAGGTCCTCGCAGACCAGCAGCAGAAAGAGAGAGAAAAAAGTCAGCCAAATGATAAATCGTTGTTGGAAAGTTTAAATGCCCAAGTCGTAGTCTAAGGAATATAGCTGACATCTTATGTAGCACAAATCCTAAAGCAGCCTGCGGCCAAGGCCATTAAGGTGACCTAGCCTCCCCCGGGGAGAGACACTCAGGAGGGAAAAAGGCAAGACGACGCCCTGCGAGGAAGTGACTCTGTAAATCTGTGCTGTTGCTAAGAGCATGCCTTCCGAGAACACTGCAGGGGCCAAACCCGGTCCATCTGGAGCCAGCAGGGAGGAGGGGCAGGAGAAGTTGGGGCAGAGGAGCGGCTCTAGGGGGCAAAGGCAGGAGCAAAAGGAACACCTAGGCGAGCACCGGCTGACAGGGAGGGTCTGGGGAAGGGCCTGAGAAGGGAGAAGTGAATACATAAGACTTGGCACATTATAGGAGTGCAGGGAAAAGGGAACAAGGTCTCCATCTGCCCCACACTACTCCCCATTCCTGCCACAGGCCCTTGAGCTAGCTTAATGCATGCGTTGACATCAGACCCCCCTGCCGGACTGTTGACTTCCTCTCCCTGGGGGCGTGCACCCAGAGGGACGTGAAGTCACATCCACACTGCCCGGCCACACGTGATCTCGGGTGCTTGGCTGGTAGTTAGCAGAAGCATATTGAGCAGCATGTTCCCTGAGTGATGGGTAGAGTGAAAGAATAAACGGACGATAAGATCTTAGTTTGGCAGTAAACATGTGCTCCAGCTAAAGCCTGGCATGAACAGAACTTTGTGAAAACCCAACAGTTCGCGGCGGCACCCGGAACCTTACTCTGCATGTTGACTTTTCCAGCCTGTGCTACTCCAGGTGTGTTGGCAAAAATTTGAGAGGGACCAGACTCATCCAATTTGATCAGGAGGGCGGTAGAGAGAAGATAATAATGAAGTAGAGCTGAGAAAAGGAGGCGGCAGGGGTGGGACGAATTCATTTTGAGCAAGATTTTATGAAAAAGGTGCAAATTAGATGCAAAATGGAGAAGCAGAAACTGACATTAATTGCCTGCTCTGTGCCAGTTTCGGTGCCAGGGGCTTTCCCTGAATGATCTCATATATTCCCCACAGCAATAGAACCAGGCATGTGACGTAGCCCCACTTAACAAATGTGGAAACTGGAGACTTCAAGGGGTTAAGTAAATTACCGGGATTCATAGAGCAGGCAAGGAAGGAATCCAGGACCCAAACAGAGTTGTCTGCCCTCCAAGTTCCCCACGGTGTCACCAGGCAAGAGTGTTAGGCCAGTGCTTTTGTTACGGGGAGAGCAGAACTACTACATGTAGCTCCCAGGTTATACTTTATCTCTAGGAGAGAAAGTTCACTGGGAAGTGGGACATAGACGGGGCTTGTAGACATACATCAGCAAGTCCCTTGACAGCCACTTACCTGAATATTTTATCAGAAGGCTGTTCTCCCAAAACCAGGTCAAAGCCCCGCTGAAATATTGTGTAAGGCCAAGGCCTAAAAAGAGAAAAATCGTTCAATTAAAATTAGCTCCACCAAGACTCTCGGAACATCCACTTCATGCGAGAGGCACCGTGCTGGGGACTGGAGACCCAGAAACAGAGGGGACCTCCTCCCTGCTCTCCAGACTCCGGCTGGTGGGAGCACATACGAGACCCTGAATGCTGGAACCAGACTGAGAACAGGATCGACGTAAAAGTCACTGAGCTAGGAAAGTGGGCTGTGATGGACATGACAACCACAACTACACAGAGAGTCAGGTTATATTAAGGGGGACCTCACACAGTTGTAATTCACGGCCCTTCTGATGTAGACCCAACGGACAGACACTTCAAAAGAGAGAAGTGGCACGATTTCTTGGGAAAGACGAAACCTCTGGAATCAGGCAGTTCTGGGTTCAAACCGTGTTCTTCTTTTGACCCAACTGGCTTACTGTGGGAGGCTTATTTGCCTTGTTGAGTCTAATTTCCTCTTTGGTGAAAATAGGGTTAATCGCGGGTGCCTCCAGACCACTGTGAAGATTAGACAAACCTCCTAGGCCAAAGCCGCGGCTCACACAGGGTCCTCACATGTTCCCCTTCCCTACTCAAAATGCCATGATGATTCTGGGTCTTTGACAGGTTCCAGATGTTTTCAAATATTTTAATGTCATTCATTCATGCAGAAACAACTGAAATGGTATTTTTAAATAACTCTTCACGGCAAGTCTTCCTTGTGAGCTTCTAGGTTTGGTCACTTATACTTGAAAGTAACAAAACTATTTCATTTGAATAGTACATATCTTTTGGCTAACCCAAACATCTAACCCAAAAATTATTTACTCATTTGAGCTAGACTTAGTGAAGCCTGGGAATGTGTTGGGTACTAGATATCGTACATCCTAGATGAACTGAGCTCTCGTTCCCATGCAACGCAGTCTCAAAACTAACCCAAGTATTAAGGATTTTACTGTAGACTTGCCTTTGGTTTTCAAGAACCAGAAAGAGTCAGCAGAATAAACTGACATAATTATGATTTGGGGCTAATGCTGGGAACTAACCCCGTGGTTATCCGTGTGGGTGATATCACCCAGTAGAGTGCATTTGGGGACATTCATGGTTGCTCTTCAATGACACAATGCTTGGAGGACATGGCTGGCATTTAGAGGGCAGGGCTAGAAAGGCTAGAAGAGTACAGTGCTAGGCTAGAAGAGCTCAGCACAACAAAGCATTTCCATATGTCCTGCAAACTACTGAATGTCTCACTACACATTTACATAGGTGAAAACTTGCCTATCGTGACCTGAGCCAAGATGCTAACTCCATTTACATATAAGCACAAAGCAGCCTGTACTATTTTAAAGTCTGACACATTTTCTACTTGCGTAACTACCATGTAAATCAAGGGATGAAGATACATCATTAGAAATTTTACCAAGATTTGTTCATAAGTTTGGAAAACGATAGCATTGTCCACAATGCGGTTCATGATCTTTGAATCATCAATACAGCACATCTGAATCAGTCGAGATTGCTCTTACATATATCATATATTACTCTACATATTACATTATGATGAATGAACATGGGGCGGAAATGTCTGTCAACTTTATTATTTCTCTTATTGCAATACTACCACAGCACTTACACAGTAAAATGATTACTCTATCATTATCAATTACTTTCTTTTTATTTCTCCTTTAATCGCTATTAAGGCATTATATTTATAGTTGAAATCCTGCATATGTAGATTTTATTATTTATGAATTTCATGTAAGGATTATAAATGGGGTTAAAAAATTTACTATAAAACAGGGTGTTGGGTCTGATAGGGCTGAGTACCACCAACTTAATTCAACTAGTTAACCAATGAACTAGCCAAAAGAGTTAACAGTTGCAAGAGAAGCCATTAAGACTACAAAAGGAAGGGGCACCAGGGTGGCTCAGTGGGTTAAAGCCTCTGCCTTCGCTTGGGTCCTGGTCTCAGGGTCCTGGGATCGAGCCCTGCATCGGGCTCTCTGCTCAGCAGGAAGCCTGCTTCCCCTTCTCTGCCTGCCTCTCTGCCTACTTGTGATCTTTCTCTCTCTCTCTCTGTCAAATAAAGAAAAATCTTTAAAAAAAGACTACAAAAGGAAGTGGCTGGAATGAATGCATTGTTTTTTTTATGCTTACTATTTATAAACACTTTATTCCTGGAATTCAATTTAGAAATACCCTGAAGCAACTAGAATTGGTTCCAAAAAGTACCCCACACTGTATTATGAATAACCCCTGCATCAAATAAACAGCCCTCCCCCATGTGTTTTTCGTGTTTGTTCTCTTTATTGGAGGTGAACCCACAGAGAGGGGTTTGAATAGCATTCTTTTTTGCTGAGCAGCAAGTGGTGCCTTATGGGCAGCTAAAAATTATGTATTAATTCAAGAAAAAGTCTAGAAGTCATGAGGAAAAAAGTCCCACATGATCCTTGACATCAACAAAGGGCAATAGAAAAAGAGGGATGCGTAACTTTATCTCTCTGTTGGGCAAAATCACATTTTATTTACTATCAACTTAATAATTTTAAATAACACACATTCTGCCTTCGAGTCATCTCTAGCACTCAAAAACTGGTACAATGTGTAATTAGAGTTAATTCTTGGCTTGGTTCCTAGGTTGTTTGAAAATATATTTCGAGGAGCCAAATTTTAGGACTGGCGTTGATTACAATGTGAACAATTAACTGCGTAGAGTAACATAAATAAGCCTCTATTCAAGTCATAGGTAATTGACATAAATAAACCTGTATTCAAGCCATAGGTAATAAATCAATGAGCCCACCGATTAAGCACACACCAGCATGTTGCTAGGTAGGTCAGACCGAAGAGCCCTCCTGTTCTCGAGGGGCCTGGAGATGGAGAAAGACAACTCCAATTCCAAGGGCACAGATGTGCAGGGGAGACCTTGCCCAGATCACAATGAGAAGCAGCGGGGTACAGCAATCAGGACATGGGTTCCGGAGCTAGCCTGCCTATTTCCAATTCCAGCTTCGCCACCAATCACTGTGTGATCTTGAGCAAGTCCCTTAATCATCGTTTTCCCATTTCCTCACCTGCAAAATGAGGTTGATGGTAACAATTATGTCTGCTTGGCAAGGTTGTCACAAGGAGGAACGATTTAATACACCTTAAGTGCTCAGAACAGTGCCTGGCCTTTAGGGAGTGTCCCACAAGCATTTGCTAAAAAAAGTTTATCGGTTACCCGAAACAAATAAAAATACTCTAGTAAGGAGATTCCCTAATTTCTATTCAGAAGGAGGTGTCTTGCCCTGTGGTACAAATGCGACGGCAACACCAGGCTTCAGCTCCGATTATACACGTATGTGTGCAGCCTGAAGAGGAGGCCATGATGAACGTGGGAACACCAAACCTCCCCCCATCCACGCCGCCCACCCAGCCATCACGTCACAGGACGGTGACAATACAGTATTGACATCAGATACACAGAGAGGGGGTCAGAGCAACCTGTGCCATGGTGAGCATTGCCGACTGCTCTAGCAAAGGAATAAAAGAGAATTTATTCATTTTCTTCCCACTAGTCAAGGATGATCCATCCAAGAGACGGGGATTCCTGTTCGAGTTAGTTAGCAAATATTTATGGAGGGCCTATTGCGTGTGAACTGTGATCCTAGGCAGCAGGAGTTGGGACAGAGAGATTTTTGCCCTCAAAGGAATCTACAGTCTTTCTGAAGAAACCCACATATGTCCAGGTGAACAGCGAGGAACAAGTAAACGGGAAGGGGAATGGAGTTCCAGGAGGTAAGTTAGAGGGTAGTGCAGTGTTGAGAGCTCGTCCTGGGTGCTGGAAAGGCTGGGGGTGTGGGCACCGGGAATGGGAGCGGCAGGGGGCTGGGTGCACGCGAGTGGAGAGGCTACAGAGGGCCACACGGGAAAAGGCAGAGGTGACACGATGAAGAGCTGGACCTAACGAAACACTTGGGAGCTGAGTTATCCGTGACTCCCTGACAGGGGAAAGGCCTCCATATGAGGGCCGTCTGGGTAGAGGTCCAGTCAGAAGCCCATCACTGAGTCCTGCATCCAGGCTAAAATGGGCATTGCCTTAAGGATGCCTGGAAACAGGGCCCCACGGCCCTCCAACGGTCCCTCTCCGTTTTTTTCTTTCTTTTTTTTTTCACTCTTTAGGTTTTATTCTCTCAGAGTGGCTAAAGCATTAAAAAAAAAAAAAAAAAAAAGAATGCCTAAAGCACAAGGAGACTCGGCCCCCAGCAGCTGTGGCTCTTGTCTTTATAGGTTCAAACGACAGAGGGGATGCTCCCCTTCCTCATTCAGAGAACATAGCTCCTGGAGGAACTGTTTGACATGTCCTGAGTCCGAGGAGCCACCTGGACCAATCTCTGGGGTGGGGAAGGAAAGAGGCGTCTAAGCAGAGGCAACTCCCACTCGGGTTTTAGGGCTCGAACTGGGGATGAGGGGTGAGCGTCACAGAGAATAATAATTTCCACCACAGCTTATCTGCTTGTGGGGGCAGAAGTGCTGCCTCCATCAGAAGTGGGGACATCTGTGGGGGCATCACGGAGCAGACCGTGTCAATATGAGCTTCGCGTGAGGCCACGAAGTTGCCCAAGGATGGCATCAGGCCAGCTGTGGGGCACGAGGTCGAACCCTGAAGTTGGAAGGAAACTCCACTTTCTCTTAACTCCAACGTGGATGCGTGGGCTCCAAAATTCTGTCCTGCGCTGGACATGCCAGTCACAGCTCTTTCGCTGAGGAAAGTTAGCAGCATCGGAGGTCAGAATAGAGTTTATTTGTTGGTTAATTTCTTCATTCTGACCCATCAAGAGCCTGCAGACTGTCCCCCCATGTGGGCAGCTCCAGGTGGCCTGGATGCAGGGGCAATCACAGGGACCCACGGCCTCAAGCGAGAGCATCACCCCTGCCGCAGACAAGCCCCCTAGTAATGGAGACATGGCAGCCCGCGGGACACACACGCGCACTGGGGATGCAGAGAACTGTTAGTCATCTTTTCCGTGCCATTTCCTCTCCCCCCATCTCACACTATCCCCACAGTTTATGCAGCATCTTTCCGAAGCATGGGCAACTCCCAGACTGTCAGCTTGTCTCCTCAGTCTTTCCTCTTCTTCCCTGGGACACATCAGCCGTCATGGGGTTTTCCCCTTTGGTCTTGGGGTTGGGCTAGGCCACAAGTTGGCTGTGGCCTTGACTTGACCTGCCTGGGTCTTAGGGCATTTCTTCCACTATGGAACCAAGACATAAGTGAGCAAGAGAACGTTCTGCGCGGTCAGCCTGACTGGACGATCCCTTCACACTAGCTCTTGCAGGGCAGGAAGAGACCACTTCTTTGGTGGACAGGAGTGGTTCAAATGTGGCTTTTTGATTAAGAGCTGCTTTCTACCTAACAGTGGCTCCTAGAAATGGAGTTTGAAAGCATTTGGTCAGCATGTCTGGTGATGGGCTTCCTTGTGGAGAGCTCAAGTTCTCCCTGGGAGGAAGACTGGGAATAGAGACGGATAGGAGGGAGGGAGGGGCTGAGCAGATGGAGAGAGCAGAGAGAATACACACGTGTGTGTGTACGTTTGTGGGGTGTGTGTGCATACACTTCGGTGTGGACAGACAGAATGTTCTGACGCAGGCACTGATGAGCAGGCACATCGTGATGAGCCTACAGAAACCAGGAGCTCCTTTTGAACTTATATATGCCTCCACCTGTTGTTAAAGAGAGCATTTTAGAAATGAAAATAATATGTCCACAGTTAAATAAAAGCACATCCTTTGAAGCTTGCCTCTGGCCCACATTCGGCTAAGTTTCCGGTGGAAGTAGAATTTATGAGGTTCCAGCCCAGCCAGAGCTCCGCTACGGGGTCCTGCTTGAGGATGTCATATCCGTATGTAATGTGACAGCTTTCGCGCAAATGTTCCTTTCCTTAGCTAGGTAAACGCATTTGCAAGCAGGAACAGCGCAACAAAGGAAGAACAGAGGTTCATTAAAAAATGCTTCTGGAGAAAGGTAATTGGCAAGATAGGCAGGAAAAAAAGGTGAAGAGAAAAATGGTAAAAATGACTTTTCCAGCTACGCCGTCAGCTGAACCTTTCCATGCCTCCATTTATCCTAATGATAAGAAGGGGAGATTACCATGGGCCACGGTCTTCACCATCACGGCCAGTTCTGGGAGAAGTAAGTGCTGGAATGACTGATGCCTCGATTATCCGCTAAACCCGTGGCTTTGTCAGAAGTTAAATAATAAGGATAATGAGGCCCGATGTTCTGATAGGATGCCTTAGGGCCTGGGGACCCTTGCCGATGTTGTTTCTTTTCTTTCTTTTTTTTTATAAAAATTTTAAGGGGCACCTGGGTGGCTCAATCAGTTAAGCATCTGCCTTCAGCTCAGGTCATGATCCCAGGGTCCTGGGATCGAGTCCCGCATCGGGCTTCCTGCTCAGCGAGGAGTCTGCTTCTCCCTCTGCCCCTCCCCCTGTTTGTGCTCTCTCTTTAAAAATAAATAAAATCTCAAAAAAAGAAAGACTTAAAAAAACTATTTTATGTTAGAACGAGAGACTGTGTGAGTGGGGGAAGGAGCAGAGGGCAAGGGAGAGAATCCCCAGCAGACTCCACCTGAGCACTGGGCCCACATGGGGCTCGAGCTCGCCACCCTGAGATCATGACCGGAGCCGAAACCAAGAGCCAGATGCTTAACTGAACGCGCCACCAGGTGCCCCAGGTGTTGTTTCTTCACCTGAAATTTCCCTCCCTCCCACTGACACGATAACTTATTCTTTTAAGTCTGGCTTAAAAATTACTTCTCAAAATAGACCTTCCCTGGTGCTCCAAAGGTAGGTTATGTCTCTTGTTATATAAAGCACACTTTTCTGTATAAAGCCTATCCATGAAGTCAGTTTATTATATATTCAGTTGCTCTGTCCCCTCCTCAGACATGAAGAGCTGTCACAGGCACGTGCTCCACGAAGAACTAGACCACATGACCACCGAGGCCGGGCTCGGGTCCGAGTCCCCGAGGACGTAGTCCGCCGTAGCCTCAGGCAAGGCGCTTACTCTCTCTCAGCCTCCAGATCGTCATCTGTGAGACGTGGGGAGAACACTACCTAGACTTGTATATAAACGGGTGAGTATGTACTGGCCCCGTGCCTGCCCCACCGGACAGAGCCAACCGATACTTGTTACTATCACAATAACTAACATTACCATGCGATGACTAGAAAATGCATATCTAACATCACACTTAAAAAAAATAAACCATAGGGCGCCAAGCTGTGTCGGTTAAGTGCCTGACTTCAGGGAGTCTGCTTCTTCCTCTCCCTCTGCCTGCCGCTCCCCTTGCTTGTGCGCTCGCACGCTCTCTCTCTCTACCAGATGAATAAATAAAATCTTTTAAAAATAAAACTAAATAAGCCATGATGGGGTGTCTGGGTGGTGCCGTCCATTAAGTGTCTGACTCTTGATTTCGGCTCAAGTCACGATCTCAGGGTTGTGAGATCGAGGCCCGCATGGGCTCTGTACTGGGCACGGAGCCTGCTTGAGATTCTCTTTCTCTCTCCCTCTGCCTTGCCCCACCTCTCTCTCAAAAACCAACCAACCAACCATGATGATCATGGAGTATTTTACAAACTCATGTTATCTTTAAGCACGTAAATCTCATGTAAAGACAAATGAAACACTGATGTGACTTTACTCATTATTTAATGTCTATTATTTAGGAGTTTTTAAATGCGGCAGAATATCTTCTTTGTCAGTAAGTAGCAAAGGAGCCAGGCACGTGGCTCTGGTGGCAGACGGAGTAGGTTTATAACCTGGCTCTACCATGGATTAACCCTGTGCTCCGGGTCAAGGTCATTAACTCCTGCCATCAGCCCATTCTCTCCACTTGCTCCCATCATGCTACCACCATCCCGCCCCCATCTTCCCCCCACATTTCAGAGCCTGGCTCACTGTCCTCTCTGACACTCCTCCTTAACTCTTGGTGACTTCAGTAGCCACTAAGATGATCCTTTCCATGCTCAAACCATTCAGCACCTTGACTTTTCCTCTCAAACGACCCTGTCCTCCACCCCACACCCATGGTAAAGCCTAGACTACCAACATATGCAACCCTTCCTTGGTCAAAGTATCAGGAACCCCAACACCTGACCATCGCCTCCTGTCTTCTCAGATCATTCCTCCTAACACCAGAATTTTCGACCCTCCTGAGACTTAAAATCCATTCATCCGACTGCCCTTGTACTGACCTTACCAACCTCTGTTGGTGTATTCTCCCCACTCCCTACTTAAATTCTGTTGTCCATAAATTCACACCCTTTCATGTAACCTCAACTCTCTCGCCCCTCCACTGCTTCACCACACCTGAGTGTCCAAGACACCTCCACACCGGTTACACTCAACAACGCAATGGCTCCAGTTCTGTCCTTCCACACATGATGCGGTTTGCAATCACGCTGACTGGTCTTGTCTTAAATCCCACACCACCGACCTCAAGTGGGCTCTGAATACCGCCTACATCACACCACGTTTTTCCTTGTCGGTTCACTCTCCCACTCTCTAGATCATATTTCAAAGCTTCTTCTTTCTCCTCAAAACGTCCAACACCTCCTCCCCCATCCTTACCCTTGGCTAACGCTGTGGATCCTACAGAAATGAGAAAACAGAGGCAATCGGATTAAAAGCTTGTACCTCCACATCCATTCACCAACCCGCCTCTTGCCTATGACCTGGCCCTCCTTCCAGCAATTAGGCACGAACAGTTTGTGCTCCACCTAGAATGCCACTATCCCAACTAAGCCTTTAGCATCTTATAGGCAGAGGGACCTAAGGGAAGGAGACCCAGTTGGAAGTTACAAATCCACACTCCCTTCTGCTACTAGGACCTCAAGCAAGTAAGTGTGCCCTAAAGTCTCAATTCACTCATATGTAGAATCAAAATCACAAGGTATAACATATCTCACACCAGGTTTACATTCTGGAGCCACTCAAGAGGGTAAAATATATACATATATTAATATATATATGTATAAATAAACCTCACTCGAGCCAACTCGAGTGTACAATACATATATGTATAAATATATATATAAAACATATATATGTATAAAGAAATCTCAGAGCATTGATAATCTCTGATTATTCATTTTCAATCAGCTTTTTTTTGCAGTTTTTATTCTATATGTTGTACATGTGTGCCCTTTACAGAAATTATCTCAGTGAAAGATAAAACAGTGGAAAACTGGCACCATTCCTGCCTCTCTGTGGCCCAATTTTCTCACCTGTAAAATGGAATAATAACAGTACCTACTTCATCAACTGCAGAAGATTAAATGATCTAAAATATGTGCAAATTACTTATAATGACCTTTGATATCTGGTAAGTTCTGAATAAATGCTAGCTGTTACTAATCACATATTACTGGGAATGCTGGTTCTAAATGTTGCAAAGGGTTTTTCCTGAAGAAATTTTAGAAATACATGAAATGATTTTGAAATGATAATAATGAGCAAAATGACAATAATGAGCAAGACTCAAGGATTCAACCTTGCAAAAAAAGTGGCAATAAAGATAAATGCCCACTCTAATGGTTAATTTTACATGTCACCTTGACTGGGCCACAAGGTGTCTGGATATCTGGTCCACCATTATTCCAGGTGTTTCTGGGAGGGTGTTTCCCAGGAGATTAACATGACAATCAGGAGACTTAGTAAAGCGGGTGGCCCTCCCTTGTGTGGGTGGGCCTCGCCCAATCAGGTGAAGGCCAAACAGACCAAAACAGCTAACTAACCTTCCTTTGAGTTAGAGAGCACTCCCCTTGCCTGATGGACTTTGAACTGAGACATCAGGTTTTTTTTCCTGCCTTTTGACTTGAACTGAAACCTGGCCTTATCTTGGTTTGAAGTCTGCTAGCCTTCAAAGAAAGCTCTGTCATCAGTTATCCTGGGTCTCAGCCTTTGGATTCAGACCAGACCTACACCGTTGGCTCTCCTGGGTCTCCAGCTTGCTGACTCCAGATCTTGGCACTTGCAGCCTCCATAATCACATGAGCCAATTCCTTATAATAAATCTTTTTCTATATTTGTATCTACAGGCTCTTGCTTCTGTGTCTCCATAGAAGGCTGCCCTATGCACACACACAAACACATACTCAACTACAGAATCCATGTCAACGCAAAGCATCTCAGGGGGTAAGGGAAGCGAAGGGACACGAGCACGGAGCCAAAGTCATGCAAGACACAGCAGTACCTTGACCCTGACCAGCTGTCTTATGGAGAGAAAGATAAATGTCTGCTTCTGTAACCCCGGGGTCATCCCAGAAAGCAGACGCAGAGTCCATCTGCCCTCGGATGGAGAAAGCTGGTGCAGACCTGCAGTTCCCTTGTATATTCTGAGATCAAGGATAATAGAAAGTAACAGGAAGAATCCTTGAATGGGCCAGAAAAAGCTGGTAACAGTAACTGCCATTTCTTAAACATCCACCCCATGCCGGGCAGACACTGTGCTCAGTGCCACACACACATCCATCATTTCACAACCACCTGGAGAGCTATCTGGACTGACAGTGATTGTCCCCGTGTTGCAAGGGCACAGAGGTTCAGCAGGGCTAAGGAAGCTATGCAAGGTTGCCAAGCCAGTAAGGGGCATAGGTGAGTGTTACCACGGAGGGCAGCGCCTGCATTTTCTCCTGTACATCACCCCCCTCCGCCATCACAGGCACAGAGATGTTAGAGAAACGTACCGAGACAGCCCGGCTTTGCCAGCAGCGCTGCCGCCTGGCTACCGGGCTGGCTTGCCCAGCCCTGGCCTCCCGGTGCAGTGACAGGAAGGCCAGATGCTAACTGCAGTGCCCAGGAGGAATTACCTGCTCCCTTGCTATGTTTTTGTAGGACAGTTCTGCCCTACACCCTGCGGTCTGCAAGTCACTTGTTCATCTGTCTTCCTCTTTCAATGTTCTCTCATGGACCTAGCCGCTGACTCTCCTTTATCCTTGCAGCTTTCATAAATAACAATTCACAGAAGGACTCTCAAGCTTTGGGGTACATCAGATTCACCCCACATATGGGCATCGTGGTTCTCAAACTGTAGTTGCTCTCCTTTCAAATACCGGGGGCGAAGCCAAGCATCTGTAGTTTTACAAAGTTAGGTGGGGGATTGCAAAGTACACAAGAGGTTGAGAAATCACTGGCCCAGTATGTGCCCACTCGCGCTCCCGGCCAATCTTTAAGAATGAGTCCGGCAGACCATAAAATCCGACTGCCATTAAGAATAGAAATTGCAACCTAGCCTGGGAATTCACTGGAACCCACCCTTAAATTTCTGAATAATAATGAGAGATGAAGCATATTGGGTTCTTTCCTGTCCCTTTTAGTGATGAATCAAGATATCCCCCATCTCATTACAATTCTATAAGATGTACATTTGGTTTTCCTAAAAACTGTCAAGTCATTTTGACTTCAGTGGATCAGCATTTCCATTAAAAGAGCATTATACAGCTTTGAGATTCTCTCGCATTCGTGAGGACACGTGCCCCTCCCCCACAGACACATGAGTGCCCCTGCTCCACGTGCACACACATTCATAGATTCGCACATTGCCATAGAGGGCTGCAATGATTGCTCTGGGCAGAGGGGAGTCAGACAGCAGACAGGACTAGCTGGCTGCTCTCTTCCTCCTCTCTTTACCTCCCGGATGCTGAAAGCAGTCCTGAAGGACAGAGACCTGCAGAGCAGCATCCTTTGTAAAGTAAATCACCATCGGGCCTTCTGTCATTGACACAAATCACCCCAAGGCCCGGATTCTGTGGGTGGTCTCTGGGCTCAGACAGCCCTCCACCGAGAGCGCAAGGCCTCCATTCGAGCTCCCTGCCAGCCCTGCGAAACTGACTAGATATTTAACCTACCCTGCAATGGTGATGAAAATAGCTGTCCATTTCTTACAGGGCTGTAAGCAGATTAAATGAATGAATAAATACAGTTTCAGTACAATGACTGAAATACAGTTGTCAGTTTCTAAATGGAAGGTTCCTTCCTCCATTTCTCTCTGGAGTCTGAATCTAAAGGCTCTGTTGATTTTTACCCTGGGCTGGTGCAGCCAAGGTCTCAGGTTCAATCCTCCTGAAAGCTTGTTAGTCTCGCTTACTACAATCCATGGGCACAGCCTTACACCTCGGATCCCTGGACACCCATCTTTGCTCACAGATGAACTGGACCCGAGCTTGGGAATGGATCTGTGCAAATCCACCTCTGTGAGAAAAACAGCTCAACACCTATTCACTGCTGAGTGTGACCTCCATGTACAAAGGAGGGGGCAAACCTGGGGTTCCCTCCTCCTCCACAGACGCACACACATTCAGTTGCGGTGAGAAGGTAGGGGAACCAACAGCATGAACACAGAAGAAAAGACAAGAGGCAGAGAATGTGCAGTAGAAGAGGCAGCTTCCTATAGTCCTATAAGTTTATGACAGTGTAAATGAACCAGAGAAGAATCGCGATATCCATCAAGGACCTATAGTATAGAGCTTGTACCCTTTCCCCAAAGTCCTTACCTATCTACTAATTTGTTTCACTTCAACATATATTTAGTAAGTTTCATTATTAATTCAATTCCTCACTCACATATTCATTTATCTATTTACTTGAAAAATATTAATTAACCAAGTGCCATGTAAAAAAAAAAAACACAACAGTTTGCTAAACACCGTCGAGGGACATGGAAATGATTAATACACGTTCTCTGCCATCAAGGACTTCATTAATGTAGTGAGTCATTCCTCAAGCAGTTATTAGGCCCCTCTGGTGAGCCAGACACAATGGAGCGCCCTGTGTGCCTCCAAGGCACACAGATCAAAGGCTGGGCGGAGGTCCTAAAGTCGTGCTCTGGTAAGAATGACAGGTAAACAATCCATGGCATTTGGTTTGTCAATTTTTAGGACAGAGCAAAGTAAAAGCCATTATTCATTGTGCATTTATCAGCAGTCGATGAGGCAAGTTCATTAACTTTTGTGTCATTTTCAGGAAAAACCCAGAGGCATCGGCATTATATTAATCCCATTTCACAGATAGGGAAAGCAAGGCTCAGGAATGTTCTGTAATGTTAGCCAACCTCACACAATTAACGCAAGGCGGTGCCAGGGCTCAAGCGTGGGGCTCAGATACCACAGCTCCTGCTGGGACCTCGTGCGTCACCTCCACCCTGAGTGGCCCGGCTGGAAGGGTTCATCCACACCCACAGCCACATTCCCAGGCCTATGTGAGAGGCAGGACTGGAAAGGCGGAGTTTTAACTGTAAGCTTAGGCCTGATAGGTAGCGGGTTGCGAGACAACCAGGGCTGGCTTCTCCCAGAGAGGGGAGCACAGAGATAGAGAGTGGGAGCACAAATAGTGACCAGGGGAGCAGAAGAGCTGGACCAGCCACATGGCCCCTGATTAAACATTTATCCTCCCCCTTCATCCCTATTTCAGAGATACGATTGTTGAGGCTCAGAGAAGTTAAATTGCCAAAAACTCTACAGAAGATAAATGAGGTGAGATCATTCACTCATTCATCCAGCCATTTATTCTGCAAATCTGTATGCAGCAGCTGGCATGGGCCAAGCTATGTGTTCTGGGGATAGGGATGTGAACAAAAGCAAAGATGGTGAGGTTCTGCTTCATGGAGTTTATACTCAGGAATATCTAATCACAGCAGAGAAGAAAGCTCCAAAGGCAGGAATGTGGTCCTTGAGGCTATGTGGTCAAGGACAGCCTGTCTGAAAGGGGGAGAGAGTTAAGCCTCAGGCTTACATACAAATGGGGTCCCTCAAGCCCTGCCCCTCTGTTAAATTCCTGTCCTGGTCCTCTAGGCTCCCCTGTGACGTCACCTCCTAACTTCCTCCATCCACCCCCACCTCCCACCAGCCTATCTCTGGCTTGCCAACTTCATCAGTAGCCTCTACCTACCCACCCACTCCATCACATTAAGGGGGCCAAAGATTCCCGCCCCGGGCAGGGCCATCCAAGCTGTGCTACCCCAGAGAGCCTGACCTCCCCTCCTGCTCTGGTTGGCACTCTATCATCTCCCAGTTTCGATGCCAACATAGCCTCCAAGGCCCCAGATTTCAAGTAACCCTGCCCGCTCTCCCTCCCTTCAATCATCCTTGATTAGCCCTATGTTTTTCCCTCACTGTACTTCTCACGGGCCACAAGTATTCTGTGATGTGGTTGTTTTCTTGCTTCTCCTGGTGCCTTCCCCCCCAGAGCATGCATCCCTTGAGGGCTGGAGGCCCCACGGTCTCGGTAGCCGGTGGCAGAGCCAAACACGCAGCAGCATGCTCCCAGGGCAGGGGTTGGGCAGGAGGTGCAGGGAATGGATGAATCATGGGCTGAATACAAAGAAGCAAAAGTGTGTGACATTAGAAAGAGCAATGTCTACGTGTGTGGCGTTTGTGTGAGAGAGAGAGGAGGGAGGGCGCGAGAGAGTGATCGCCAGACTGAGTTTAAAGTTTCAAGATGTTATAATTATAACATCACTCACGGATATCAAAAGCAGAGACAAAATATGTTAATGCTTCCCTTAAGAAGTTGAGGCAGCAAAGTAAATGAGAAAATGATAGAGACAATCTGGTCGAGAGATCACCTGACATTTGAACAAGGGATAGAAGGTGGCCAGGTATGACAGGAGACACGAGCGAGAGTTGGCTGGGGCAAGACTCTACAGAACATAGGACGGGTCAGAAGGACAAATCAGGGCAGAGTTTAGCGGTGGAGGTGAGGACACACTCACTTCAACACAGGAGTGAGAGGGCAAAGAAGAGCACAGACTGAAGGAGGCCCAGAGAGGTGAGGAGCCTGAGCCACAGGGCTCTGACTTGGCTAAATTAGATCTGAGGTTACGGGCTAAGAGTCAGAGCCAGGATGGGGAACTGGATGTCTGACGACAGGGCAAAGGCTGGCCCATGATGAAAGATGAGTAAGAAGATTGCGATGTTGCTCTGAGTTCCTGGATGGAATTCCAGAAAGAATATCCATCAGTAAGTATCTTTGGGACCCCCCAATGCAAGGAAGCCACAAGCAGCAGAGAAGCAAGCAGAAGGCCCTTGTGAAGCTTGGAATGGGCCAGGCAGGAGTGGCATGGTAAACAAGGGCAAGGGTTTTGGGGTGACTGTGAAATACTTTCATAAATGGCCTCACGTGAGGTCTTGGCTGGCGGGGGAGGCATATAAAGCCAGGAGGGGGACAATGGATTTGGTGGATATTGAAAAATGGAAGTCAAATCCTTGGGAGGATGGAAGGGGGCAAGGAGAAGCCAGGAAGGGCGTGAAGAATTTCAGAGCTCGAAAGCGTAATGGTGAGATGCTTTTAAAATATACTGTCGTGAAGGAATGGCCTTGTCGGTAATCGCCTAAAACTGAGGAGACCTGGAAGATACCAGAGAACAGAGGCATCTATGAGAAGGACAATTAACGTGTGTGTTTCTTCATTCACGCAGTCAGCAAAGAACTACTGAGGGTTTACTCGTGTCAAACACCGCACTCATCAGTGGGGAAGCAAAGTCAAGGAAGACAAAGCCTCTTTCCTTAAGAGCCTACAGTCAAATGAAGGAACCAGAGAAATCAATGAGTTAATTGATTCCTATGAGGAAGCAAGAAGAGGAAGACAGAATACAAGATCCCAAAACCAATGGCTTTATTAATGGGATGTATTCTGGGAAGAAATGACAGTCATGCAAACTCAGGGCAGATACATCAGGGTGACTTCTTCTCCAATCCCATTCAGTGATTGCTAATCAGCATGTGTCTAGTACAACAGCTGCTCTCAGCTGCAGCGTGCATCAGAATCCCTGGGGGGCTTGCTAAAATTCGAATTGCTGGGCCCCACCTCAGAGTTTCTGATTCGGGAGATCTGGGGTGGGCTGGAGAATGTGCTTTTCTAACAAGTTTTCAGGAGAGGCTGATGCCACTGGTCTGGAATCACACTTTGAGAACCTACTAGTGGTGTTAAGCCTCACTGGGCATCAGAATCACCTTGGGAGCTTTCTACCAACCATACCACTGCCAGGTTCGACCCCAAGAGATGCCTGATTTAATAGGTCAGATTGGGGTGTGTCCATGGATACATTTCAGTACATCTAAGGAGAGTCTAATTTGCAGCCTGGATAGAGAACAACAGCAATGCTTTGTGCCTGCACTGAGACAGATGCCCAGAATCCAGCGCACAAAGACCTGGCCCAGCTCATAAGGCGTTCACGGTCTAGAGGGAGAATTACACGTACGCATATATTTACGTAATGAAAGGGAGGTGAGCAACGTGGGTTTGGAAAAGCGCAGGGTGAAACTGAGGGCAAGTAGGAAGAGCTACAGAGTTGATGAGGCAGAGGTAGAATTTGGAAAGGAGACTAGAAGAAAGCGAAGATTGGACCCTTCCAGGCTGGCAAAATGGAGCAGGAGGAAGTGGTGGTGTCGGGGTATGTGAGGTTTGATGATGGTGGGGGTGAGGATCTGGTCCAGGAACGGGAAAGAGCATGAGGAGGGACTTTGTTGGATAATGCAAGTGGTTCTGTGTGGCCGATGCACCAGGGACCCGGAAGGTCAATCCTGGGGTGGGGCTGGCCGGGCTGGCAGGTGGCAGATGGGGAGGCAGACTCGGGCCAGACCAGGGGTCATGGGGGGCTCCTGAAGAACCCCCTCCAGTGCCCCAGGCATCCCTGCTGGGCTCCCTTCCCTGCCTCACGGTTACAGCCTCCCACTGAAAATCATCACAGCCCCCTGCATTTTCTTGTTATTTTTCATGTAAAAGACAGATAGGAAAAAGCAATTCGGCGGCTCAGTCTTGTTAGACTCGCAGTAGATTTCAATCCCCTTTACTTATTTATGGACCTATTTTCCCCAAGTGCTTCTTTTCCCTGGTATATTTGTAAACACCATTTTTATTCCTCTTAATCCATTTGGCAGCATTAACTCATTCTGCACTCACAGCCCTTATCTTTCCTATGAAAAACATTCATAGACATAGTTAAAATTCACAGGTTTTTGCTATTGGTTGTTCTCTTCCCCAAACTTTTTCTGACTTGGGCTTTGGGAAGGTTTCCTTGCCTGGGCCAGGTTGTGCTAAAGACCACTCATGCATCAGCTCAAGACACATTTCCGACATTCTGCATCTCAGTGCCCCCGCATGGGGCGCACGGGCCTTCCTCAACCCTGGAAAGTACTCGCTCTGACCTTGGACTTGGGCACAGTGGTTGGGCAGCCTCGGGCCTCTGGACTAACAAAAGGTTTCAGAACCCCTTGGCTGTCCCTCCTGCATCTCCTACCGGCTTCAAATCCACTCACACAAATGACAGCTGCTGGGCCTGCCCCCGTTGGATGGTGCCATTGTAGAATGTTCCAACCGGAGGGTAATCCATTCTGTCAAGCCGACTGCCAGTAGAGTCTTGAGAAAGTCCTGCGATTGTACCAGCCCAGCCAGAGGCAAGACAGAGAAAGACGCACCAGCGGCTGGGGGCTGTCCTCCGTGCCTGGTTGGTACCGTGAAAACTCTGCAATTTCTAGGGTCTTTCAGCATTCTCCAAGATGGGGCCTTTATTCTCCCTCCACGCTGCTGGTGCAGCAGCCGGGAACAAAGGCTGAGCTCAGTAATTGTTCAGTACAGACAGCACGGAGAATGGAGTATTTGAAAGTGCCATTCTGCGGCATTTGGCTTTTGATTTCCTCTCTCTCGAGTGGAAGTGATGGGGTAGGGTAAGCATGGCTCTGGGGAAAAGGAAATGGAAGGCCTTTACCTTCCATTAGAACCATCCAGAAGTGAGAAGCATTGCCCGGTATAGTGAGGTTGCCATCATGCTGAAAATGGACAGGCTGGAGCCTTTTGGGGAATGTTGAGATGATCACAGACATCAGGGTAATACAGGGTTTCAGATGACTGCAAAATCCAGCACCAAGAGACCGTGTCCCTTGCTGCAAACCCACCACCACCTGTCCACCGAACCACGGCGAGCCGTAGGTTCCATATTCTAGAGATTTCAGAAGACAGGATACTTGCTGCCTCCTCGGGCAGAGCATTCTATTTTGAGCTGGTGGTAAGTATTCAACACTTTCCTTATTTGAATTAAAAACTGCTTCCTTCTTATTCATACCTATCAGTCCTGGTGTGGCTTTCTAGGGAGAAAACGAGCAAGGCTAACTCTCTTACTATAGTTATTCACATGTCTTCCCTTCCCTTCTCCTTCTCTAGACCGAACACCTCCGGGCACTTTCCCCAGGCCTGCCAAACGAGGGAGCAGCCTCTGGTCACTCTCGTCTAGACACTGTCCAGTTTGTCACTGAACGGCCCAGGTCTAACCCTTGAAAGCTGGGACCGAGCCGGCCAACATACCATAGAACAAAATTCACACAGCCTCCCGACCAGCCTCAGCCCTTAGTCCTGCCCACGCAGACCCCCATCACCCAGAGCTGGACTCCCTGAGACACGAGGCAGAGAAGAGTTGTCACACTCCCCACACGCTTGCCACCTGGGGCAGAATGCCCATGGTCTTACCACTCCGCCCACTGCTGCGCCCACTCTGGGCCACCACCCAGACGCCCGCCTCGGGACCCAGGCACTCATCCCCAAGGCGCTGGGAGTGTGCCTGCAGATGGGCCACGCCTGACACCCCTCTGGGCACGGCCCTCAGCTGAAGGGAGCTGCTTTGCCTAAGGTGAGCCTCCTCCTCTGGGCAGCTGGCATCCAGATCCTGGCCCATGTGGGGATCAGAAGTCCAATCCCCCTGCCTCAATTTGGGACATCTCTAAAGGGCTGTCCCAGCTCCTGTAGGACTGGCAAGGCCTCTGTCGTCACTGCCTGGTGGGTGAGCATCTCCCTCTGCCTAATCTGCTTCTCTCATTCCCTCAGAGCTGTTGAGCCTGAGGAGAGCTCTCCTCATAACCCCTGGACCAGTTAGTCCCGCCTGCGCCAGTGTCCTGCAGGGGAGGGGGGCTCCCCTCGCACACAGGCCTCAAGTCCAGCCTTCATGCAGCACTGAGGGGACAACGGTGTGCCAATGCCTTCCTAAGTTCTCACCTTCTGCTTCACACCTGAGGACTTCCACCCTCCAGACGCCTGTCTGGCCTGAGGAAATCACCTGCTTTGTGCACAGCAAAGGCCCTCACTCACTCTCCCCTCCTAGGAACAAAGCAAAGTGTAGATCATAGGAAAGGCTTTTCCTGGGGCATGGAACTATCAGCAAGGAGAACCCAGAATGCCTCCATTACCCTGCAGAGTCCCGTCTCTGCCCTGTGCTGTTCTGTGCCGGGCTGCCCCCCACCCCTGCTTTGTTATGCTTCTTTTCCCACGCCCATCACTGCAGCTTCCTCCTCCTGCTGGGTGATCCCTGCTCCTGACAGCCACCGGACCCCCCCACGTGGCAGACAAAAGACCAAGGAGGCTGCGGTGGACCAGAAGACCCAAAGGATGAACTCCTGCTTTCGCCATCCCCCTCTGCTGCCTGTTGGCCCTGCTGGCTCCCTGGGATCTGTCCCAAGCCAGGGAGCAGCTGGTGGGCATCCATTCCTCCCGAGCACCTCAGTCCTCTGGGCGCCAAAAGTCACATAACTTGGATGAGTGTCAACCTGTCCCTCTAGGGGTACAGCTACTAGACCCTTGTTCTCCATTAGCTGGACTAATATACTTGCAAATTATAATCTTGAGTCCTACCTCTTTTATTGCTTCCCTCTCCCAAATGCATGTGCTCGCTCACTCGCTCTCTCTGTATTTGTTCTTTCCACCCATGCCATCTTCTGAATAAAAGAGGACCTGCCACACCTGAGGAAGACAGGGAATCTTCTCTTCTCACTGCAGAGAGCGCCAACCCCAAGCTTCACCTTGAAGCAAGCCCGGATCAACTCCGCAGGCTCGTGAGCAGGGAGGATTGGCTGACAGGTTTCCAGGAACAGCAGCTGAGACCTGGCTCCCAGCACCGCCCCCGAAGCTGAGGCTCGAACCTGCCCTTTTGTCTCCAGAAGGATCGTCTCCCTTTACGAACACCTTCCAGCTCATTTCATTTTCCCAGACTCATCTCCCGCCCGTTTGCCTTCACAACATGCGCACTCCCAGTAGACAAGAACGATCAGGAAGATGACAGATCTGCTGCCAGGTCCAAAGAGGAAATAAAGCTAAAGATGGCCGCGAACCACAAGAAAGGGGTTGTGATCTCTTCATCAGAATGAATACAAGAGATCACTATTCAGAAAACAAGACGGAATGATGGAGAAGAGCGAGACGGAGAGAAGGTGACCGTGACGATGCGGACGGTCCACACGAGGGTGGCCTGACCCGTACACCTCTGTGTGGAGGGCGCACGGGGCTGCGGAATAAGAGGGCAGTCGAGAAACGGCCGAAGAGACGCTCTAGCTGTTGGAGGTCAGAGGGAAGTAAACGGTTTGGACGTGGCGAGACGGACAGAGCTCCAAATGATTATTTTTCAACCATTCCTGTGTTGATTAAGTTCCCAGGACACAAGTCTTTTTGCCCATGTCACTCAGTACAATCTCATGGTTACACACGTGAATTCTGGAGCCGGATGACCTGGGTTCAAAAACCTGACTCTGCCCCTTATTCCTTGAGTGGCCTTCAGTGAACCACTTCACCTCTGGGTCCCCTCCCCTCACACGTAAGACAATAACTATATTGGCCCTACGGGATACTAAGGATAACATGGAACCCACCTTACAGGATTGCTGGAAGACTGAAGGAATGAAGACATGTAAAGTCCACAGGTGAAGCACTCGGGAGGGTCTGCTGGTATCACACTCAGCTCTCTTACCTGCTCACCGGCCTCCTGAACTGCTTCCTGTTCTGCAGGACGCACCATAATCTTTTTTTCTTTTTTTTTAAGATTTTATTTATTTGACAGAGAGAAACACAGGGAGAGAGGGAACACAAGCAGGGGGAGTAGGAAAGGGAGAAACAGGCTTCCTGCAGAGCAGAGAGCCCAATGCGGGGCTCGATCCCAGGCCCCTGGGATCTGACCTGGGCCGAAGGCAGACACTTAAGGACTGAGCCACCTGGACGCACCATAATCTAATGGGGGCCCAGACCGACCTCCTCTCCCTTCGGGGCAGTGTCTGGAGACACTTCCGATTGTCCCCACTAGGGGGCTGGTGCAGGTCAGGGACATTATTAAACATCCTACAACACACAGGACGGCCCCCACCCCCACCACAAGGAATTGTCAGCCTAAATTGTGGGTAGTGCTGAGTTCGAGAAACCCTGATCCCTTGCAGGAGTCATCAAACGTGTTCTGGGAAGGGCCAGATAAAAAATATTTTTGGCCTTGCAGCCACATGGGCTCTTGTTGCGTCTGTATTCCATTCCTTTGTAGCAGGAAAGCAGCCATGGACCACAGGCAACCAAATGAGTACAACCATGTTCCAATAAAACTTTATTTACAAAAAATAGGTGGCAGGCCAGCTTTGGCTTGAGGATGACAGCCTACTCAACCCTGCATGAATGCCTTCCATGCCTTCCCAAAATACCACCTTCATCATCACCTCCCCTGCTCAAAATATATTCCACAGGCTTCTCATTTTCTGCTAGGTAAAACCCAGACTCTGTGCCTGCAATTCAAAGCATTCTGGCCACTGCCAACCTTTCACTCTTTTCCTCTAGACCTCTCCTATCAAATCCATGGCCCATAGGAACTTGCCATAGGATCCTGCACAGCCTCTAATTGGTCCTTTCCTTCTCACCCGCCCCCTCTCTCAACAGGTGCCTCATGGCAGTGAGAGCAGTTGGGAAGAAGTTACCAATCGTCAAAGGTAACGGACTATCCTGGAGGAAGGCTTTAGCTTTGGAAATAGAGAGGAATAGTGAGGTTTGAGATATTTCTGGGAAGAACCAAGAGGATTTGGAGACTAACAGGGTGTGTGCGAAAGAGAGAGAGCAGAAGGTAATTGTGGGAGGCGGGTCATGGAGAATGACCCCCAAGTATCTCATCTGGGAGACTGAGTGATTGTTGATGCCTTTTAAACAATTCTTCACTCGAGAATTGTGGGAGTTAGAGCAGGTTGTCAGGACAGGTGTGGGTTTCATGTTCAATTCTGGACAAGTTAATTTGAGATACTTGTAGGAATTCCATGAGCAAATATCCAGAAGGCAGTTGGAAATGGAGCCTGAAAGCAAGGAGAGAGAGAGATGCATGCTAGATACAGATTTAGAAAACACAAGCGTACAGATCATGTCTGAGTCTCTGGGAGAGGGGGACATCACCCAGGCAAAACAGACAATCCAGTAACAGAAGGGAATCAAGGACCCCACCAAAACCTCCAGGAAGGGGTAGGAATTGCAGACAAGGCCACTGGGGGGAAAAGCTTCCCTTTCAGAGGCTTAAATGGTTGACCTTTGTCCCAGAGGGCTTTAAAGGGAAAGCTGAAGGCCAAGGTCTCACTTGAGGTTATTTGCAAATTAAGAGACATCAAAAACAAAAACAAAAACAAACCTCTTTTCCCTAGGTGTAGTAACAAAGCAATTTCCAAATGAATTCCTGACTCCTTCAAGAGAACTTGGCTCTGGGTATAAACCTACATTCCATCCAAACTTAAATGTTTCTGAGAGTCTTCGACTGATGTTAATTCTACCTTTGGCTATGAAGACTGGAGGCAGCATTTATTCCTTGAAGGAATCTAAGAAATACACTTCCATTTGCCTCTTTGCACTCTTTCAAAGAGACTCTGGTTTAAAGATCTTGGAAAGTCTTCAGAGTTGCAGTTAATAATTATATGTATATTCGTGTGTCGGCACCAACACGGGATCACGGCTATGAGCAAAGAGGAGGGAGGAATAACTCACTGCGGAAGGAAATCAAGATTCAGCATTACGATGCGGAGCCCAGATGCAACTAACTATATATACAAATACACACATTCTCTTGTCAGTTCAGATGAGGCTAAAATGATTGATTTTGGGAGTAAGGAACATTGGCTGTGACAGTCACTCTTTTGTTAAAATTTCAAGGCTTCGAACGATGGGGTTTATGCAATGTCTACAATCATCAGGGTTACCACTTTCCCAACAGAGAGGTCTTCGGCACTTTATAGGCTGAACTCTAGGAGTAGCAAGGGGTATTGCCCCAATTCTGACTTCAACCTCACCTGTAGGGAACTGGATTTGGGAAAGTAAAATAAGTTTGCCACTATCGCACTCACATAGGGTTATGCGTGTGACGGGGGACGAGTACTGTGGCAAGACAGTTCATTTTGATGTTTGGGACTTGTGTTACCTTCTGATTGACGCCAGGTTTATGCATTCAATCTACTCTTATTTAGCAACTTTTTATCCAGCTGTCAAAGGCATTAGATCTAATCACTGGCACTTTCTTTACAGAACAGTAACCTCTGCCAGGAGATATTTTTTCTCCTTTTCAATGGTGGCAAAAGAGCCAATTAAGCTTCTTCCTGCAGAGGTACAATGGCCTAACAGACAAAACATAAACCTGGCAACTCCATTAAACTTTTGCATTCGTGTCCCCGGAAAAGTGAAATAGGGAAAGATGATGTCAGCCCCCTCCGGGTCTCCAAGGTTCGCCTGCTTTCTCTAAAGCAAGAATAGGTGCGGCCCCTTCCCTCCTGTTTATTTCTTCTCCCTTCCTCCAGAGCACGAGGGGGGCGGGAGGAAGAAGAGAAAAGGAGAGAAGGGGTTAGCCAGGACCATGATTTTCACCAGTAATGGACGAATAATGGCTCATTGCAGGAAGACAGGGAAAATGAGCTAAATTAGAAAACATTTCACCATGCCGGGCCTCAGTATCAAGTTGAGCCAAACTCAATCTAGCACAGCAATTTCCCACCTCCCAACTGTGACTGCTTGTGCTCAGAGCTCCAATTATATCAGCCTGAATGCTTCTCCGAGGACGACCACTTCTCTCGTCCGCCTCCCCCTGCCCCCACCCAAGGCACCGTGGCTCCAAAAGGCAGTTCTGACGGTCAGCGGATCTGGGCTCCGTCCCCTCCTCTAGCTTCCTCGAGCTGCCTCTCTCTCCTCCAGCATCCTTTATTAAAAATGCTAATGCTACCATTTTCTGCCTGGATTCCTGAAAAAACGCAGTAAAAAGGAGCTGAGGCTGGAAGGAAAGACGAGAGCAGAAATGATCAGAACCAGAGGAGTGGCTTTTTATCTGGCTGTCCGTCAGCTGCCGCTCCCAGCCCAGAAAGCAGCGAACGCACAGCAGGGGGAGGGAGGAGAGGCTGCAATTTTTTTTTTCCTTTTAAAATTAAAACCCCCTAAAAAGAGAAAATGCTGTCCTTGTAACTTGGGCAGGGACTCGCAGCTTTTGTTCTCTTTGTCGGAGTGGCAAATTTCGTCTTCTATTTTGGAAGAAGAGAGAGGAAGAGCAATGGCCCGGAAACCCGGGCTACGCCAGGTACCAGAGAAAGACAAGCAGGAAAATGGGCGGGTGCGAATAACCAGAGGGGGAAAAGGCAAATCCAAAGTGACTGTGAGGATGAGGGGGGATGGAAAGCAGTAAGAGGGAAAAAGGGGGGAAAAATTAGGAAGAGCCTGGAATGGATATAAATGAACAGGAAGGGAAAACAGAGGAAGGGCAAAGAACACCGTGCAAGACAAATGAAGAATTATGGTTATTAAAGAATCATGAAAATTCTGAATAGAGAGAACTATCTAGGAACCCCGGGGGGTCGGTGTCACCAGGTATTTCCAGAGTGCTCCATCCAGACCAACTTTACCTAAAGCACGCAGCACGGAGCCCCCCACTGGCCCTCCCCACACCTGCCAGTAAATAAATATCAACATCCCATTTTCAGCCTAGTTTCTTTCTCCTTCTTACGACATTTCCTCGTTATATCCCCCTAAATAACTTCCCTGCCCTTTCCTCTGACATTTATACCACTTAGATATTAACAGATGACGCCACATCCCATTTACGTTGGCTTTATCCAAATTACACGTTGCGTGATTGTTCTTTTCATCTCTCCCTGTAAACTAAACCCTTCACCACGGTAATTAGCCGTGGGGCTCTTCCCCCAAAGCACCTCACTCCTCTGTGCTTCAGGTAATAAAGCGCCTTCCTCAACTCAATCACGAGCATTGGTGAGCAACAATGGCGGCTGGCTGCCCAAGGCTAGGAAGAGAGAGGAGGGGAGAGTGGAGAGGAAATAATGCAGAACCAGGACAGCAAACCCCTAGACTAACTCCTATTACCCATCAGCGGTGTGGCTTGGGCAAGTTGTAAGTTGGGCTGCATTACTGCCAAAGTCCATAATAACTCGGTCAGTCTAAGGCCTGCTCTTCATTAATTCTGCAGCAGAATGTCTGCGGAGGCACGGGGACTTCAGCATCTGACAGTCTTGGGTTCAAATCTTGGCTCTACCGCTTACAAGCTATTTCACCCCGTAGTGATTTACTTGACTCCTCTGATCCTTAGTATTCTCAGAGATAAACCTGAGAAAATAATGCCCCTAACTGGGGACATTGTATGAAGCCCAGACTTGCTGGGCTCTTCATACCCAAAGTGACATAATAATTGTCACAGCTCCTCTAAGTCCAAAGAAATACCTACTAGTTTCCTTTATGGAGTAGTTAGGTCCAAACAACTTAAGTATTATTATTATTTACATCCTAACAATGCAGTGATTGTTTGAAAAAATAATACCCCTATATTGAAAGCAGAAAGTAGGGTATCTCTGCTTCCTCTGATAATTTAAAATATCTAATGGAACCCCTGAAAGATTGCGGTGGTGCCTCACATCCCCCCATGTGCCATTAGGAACCAATCAAGTAAAGGGTAAGTGAGGTCCTTGGCAATCAGAGAGAAATAACAGCTGTTTCTTGTACCGATCAGATCACTCCCCCAGCATTTAAGCTGGGCCTAAAGGAGTGGACTGAAGTCAATCCCAAGAAGACTCATTTGCTTCTCCAGATTACTAAGTAGAGGTTTGGGGGAGCTGAAAGATAACCAGAGAAGTGAGCTCCTGGGTTGAACCCTGTCTTTAGGAAAAATGCATGCCTTGAATTTTGTGAACAAGAGTCAAAAACAAGCTTAGAGAATGAGAACTCTGCATCCAGATTCATTAAGGACCCTTGGATGGGCCCTGTGGCTTCTACCAAGAAAAGGCAGGCTAGATGAGGATCAGAAAGGGTCCTTCTCAACTGTGTAGAATGAAATAACAAAAGAAACTTTCGTCTCCCTTCCTGTCTTTCCAATAAGATTTAGTATCTCTTTTAAGATCATCTTCGTTGCAATCTCTATCATCCGGTATTACCTCGGTGGCAGGTACAGGAAAAGAGAGACACTAAGAAGAACAAGAAAAAATCATTACTTTTCCTTCCTGAAGAATGACCAGAGTGGAACTCTCAACCAGCTGGCCTTATTTGTTCATCAATTCAGTCATCGAGTTAATGCTTACTGAACACCTACCGTATGACTGAGAGATCTAGGCATCGCAAACACAAAAAGATAAAAACAGAGTTAATCAAGGGCACAGTCTGTGTCCTCAAGGAGTTTCCCACCACTGTCCAGTTCAGTGGGAAAACAGACAAGAATGCCAACCGAGCACTGAACTGAGCTCTCATTTGCCCTTGTGCAGGTGCTAGGGAACCCCATGGTAGAGTCTTCTAAACCCACTGTGGCAGAAACTGAGAGCAGAGCAAAAGCAAGAATGTTCTGGGACGTGTTTTTGGACTGCTTGTTAGAGGCAAATAGGAGCAGGGTATTTATCCTTGAATGCTACCCACCCCCACGGCCAAAAGAATCGAGGAGCTCTCCCAGAAACAGTCTCCTTCCAGAAAATCACCTGAGCTAAAGTCTGGCTGCATCCATCTCACGAGTATCACTGGGTGGCCTAACCTCGGTCAGCCTGTCATCTTGCTGTGGTGACTCGCATTAACATCCTGGTTATCAGTGGAGCCACTCAGGACCACCCTGTTTGCAGTCTTTGGGCAACAGCCTTCTCATTCTTCCATTCATCTCAACTCACTCATCATTCATTCATTCATTTCATTCATTCACTAGACTATTTACAGTCAGCCTCCAACTTTTCTATATGTGACTCTCTCGTATCCTATATGATACTCTCTCACATCCTGCACTTTGTAGTTTGATTTATGCCAAGGGTGAATGTTCATAAATCTGAGGGAGATCTCTCACCTTCTCATTCGTGGTTGACCCCCATCAGAGCCTCACCTGGACGGTAACGTGTGTGTGTGTGTGTGTGTGTGTGTGTGTGTGTGTGTGTGTGTGTGTGTGTTGGGGGGAGGCTGAAAAGAAGTGAAGGGCATGGACTCCATTCGCTCTATCATTGTGGATATTCACAGAAGTTAGACCCAGAAGCTTGGAAGGAATGAACAGATACACTCCTCTCCCCTCCTGCCTATCCTCCACCCTCATGGACTGTTTCAAGGTACAAATTTCCACAAGGCCCACCTAGACTACATCCTGTGTGTCCCAAAACTGGCATCTTGTAAGTACAAGTACAAGCTGTGGCCAGCTTACCAATGTGGCACCTGCTGATGCTTTTATACTTTCTGTCTCAGTGATCGCCCCTCAACCCCCTCACTCTGCTCCCCTGGGACTGATCCTTCCTATAAACCCTTAATACCGAAGCTTTGTTTCTAGAGGACTCAGGCCAGGACAGGCCATGTTCTTGAATGTTCTTGAATGAGAAAGTAATAGTATCTCCTTCATATTGTTGATGTGAAGATTAAATGAGGAGATGTAACGTGCTTTGAACAAGCCTAGCACACAATAAACCTGACATGACTGTTGGCTATTATTATCCATCTTCTTTTTTTTCTAGGCACCTAACACAATCTCTGAGACATGGAAGGTCATCGATAAATGTTTTTCAAATGAATGACTCATGAATGTACACTGCTTTAGTGACACTTAAAAGACAAATGACTTAACTCAGAAAAGAACACCATGCCAAATATTAAATATAAATAAGTTGATTTCTCTTTTGTGGATAAAGAGACCTAAGCACCAAGGAACGCGTGGAGAAAATCATGCAGAGGTTTACACAGGATGTGCCTGGACAACCTTGCAGGCAACCATTCACTTATTCACTCAACAAACACATACTCGGTTCTTGATCTGAATGTGGCAGGAAATGCCATAGGGTTATAATGATGAATAAGACATGGGCCTCAACTTGAAGAGCTTGCAAGCTGGAAGAGCAGGGCTGGAAGCAGACTAGCGAACAGAGGATTAGAATGATCAGATCATTGTTTTATGGTGTGAAAGCAACCTCAGAGATACGCACAGCAAGTCCTAGGGTCACAGAAGAAGGCCCCTTTGTAAAAGCTAGGCAGCACCACTTAGCTATCTCAGAGGGGGCTATTATCTGGACACGGACCTAAACACTAAGTAGGGAACGGTCAGACAAGTTTGGGAGTGGGCTAGGGAAGGGAGTAGGGAAAGCCACTCCAGGCACAGCACACCCCACAGGCAAACACTCAGACACGTGGTAAGCACAGCACATGCACAGTTTGGACAACACAGTCAATGTCATTGGGACATAACAATCCAGGCAGAGAGAGACTGGAGTGATAGGACTGACGGGGTTGGCAGGAACCAGGTCAAAAAGAGCTTGCGGGCCACCTTAGGAAGCCCCAAATTCATTCTGTGGGCCCACGGGTTTCCCTGGTGAGTTTTGGGGCAGAGTACAAAATGAATAGCTCCTCCAAGTAGGTCTTTTGGTGACTGGAGAGGATGAGTCTGAGGACAAGTCCTGAAGCTGGGAGCCAGGTGAGAAGTCTATTGTGGTGACACCGGTGAGTAATCACGGGCTTGCCTGAGGCTGGCAGTTTGATAAACGTCATGGTGATGAGGAGGCACTCACTGCTGGAGCCTGCTGGGGCAGCCCTCACCCTCAGCACGAACCCCGGAGATCTGCGCTCACACATTCCCCTCCACCCCTTAAGGATCCATGATGGAGCTCCACCAACACATCTTCCAAAGATAAGACAGGTGAGTCTGGGCAGAGTCCTTGGCCATCAGTGCTGAAACAAGACCCAGGTTCATGCCGAAACCAAAAATCTAGGTCTAAGTAAATGTTTCTGTTAAACATTTCTCCATTCACAGTAGTCACTGAACTTTGAAGGATCAAGAAACTGAAAGTCAGAAATAAACAGGCAAGAGGTAAAGCCAAGATAAAAATCCAGGCTTGTCTGATCAAAGTGGAGGGTCACTCAGTTTCTCCCTTGCTCTCTGTCTTGTATATGCACACGCGCACACACATTTTAACTTTACCGCAGATTCCTCATAGTCATAATGAAGAACATTTTCAGTATCTGGAAGCTCACAGCCCCTGTCTCCCTTCCCAACTCCCATCCCACGGTGCCTTAGATTACCAACCAGAACCTTAACTATGTCCTACATTCTTTATCCCTGGCCCTAGCAAGTTTAATTGCTAAATTGGTCGAAACTGAAAGAATGGGGAAAGGTTTTGCGATAGCATCACCAGCCCTCTCCCTGGGCTTCAGTTCAAAGGAATGGTGGTTCAGGGCCAGAGGAGAGAGGAGCAGACTTAATGCACTTGTATGCTCCGCTCTCTCCCTCCGAAATCCTCTGGTGCACAAGGGCACAGCAGGGGTTGCTGGGAAACAGAGTCTTTGATGATGCGTTCTCCCTGCTGTGAAGACTAATGACTTCAAAGAGGGCATCCTGCCACGCTAGGGGCTTGCGTGGAAAATCTGACTGCAGTGTAATTAGGAAGAGGCTTGAGTGTAGTCTTCTATGTCCAACAGCACCCTCCTCTGCCTGCTAGAAAACACAATTTGGGGAAGGGAGAGACAAAGATTTTTGAAGAGCCGGGTGTGTCTTCAGGATGGCTGCTTTGAAGCTGATAAAGAAGGGGGGAAAAGTTAAAACCAAACCAAACCAAACCAACCCAACCAAACAAACAAACCTCAGCCTGGGCAGTAATTAATAGAAGCAAGACCTCCCTCCTGAAAACCATCCCCCCAGCAGGTATCATGATGCCTGATGCTGATTCCCATGTGTTAGATAATCTCGCTTTTCAGGAATCTCACTGACCTCTCAGCACCTTATGAGGTGGGTACTATTATTATCATCCTCGTTTTACAGGAAGGGAAGTTACAGCACAGACAGCTTACATAATTTGCCCAAGGGAAGAGGGTAAGGACTCAGGGGTTCTGTTGTACAGTCCTAACGAATACATTCGATGGACTCAGCTCTTCATGTATTTAAGGACTTAGTAGCCAGTTCTTCATGTATTTTTTTTTTAAAGATTTTATTTATTTATTTGACAGGGAGAGAGAGAGATCATAACTAGGCAGAGATGGATAAATGCAATCCAGGAGCAGAGACCATGGTCTAGAGAGAGAAGGGGAAGCAGGCTCCCCGCTAAGCAGAGAGCCCAATGCAGGGCTCGATCCCAGGACCCTGAGATCATGACCTGAGCTGAAGGCAGAGGCTTAATCCACTGAGCCACCCAGGTGCCCCAGTTCTTCATGTATTTAAGATCCTAATGGACTGACCTCATAGGACTTGTGAAGACTGAAAAGGGTGTTTGGTAAAGAGGAAGTTCTTAGTGGAAGTGATGTGCTGTGAGCGGTCTCAGGACCACCCCTCCTTCCTGTCCCCAACATAAATATCTTCCCTGTTATTCCATTTCTCATAACACTTGAAATCCCACCAGTAGCTATTCCATTTTTATTGAGCAGCTGCCATATGCAAGAAACCGTGTACTTAAGAATGAGACTCAAAATTAAGCCTTTGCTCCAAAGGTCTGACGGTGTACAAGGGGTGGATAGAAGTAACAAGGCACACTGTGACAACTGCCACAAGGTCTGAGGCAGCCCAAAGGAGGAGGAGACAGCTTGCAATTGGGGAATGAGGGAAGACTTTATGGAGGAGCAGGGATTTGGGCAGGGCCTTGGAGAACAGATAGAATTAACTGCAAGGGTAATGGAGGGAGTAACTGGAGAGGAAGAAGTGTCCTGAGTAAAAGTAGGGAGGGTGTCAAGTAAAAAGTAAGGATGGTCAGGAGGCAAGCAGTTCAACCAGGCTAGAAACAAATGCGTGGGCCTTGAGGGCTGGGAGGGCCTTATCCTGAGAGGCCACACGGTAGCTACACTTGCCCTCATCCATCACACTGAGAGCCAGGACACAGGCTCAGACTGTTGGGATCATTCCATCTGCTGCCATTCATTCCTACCATGTGCTCTTAAGCACATTATTGGGCCCTTTGTGCCATAGTTTCCATGTCTGCATCATGTGTGGAAGGAATGATATCAACACTCACAGAGCATTTACAAATAATGCCTTCACACAGAAAGCACTAAGTGAATATTACTCATTATTATTTAAACGAGATATTAGATATAGTACTTTAGGATGTGATGACGTCATGAAATACAAGGCATTGTTCACGCCCTGGTGAGATTTCCATTCTAACGGTAGGTTATTCTTTCTTTTCTTTCCTTCTTTTTTAAGATTTTACTTCTCTATTTGACACACAGAGAGAAAGAGAGCACAAGCAGGGGGAGCTGCAGGCAGAGGGAGAGGGAGAAGCGGACTTCCTGCCGAGTGGGGAGCCCGATGTGGGGCTCGATCCCAGGACTCTGGAATCATGACCTGAGCTAAAGGCAGGTGTTTAATGACTCGGCCACCCAGACACCCTGTGGTAGGTTATTCTAAACCCAACTACCCAAGCTGATATTAAGATCACATCATTTGGTGACAGTCCAAAGAATACACAGGAGGTCACATCCAATGCAAAACTCAATGCCATCACTTACTAAGAGCTCATATATTTTCTTTAACATTATTGAGTACAACATATTTTATTTATGTTTTCTCATAAACCTTACATCAACTCTATGAAGTAGATACTATTATTTTTATTTTTACTGATGATGAAGTTGAGGTTCAAAAACATTATGAAGTCAGCCCAAAATACAGTGCTTTTAAATAGAAGAAATAAGGGGCGCCTGGGTGGCTCAGTGAGTTAAAGCCTCTGCCTTCGGCTCAGGTCATGATCTCAGGGTACTGGGATCGAGCCCCATGTTAGGCTCTCTGCTCAGCAGGGAGCCTGCTTCCCCACGCCCCCCCACCCCCGTCTGCCTCTCTGCCTACTTGTGATCTCTCTGTGTCAAATAAATAAATAAAATCTTAAAAAAATAAATAAATAGAAGAAATAAGATTTGAGTCCAAATCTCAGGCCAACAATATGCTCTTCCCACTGTGCTCTGCTGCCCCCTGTACAGATAAAAATGTGAGCAGGTGAACATCAATCCTCTTGGAAGTGAGGAATCCAGAGCCTCCCAGTTCAGATGAAATGGCTTGACCAAGGTTATTATTAAGTGAAGTCCAACTAATGATACTCAAGCTAATCCCTGGAAAGAAAACCTCTGAACATATTCCAGATGACCTTTATCCTAGGCCAAGTAGCTTGGAGACGATGGATGGCTCCATCCCTCAAACATGAAGATGCCACTCCTGGCCCTTTGGGGAAAAGTTCTGAAACCTTTGCTAACAACTAGGACCTACCTAGGAGTTTTATTCTCCCATGATTGTGTTGGTAGATGGGTAAATGCAATCCAGGAGCAGGGACCATGATGTAGGCTATGCCATGCCCCCTGCTACAGTAATGCGTCATACTGACTTGAACACACAGCCATGGTTTCACACTGGCCATGGCACAGAGCTAGTTGGTAGCAGACACCTGCCCCCTACAGATAGTTACCAGCCCGGGACCCCTAGGATGTGTCTGAGTGCTTTTTTCCAACTTGAATTGGGCAGCAGCCAATGACATTTACTGTGTTTAGGACCCCAGTGAGGTCCCTCTAGTGGCTTGTCACTTTCTGTACATCATTCTGAAACAGATGCTTAACTACAGACTACATACTCGTCATTGTTTTAATCCAGGCTTCAACTGGTGGATCCCCTACTCCCCAGAGCCTTGAGACTGAACTGTGGCTTCTCTCTGGCTTCCATTTCATTTAGAGACTCTCTAGCCCTTGATGGAATTAGACACAAGAAAGTTCTTTTTAGGAACCCTAAGAGTCTCTTTTCTTGCCTCTGAGACTCTCCATATTGCTGTAATAATAGTCAAGAGATTCACCTGTAAAATGGGGCCATTAGTAATTTCTATTTCATAGCAGTGAAATGAGACATGTGTTGGTACATGAAAAATACTGAGAAGAGTGGCTGGTGCATCACAAGGGCTATCTAAGTGTCAGTTATTATTATTACTAATATTAATATCAATACTGTAGTAATCTACAGTACTTGAAGGGTACAGTGTGGGGAGCACTATAATACCAGGCTTGCAAAGTACTGTGGCTCAATACACTGATGTTAACTCTACTCCAGGTAGGCTTTCAGTGTAGTCTGTGTTCCCATTTTTTTCCTATCCCACAATGGTGAGCTCTCACCCCCATTTAAAGTCACCCTTCCGTGGGGAGAAGATATTCGCAAATGCCACTACAGACAAAGGGCTGATATCCAAGATCTATAAAGAACTCCTCAAACTCAATACCCAAAAAGCAGATAATCACATCAAAAAATGGGCAGAAGACATGAACAGACACTTCTTCAAAGAAGACATACAAATGGCTAGCAGAAACATGAAAAAATGTTCATCATCATTAGCCATCAGGGAAATTCAAATCAAAACCACATTGAGATACCACCTTGCACCAGTTAGAATGGCAAAGATTAACAAGACAAGAAACAACAAATGTAGGAGAGGTTGTGGAGAAAGGGGAATCCTCTTGCACTGTTGGTGGGAATGCAAGTTGGTGCAGCCATTTTGGAAAGCAGCGTGGAGATTCCTTAATTAGTTAAAAATAGAGCTACCCTATGACCCTGCAATTGCACTACTAGGTATTTACCCCAAAGATACAGATGTAGTGAAAAAAAGGGCCATATGTGCCCCAATGTTCATAGCGATGCCCACAATTGCCAACCTCTGGAAAGAGCCAAGATGCCCTTCAACAGACGAATGGGTAAAGATGTGGTCAATATATACAATGGAATATTACTCAGCCATCAGAAAGGATGAATACTCAACTTTTGTATCAACCTGGATGGGACTGGGGGAGATTATGCTGAGTGAAATAAGTCAAGCAGAGAAAGTCAATTATCATATGCTTTCACTTACTTGTGGAGCATAAGGAATAACATGGAGAACATGAGGAGAAGGAAAAGATCAGTGAATTGGGGGAAACTGGAGTGGGAGATGAACCATGAGAGACTGTGGACTCTGAGAAACAAACTGAGGGTTTTGGAGGGGATGGCGGTGGGGGGATGGGTGAGCCTGGTGGTAGGCATTAAGGAGGGCACGTATTGCATGGAATACCGGGTATGGTACGTAAACAGTGAATTTTGGAACACTAAAAAAAATAAAGTCACCCTTCTCCTGTGGCTATAAACAAGGGAGTCCCTGCTGTGCGTCAGGATGGGAGGAAGTCCATGCTGAGAACTGTGGTCTGGACAACCCCACGGAATCCTCCACCGCAGGGCTAATTAGGCTTGCCTGGCACCCAGTCTTTGAGCAGCTGTCCAAGGTGCTGCACAACTGAAATCTGAGACTCTCCTACATCCGAGGGTCTTAGGTCCAAAGGGCAACTTTGACTAGAAAGCTTGGTTCAGGCCATATCTCCCCAGGCAAATGATGCTACTCTTGGTGTGGAAAACCTTGGGGAAGGTTAATAAGCTTGGTGGAAAGAAGACTATAAGGAGGAAAAAAAATTATCCCAATTGTTGAGCTACATCATGGTTTAATAAGAGCCTAGATGTTGGGATCAGACACTAAGAAAAGGTTCTGTTCATGACTCTGTGACTCCGGTCACCATATGACCGAGCCTCAAATAAAAATAGGCATCATTCTCATTATACATACATATGTATATGTATATGTGGGTGTGTGTGTGGGCGTGTGTCTGTTCGTTCTCATTATACATACATATGTATGTGTGTGCGCACGTGTGTCTATGTATAAAGCAGAGCAAGAGCTATAACACTGTGAAAAGATTTTCGTTAAAAAAATTATACTTAAACAAATAAAATGAAAGGTCAGAATGAGTTCCCTCCAGGGAATGGTACTTCAGGTGGCTTAGATTTTCTTCTTTTTACTGTTGTGTGTGTTTTCCCCTAAATTTTCTTACTAATTATATGCATTTCTTTTATTAAAAGGAAAAAATAAAGTAAAAAACAAATGTGTAGTGACAAAACGTCTGCTCTCCAATTTCCAAAATTATATGAAATTAAAATTTCAAAAAGATAATTACAGCATGAATGTTTGAACAAGAATCCAAAATACTTAATCTAGGAAGAATACGCCTTAAGATTATTTTTACTAAAATTGTTTTCACAGAAACCATACATAGAATAAACACTATTAACTACTCACCTCTTAATCAGTTCCTAGGATTTTTATCAAGATTAGTGCTATTAAAAAAAAAAAAAAAAGACTGAGTCCAGCATCACATACTTAATAAATGACAGCTATTAATCAGCATTATATGAGGGATTGCTCAAAGTCTTCAGTGACATTGAAGTTGTATGGTATTAAATACTGTGCTAAATGTGAAGTCTGCTGTTTGCAGTTCACCCAGCCCTTTGCTACCCAGACTTACAGAGATGTTTTGTTAGAATTCGACCTGCACGCTAGACCCTTGAACCACTTTCTTCTCTCCCCCAAAATCAGGTTAAAATTGAGGGTTTAGTGAGACATGAAGAATGACTTCCCCAGGGAGAAAGTTTTAAGAAAAAGAATATACCCCAAAGATACCTTTAAAGTTTCCTTCCTTATTTTTTGTCTCCAAATTTTGTGATTATAAAAGTAATACATGCTTATTGTTAAATTACGAGAGAGAACAAAAATATATACAGAATTGAGAGGAACGGGGGGGGAAGCAAAATTTTCGATGCATAGCAAAACAATTTGGGAGGACATGTGCCAAAACAACAATGGTAGTTTTCTCTGAGCATGGGATAATGAGCGGATTTTTTTTTCTATTTTAAAGAAAAAAAAGATAAATAGCCAAGATCTCCAAAGCCAGGGAAAATGACAGTACTCTCAGACCTAGTATTCTTAGACCTAAACGCAAGGAAGCTGAAGGTCCAGTGAGCATTCCTAGTGGAAAATATCCATGCATTCAGTAGAATATATAAATTCAGGACACTATCTGGAAAGCATGGGCAAGACATAAAACATTCATTTCTATAAAATTGAAACAATTTATCTTCCATTCTTGAGCAGATGGGAGGGTAAATTGAGGTTGATTTTTTTTCACCCTGGTGGTCATGTTGGAGGAAATATGAGTGTTCCCGCCTCCGGCACTGTTTAAAATAAGTCTCCTGGTGCCGTGACTGGACTAGTCAGAGAGAACACTGTGGTAGCTTCACCCTCCTCCAGGAGCTAGGCAGTACATAGGGGGGCTGCAGATGCCTGTCACTTGTGGAAAGGTGGGGTGAGGAGGACCCTTGGTCCCGGGGGGAGGATACAGAGAAGCCGGTGGGGACCACAGAACGTCCAGCTCTCATCTACCAATAAGAAAGTAATTGACTTCAGAGTGTTACATGCTCTTCATGTTGCACGCTCTTTGAAATCTCTATTTACCTGACTGACTTAGCTCCAATACCCGCCCATCACTGTCAAGCTTGGCCACCAGCTCTGTGACCTTAAGCAAGTTTCTTCACCTCTCTGGTCCTTAATTTCCCGACCAATAAAATGCAAGGATCCTTGAGGATGCACTCAGCCACAGCCTACAAACCTGTTCTTATTTTCATCGCAGTGCTGAGAGGGTGCCCCCCCACCCCGAGGGGTCTGGGGAATCTGTGTCCAGCTCAAGGAGGGTTCTTAAGTCTGGCTACGCTTCAGAATCATTTGGGGGAAACATTTGTGGGTACAGATTCTGGACCCTCTCCCAGACCTGCGAAATTAAAATTTCCAGAGGTAGAAATCAAAAATCCATATTTTAAGTAAGCTCCCCAAATGATTCTCAAGCATCTGCTTCACACACAGGCATCAGGGAGTCAATTACTAATGGCATATTTTGCTCTTGTATCACCTCGAATAACCAAGAAGGTTACAGTTGCCTCTAAGAGGGGAGCAAAGGGCATCACCTAAAATGACCACAGTCGGGGTCAGCACAGCTTATTAAATGCCTCCATGCAAATTAGGAAAAGGTGCCCATCTGGACCAACATAGCCTTTGTCTCAGGGTTTGCTTGCCTTGCAGAGCATAGGCTACGTTTTAGCCCTCAGTTGCTCTCCTAGCCAGAAGTCTGTCTATAATGTACGAGGTCCACCACTGTACTCAGCTGACTGACCACACACCTTTTGTGAAAATGGGTCAAGTCAACATGTTTGCACTTGAGAAAATCCCTGAGGATGAGGTGCAGAGTCTCCCAAGCCAAGCTGGGGACCTGATCCCCTTAACGCCTGTCTGAAAAGTCCCAGTGGGTGGTGCTCCACATGCAACTGCTCAGTTCCTGCCTGCTCGTCCAGGGAGGGGTCAGTCCTCCTTCCACAGGACGACAGTTCAGCTGGCATCAGGTTACAGCGGGGCTTTAAAGAGAGAGGGAACTAGGAACTCTAGACTTAATTCTAAGAGTGAAGACGAGGATCTGTCTCACATTGGAATGGGGGGGGAGAAAGGAGAGCCACCTTGCCACTGACTCCTGGGAGAAAAGGTGAAAATGGAAGCAAAGAAGCAAGGAGGGGAGAAAACAAGAATGACTAAGGGGCCAAATAAATACAGTGGGAACCCTTGTTAGGAATATGCGAGTAAGTTAAGAGTAATTAGAGTGACACATGCACACGCACAGAAACAGAGAAAAGGAGAACAAAAAAAGAGCTAATGGGAAGATAATCCCATTTGTGCAAGGCACGGCAATGACAGGCACTGGCACAGACAATGCCGACGGGGCTGGCGGGCAGCGGCGGGGGCACCCAGAGACAAAAAGAGCAGTGCCAGGCTGGCCTGCAAATCTTGTCTGAGGGGTTAGGGGAAGGCGACTGGGGCATCGGTGACACAGAAATGAGCGACACGTGGGTGGGAAAATAAAAGCCAGACAATGAGCTAGAAATGGACAGAGAGAAGTCGGGAAATGTCATATGTCACCCAGGACTATCTGACTCCAGCTGAGTCACTTCTGAAGAGACTCTGGGCAGGTCAGAGGAGGCCAAACACTGCCCAAGACGGGGACTTGGGATCACAGATGCATCCCAGCATTGCAGTCACTGCCCTCCAGTGGCTGGACGTTTGCCCTGGGATTGTCGGAGAGCTGAAAGGAGGGCTTTGCTCACTTGTAGAGGGGCGGGCGAGGACGGGTTTGGGGTTCCTTTTGAGTCATCTGGGGAGTCTGGTTTCTGCTAAATACCTAGAACCCAGAGGCAGACGCAGCCTCTCCACTGGGCTCTGGTCTTTGTACTGAGAGTTATCTCCAGGGAAATGGCCCGAATGGCATCATTCAGACAGGCCCAAATAAAATTACTGCCATCAAGGACTTATTTTGAGCACAACAGAGGGGCTGAGGCCAACCCGGACAGACACCGCCCCGCTCTTGACTTGAAAAGGAAACTGGATTCTACGGAGTGGGACATTTGCTCCTTATATGGATTGAGAATCCCCAGGCAGTCCGTCCAGGGAGGGGGCAGCAGGGAGGAGAGGTAGAAATAGAAGAACAGAACAGGAAGCACCTGGCACAATGGAAGGGACAGATTAAGGCGGCGTGGGCTGTGTGACAGAGAAACAGTACGCGTGCGCATCTGCACGCATGCGCACACGTGGAATTATCTGGGGATACCGGGGTAAGCGTGTTGTCTCCTGAGTAGGCAGCGAGAGAAGGTTCTGATTCCTGCAACAGCCTCGAAAGCCACAGAGAAACACCTGTTCGTTTCCCATAGCCAGCTCTTCCTGTCTCATGAATTATCACTTGATCACCACCCTTCAGCACCGAAATCTAGTGATATGGGAGAGTCCATTAGTGGGAAATCTCCTCGGTGTTGCCCTCTGTACCTGAGATGCCAGAATAAGAAATCAGACTATTATTTAGAGAGAATCTTCAAATGCACAAGTTTTGTGGAATGTGGTGTTCTGCAAAATGTAGCTAGAAGCCCCTGGGGCACACTTTTATTTTAACAACCAAAAACTTCTGATAGCCTTTCTTAATAACCTCCAAAAGAGCTAAATAATTTTTTTTCTCCTCTAATATGTTCATGCAAATCAATCTCTCTTGCCTCCTCCACCCTCATTTATTGTTTCATTTGTTGTTAGAATTTTCAGTTCATACTTATTGTCAAACAAATACTAGACATATGCTCTAATAGTCCCTGTCTGTATCTAAAAAGCCACAGGGATAACAGGCTGAGCAGTTCCTAGTGACTTCATGGCAGGTTAGACAGAAGACCTTGTAAAGCCCCATGCTGGGGTAGGACCCTTTTATATCCTAAGTCCTCTGTGTGACAACTGTGTCACCAGTGATGCTGTGGCAGGAAATGATTGATTTTGGTGCTAACCTTGAAGACCAAAAATATAATCTCAAATATCCCGTGTTCTTTTAATAACTCATTAGAAATCTGTTATCTGTGACTTTGTTTAAATCTTTTTGAAGTTTTTTTGTTTTGTTTTGTTTTACTTTTAGTGAAGAGGAGCTTCTTGTGTACTGAGTTAAATAATTTTACAACTAGTGACCTGATCCTGTTACCTGGGTTCACAACAGTGACTGGCTTCACCTCCCAGATCCACTCATGCATTTCTCAACATGGGCATTTTTGGCAGAACCAGAGTCACCCAAAAATGGTTGCAACCCCCATGACTCACATGCCTTACACACATGGTCCCCAATTCTGTCATTCTTTGCTGTTTGGTCTTAAAAACTTTTATCTACAGAATAATTTTAGGACTTTGTTTTACTTACAGAATCCAGATAAATATGAATTTAGATAGTCTCAAGAGGTTTTGAGTGGGTTTTTTGTTTTCTTTTTAGGGTTATTTTAATTTATTTAACTTTTTAAAAAGATTTTCTTTATTGGGGCGCCTGGGTGGCTCAGTTGTTAAGCATCTGCCTTCAGCCCAGGTCAGATCCCAGGGACCTGGGATCGAGCCCCGCATCGGGCTCTCTGCTCTGCAGGAAGCCTGCTTCTCCCGCTACCATTCCCTCTGCTTGTGTTCCCTCTCTCGCTGTGTTTCTCTCTGTCAAATAAATAAAATCTTTAAAAAAAAAAAAAAA
>CM053618.1:41196458-41221088 GCA_028646535.1 Procyon lotor | reverse complement strand
GGGGCGCCTGGGTGGCTCAGTTGTTAAGCATCTGCCTTCAGCCCAGGTCAGATCCCAGGGACCTGGGATCGAGCCCCGCATCGGGCTCTCTGCTCTGCAGGAAGCCTGCTTCTCCCGCTACCATTCCCTCTGCTTGTGTTCCCTCTCTCGCTGTGTTTCTCTCTGTCAAATAAATAAAATCTTTAAAAAAAAAAAAAAAAAAAAAAAAAAAAGATTTTCTTTATTTATGAGAGGGAGAGAGAGAGATCACGAGCAGAGCAGAGGGGTAGACAGAGTAGTAGACTCCTCACTGAGCAGGGAGCCCAATGCAGGACTCATTCCCAGAACCCGGGTATCATGACCTTAGCTGAAGGCAGATGCTTAACTGAATAAGCCACCCAAGTGCCCTATTTTATTTGAAGGATCCCGAATGATAATGTACAGTCAGGGACTATTTCACCAAATACATAGACACCTTGGAACTCCTCCCTCCTGTTAATTTTAGGAGCACCTACGTGGAATTTTAGCATCCAAGGCCTTAGAAAGCAAGAGCTCCTCAAGAGTTAGTCTTTTTTTTTTTTTTTTTAAGATTTTATTTATTTATTTGACAGAGAGAGAGAGAGATCACAAGCAGGCAGAGAGGCAGGCAGAGAGAGAGGGGGGAAGCAGGCCCCCTGCTGAGCAGAGAGCCCGGTGTGGGGCTCCATCCCAGGACCCTGAGATCACGACCTGAGCGGAAGGCAGAGGCTTTAACCCACTGAGCCACCCAGGCGCCCCTCAAGAGCTAGTCTTTACTCACTTTATCAGCCTCTTCTCCTGGCCCTGTAAACTGCACTCTAAGCTACACTGGGCTATTTATTTGCTAGTCCTAGAGAAGTCATGCTTCTTATGTCTCCAGGCCTTGGCACATGCTGTTCCCCTTGCTTAGATTTCCTTGGTCAGCCATTGAACAGAACAATTGAAAATCTAACTTCTCCACAACATCCCATTCTAGGTTCTTAGACGTCACCTAAGTCACCCCTTGGACTGTAATCACATAGACCTTTCTTTTAAAAGATTTTAGAATTCATTATCATTTTTTCATTATGTGCCCATTATCTATCTAGACTGTTCTTCCAGAGCAGAGACCACATCTTCTTATAATTAGCCATCTAGTTTATCCTGGTACAGTAGGATATCAAGTGAGTATTTGCTGAAAACAAACGAGTGAGCACATAAACAACGGCGTGCAGGGCTGAGAGGACCCACACAAATACACCTGCTCCCTCACGCACGTGCACAGACCACGCATGCGCATACCACATACTCATACGCAGCACGCACATGCGCACAAAGGCGCACACGTGCACACGCGTCTCGGGAAACTGGCGCGCCAGGCAGAGGCTGGGTAAAGTTGCAGGTGTAATTTTTTGTATTAATGTCCTTAATCAATTTTCTTCCTTGTCTGAAAGTCATGAATGCTTATTGCTACTTTTCTCCTCATACATTAACCTAGATTTTTCACAGGGGAATTCATTTTAAATATCACTGGCCTGGGATTTGCTTGTTCTACTTCAAAAGAATGTTCAGCTATTTTTATGGAGGTGATACAAGGATATTAAGTGAAAAATGTAAATACACACACATGCTGCTTCCCTCACCTTCTGGAACATTAACTATTCAGGAAAATCAGGCCTGCCATTGATTTTTCCTTAATACCCCAATACGTATCATTAGTTGGCAATCTGTCAGGCAGGTTTCAACTCAAGTGACAGACTTCACGTTCAAATCAATTTCGATTAATTTTGTAAGAATCATTTAGAGAAACGTGGCATCAGACCCCTGACTTAAATCAAGATGTATGGCATCCTCCACTTCTCATTTATCTTGTCATTTTATGGGGAAAATGCAGTCTTTTGTCTGGCATTTTTTTTATATACATATAAACCCATGCGGCTTATCACTCGTGGTTCCATTATCCCCAAGATAGTCACTTTTTTCCCTCCTAACAGTTGCTCCATTATTTTATTAGTGTCCAAAACGAGACCTCGCAGACAGTGATGATCAGAGAATAATGGAAATTAGAGATGGAAATGACAGATTAGGTCTCCTTGTCTGTTTCCTGGGGCTAATGTTCCTGTCAGTCTGCAACTCGGTGCTTTAGCCTGTCTTACTTAAATGACACCAACATGGGGCCTCTACCGAGTCCCTGGAGGCTCTTGTCTACAACCTAAGACTGCCTCTACAACGCAGCCAGAGGGGATGACGAACCCTTGTGCAATTACCATGTGAAGCCAGGCCCGTCCTCGCATGATCTGTCTGCAAAGCGAAGGATGTGGAGGCTTGAGCGATTAGCCACCAAATCCAATCACTGCAGAGGGCCAGCCTGGCTCATCCAGGGCAAAAAGCAAAATGATATTTTGTCGTTGTTTTCTTCAACAGCAAGTTTGCAGGCTAAGAGATAGCTGGTTATCCATCACCCTTTACAACATTTTACTCAGTAAGAAGCATAGCCAACCAAGACGCTCGGCCATCACATAGGCTAAAATCCTGGCTCCACATCTTCGATGCAAACGTTTCAGGAGTCAGAGAGGGAGGGGATTAAGGTGACTCCACACAGCAAACGGTCCTCTGTATTGGTACCCCACCTGATATCTATTAGCCAAGCCCTCGGCCCTTCCCACCCTGTCTTTCAACAACACACAGCCTCATGTGTATTTATACCCTTCTACAAACACCTTCCTCCAAATCCAGGGGAATGCCTCTCTGATGCGATCGCAAGTTCAACAGAAACATAGCAATCTTTCATTTTCACCAACAGAAAAATCTCATGGCATTTTGACTTCCTCAAGTTTTCTGACCTGTGACTCAGATTTCCTTCCCCTAACTTCATCCTCTCTTGTCCTTATTCCTCAACCTCAACCCGTTCCAGAACATTTGCCCTCTTCTAACGTCGATGGGCATCTATCATGCCTTGACTTAGTCATCAGCTGACCAGTTCTCCGAGTTGAGTCCTTCTATCCTTCATCATAAATCACTCCCTTGGGCTCTTCAATCATTTTTATTGCTCTTCTCCAAACTCTCACCCATTTGTCTCCATATTTACTGCTGTGAGAGTCCAGAACTACACTCACTATTCTAGGCTCGGTCTCATCAGAATCCTACAAAGGGGGCAGATCATCGACCTCGGGGATAGCAGTCCTCCATGGCAATATATGAAATGAAGGCGGTGCCTTTTTTTTCCACCTTGTCAGGCTGCAAACACATTTCCACCCTGCACAAAAGCAATCACTGTCAGATGGTTTGTGCCTTGATTTCTTTCTAGTGTTCCCCGTTCCATCAACTCCTATTATTAGTTCGTGTTTATTGATCCCTTTCTCTTTCCACCCTGCTCCACGAGCGAGCCAATGTGGAAAGCAAGCTCTCAGCACCCAAAACACAGTAGAAAGTTGCCTCTAAAAAGTGAAGGACGAAGCACAGTGCTGACGGTTGGGCGGCAACATGAATGATCTTTGTGCCACTGAATCGTACACTTCAAAATGATTAAAATGGTCAATTTCACGGGATGTAGATTTTATCACAATAATTCTTTTTAATGTAAAAAAAATTAAAAGGACAAGACAAGATAAGGGAATTCTTATCCCAGTCACGTGTGCTGGGGGGAAAGCAAAGGTCTCAGGGAGAAAGCGTGACTGGGGACCTAGCAGAAGTGCTGTGACTCATCAAGGAGCAGTCCCGCACGTCACCCTTGCTGACTGAGGTGGGGAAATTACGTTTCTCCTCATGTCGGTCTCTCAAAGCTCCTTGAGCTCTGGGAGAGCCACACAGGAGTCTGCGTGGCTTTGTGCCTCTCCAACAAAATCCTCAGCTAAGTTCTGCCTGTGGAATCCTGGTGGCTGGCGGTGGAATGAAAAAGAAGACAGGGACAGCTTGATTTTTCAGATCCCAGCTGGAGGCTGTGGGGCTGCAAGTCAGAGGCATCATCTCTGAACTCGTAAATGGAGAAAAAGATGACATGGACGTCACTGGGATGGTATAAACATGGAAATGCACGGTGACATTTTTACCCATTTGCGATTCAGAATATAAGCACCCGTTAGCTGGGTTCCCCTGCGCGCTATCACTCTGCATCTCGTCTGCGCCACGAAGGGTGACATCTGGGAACTGGCTCACTTGCCATCCCCTGCACTTACCCCTGGTTTGTGCCCCATTCATTCCGAATGCAAAGGTGCTTGTGTACCGGATCCTTCATGTAACCTTCGTAGCAGAGGCATTCCCCTTAGGAGCAGGGCAGGAAGAAGAAACATGAAGCAATTGATTAACACGTCTGTTTGAGAAAATGAATATGAAATGATCAGACTAAATTCCGACTCTAATAGTGGTGTGGATGAAACAATAAATCCCGTTATGTCACACATCCCAGTCTCTACTGCCCACATGAATGAACACATCGTCAATCTCTCCATTTTCTACTATGGGCTGAGTTTCCCTAGTGGAGGAACCCAACATTTACGAAGAGCCTACTATATGTGCTCCCTAAAAACAAAGACCAAGAACTCTTTGAGGAAAAGGGCTTTTTAATCCTTATTTTCTCAGTGCCTAGTCTCCTGCAAGGCACCTGTTAGGTGAGCAATGAGTGTTTAAAGAGCACCTACGTGACTTATTTCATCAAATATTTCTAAGAAACTTGAAAAGTAGGTATTATTAGCTATGCTATGCTGATAGGGGAAACCAAGGCTCAGAAAAATGAAGGGATCTGGAGACAGCTTAAAAAGAGCAGTTACTATTTGAATCTACGACTCTATGACTTTATTCTCACCACACCATGCTGTTAGCCCACAGAACCACCACACGGTTAGAGGAGGTCACTTACACCTATTAGGGTTTTATAGGAACTCTGGGTTTTTGTTTTTAAATGAAAATAGCTAATGATTTTGGAGCTGATAAACAGAAGAACCATCCACAAGTCTCTACTTATATTACTATGCTTCATAACCACTAGTTACTCCATTAGTACACCAAGAGATTCACAACTCCTCTGGAATCGTATGCAAAACTGTATACGTGTGTATGTGTGTCTTCTCATGGTTGGATTCCATGACATTCTTCTGATTTACAAGCAAACTCGTGACCTCCAAAGATTAAGAATCATTGCCCTCCTTGGTGCTGATCTTGAAAAAAATACTCCCGCTCCCTTATAATTTGTTATGTAACGTTATGTATCCCTAAACTGCTGAGACCAGTCCCACTAGAGCACTGGTGTTAACTCTTTCACTGGCTGGTTAATTCGTAAGTCGTAAAAGAACAGGGTGTGACTTCCTATTATCTGTAAATCACAAACGTGGCTTACCCTAAGAAGATGAGGGGCATGCAGTTTCTTCATCTCTGAGCAAGAGACACTTAAAAAAAGGATACACCTAGAATAATAACTTTGAGGGCTATTTTCTTTTTTCAAAGACAAAAACCAATAAAAAGGAAGCAAAGGGGTCCCATAGTTATGAGGGAAGGGATTGAGTAGGTTCTAAAGCAATGAGTTTTTGTTAGGATCTAAGCTTAACCATTTCTTCCAAGATGGACCTCTAGGGTACTCCCCACTATCAGAGAATGCTCATTTTCTTCCCTCCACACCTGCTTAGCTCAAGGTGCTGAGGAATGAAGCGAAAAGCAGCAACTTCTTAGTCTGTGGGAGCTCTAAACAGCGTATGAGGTCAGTATGGGACAGTAAGGGACACTCAAGCCTCACATGAGCTAGTTACTCCATGGGCTCAAATTAATTGGCTTCAAGGGGTGCTGAGCTGTATTTAGCAATTGTCAGGGAGCTAGGGGTGCGATCAGGAAAACAAAGCTTGAAATTAGGGAGATGATAATAAAGCTTTCAGATGAAGGATGTTTCTCTGGGGGAAGGAAAGATAAAGAAGGCAAGTACCAGAGGCCCATAAAAGAAGGAAATCACCAAGGAGCCAGGCCTCCTATCTTACCAATTTCAAGGAAAGCAGAGGTTCAAGACTATAAGCTACACAAGGGCAGGAACGAGGTTCGCTTTTCTGCATGAGTAGTGATTTTGCACATAGTGTGTAATGGAAAATTAATTAAAATTTTGCCCTACATTTATAGATAACACCACTACCCCCACTCTCAAGATAGAGAGATCGAAGGCAATTAATGGGTCGAGGGCACAGACATCCTTCTCCCTTCAGAAGATCATCTCCCAATTGTCCTTCTGCGACATTAAAAAATAGGAAGTAACCTCAAGAGGTTGTCAGACCTATCCCTCTGACTCTCAGGGGGGTCTTGGCTGGAGGCCTCACCCCAGAAATGAGGACTGACAAAAAAGGGAGTCTTCCACGTTTGATAGCTAGTTGACATAAAACATGTAAAAAATAAATGCACTAACAACTCAGAGTTCAGGCAGGGCCTGATTTTCCTAACGACGGTGATTCGTACCATTTGTAGAGTGCATTTACCTTTCTCAGATTGCCTTCAAAGTCATTATCTCCTTATGAGGTTTCATCACTCATGACTATGTGGGGACACCGCCAACGAGAGAGAAGAAAGCTTTCCTCCGTATAATGTCACGTGCAGCCCAAAGTCAGAGCAACGGAGACATCTTCAAACATATCAGGCTAGAGGCTGATGAGAGCCAAAATCTGCCTCCCAAATGATCCTCATTTCCGGAACCCACCAAACGTTCCCCCCTTCTGCCTTCCTCCTCAAAACCAGTTTGGCCATCTATACGGAAAGGAGTTCAGACTCGAGGAAGAAAGTTGCTATGGCAACCGAATGCTAACTCTTGACTTTAAGAGGGGTTTCGTGCGAACACAAGCTCCGACTGTTAGCTGTGAATTTTAAAGACCCCGCAAGGGTGTTGGATGCCCTCCTAAGCTAGAAGTGTTACAGTCTCTGCATCTGCTGTGACAGATGGCGGGGAACACATGACGTGCCGACTCGGTGGCGGTGTTCGCAGGAATCCAATGGAGAGACGTGTCTCGGCCACGGAGAGGTGCCCAAGCGGGAGGGAGTGTGCCCCGTGGGAGGCATGCACGGGCAAGCACACTGCCAGAGAGTAGAAGCCCACCAAGAGGTGGTCGAGGTGATCCAGGGAGGGCCAGGAAACGGCTACCCTTGATTGTGCTTGGCACCCTGAGGTCAGACACCTTGAAGTAAGCTGTATGGTACCTGTGCCTTCTCCCGTCTCCCATCCTACAGGTGAAGGACTGAGGTACAAATCTCATCAAAGGCTTAACCGAAGACCTTGAAGCTGGGCTGCTCAGACACGGCTGGGCTGGACTTGACAGGACCCAAAGCCCTGAGACATCTACCCTTCAGGTCACCGTTGGCTTTTATTAAATGGAATTTGGGGATACGCTTCCTCTGAAGAGGGAACTCTCTGGAAGACATCTGGACTTGGGCAATATCTAACTGCCTGGCCTCCCCCCCCCCCCCCCCCCCCCCCCCCCCCCCCCGTGGAGACATCAGGCAAGAGGCAGGCCCAGAATCAAAGAGCCCCGCATGACTCTGGGAGGGCAGACGGAGGGAAATGTGCCCAAGTATGTCCTGAAGGAAGGTGCTTTAAATGAGCCACAGAAGGGAGTTTGGAAAGAGTGGGCAATCCACGTGGCAGGAACAAAATGAGAGCTGCGCTACCCTGCCAAATTGGATGAGAGAGAAACAGAGAGAGAGAGAGAGAGAGAGAGAGAGAGAGAGAAAGAGAGAAAGAGAGAGATATTGAGGGGTGCAGTGATTCAGACCGAGGAAAGGGGAGGAGGGCTAGATTGAGTCTAGAAAACTGGTCCAACGCCCCTCGCCACATTTTAGGTATTTCTTTGTGGCTAGAACTGGCCTCTAGAAAGATCTAGAGTAGAAGTTATTTCTGTGAATGGCAATTAAAATTTGATTTAGCTTGGGAGTCTTGCAGACCCATAAAAGTTACAGATCTTGAAAAAGGGCAGTGAGGGTCTGTGGCCGGGGATGGTGGGGGCTGTGAAATCAAGCAGGTGTGTGAAGCCTGCTTGGCGGCCCAACAGGCAGAACAAAGCCCGGGAACAGAGCGCTGAGAAACGCTGCTGAAACCATTTAGTCTGTGTTTCCATTCAAAGCCAAGCAAGCGGGCAAACAGACAACCCTAAGAAAAACCCTTAGAAGGCACAGGAGAAGTCAACTTCTGGCTGGATCCGCCCACAGCATGAAGCCATTCAACCTCAGCAGCTGGCTGTTGGCCCACCTGGGCCAGAGACACACCTAGGCTCACAAATCTGGGAGGACCTGGGGGAGAAAGTCAGTGTGCGGTTGGCCAAGATCTGCCAGGCATCGGGCTCACAGTCCTAGGTACATTGCGTCTCTCTCAAATAGTGTGTTGCTAGAACGTAGAAGGAGGCTCTAATGGAAAACAGATCCGCAAGCTTCCTCCAGCTCCCGTTCTTCTGTAGACCCCTGACACATCTTCGGAAGGTCTTTGTGATCTCTAGAAACGGGGCTGCGGAGCTACAAAGAGGAGCATAACGACGCTTGTCCTTTCTCTGCCCTTTTCCTCCTCCTGCTTCTACAGGTGCCATGACAATGATCACAAACTTAGTGGCTGAAACAACACTAATGTATTACCTTACAGTTCTGTAGGTCAGAAGCCTGACGTAAGTCTCACGGGGCTACACACAAAGGGTCGGTAGGGCTACGTTCCTCTTTGGAGCCTCGAGAGGAGGATCCATTTCCTTGCCTTTTCCACTTTCTGGGGGCCATCCCCACTCCTTACAGCGTGCCCCCTGCCTCCAGCTTCAAAGCCGGCAGTGGCTGCTGGAGTCCTCGTGCCTTGGGTCACAGGCTCTGGCCTCCTCTTCTGCCTCCGTGTTCCACTTTGAAGGACCCTTGTGATTTACTGGGCCTGCCTAGTTCATCCAAGATACTCTCCTCATTTTACTTTTTTTTAAAGATTCACCTATTTATTTGAGAGAGCGCGAGCACGCGCTAAAGCGAGTGGGGCAAGGGGCAGAGGGAGAGAATCTCGAGCAGACTCTCCACGGGGCAGGGAGTCCAACTCAGGGCTCCACCTCACAACCCTGAGATCACGACCTGAGCCGAAACCAAGAGTCAGATGCTTCACCGACGGAGCCACCCGGTCACCCCTACTCTCCTCATTTTAAAGCCACTGGTTTAGCAACCTCGATTCATCTTTGCCATGTGACGTAACTCATCCGCAGGTTCTGGGGATGGGGAGGAGCCCATCGTCAGGGACCCAATATTCTGCCCACCACAGCTGCTCTTCTGGACCACTGTGCAGGTGATGAGTAGATACATGCTTAACTCTGGAACCCTCTGGGAGGTTGCCTGAGGAGAGCTCCAGGTCCCCGAGGATGCTCCTTTGGAGTGACTGAGCATGTGTGTTTGTGTGTTTGTGCAGCGCGTGTGTGAAGAAGTACACACGTGCCCTTGCACAGCTCCCCGTCTCCATATGGGCAGACCCCTCAGCGTGGCTGGGAAAGCACATGTCCCAACACTATGACATTTCCAACTGAGTTAGCTGGAGGGTTGCAAAAATAACGTCAGCTTGACTTGCAGCCAATTCCCACACTCAGCTCTTTGGAGAAAGGCTCTGGGATGGAGTGTGGGAGGCGATAAAGTTTCTCACTGATGAGCGTGTGGGTTGACCACATCATCCCATGTGCGGGAAGAAGCAGGGTGGGAAGGGGGAGGGCTTCCATTTCCAGCATTCATGAAAATAAAAGTCTCCGCAGCAGCATCCCTCAGCTGCTCCCCCAAAGGAAGATGTTGCATCTTAGTTCTCCGGTGTGGGGTCCGGGTTCCTCTCTGCGGTCTCCCCCCTGGCCTTCCAGTTGGCTGTTTTTTAATCACCACAGAGACTGGGAAACCACAGGCAGAGGACGACTTCCCAGAGTCATTTTCAGCAAGGATTAGAAACGAGATGTTTGGGAAGACTGATGCGGCAGGTGATGGGAACTTCACCGTGGACAGGCAGCCGCCCCGGCTCCCTGCTCGGGAAGCATGCTCAGTAACGAAGGCTGTTTCCATAGTCTTCAGGGACAAATATGTTGGATCCGACTTGTCGGGGGAAGTCACACAGCCCTTTTTAATCCCACCACTGCTCTGACTTCATGATGGATGGACCACAAGCTATGCCTTAGGAAGCCATGGGGCTTTGGGTGAGTTATGTATGTATGTGGGGCAATTCACACATTGATCTAAAGGAGGTCATTTCTCTCTAAGACCCCTCCATGCTCAAAACACCAATCCCTTCTCTCCCCACATGTAATTACAAGTGCTTCCTGTTCTTTAAAACCTCAGGAGAACCTTCCAAGGCCCTCTGGAGATTACCCTCATCTCAGAAGTGAGTTTCAGCACCGAGCTTATCCCAGGATCTCCCACTCCCAAGTCAGTCGGGGGGACCAGAGACCAGCTCGGCTGCACGGAGAGGCACCGCCTTACAGATGAGCCCTTTTTCCTTTCTCCCAAGCACACTGGCTTTTGGGCATGGTGCACAGCCCATCTATTTGATTTGGTGTTTGCCTGACAGTGTGGGAAGAGCAGTAAGCAAGCACAGTCTTAGACAGCAGATGTTTAAAATGCTATACTTTCTCTTCCACATGGGGACCTGGAATCCCTACAGTGGGCCCAGATGAAAACACCCCTTAGGCCTAAGGTGAACTTTGGATGTTGTAGCTGCCCGCTCCTCTCCCAAAGACACACTGCAATGCACTGTAGCAGAAGCAGGGCTTTGTCTCTTGGACTCAATACTACTAATATCCCTCCATCCCAGCACCTGAAGAAAATGCACCAGTAGGGGTGTGTGTGTGTGTGTGCACTGTGTACATGTGTATGTACGTGTGCATGTGTACTGGGTGTGTGTGCAAGTGTGTGTGCACGTGCATACAGATGCGTGTATATGCATGTGTATATGTGTATATTTGTGCACATATGCATATGTGTGTGTGTGTAGGAGAAGGGGCTGTGCCCGAGGTACACAGAGCTGGAAGAACTAGCCCTCAACTCCCAACATTTCCCCGGAGGGTCTTAGCTATCATTACACGTCTTCCTTTGTTCTAGGGCATCACACTTCTCTGGGGAGGATCTGTCTGTGGTACTGAATCTACCGGACCCAGGTCTTGATGGAGACTGTTGGGAGATGAACCCCCTTATACAAGGAAAGTGCACAGCGACCTGGAAGGAGGGGCCCACACTCCTTGGGACCGTGGAGCTCACAAAGCTCAGGGTGTGCCCCTGTGGGTGTCTTGTCCACACATGGACCCTCTCGGGGAAGCCCCAGCCCCATCTGCTAACATGACAGCCTGAGCAATGTCTCTCCCCTTGGCCCCAGTAATCTCTCTCCTAGGATTTCTCTGAAGAAAATAACTTCACATGTGCCCGGCATTTATGTGGAAAGATATTCATTTTGGTAGTATTTATAAAAATTAAAAATTTAAAGCATCCTAAATGTCAACTGATAGGGAACTATTTAAATGAGCTATGATATGGACATACAATGGAATACCTAATAGCCATTAAAATTATGTTATTGAGGATTATTTAACGGTTCTGGAAAAATTTCATGATAGAACGTGAAGTGAAAAACTCAAGAAAGCGCAACCGGACTTAGCGTGCTTGTAAGTCTCTCAAACTCATGCACAGATGAAAGATCAGAAGGGAGGACGTTACGATTTTAAAGCAATTTCTCCAGGACAGAGAATTATAGATGATTATCATTTTCTCCTACAAGCTTTCCTAAATTTTCTACAATAAACATGCATATAAAGGTCTAGCCGCAGCGGCCAACATCCACTGGCAGGATGGCAAATGGATAGTGGAGGTCATCCTCAACTGGCCTGACTGGGATGCAGAGTGGGAGCTATAGATAGGATATTTCCAAGGCTTCTCTGCCTGAAGACGATCCATTTTAAGCCAACAGGTTCAGGAGCCCAACCACACACTGGCAGCTTGCACGGCCTAAGCCCCCAAAGGCAATGGAGACATTGGGAGAAGATGGTCTGGGTTTCCAGGGGAGTGATTACAAGAGGCACGAACTCTGACAGTTACCCGCTGCCCGGTGCTCCTGCCTACCAGTTTCGGGGTCACATTGGTGTTCACAGGGGTCCAGGAGCCGCCGGGCACAGAGGTCCATGGCCCAGGGCCCACTGGAGTTCTGCTGAGAGAAGAGAACCACTTGAGCTGGGTTCAGCCAGTCGCTGGCATCCAGCTGACTCCCCTCCAACAGGATGAAGCGGCTCCCTGCAGGAGAGAGAGAGGAGGCATGCCTGGGTGTGCACACAGCGCATGCGCGCGCACACCGGCACCCGAATACTCAAGATGGGAGTAAGGGACGCTCCACAGATTGGCCCAATCCGAGGCCATTACTCCTACCAGCCCTGGCCTGTCATGAGCCCCTGAGCAGGGGATCAGCAGTTGGAGGCTCGGCCACCACCTGGACCTCCTCCTGCCCTTGCCGAATCCCATCTCTATCAGAGGGGACCCAGGGAATCCTGGGGCAGAGCAGCTCTGTGATGGCGACGGGAGGGCTCCATCAGACCCAGCCACAGGTGCTGGCATTCACCCAACGAGCAGGGACCTGCCGCCTGGCCTCCACTTGCCATGAAGTAACAGGCCCTCTAATAGTGCGGACAGTCTCCACCTGTTTTCAGCCTTCTAGCAGCAGAGAGGAGATATTAACAAGTCAGTTAGGTGCTCTGGGCTTCAAGAAATCAGGGCCTCCAGAACCCATACTACTCCGTCATTATATTGGGGTCCCCCTGGACAAAAGGAAACTATTGCTGGCTTTTAGCAAGTTATTGCAATTAGGAATTTCTCCCCCGGGCATGCCAAATCACAGCGGGGCTGGTCCTTAACCACCTCCATGGCCCCACTCAGCTTCTCCCTTCCCCAAAGCCAGAGAATCATTTCGGTGTCTACCTGTATCCAGCATGCTCTGTATTTCTCTACAAGGACAGGGGCTTATTTGAAAGCAAACAGAAAAGAGAAATTGGAGTAGGCATAGAGAAGAGGAGGTAATCTGTTCAATTCTGTGGGGTTTTTTCTTCTTAACCTGCTTTCTGATTTCGTCTGTGGACAATCCCAGTTTGTTCTAAGCCTTACTTATCTGGGTTTATCTTTCCCTCACTTACAGTACTAAGTAACAGTGACCCCTGGCTTCTCTATCTTCCTGGTCCAACATGAAAACTTCGCCTTTGGGGAGGAAGCCGCATCCTTGGAAGCGAGCTTACCATCAGCGATCAGGTGCTCGGGGACGTGCAGGGTGATTTTGACAACGAGGGGGCAGCTGACGTGGGAGGAGCACACGAGGCCAATCACGCAGCTGGTGATGCTGATCAGTGTCAAGGTGGTCTTATTCACAGGACTGCGGGGAGAGCCCACTGGAAACAAGATACAAGCAAGACACATGGCGGTAAGAATCTTGGCAGTGGGAGGCCAATTTGGCCTTCTGCTGCCCAACCCAGCCAACAGGGGAGGCGGTGGGCAAACCTAGCCCAGGGGAGGAATGTTCTGGCTCCCGACCCTAGTGAGCTTCATCCTTATGGAAACTGTGTTGACAGCTCACGTCAGAGGGGCTTAGCCTACTAATGGCCCTCGGGTCAACAACGATCAGTTGTGTGCAAGTTCTCCATGCTCTTCCTGGGACAGGTTCACAAAGAAATCATAAAGGAGGGTTTTCTCCCCCGCTGCCCACCTGGCTGAGCTCCAACCTCTTGCCCAAGGGTGGTAACGATGCTTCCACCCGTGTGCTGGAACTCTCTGCACTTCTCACCACTTCTCACAGAGGGCGCTCTCACAGACCAGCTCCTTCCTCCCAGGGCTCAAACTACTCCTCCAACTGCCTCTTGAGGAACTTGCCAGGCTCTATGGGTGGGGGTCCTACAGGTGACTCACTCTCTAGAGGACTGGAAAGGAGGAAAGTCGGCTCTGTTTGTGTCCAGGATGTTGTCATGCCTGAAGGGTCCCCCCAGTCCTGCAGTCACTGGGGTGACATTATAAAAGGCAGCCTAGTGAGCAAAGAAGGATGCCAAGAAGACGCAGGCAGGCACAGAACAGGAATAGGGAGGTTTTCTTGGTGTGTCTTTCTTTCTGGTCTTTGTGCAGAGGATAAAATGGTAGTAACAAGAGGGACGTTTCGCATGGAGACAGAACAGATGTGGGAAAGTAAGAAAGCAAGGCAAGTGGCCCATAAAATGTGTCCTTTGTCATTTTCTTGTGGTCTGGTCTGACTTGGCATTTATGACTGATAGAAATAAAAGGCATCTATTATGTTAGACAGCGGGCAAAGTGCTTTGCATACCTCATTTTATTTTTATTATTTGCTTCCTTAGAATAAATCTAGGAGCCCGGGCAGTAACTACCCACTTCACAGGTAAGGAAAGCAAGTCTCAAAGAGATCAACCTCGTAGTGACAGTTAAAATTTACGAAGCGTAATGGTGCGTCAGGTGCCAGTGCGCAGGCTTTACGTGGCTTATGTCATTTAACAAGGACCATAGTCTGATGAGGTAGCTCCCACAGAGGGACAATCAGAGAGCCAACAGGGCACGTCCAGGGTCAAGTCCCTACTAAGGAGCCAGGATAGAGACAGGGCACTACTCAATCTCTGGGCCCAGGGGAGTCTTTGGAAGGGCTATTCTCAGGGCCTCAGGGAAGAGTCTGGGTCCATGGCTGCACCCATCCAGTAGGGCGGCAGGTGCCCTGAGTGGGCATGCTGGCAGGAGCTGGGATGGGAGACAACAGGCGGGCAGGTAGCCTCTGGATCCCTGTCCCTTGCTACCTAGAGATACTCTTTTCACCTTAGGAGCCTTTCACCAAGGGGTTGATTTCCCCACGCTTACAAATCTCTACCCCAGCCCAAACTGGGCCTGAGCAGCAACAGATCTGCCACCAACCGGCACATCCCCTGGGCACTCAGCCGTGAAGCTGGACCCTCCTCCTCCTCTGATCTCCACCACCCGCAGAATGCACCCTGAGCTCCTTGGTTTCTCCCATCAGAAAACTCTACCTTGTCTGACCCCACCCCCTGCTCCATAAGCCACGCACTCCCCCTCCTCCTATGCCATTAAATCTGGTTCCATCTTACGGAAGTTTGAAAAGATACAACGTTTCCCTCGCCTTCATTCTCTCCATCCCCACCGGTGCCCAGCATCGCACACGTGGATGGCAGCAAGAGCCCTCTGCCCAGTCTCCCTGCCCCAACTTCCCCCACCCTCACACCTCCCCTCCACACGGGGCCCAGAGGCACCCTTTGCAGAGCTGAGCGGACCAGGGCGACACTCCTGAAAAGCCTCCAGGGGCGCCAACCCAAGTGTTGGGTCCGAGTCCCCCGGTCAAGGTGTGTGCTGTCTCCTGCTCGTCCAGCCTTATTTCCTAAGTAAACAAACCTGCACCGTATGCTTCATTCTGGTAAACTCTTTCCCACTCCCTGACTAGACCATTATCGTTTATGTCTCTGTGACTCTGCCCATATCATTCCCTCCTCCGCAGAATGCCATTTTGTCACCTTGTCAGCCTGGTATACACCTACTCTTTAAGTCTCAGCTCCAACAGCATCTCCTTGTAAACACTTCCCTGAAACCTTTGAGAGCAGATTCTCACTCATCCCTTGCCATTCGTCTAGCACTGGGTGCACCCTGCTTGCTGTTAAAGCTTTTATCACACGGTGTTGTCACTGTTTACGGGCACTTGCTGCTGCTCTCAAGTGATTGCGGTGACTTGCTACTCATCTCCGCGCCTCCCTGGTCCTTCCGTACTGTCCACCCATCATCCAGCGTCTCTACCTGGCTTCAAAGCGTCCAGTGGTTCCCTGTGAGCCACAGAACCTAGTGCAAACTCATGGCACGGGTGCGATCCTTGGGGACCTGGCCTGGCATCCAGCCCCATCCCTACCACCCTGTGGCCTGTGTTCTCACACATGCCATACAGAACTGCTTTCACGTGCTTAGAAATACCATGCGCTTTTGTGCCTTCTAGGCTTTCTAAATGCTATCTTCCTTACTAGGTTGTCCTTACCCTAGATTCTCCTTTTTCAACCAATTCTATACGCTGTATCCAACCCAGGTCTAATTATTTTCTCTGTCTTTGGCTCCTATTGCTGCCAGGTAGAATGACTTGTTCTGTCCTCTGAGTAGTCATTTTACTTTATTTATAATATTAAATTAAGCCTTATCACTGTGCCATGTTTCCGTGTTTCCACCTCCCATCACAAAGCCTGACCCATGGCAGGTAAGTTATAAAATTTCTTGCCGGCCTGATTGACATATTCAGTTCAATTCAACAAACACTTACAAGCATCTATTATAGGCAAAATCCTTCAGTGGGCACTTTGGAAAAATAAATTAGACATGCCCGTCCCTAAGAAGCTTACAGTCTACTTAATAGCAATAAACAGCTGATGTACTAGGAGAGCTTGGTATTTTAAAGGAACAGTTTTATGCTGCAAAGAAACTCATTCTAATTCATTACTATGGATTTTCTTAAACAGGATTTTCTTAAAGCAGAACACACCCTGTTTAGGGTCTGCTGGGCCCAGGTTGACTATCTGCTGTATATAAATATGTAAAGAGGATCAAGGGATCCACATTCTCACCTCAGGGATACCAGGCCATCAGACATTAGGCTGCCCAGAGCCCCACTGATTTCTTGAGAAAAATGGTGGGAAGGACTTCTGTCCTGATAGTAGCAAAGCTCAGAGAAGCTACAACTGAGGAATTCTAAGGGCTGCTTCCAATCTCTAGGAAGAATGCCCTCAGTGTGGAAGGAACTCCAGTAGAGGTAGGAGAGAGCCAAAATGTAAGTGTCTTTTGGGGGGCGTTGGTTGGTTATTGGTTGGGGAAAATGCCATTGGGTATAACATTAGGGGAGGCTACTCAAACATCCTCCACGGGATCTCAAAATCTGTCCGAAATTCCTTAAGATGGGAGTGTTGCACAAGCCTGAGGTCGCACTGCAGAGAGATCTGGAAGCAATGACAATGGCGGCTGGATAGCGCCATGCCAGTCACCCAAGGAGCACATTTTAATAGAATTTAATGCTGACCAGAGCCCAGTGTGTGAGGTATTGTTAACACGCTTCATATATGAGGAATCAGGCTCAGAGAAGCTGTTGTTCTCCTCCAATATCACACAGCAAGGAAATGGAGAAGCCTATTGAACCCAGATCTCCCTTGGTGACAATAGTGCTCCCAGCAAGGTCATGGACAGTGGCACCTCATCGCCACAGGCCCCGGGAGCCTCTGCATGGAAGGATGGCTTGAGTAGTACTGAGGAGAGTGTGTGAACTCCCCGGGACCCTGCTGGGAGGAAGGAGGGGACTCGGGGGCTTGCGGTCCCGTGATTCCACCGGGGAGGGGACGAAAGGTCAAATACTGTTACACACGGATCAGAGATCATTCCTCAGCGACCTCACCCCCCAGCTGCTGCCTCGCCCAATCCCATGGCCCGCATGGCCAGGGAAGCAAGGGGACATAGACCATCCACATTTTCACATACAACAAACTTTATCAACCTTATTTCCTGTGTCTAAACAGCAAAATACGACTCCTGAGGCTTCCAGAAGGAATTGAGAGTCTTCTGACCAAGAAATAGCCTTTCAAACAACTTGAAAACTTGTTTGAGAGTGCCATTATCTGGGAGAGATGGTTCTCGGAAATTTTCCACTCTAGGTGCTTCTTTCTTCCTTAGGAGGGAACACCAGCTGTGGTCCAAGGATGCTTTCTGCAGAAACTGGCTTTGGTCCGCACAGCCCCCAGCCTGAGCCAGGCCCTCTGCAGCTCCTTGCCTCCCTCACCCGGAGCCCCACCACTCGCCGTGCCCCTCCAACCTTCCCACCTCGGCTGCGCCTCCGGCTCCGTGAGGGGTCGGTGTAGAAGGTCAGCTGGGGGTCGTTTTCTGTCTCAGTGCCAGAATCCCCTTCAGGGTTCAGGAAGGCGGAGCCAGCTACAACGAAAAGAAGCACAGCACAGTCGACTTCTTCAGCTTTTCCTTCGTGACACCAAATCACTGGGCAAGTTCAAGAGAAAAATCGATAAAAACAAGAGCAGGCTGACTGACAATCAGGGAGGAGTAGACATGGACCCCGGAGCTTCCGAATACACAGACTGATTGGAGAAGTGGACCTTCTCGTGACAGCGGTCACGGAGCCCACCTCCCCCCAGCCCGGGCTCTCCCCGAGGCGGGCCCCTCCCAGCAGCACTGCCAGAGAGGACCTTCACGGACGGTGGGTGGAAAGCGGTGAAGGGAAACTTCCCTCCTCTCAAGTTAAGATATTGTATTTTTGCTTTTCTCTGGTCCTAGAATGATATACATTCAATGGGGAAAAGAGGGAAAAAATAATAAAGAGAATGCAGAGAAATGTGCCAAGGGAACAACCCCGATGTCCTCTAAATCCTGTCAATCAGAGAAAACTTCCATTCACACGTGATGTATATGCTCTCTGTCTTTTTCTGATACAGAAATAGATAAAGGTTTCTTAATCTCCCCTTACAAATGGCATTTTGCTGTACCTTCAATTTTATAGTCTTGGGGTTGTTTTTTTTTTCCCATTTAATAAATGGGTGGGCAACTTTCCATATGAACAAATATGGATCTATCTTATCATCCTAAATGACTGCATGATAAGCCGCTGGACGATAGACAGATGTGCAGGTAGTTAACCGATTCCCTATTGATGGACACTTAAGCTATTTCCAATTTTTCGCTCTTTTAAGCAATGTTGTGATGAACAGCCTTTTACACACATCTTTGCGCACTTGTCCAATTATTTCCTAAGGATAAATCCTTGTTTGTGAAATTACTTGGTCAGAAGGCTTGTGCATTGAAGTTTTTTTGGCTGAGTAACGCTCAACAGGCTTCCAGAAAGACCTGGCCCAAACACACACCCTCTAGCTGTCCTGAGAGTCGGGGGTCCTGCCTCTACGGATATTAAGGAATCCACCCCCCCACAAGCCCGCCCATCAGACAGAGATACCTCTCGCCTTGTTGTTGATCCGCTTTCTCTGGCTGCTGGAAGTGTGTGAGAGCAGAGTGGCCTGCTGGTGATTGGAGTCCACGGGGCTGGTGGCAATGATGTTATCCTTGTACTTGTTCATCAGCGATAGCTTGGCATTGTCGCTTCCTGCAGAAGGAAAAGTTAAGGCAGATTCTTTCAGAGAAAAGGCCAGAAGAAAGTGGGAGCAAGGAAAGCTGCCTGAGTTTCACAGAAGTGAAATCAGGAACCTTTAAAGTGAGAGATTGGCAAAGACTAAATACACCCCTGATTTCTGCAGGGCTACAAAGCTGAGGGAGTAGAGAAGGAGACAGATGACAACCGAAAACCCAAGTCAACGGATTCTTCATTGATTCAGGTCAACACGTGTGGCCTGCTGGCGAGAGAAAGACAACGGATTCCTTTCTTTGGGGCGGCACAGAGTTTTAAAAGGAGCTGAATTTGACTACATTCAGGCAGAACACACCCTCTGCCTCCTCCACACCGGTCCACACCGTTCCCTAGTGTCTGACACCAGCTACTCCACACACTGTGCTCCTGGCTGCTCCCTGAATGCGTTGGAGTTTTTAACCCCTGAGCATCTCGTGGACTGACTGGCTTAGCACCACGCCAGGTGCCATGAGGAATATAAGGCATTGACGATGGGTCTCCTATAGGATCTCTTCTAGATACAAAGTAGAATGGAGACTTTTTTTTTCTTTTTTTAAAGATTTATTTATTTACTTGAGCCGGGGAGGGGGGAGGGCAGAGGGAGAGAATCTTCAAGCAGACTCCCTGCTGAGGACGAAGCCAGATGAGGGGCTCAATCTCAAGACCCATGAAATCACGACCTGAGTCGAAACCAAGACTCAGACGTTCAACAGACTGGGTCACCCAGGTGCCCCAGAACGGAGCGATCCATGTTGTGATTTCCCTCTTTTCAAGCCCCACTGAAAGTCTATATATCTTCAGCAGTGTGAAAAAATGTCTTCTTTAAAGATAATGGAGCAGTTTTTGAGGGATCACAGTCAGGGTTCTCTCTATGAGGACTTGCTTATTTCTGGACATTTCAGAGAGAGACAGGAAGGCCACTGTAGGAGAAAAGTACAGTGATTTCCTTGCTGCATTTTGTTGACCCTGACTTGGCTCAACCTGATCAGGCCCAAGTCTTTTCCTCCCAGCATCTCCATAGAAACACAAGGCATCTAAGGCTTGAATGCATTTCTAATCTTCTCTGAAGAAGTACAACCCTTGTAAAGACCACAGAGGTAGAGGCAAGACAACACGACTAACCACTCCCAGCCCAGACCAAGGTCTTCAGAGTCTCAGAAAAGCTCAGACACCCCTGTCCCTTCCACGACAGTGGATGTGAAGTAACCTACGCCAACACAGGACATGCAAAACTGCCCTACACACACATTGATCTTTCTTGCTAGCTTCCTATTTCCCTGGGGCCTGCTCTATTATATATGAAAAAGGCTCTATCCGACCCACTCTTCTGCTGGATATAGAGGCATCTCTGCTGCCAATGCAAGGGGGAAGTGGAGAGGGATTCAGCGTATTCTTGTTCTTCTGACTTCCCACCTTCGAACACAGCTCCCACTGTCTCAGGAATGCGTGTACCCTCCTGGCACACTTGGGAAAGGGTACAGGTACCATCACGCAGGACAACCGGCCCAAGGGTAGAAGAGTTGGTTCCCTACTCACTCCCTAGTTCCCCAAGAGGAGGAGCAACATGCCCACCTGGGGTGAGGTCCATCCCCGCCTTCTCGTTGCAGCCCTGCAGGGAGTCCAGGGTGCGGGTGACCTGGCTGGCAAAGTCCTCCCCTCCATTCATACACTCCCTCTGCAGGTGGTGGCGCAGGTCTGTGATGTCGTACTCGTAGCCATCCAGGATGGGGGTCTCTCGGATGCTCAGGGTACCACTGGAGTTGTGGCCCTGCACACGGGCATTGCGCAGACTCTCCCGTCCGTGCCCCCCGATCAGCACGGAAGGGATGTAGTGAATCTCGTTGGCCGCCTCGGCGCTGGCGCTCTTCTGGGGCTGGGGAACCCGGCGGCGCTTGCACCAGCGCCGGCGAGTGTACAGGATCATCACCAGGCACAAGATGGACAGCAGCAGAGCAATCATGCCACCCTGGGGAGAGAGGACAGCAGATGGACGTGGGAAGATGGGTGAGCTTGACCCACAAAGAGGCATCACCCCTCCCCCACCACCATCCATCACTCACTCATTAACCCATTCATTCCGGTGCGGTAAGCACGTAGAACAGGCATCACTCAGCAGCAAAGGGACAGTCTGTGGTGACGGGTGTTCAAGGAGAATGGAGAAAGATGGAGCTGGGATGACCAGTGCCTCATTTAAGTGATCCACAGTTGCTTTTGGCTCAGCAATGTGAAAGAGAAGAGAGTGTGTGTGTGTGATTTCAGTTGTAGAAATAGGGGGAAAAGGGTTACATAAATGATCAGTGAGTCCCCCTAGTTTGAAACCTCCAAGTCCTTCTCTATATAATGGAGAAGGTGCCACTTAGCCTGGGAAGGTGGTGGCAAGGACTACGTTCGGGAACTGGGCACAGTGCCTAACAGAGTGTGTCACATGGACTCAGGGATGGCCTCAGCCTGACCTTAAACATCACCGTCAGAGTAGGGGAAGACCATCACCAAACCAAAGAGACCCAATGTCCATTAGGGATTTACAAGCAAGTGTGTGGTGCACCCTCAGCATTTGAACATGACTTTTCAGATAACTATGGCTTCAGGGGACAGCTTACTCCCACTCACACAGTTCTGACTGATCTCCCATTCTTGCTCAAGTGAGGGATCGAGACCCACGTCCCAGAGTCAGGCTGGCAAAGGCGTTTCCTTCTGAGCCTTCTCCTCCTCCCAGGGCATCCCCTGAGGCTGCTCCCTAAACACCAGGACTCTACTCGGCTGTCTAGCAGGGGCCAGGATGCCATGCTCGGTGGCAATGAGCCTGTCACCTTGACATCTAGTGGGGCTTGGCGGGAGGGCCCTGCACACCCATTGCTCCCCAGCGCTCTGAGGGCATAAATCCTCCAGCGCGTGGTCTGTATTCACTCCCTTTATTGTGGTCACTAGCCCTCCAAACCTGTTTCATTAGGTGGGGCTGTGCCAAATGGTTCTGCTCTTGACTTGGGCTTCAGTCACTGCCACCCCACCCCAAAGGCTAGAGATGAAAACCCCCTTTTAATGCCCAGAGGCCCCTCCGCAAGCCTGGGTCAAGATCATCCCCTCAAACACACCAACAGGGGTGGCTTTATCTGGTCTTGTGAGAATTACATCTTGAATTTATAAAGTTCCTCTTCCAATAAATCTTCCCATTTACCTTCCGTCCCTCACCAGTACGCGTGTGCGCTCGCTCTCTCTCTCTCTCTCTCTCTCTCTCTCTCTCTCCCCCTCCCCCTCTCCCTCTCCCTCTCCCTCTCCCTCTGTCGCTTTCAGACAGACCCAGCACAGCTGAGACAAGAAGCAACAGAGTCAGTTGCCAAGTGACAGGACATGTCAGGTGGCTTTTCGGGGACATACACTGGCCTCTAGGTTTTTCAGATTTTTCCTTTATCTGTGGAACCGTTTCTCCTGGTGAAATCTCTCATGCAAGTGGAGAGCAGAAATATGAAGCTGCCCCGGTTGCCGTGTGGGTGCGAGCGCGGGGGCAAGTATCCCAGGTCGTGGCCGACCGTCGCCTCCCTGCAGCCCATCGTCCTGGCACGCACTCCTGCAGACCCCCCACCCCAGTGTCGTAGCCGAGCCCCTGAGCCCGAGTCCCGCACCAGCGCGCCCAGAGCCCATGCTTGCGTCCAGCCCGCTAGTTCCTCCGCAATCCCTTTATCTCCGAGTCAGACCCGCCATCCTTTCCTTCACCCCAAATTGAAATTGCAACAATAGGCAATTAAGCCACACAGAAAGAATAACTTCCCGAGTGAGAGAAGTTGTCAGACATTGAATTAGGCTAGTGAAAGCGAGGGGTAATTTTATTCCCTAAAGAGCTCTCAGAGCAGTATAAACATCAATCTCAGAGGAATGGCTGAAACACCATCTTTCTGCACACACAGAGGTATTCGGGGGGCCCCTCCATGCTTCCCCTCAATGTCCCCCCTCAGACGATCACAACAGGGTTACAATCGGAGGCTGGCGGCAGGCTCGTTCCCATGTTTCAGGGGAATATAGCCAGAACAGATGCCCGGTTTGGGGCTGTTACTATGCATCAGACACGTGTGCTAAATGCGCCACCCTTTTAACGACAAGAGGTAGGGTCAACTATTTGCTCATTTTACCTTTGACAAGGCTCAGGTACCAAGGTTAAGTAACTTGGTCAAGGGCACACAGCAAATAAACAGCAGTTCCGGAATGAGAACACAACACCTCCCATGGCTGAGCCTCCACGCCTAACCAGGCCTGCCCCCCCCCACCCCCGCCCGCCATGAGCAGGCTGTCCCACAGATTGTCAGTGGGTAGGGTGAGGGGAACACAGATGAGCCCACTGACATCTAGCCTCCCCTCTCAAAGGGTACATCTAGTGGACGGTGGGTCCAAAGAGGCACCATCATAAACAAAGGACCTGTCGCTGAGCAGCCACCGAGGGTTCAAACCCAAGATTAGTTGGCAGTGGAAAGACAACACTCACATTTCAAGGTCTCCGTGCTAAAATAAGACAATGCGCATCATACATCACTACATGCCTGGAGGACGCCATTTGATTTCAATTTAGTTAGATTTCCACAAAGAAATTTGTCTTCTCTTTCAACTGTGAGACCCACTGAAATTCTCTAGGTTCAGCTCCTCCTCTTCTGATGAAGAAACTAAGGCCCAGAGAAACTACAAAACCAGGTGGTGCAAAGTGGTTCTAGACCCAATCCCCCTCATGGCACTGCTCTGTTAGGTAGATCTAAACTTCCTTTTACCCTATGTGGCCCTAGACACTCCATTAGGAACATTTTATATCTATCTATTTTTTTAAAGATTTTATTTATTCATTTGACAGAGAGGAGAGAGACCACAAGTAAGCAGAGGCAGGTGGGGGGTGGGGAGCAGGCTTCCTGCTGAGCAGAGAGCCCGATGTGGGGCTCGATTTCAGGACCCTGAGATCATGACCTAAGCCGAAGGCAGAGGCTTTAACCCACTGAGCCACACAGGTGCCTGATTTATTTATTTTTAAATAGCAATTCATAAGAAGCTAGAACACCAGTTTTTGATTGGCTAAGCTGGCGTATTTAGCATATATAACCTTGCTTTATTGAAATGTTTCCCCTGCTGAGAGTCAGTGACTCCCAACAACCTTAGGTTTTTCTTAATTGGTTACTAGTAATGAGCTCCAGCCACTAGGGAAAGCTCAGCACAGACAGAGCAAAAAGGATGATCATCAGGCATTCGAGTTGCATAGGGTTTCTCTGCTTCTATAACCCAAAGTGGTGGTAGGTGTCACAACACTTGGCAACGATTTACTAACTGCGGATTATTATGTAAATAATCACATGTATGTTACATGCTATTAACATGGAATATAATTTAGTCAAATGTTGTAATAACAGTAATTTATAAAATCACTACACACAAATCCCTGTGAACTGCTTATCTGCTCTGCCCAGTGAGAAGGTCCTAGGTAGGGAGGAGTGGGGAGAGATCCCCCACTACACTGGGAGAACGTATACATGTAGAGGCCCCCCACTACACTGGGAGAACCTATACACGTAGAGACC
>CM053618.1:41164400-41195958 GCA_028646535.1 Procyon lotor | reverse complement strand
AGAGACACCCCACTACACTGGGAGAACCTATACATGTAGAGATCCCCCCAGTACAGTGAGAGAACCTAGACATGTAGAGACCCCTCACTACACTGGGAGAACGTATACATGTAGAGACCCCCCAGTACACTGAGAGAACCTATACACGTAGAGACACCCCACTACACTAGGAGAACCTATACACGTAGAGACCCCCCCCACTACACTGGGAGAACCTATACACGTAGAGACCCCCCCCACTACACTGGGAGAACCTATACACGTAGAGACCTCCTACTACACTAGGAGAACGTATACATGTAGAGACACCCCACTACACTGGGAGAACCTATACATGTAGAGACCCCCTACTATACTGGGAGAACATATACATGTAGAGACACCCCACTACACTGGGAGAACCTATACACGTAGAGACCCCCCACTACACTGGGAGAACCTAAACACGTAGAGACCAACCACTACTCTGGGAGAACCTATACACGTAGAGACCTCCCACTACACTGGGAGAACCTATACACGTAGAGACCTCCCACTACACTGGGAGAACCTATACACGTAGAGACCCCCCACTACACTGGGAGAACGTATACATGTAGAGATCCCCCACTACACTGGGAGAACATATACACGTAGAGACCAACCACTACTCTGGGAGAACCTATACATGTAGAGACCTCCCACTACACTGGGAGAACCTATACACGTAGAGACCCCCCACTACACTAGGAGAACCTATACACATAGAGACCTCCCACAGTACACTGGGAGAACGTATACATGTAGAGACCCCCCACTATACTGGGAGAACGTATACACGTAGCCATGTTGACAACTTTCCTTTGACAGTGAGAATGTGGAAATCTAGTGCCCATGTTCCATCGCTTTTGCATTCCTGTGATAAACCACAGTTCTTTGATCGTAGCATTATTTTTAACCACTCTCCTTCCGCAGAGAATTCTATGCAGCTTCCATTTAGGTCAGAGAGGATCTATAGTTTTTCCTTCAAATAACCTCATGGAACAAGAAGGTGGCAGATGGAATGGGAAGAGCCCCTGAACCAGGAGTTATGCCTAGGAGCTTCCTGATAAGCAAGTCAAAATGGGAAAGGCAAGCTGAACGTATCTCCTAGCCTGATGGCATAAAGTTTGGTGGGTGGAACAAACTTCTGGCAGGCATTCACTCCAGCAGACCTCCAGCCAGGACAGTGTGCAGGAAGACACAGGCAAGCACGCTGCTCCGGGAGGCTCTACAGAAAGCAAGCCGGAGTTCCCACAGGCACTCCTGGCTCTGCAGTGCTGTACTAGCTGAGCAGCGCTCAGAGGGTGTTCTTCATTTATGTGTGTGAGTTTCAACTTCTATGGCATTCAAAACAAAGCACAATCATGAAGGTATATCTGGACCCAATGACAAGTAACAAGTTGCAAACTTAGAATATTCAAAAACAGATAACAATTACTACATACTACAGGGTATGTAACCGTTTTGTTCTTTATTCATCTTTCCATGAGTTTTCTCATTATTCTATTGATTTTCCTCAAAACTGTTAACATTTAATGACTAGAAGCACGTTTGGGGTATATGAGACCTCCACATCCATGAACAAGTTGCATGCAAAAAAAAAGTGGCATTTAAAAATACTTTTCTCTTTAAAAATCAATAAATGATTTCCACTGGCTCTAATAGAGATAAAAAAAAAATGAAATCAGCTTTTATTTTATTACGAAACTGACATTTTCGGCACTTACCTGAGAGAATAGTATGAGTTTTGTCAGATCATTTGCAGATTTTGAAATCTTTGTGTAACAATGTTTTATATAACACTGATGGTGATTGCCCAGGGACAGAAAGTTCTAAGCAAATCTCCCTTTTATGCTCATCCCAATCATGCAGGGTAACCAAAGACTGACTCATTATCAGACGTATGTATTCGTCCTGGTTCTAGGTCACACCTCCCTCCATGAGCCAGCTACGTGTCCTTCTAAGTCAGTTCAGTGACATAACCTCAGCCAATTCTTCCCTTTTCACTGACCTGCCCAGAGAACCCTCCACATAACTCTGACCACAACTATTTTACCTTTGATTTGCTTGTCCATCTCATCTACTGGATTACCGACTTCATGAAAGCAAGGGCCACTAAGCTCCAGGGCATGGCATAAAGGTGTTCAGTAATTATAAGGAAGGAAGGGAGGGAGGGAGGAGAGGTCAACTGTGAACGTATTTCAATATAGACGTCTTCTACGTGCTTGCCAGCAACGTTTACTCCAGTCAGGTGCTTATGTAACTCATTCATTCGATTCATTACTCAATCATTCAAGTAAGGCATGTTGCTAGCGATCGCTGTAATGGAGATACTATAGTGAGTAACACAGGGATGGTCCCTGATCGCATGGGCTTTCCATTCAAGTTTGAGAAAATAATCTGTGTAATTTGGTTTTTAAAGGTAAATGCAGGCACAAAAGGAAGATGAAAACAGATCACAAGGGCTAGAAATGTCATTACCCCTCATAACAGAAGAAACTGTAGCAGCTAAAGATATCCTGGACTGGAGATAATGCTCCAGGGAATACTGCCGGGACCAGTGGAATCCTTCCCTCATCCCATATCAGTATCATATGATCAGTAAATCCCAGAATAAAGAATCTCACTCTATCAAATGTCACCAGAGTGTAGGGAGTCACCTGGGTTTTGTGAACCCTTGGCAGAGAAATGGAAAAGCTGAGATTATGTTTCCAGCTACCATCTGTCAAGGGACTGCAGCCAATCAATCAGATCACATTTCAAAGCTTCATTTCACCCTAGGAGTAACCAGAAGACTGAGTCGGAGACATAATTAATTATCCCTCAAGGCAACTGGACACACTGAATTCAAATTATAGTCCTCAAGGAATTAAATGGGGGCTAGAAAATAAGAATGAAATAAGACAAGTTTCGTGGCCCATGTCTCCTGTGTTTGCCCAGTAACAACGCCCAAGGGTCCGGAGCAAAGCCCCTCTCTCACAGATGACAGTGATCGCTTACATCTATCTCTGGCTTGCAAAGGAGATGGAGCAAGAGGAAAAAAACTGGGTAAGCCCACGTGGCATCGCTGGTCATGCTCTAATCTAGATATAAATGCTCCAAGGGCAGAAAACGGGTGAGGTAAATAGATGACTTTTCAAGGTCTCATCTGACCCTTTGTTTCTGAGCCTAGTGGAAACCTAGACCTAAGTTACTAAGAACACGGAGGCCACCATTAAAACAGCAGGGCTAACCAGTGAAAGGACTCTGTGCAAATTGCCTAACATCTTTTATTTTTAAGATTTTATTTATTTGAGAGTGTGCGCATGCATGCAAGTGGGGGGAAGGGCAGAGGGAGAAGAAGACACCCTGCTGAGCAGGGGTCTATCCGAGGACCCCAGGATCATGACCTGAACTGAAGGCAGCCACTTAACCAACTGAGCCGCCCAGGTGCCCCTCAAGTTGCATAACTTCTTCGAACCTTCTCCAGGCTTTCATCTGGCAAATGAAGTGACTGAAAGACATGAAACAACTCTTCCAACCTGAAAGTTTTCTGATTGTTAACACTGATCCCTGTCGAACTGGAACTAGCTCTCAATGGTAAACTCCTGGCAGAGAAAAAGTCCGGGGGCTCTTCCTGCATAGTAAAGCCAGGGACTACGGACCAAGGAAGTAACGGAGCTGATCCTTCTGTGATGGGCTATCAATGCCAGCTAGCCAATGGCGTCCCTGATAGGGAGGTCCAAAGCCACAATAAGGCCTTTGATGAGGTGATGTCATCAAAACTGTAGTAACATGTTCTTGACCTTGAGGATCCCCTTCCTGTCAGAAGGAGTCACAGAAACTAGAAGAGAAGGAGTCACCCTAGGTTTGCTCTTCTGGCAGATTCTCTTTTCTGTGGTGGCTGGTGAATAGAAATCCATTATCCCCTGCCCATCTCCTTCCCAAATGGAAGACAAGAGAAATATGTGAAGCATATTAAGTAGCGAGTTCAATTTATAAATCATTAGGAACATTACCTCCCCTTGGGGGTTTTCTGAAGTCTTTAATCGTGTGGAAATGCTTTCCAGTTGCCACGGGCCACCACGTTAATTAAGAGGCCTCAATATGTCCTCTGGGGCTTCTGATGTGAATTGCACATCCCACTGGCAGGGGAACACGTCTGCCCTCCCTCGTCAGCCTCTCACTGGGGCATGTACTATGTTAGCATGCTGCCATGAGGCGAGTCAGGACCCCTTCCCCAAGTTTCCAGGTGCAAAGACCCAAAGCTCAGGGAAGAAGAAAGATGCCCCCCAACATGACCTTCTCTCATTAAAATGCCATCTTGGGGATGGCAGGATAAAGACAGCCTTCCATAAGCAAGAGACGCTCTCTAAGACTAAGAGCCTTCTAGGTTAGGCAGGTTCATCTGAAGGCCCTTCCCACCTGAAGATGCTATGAACCAAGTTCTTCCCAGGAGGAGACTCGACTTCATAGCTTCTTATTTTTTGTTTGTTTGGTTTTTTCCCCAGGTCTAACCGTTTTAATTCTGTTAGGTTTGATCACCATCTTTCTTTAATCCAGGAAGTTTGTCTTCAGTTTCTTTATGAGCCTTCAGGAGTTCCATTAATGAGAGCCTGAAGCCCAACAGGGAAAGAGGCCGGAGGCTAGCATGCTGGAGTTGGCCCGGGCTATTTCAACTTGTCCTCTTTCAGGTTCTTTTTATAGAACTGCCTTTTTGGTTCTTGGGAGTTTTTCTTGCCTCAGAACCTTGACTTTGCCATCCCAAAGCGAAAGAAAGAGTGCATTTGTTCATAAGGAGTTCAGAGTTCTCTGATGCTCGGCGGCTTCAGGGGCCTATTGTCGCCTTAATGTGAATGCCAAGGCCGGTGCCGCTGGGGGAGGCAGGAGGACAGACGCAGCTTGCTGTAGGCGGAGTCTTCTCAGTCCAAGGCTACCCTCATGGATCCCTTCATTCCAAAGACTTGCCTAGATCTCTGCAGAGTTGGATAACGGGGAGGAATCGGGATACGGGGCAAAGAATCAGTGTTACGTTAAGAGGCTGGCCCCATATGTAACCCATGCGTGTGGGTGTGTGCGTGCACATGCCTGGATGTGTGTACTGTGCCCCACAGGCAGGCTGGCAGATAAAAGGGTGCACAGAGAAGCAAAAGCACTCCAGGTCGCTGTCTCAGCAACCCATGGGCAGAGCCGTGTGAGAAAGGCTCCCTCCGTGGGCTATGTGCACCAGCCTTTCAGAGCTTCACAAGCCAAGCATGAAGCCAATAAATAAATATCTCCAGCTGGATAACACTCAATGCTTATTCTTGGCCACGTTCCTTTCCTCCTTTCCTCTTTGTTTTTATGCAGTAGGTGATCTTGATGAAATAAAATAATAACAATAATCTGCTCCATTAGGACCAAACATTAAGGGAATTATTGAACAAGTAACAGAAGAGGCAGCTGGCACAGTCTATGCTAATGACCACTAGACTTTAACCCTCTTTCTCTCTGAAGATAATTGGGAATTGTTAAACCCCTCTTCCTCCCATCTCCCAAAAGTCAGGCAGCTCAGCCCAAGGGGAGGTGAGAGGTCTCAAAGACCTAATAGCTCTGTGGGCAGCAGCTGGGGCTAAACAAATGAAATTATTAAAGACCTGCCACTGTGGGGACTCCAATGACCTGTCAGGACTCTAGTGACTTCAGATGGAAAAAAGTGGGGGACAGGAGGGTGAGAGAATCAAGATGTCAAAATTTTCCTGAATTTGGTACATATCACTTCCTGAACCAGTAGAGATTCAAAAGCTCTCTTTCCTACCCACCCTGACCCCGCCAAAATGAGATGGATCCTCAAAAGCTATGTTCTTCGGAGATGCTTGCTAGTCGAGGGACAGGTAGAAGCCCCTTCACATTGGGTGCGGGCCCTGATCATATTCCTGCCCACACAGAAAGGCACAACTTTATCATCATAATTGCCATGAGGTCTGGTGTGCCAGAGTCCAGTCAAATCTTTGGCAGCTGCGCCCAGCTTCCTCCTCACAATGGAATCTCCAACGGTGCAAACACTTCTGCACTGATAGAGATGACAACCATACCGAGCTGAGGGAGAGTTTTGTGAAGACCTCAAAGGCTACAAACCACCATGAAAGCATTTTTCATCTTCTTAGAGCAATCCCATTACATATGCTTAATCTCCCACCCCCAAGTTCCTGCCTTATTTTGTAATGCTATGGACCTAGAGTATCGGTGCAATGAAGGAGGAATAATACCTACTACTGGAAGGTATTTACCATGTGTCAAACACAGCACCTGGTGAGATACATTATTTTATTTAATCTTACCAATAAATGTTAAGTAGTTGAAATTACTGTTTCCATTTTTCGATGAGAAAACAGGAGATCAGAGGGGTAAGTAACTTGCTCAGGTTTATGTGGTAGTTAGTATGAAGCCAAATCAAGACTCAACCACGGATCTTAATGATGTTCTATGATCTGGTTGAGTAGAAAGGGGCCCACCATTGGGCCCGGGCCCGGGCCCCAATTCCCTAACCTCCATCTTCTCTAAATTAAGCCCTAAATGGCCTTGCACCTACACATAACCATTAGGATTATACAAGTAAGGATTCCCAAATGTCTACACTGAGTACTGTCTACACGGTCTGCCCTGGATGCCCCCAATCCTCCTCAGTTAAGCTTGATCACTGGGTTAGCCAAATGCATAATCTCAAGCAATAATTTAATTGTGCCAATGGTGGCCATAGTTTTCAGGTTGTCATTCTGACACAGGCAGGGAAGATCTTTGGAGACACTTGTTCTTGGGTAGAGGTTTTCTAAGCGAAGCCAAGTGTCTTCAGGGTTGGCAGGTACAGATGCTTGACCATTTCCTTGAGCACAGTCTACTACACATGCACATAGACTTTGGTGTCTTTGCCATCTGGAAGTCTCTGGGCTCAGAGACCTAAGAGGAGTGGTGGATGTTTTCCACAAGAGACCAGCACATGGAGAAAAGGGACTGGGAAGGAAATGTTAGACTTGAACACTTTCGGGGAAGCTAGGAACTGGTCACAGCCAGGTGACCTGAAAGGTGGCTGGCCAAAAGTTTTGAAGAACACCTACAGGTCACATCTTGCATTAAAACTCAAAGGATGATAATAGTTACTTCCAATGCAAGTCATTCAAAGCTAGTCAAATCCAGGAGTTAGCAAAACTCTTATGCACAGCTTTCTGCTCCTAAAGGACCACTCGCATGGAACTGACTGGACCACAACGTGGAGGAGAATAATGGGCACCCATGGTCGCTGCTCTTGCAATGCTCCAGCCATGACTCAATCTTGGCATCCAAGGAAGATGCATATTAAAGCTGAAGAACTGTAGCAAAAGGAACAGGCGAAGGGATCAGGGGGAGCAGAGATGCTGACGTACAAACACAAGTAGCATATCCTATGCCAAGATATCTTCCAAACCTCTTGCTCTTGCCAACAAGCTTTGTCTGGTATCAAAGAGGGGAGGGAAAGGGATGACTGACAGTCAGAAGAGTCTCCTCTTGGGCCATGCATTAAGTGCTGAGGCTCTTATTTCTCCCTCTTAAAAAAAATTATTATAATTCACTTTTTCCCTGGAACTAATCATGCACAAAATCTGGAGAAGAGGCTGGTCTGCGAAGGCAATCTCTGAGTGAGACCCTGATGTTCCCATTAGGGCAGGCTTCCTTCAGCTACCAGTTCCAGCCTCAGCAGCAGATTGTCTTTGGCTAATTACATTTTTGCAGGCAAAGCCATTGTAAAGTCTTCAAATGCTTCCCATCATTAATAATAAAAAAAAAAAGTCACCCTGATCTGCCTCCTCCCTCCCTGGCATCCCACCCACCCAGCTCTGCATGATGTCAGCCTTGTTCTTCTCATTTTCCATGATTTCTCTCTTGTATTTGGCTTTTGAGGGGGAGGTGACAAGGTTGACTAGAGAACCTGACATCTGTAACTCGGTTTCCTCATTAGCTGACCATGGCTCACTCTGTTCCTGGCCAGATGCTGGTCATATATATCTACCAGGCCCTTGGGCTCACCAGCCAAAGATGCGCTCGAGCAGAGGGAAGCTGGAGGCTGAGTCCCAGCCACCCCTGCTCTCCCCCTCCGACCCCCAGGGAAAGTAACAGAAGGCCCAACGCTGATCCAGGTTTGATTTACTGATCGGTGGCTGGATCATGCCGTGTGAATCCACAGGTCACCCTGATCTGGCCAGAGACTCTCCCAGGATACAAAGACAGCCAGGGGTTCTTGCTTCCAAGGCAACTGATGAGACAGACATCATCTATCCAGACAATGCACTATTCCGTACCTGGAGCGGACATGTGTTGCGGACCCCATGGGGGCCATTCCTCTGAGAGGATTGGCCACCCCCTAGACCAACACTCTGAGCCAACATTATGATTTAATTCAGACCACAGTGTTCATGGGATTTCATTTTTCCACTTTTTAATAGAGGTGATTTATTTTTTCTATTCTTAAGATTCAGTGTTATTGTAAGGCGGGGGAGAGAAAGAAAGGGGGTGTCGAGAGGAGGCAGGGGAAGAGGGAGGGAGAGAGGGCAGACGGGCATGGGGTAATAGGGCATGTCCTTTCCTATCCCTGAAACTTAGCCCTCTCCTTCCCCTGACATGCCCTTCCCTCTCTCTACCTCTGCCTGAGCCCCTCACACCCTTTCACGGCCCCACCAGAAGTCCCTCTCCCTCCCCAAACCGACTTTGATTTCTCCAATCCTCAGACATGCTGGTTTCTCCCCACTCCTAAAGCATATATGGGCATTTCTTAATTAGTCTTTAATCCCTAATTCTCCTGTGTCCTATCTCACAGCTCTGACTACACTTGGGGGCAGAGACCCCGGTTTAAAAACTTATCCCGGCCCCGGCCTCAGCAAAGCCAGTCCTCTGCTGGATTGATTATAAGGAAGCTGGCTTGGCCAGGTTGATAAAGCACAGAGAGCATGACTTTCGTGCCGTTTGTCGACTCAGACATAAGGCCCCCTTCTGGAAACCCGCCTTCGCTCCTCTCTGTGGGCTCCCCCGCCAGTCCGGAGACGTGTCCTCACCTCCAGAGCCTCCCAGGAAGAAGCCAGCTACGCTAGGATGCCAGCTTCCTCACCCACAAGGACGTTCGGATGGGAGGTCCAGGCTACACACCCACCACCTGAGGATATGAGCTGCGTTTTCAGAAAGCATGACGTCTTCTACTGACCCAACCTCGTTCCCGCTCGTAGCTTGTTGTGCCATCAGCAAGCCGCTGTGAGATGCCAGGGGCCTCACTTAAATCTACGGGGATTTTTTTTTTTTTTTCTGGAAAAACTACCTGGCCTGTGCTTTGGTTTAGACCTTCTCGCTGCACTCCACAGAACCCTTCACGAAGAGAGTCTCGTCCCCAGAGAGGTTAAAGAAATTGGTCACCACGTTTCTTTCTTATTACGGAGCTATAACTGACACGCAACATTATATTAGTTTCAAGTGTACAACGTAATGACTTTTGTGTATACTGGAAGATGATCACCACATTAAGTCCGGTTGTAAAGCATCTATTTAGCCCCTAATTATCGGAAGAACCTGTGTACTACGTGCTTTACAAAGGACACGGTGTAAAGAAAGTCCCATCTCCGGGAAACGAAAGCTTTGGTTTGGGTTTCTGTTAATATAGGCATTAGCTGTATTTATGCATGCACATATATTTGCATTTATATTTCTGTTTCTGCAGAGTGACTGCAGGTAGGACAGAGAAGTTCTCATTAACTCCATTTGGTAGTGTGGCCCTTAGCAAAAGGACCACACGCTGTCGGGACCAGCACTTTCCCACAGTTTTCTCTACCGCCACACCATGACAACTGCGGGCTCCGAACTGGATAGACCCCACAAGCACACCCAGTACCGGCTGTAACTCCAGTTTCTTCTCTCTCCGTCAAGAAACCAGACGGGACTGCAAGCTGAGTGAGAATGACCTTATTATGAGGCACTTATAATGCAGACTCCACTCTGATGGTGAAAAGGAAACCAGTTACAAATCTCGGCCCTTTACCATTATTAGTATCAAATTCAGACGCTACACTTTACAATTGATGGGGACACAGCACCGTGGTGGGGAACTGCAGAGGTGAGGACGCAGTCACAGAGGACACAGAAGACCACAGACAGAGATCCCTTTGCTCTGCCCAGAGCAGGGGCTCTCCTGGGAGGAGCTCTCTAAATTTGTAACACTAGGGGGCACCACCCCAGTCCTGAAGCCATGCCTGGAGCACTCAGGACTGAAGGCCTCACTTGGAAAATATTCCACAGTGATTTTGCTCAGTACCAACTACAAACCAATCTTAAAAGATTGGGTAGATGATGACTGAAAGACAGACAGACGGTTAGAGGTGGCCCTGTGACCTGGCCGGCTCTGGGGCATAGTAGGACAAGTCTTCCCTAAGCTTCCTGGTCTAGGATTATGTGAAGGGAGGAAGGGAGGTGATGGTTTGTGGGGAGGAGCGCGCCACACCACAGAGAGGGGACCTGAATAAAATGTCGCCCTGAAGGTCTTGCAAGACAAGGGCAGGTACGCTGACTGACCACCCACTTCTGTCCCCAGTAGGGCCACTTGCCAGCCTTTTAGCCCTCGGACCAACCCTCTGAGCCTCAGCTTTCTGTCAGAAAAGCCCTTGCTCAGCCTGCCTCACGCAGATGGCCGTCCACAGACACAGGACACAGCAAGGGAGATCCAGGCGAGATGCCTGAGCTGGGCAGTGAGGCTAGGACAGAGTGGAAACCAAGGCGTGGCCGGGGATTAGGGCCATTCGTGAAACATTCTCCTGGGAATTGGCCCTTCAGAGTGGAGGGAACCGCTCGAGTTGTTTCAGCCCCAAGATGAGGCTGTCCACGCTGCATTTTACCGGGAAGAGCCTGGTGGCGGTGAGAGGGGACGTTCTCAGAGCACCGAGGGGGAAGGCGGCGTGAACGAGTGAGAGGAGATGGGGGCCTGTCTGCCAGCACCAGCAGGGGTCGGGGGAGGCATACACGGCCTCCAGTGATGTTCAGAAAAGAAAACGAGCAGCGGTTGGTGCTGGACTGAATGAGCGGGGAGAGGGAGGAAAGGGGCCCTAGCCTGGCACACAGCACTGGTGGTCCTTGCACCGTGGGAGGCACGGGGGAGGGTGGAGGCAGAGGATGAGTTTCATCGGACCCGTCTTGTTCGAAATGCACGTGGACCACCCAGACAGACAGACAGTGGAAGTCAGAAGCTGGTGGGAGAGATGCCGAGGCGGGGACCAGAGACCGTTATAAGGACCAAGTGGGAAAAAAACATGATACAAACAATTTCTACTCTTTTCACAAACACCAACTGGGGAGGCTCCCTGTGTGAAGTGCTGTGCGGGTAGTTGTGAGAAACAGAAGATGAATCAGACTCCAACCAGATCCTGCCATTTAGGGGTCTGGAGTCTAGTAGGGAAGAAAAGACTCATCAGAGCTGCTTTGGGGTGGAAACAAACAGTAGCCAGAAGAGAGGCTCAGAGAAGCCTTTCCTGAGGGTCCCGCCAAAGGAAACCAGGGGGGAGGCGTGGTCTCTAGTTGAAAGATGCGGAGAGGCGGCCGGGTGGACACATTTGAAATAGGACCTGAAAGGGACGTAAGGTTGGAATGCATACACATGGAGGAGAAGGGGGGGACGCAGGAGGACAGTGTCACGGTCATGGCAGGTCAGGCACAGTGAGCAGGAGGGCACGGAAAAGCATATCCTGCACAATAAGCATGAGGAGGAAGGTTGAGAGCCTTCTGTCCCCAAATAATAAAATGCAGCATGTGAGTAGATGATTTTCCAGTGAAATAACTATTTTTCTCCTTTTGACTGTTCTTTCTCTGCAACCCTAGTGACCTGGAAGGATATTAGCTGGGTAAGGCAGCATTTGACACAGATGCTGGTGAACATTTCTGGATGCAGAAACAGCCCTTTGAACGCACTCGCAGTATCACACAGGAACAGTTACACGGCCCACTTCCCACTCCAACTTTTTTCATTAGATGAAATCAGGTGAAAGTGAACATCAGATGCAAGTTTGATCAAAGAGGCCAAGGAACTCACAGTGGGCATGCAGAACAGGGAGCAGGGAAGACAGCCAGTCTCCGGGACCTCAGAGACCAGAGACGACCTCTCCTTCCCGGGACAGGAATGGCCTTGACTTGACCTTGTCCTGAGAAGCGGCTGGGCCCACATGGAAGGGAAGTCTGGCAGGTGCCCTGCAGGTCCCGGAACTGTAACCTGACAAGGCAGAAGCCGCTACCCTGGCAGGGATTTTCCTTCCCCCCTGAGACACAACCGCTGTCCTGAGAACGCAGCGCCCAGGGCCACGGAAGCAATCGGGTGTGGAAGACGTGGAGAACCATGGCTCGGCTCTGCTGGCCGGAATCACTCCACTCCAGCTCCGTCTCGGTCACCGCAGGCAGAACGAGAAGTGTCTTTGGAGAGCACTCAAAGTGCTCAGGAGGTGACTGCTCAGATCCACCAAAGCCCCCAGGCTGCAGGCTGTGGGCCCTTTGCAGGGGCCACTCTGTCCTGCGCTCTCCACCCCCACCCGGGGGGGGGGGGGCTCCTAGAGCACCGCCCCCTGCTTAGGCGGGGGATCGTCCAGGGGCCTCCTGGAGATGGTGAGGAGCAGAGCTGGCTGAGCACAAGAGGCCCTGAGCCGGCAGCTTGGCAAATCCCAGGGTGCCTGAGGAGAGGCCCCACGGGGCCACAGGAAAAAGCTCAGAGGGCCACCAAACTCCTTTCACCAGGTCAGCACGGTGGGAAGGGACAGCTCTCTCCCAGGGCAGAACCGCCTCCATTCAGCCCCACCTACAGGCATATAAACCCCTCCTTTTCCCCATAGACCATCATCTCATGTTCATAAAGGGGGAAAAAAAAGGAAAGCAGAGTTGCTGCAGGGAAGAGAATAGAGCTTCTCTGCACATCACTCTGAAGTCCGATCTAACCAGGGGGTGCTAGTGTCCCCTATGTCCTTCACTTTCAAACTCCTGGAATGTCAGAGCCGGAGGCAAGTTCCAAGTTCATCCAGCCTGGGGTTCCCAAGGCGCGGTGCCCCCGGCGCATCCACGATCCTAGTTGATGCCACACCAGTGGCTGGCCACAGGGGGGGACGTTTTAATTTCATTACCTTATAAAGTAATATTTTACCTAACCTCTCCTGGAATAATTAACAGTAACATCCAACCCATGATTTGATTGGCATTTTCAGCTAAGGTTAAAATGAGTTCAAAGTGGAAAAGCCAGTCAGTTTAAATATTCAGAGGATACGAGGACAGATTGGGAAAAAAAAAATACGGCGCGATCTGAAAGCCTAAAGTTTTGAGAATGCTCATTTACAGTTGAGGAAATAAACGCTGGAAGGTGAAGACGTCTGTGGTCTCAGACTTTCCTGCGGTAGAGGCCTACCACAAAAGCCTCCTGACTTCTAATTCGGGGGTCTGCTTGCCTCCCCGGGCCAGTAGTCATCACTGTGGAGGGAGGAAGAGAAAATGCCGTCTAGCCGCGTCGAGCCCGGCTGACTCGCTCTGCTCCAGAAGAGCCGAGCAGAGCCCCACCTGGGACGCAGTGGTGCTGCCCACCCCAACCACGGGGGGGCAAAGGGAGGCGGTTGTTCCCAGGACAGGCTGGAACTCTCAGGTGCTGGGGTCACTTGCTCCGGCCAGCAGAGCCCTGACACGGCCAAGCTCAAAGCCCAGGGCCGGTGACCTGACTCCATGACGTTTAGGGACTAAAAGGAATCAAATCAAATCAACAAACTCTCCTGCATTTGTTCTGTGTGGCAGTTTCCCTCACTTCGTATGAATGTGTCCAAGTTCCAGCAAGGTCAAATTCCAACACACTCCCTCTTCCACATCCCAGATGCTTATGTGTATTAGCCCCAAAGCCTCCCATCGTCTTGCTCAGACAAGATATAGGGAGGAAGGAAACACAGAGGTTGAGTCCTTTGACAAACACCTGGTGTCTGACCCCATGTCTTCTTTACGGTGCTTTAGGGGGCAGCCAGAACCTCCCTGACGTTCACCTCAAGCCAACTTTGGCCTTGGGAGCCATGCCCGGAAGTCCCAGATACTGCTCCATGAAGCACCCACTGCTGTCAGCCCCAGTTCAATGTATCAATTAACTGAGCATCTGATCCTCCCAAGTTAGAAGGCAACTTGACTCATCCCTTGCTATTCACGGATGTCAGCAGCAGCGACAGAGGTATCGGGAGGATCATAAATAGCAAGGCGGCAGCAGGAAGCTCCTGACCCCTCATATGTGCCGTGGAGACTCCTGGGCAGCCTGCAGGAGAGCTACTGACATCAGCCACTCAGGTAGGCAAGACTTTCAATGAACTTGAGCGCGTACTTGACGGGGTATGCAGTAAGGTGCTTTTATGACATGAGGTCTTAAAATGCCTCGTCCGCCTTCAGCCACATAAGCAAGGCAGACAGCCACCACGAACTCTTAAAGTCCTTACATATCACAAACCAAATGCATTGTGACATGTCTGGAAGCATAATCTACTTCTCTGCGTGCATTTACACTTATATTAGGTATTTCGGTCTAAGGGGCTGTTTTAACACATTTAAACATTTCACAAAAGTCAAGTGAGTATGTCAAAATTGAAACCAAGCAGGAGTCATCAGCTTCACGGGGAAGAAACAAAATAGCGGATTTCCTAATTGGCATCTTGTTTATAATACTCTTGTCAAGTCGAAGCATAGTTTTGTTTTCATCAACTTTGTCTTTGCTAAACCCATCAATACGTCTCAGGGGAGGCTAATATGCTTGCATTTTACCTGAATTTGTGCCTTGAATTTGTAGCAAGAACAATGTTTTCAATGCCTGCTTTAAGTGACAATTATAATCAATCTACAGGAGTCTGACTCAAACTAGCAAACTATTATCTTTTATTCTGCCAATAGGACCCTATCACTTCTGCCAAGTCGTTAAAATTTTAGTCTCTGTTTAGGATCTGTAGACAAAAGAGAATGTACCAGATCGGGATCAGCAAACTATGGCCTCTAGGCCAAATGGGCCCACTGCTTGTTTTATAAATAAAGCTTTATTGGAACACAGGTACATTTATCCATTTACTTATTATCTATGGTTACTTTGGCACTACAATGGCAAGAGTTCATATAACCTGCAAAGCTGAGATGTTCATCATTTGCCCCTTCTCAGACCCCTGGCCTAATTTCCTGCCATTATCCAGGTTGGGTTCTCTCTGTGGGCACAGAGCTGCCAACATCTACTACGCCCAAAGCGACTCTGTCTGCAGCAAGTGCCTATGAGTGTGGGCTTGAGGGCAAATTTAGAGGCAAATTTCAGGTATGTGAAAGAATCGCAAAACTTTAGACACAGGCAGCACGAGCTGGAGGAAAGATAAAAGCCTTCAGAATATGATCTCTGGGTCTCTCTACCAATGCTGGCCATGAAGGTCACCCACCAGTCTACGCCTTCTTTTCCCTGCCACGAATGTAACAACAATCTTTGTATGTGTAGATACCTGAGCAGAAAAGGAATTCCCATAATGACATCATTTGGGTTGAGAAAAAAAATAAATGAATCAGTGAAGTTCTTCTAGGGAAGTTTGGAGCTGGGATTATCATCCCAAACCATAGGAAAGTTGCTAGGATACCTTGTAAACAAGGAAACAGAAGTGGCTTCATAATGCCCTAGATGTACAAGATCATGTCCCAGCTTCGTCACGGGCCCGTTCTGTTGCCCTGAGGTCCTTAATTGCCTCAGGTCTTGTCCCCAAGCACAACTCCTCTAGGGCTCCTGTAAAAGGTTGCTATGATCCCAGCTGCTTTTCTGGCTCCCTAAGGTAGTGGGCCCCAGGGTAACACACGGCCCATGGAACTGTTACAGCCAGCTTGCATGGCCCCCCAAGAGTTTACCTGGTGAATATTTACTGGGCACTTCCCATGGGTCGGGCACTGTAGGAAGTGCTTAGTAAGAATCATCTCATTTAATCATCGAAACAGCTTGAAGCAGAATCTATCATCATTCCCATTTTATAAATCAGGAAAGTGAGTTTCGAGAGATTGAAGTAATTTGCCCAAGGACACTGGAAAATCTAGTAAGTGGCAGAACTATGATTTAAACTGGTCTCCCTGATAGTAAAGTCTTGCTACAAACTACGGCCCTAAAGTTCAATACTACTGAACTCACAGTCATCACTGGCTTCTTGGCTTTTCAAAAATCTTTGTTCAGAGCCAATCCCAGCCTTCTTGGCAATGCTTCATCCCTTTGTTCCAATCTTCACCTTCTGAAGGGGCTCAGACACTCCACCATGATGAATCTTGACAACTTCTCTATGCACTTTCCTAATTTTCATCAAGGGAAGGGTTTCTACTCTACCAGCTAGAAGAAGCAAAATTATCTGATAGCCTCGAAAACTGGAAAAACTGGTTGACCCGGATGCTACCCAGCAACACTGTCCTAGCCGAAAGCATTCTGGAATCAGATACGCTTGCCTTGAATCCTGGCTCCACCTGTATGACCCTGGATCTGTGGTTTACTTTCCCTAAGTCTCAGTGTTCACATCTGGAAAGTGGGCAACTGCGATCTATTTTACGATGTCGGTGTGGGAGTTGATGGATATGATATGCATGAAAATGATCCCATTCATTGTCTGGGACATAGTAAGGGAAATGTGAGCTTCATTACTAGAAGTATTACCAGTTCTTCAGATCGATTTAAACCCCACAGAGATTATGACTCCTGCTTTCAAAAGGACCTTCAGGGATTTTTGGAACCAAGTACTCAAAAGTAATTTGTAGGCTTCTATATCAAGTGAGCTAAATTGCTGAACAGAGTATTACATCATGTTGTTAAAAAATAGTATCCTTGTGAAAATGTGGCCTCTTAGCTATTTTCCTTGCTGTCTGGAGAAATGGGGGCAACTTAAGGCCCCTTATGAGCTTCAGGAAAGAGAAGAACAAAACTGTAAAGACGATGTAAAACATGTAAAGAAATGAAAAGGAATACTCCACCTGGCTCCCAGATCTGCCAGAGGCCATCCTCAAACATGAAGCGTTAATAATATGATTAAATGTTCCTTGAAAGCAGAATGTTGTCTTATTAATTTTCAATCTCCTTAGTAGATATACGCGCGCGTGTGTGTGTACCTGCTATAAAGAATAGCTAAATGAATGAATGAGTCAATGACCTTTTTAAATCAATAATAGGTCAACAATGCTTTTAAAATGTTTTTTTTTTTTTTAACCTTCCCGCAGAAGTGTGAAAGTAAATATATGAAGAAGTCTAAGTTTATTGTTCTCTGACTTTCACAATTTTAGAGTGGGAAGTCCCTAACTGTCCTCTTCCCTTCCCTGCCAATAAACCTGCTGCCAGCTGCGGGGTGGTGTGGCTAAAGCCAAGGTTAGCAGGTGGATGTAGCCAAGCTGAACCGAATCTGAGCTTTTGGGGTTAGCTGCCTGGTGTAGCCACAGGAAGAAAGATCTATATTCCACCTTGATTGTGGGTCCTAGTGCTCATAGACTTATTAGTTCAGAAGTAATGATGGCAAAAAGTATCAGATGAATCTCAGCAGTCAAAAGTGGACAGAACAACAAAAGCTGGTAAAAGGACATGTAATAAATACATATCGGGCACTCACTGTTGTCCAGAATGTGAGCTGGGTGCTTCTTAGAATATAGAGTTTAGACTCTGCCAACTGCCTCAGTTTAAATCTTGGCTCTGTAACCTAACAGCTGTTTGACTCAAACAGCTGTTCCAGTTACTTAGCTTGTCTGGCCCTCAGTTCCATCATTTGTAAAATGGGATGATAACAAGCCTTACCTCATGGTGTGATGAGAATAAAAAATAAGGCAATAGATATTGAAAGTACTTAGAGTAGTGTCTGGTACTTGGCAAATACAAAATAAAACTGTGATGATGAGGATGATGGTGGTGGCGATCCATGATGGGGGTGATGGTGACGATGGTGACGATGGTGGTGATGGTGGTGGTGATGACGACGATGGCGGTAATGATGATGATGATGACGGTGGTGATGGTGAGAATGGTAATGATGATAATGATGGTAGTGATGGTGATGATGACAACAATGATGGTGATGATGATGATGGTAATTATGGTAATGGTGATGGTGATGATGGTGATGATAGTTGTGATGATGGTGACGATGGTGATGATGGTGATGGTGATGATGATGGTAGGGATGGTGATGATAATGATGGTAATGATGGTAATGGTGATGACAACGATGATGTTGATAGTGAGGATGATGACAACAATGGCATCTTTTGGTCCTCCAAGCATCTCTACAAGTATACGCCCATTGTATTGAACAATTAAATCATGGAATCACGGTTTCTCAGCCTTTGCTTAAAAAAAATGGTTCTGAGCTGGGCCTGGAGCAGGACTAGACGTGTTCTGTGCCCCCTAAACCAACCTCCCCATAACGATAGCCAACGAGAGAATGTGAGGGTTACATCTTCCTATGGGATAACTTCATAGGAAAAGCTCTGAAAAAACAGGAACTGCAGTCAACTAGCTGGTCCCTCTGCTCATCTCCCTAAGGGGTTAGAATACGTGGAGGAAAGCAGGGAATCTGGTAGCTGAATGCACAAAGCTGGAAACATTGTAAAGCTGCAGGGATCAGGAGAGGTCATAAGTGAGGGGAGTTGATGAGCAAATGGATGGTACAAACATTTAAAAGCATCACAGTGAGGACAAGATTTACAGAATAGACTGGACAAAGGAGCTAATTCATGGCAACAGGAGTAATGAAAATGGACACCAAAGAGCCAAACCACGAACTGCTGAGGCTGGGGGCTGACAGGATGACTCGGATCCTGCACAATCTCCCAGCTCCAGACTCCATGAAATTCTGCTCTGAGGATTTTTTTTTAATCTGAAGACTCCTGTCTCCCTTACCTCCATGTGAATTTCTACAGTCAAACTCCATTACAGAGAAGACCTGAGTGCATGTCCATGTTCTGAAACTAAAAAGCCTCAGCACCAAATGTATCCATTTCACAGATGAAGTGGGAAGCTTCCAGAAAGATCAGGGGATTACCTGAAGTGGTAAAGCCTGGTTCTGTAGTTCATCTTCCTACCCTAAGCCCGGTGGTTCTTTCCTGCACATCCCAGCTCCCCCTCTATAGGAATACGGGAGGGCAGTTAACACTCACAATAGCTCGACAACCAGAATGGTGGATGGACTCATGGGTCCCTGCACCTAATGTGCCATGGCAAGACTTTCACAGCCAAATCATGGTGCCAGGTGGGAAGGTTTTATAAACCAACCCTCACTCGGCACTTGGGATAGCCCTCAGTGGGCCTTGGCATGTCACCTTTCGAACCTCAGTCTGTCTACAGCAACCCAAGAATGAGGAAGTCTTGTTGGTAGGGATCTTGCCACTTCTTCTAGGAGGTGCCCACCATTTTCATAATGGAAAGCCAAGTACACAACGATGGCTTTGACAAGTGGGGGGACAGCCAAAAGTCAGTCCATCCTTGTGACAGATGGCTTGAATTGCTAGAAAAGTTCTTCAGACCGACTCAATCATTACTCTAGTTCCAGCCTTTGTGGTAATACGAGATATGACTAAACTCCCCATTTCTTTCTAAAGATCAGAAGGATCAGGCCTGATAAATTAGTGCACCCTTAATTGAACAGAGCAAATGATATAAATTGACAACAGAGATATAAAAGTGACCCTCATTAATGAATTCGCTAATCAACTTCTCTAACAGATTAGCTGAAGGCAAAAGGAATGCACAGAGAAAGCACCCAGCTCTCCTGTGCCCACAGACACTTAATAATTAACTGATGCTCTTGGTGGCACATAGCAATGACCATGCGTAGAAGTGCCCTTGCCTGCCCTTAGACATCACTGAGCTCTGGGAGTGCAGTGCAGACAGCTTCTAGCAACAGAACACATGATGCGTAGGCAGCTAAACTGAACTTGAGCAAGGATGCCACAGTTGTCCACAGTCCTGGAAACACAATCCTGGAAGTTCCCGTAGGTATGTTCCCCCTTGGTTTTGCACTGATTCAGCCCAACCGTCACACTTCTCTGAAGTGTCCATTCTATTTCCTGGACACTGGGACTCCACAGTAGCACCTGTGGCCTCTTTTGTTTTCTATGCTGTTTCTCCCCAAAGAAAACTGTGTCCAGGGCTCACCTGGGGCTCCCAGAAACAAGGTGCCTAGAAACGCCCGAGGAGCTGGCAGCTGGGGGCCATGGGAACCTGCGGCCACTGGCCATGGGGCTCCACCCCACCGGGACTAGTGGTCTTGAGCAGCACTCAGCCTTCAGTGCTGGGCTCTAGCCACACAGTCCTCAGGGAGACCATTTCCCCCCACAACTGTTGAATTGGGCCTAAGAAGGCTGAACTAAAAAAGATTATCCACCAGTGGGAGTTATCACCGCAAAAAATATGTATCAAACTGAAGCATTTTTAAAAGGTTACTTGCTGTGAAAAATGTATTTAACCAACCTATATGCATATAGGAAGTCTATTAACACTGCCATCTTTAATTACAGAGATGAAATATATAGATAATACATTAAAATGCTATTATGCACCACTCAATTCCTTTGCATACTTGAAGAAGAAAAATGTGGATCATATGGCAAGTTAGCAAAAGAACAATATGGAAATTTAAATCCACAGAGGCTGAACATGTAATGTAAAGTCATATTAAAACCTGATCTTCTATGGAGTAAATAATTTGCTTATCAGTGAAATATTCTTTTGACTTCTGGATTTAAATTCACACATCAATTTTCATTTGATGATTTTGCTTTCAGTTGTTCATGAGTTTGCAAAAGAGTATCTCTGTGTACCTTGGTAGTTTTAAATGTCAATTATCTTGCAAAATTCAAAATAAATCTCTTCAGCCCTGTTGGAATCATGCAGGAGGTTAAAACCCATTGTTTGACCCTCCAAGCAATAATATACAATTTCAGGAGGGAAAGAGTACCTCTTTGGAAAAAATAATTCAAAAATTTTAGGATGTGATTGAAAAATAAGAAAAGCAAAAGGTTTTTCAAAGTTTTAAATTGCCAAGTTCCCAGCTGAGGTATTGGTTTTCTGCAAGCCCACAATTTTGCTGATGGTATATTTATAGTAGGCACAGTGTAAGAGAGAATTCCCCAATTCTCATTCATAGAGTGTCACATGGATACAGGAACGGTTTTCCTTTGCCTTTCAGTCTCTCATTACTTACACTCTGTGTTGAAAACTAAACACAGTAAATGCAAAATATAAAAATAAACAGTGGTCCCTGCATTGAGGCAATATGGGTGAGAAAAGTGTAAATACAGAACGAGAGAAATGTAAACCCGAAGGTTCTCACGGAACCATTAATTCCCTTGACACATATTGGAAATATTTAGAATTACCAGTTAAGCTTTTAAATATACATTTTCTTAACAAGATAGAAAAAGGTTGGGTGTATTCATGTTTTGATAATCACCTTAACTTCTCTCTTTTCCAAATTATGTTATTTGGATCCAAACTGAAAACCGCATCAGTATCGATCATTATAGTTAATGAAAAATAGCTCTGCTGTTATCATTTCATAACTAACAGGGTTTGGGTAATAAAATTTCGTGTAAGTGCATTCTGCTGCCCAACAGCGTTACTAGTCAAAGGACTGCCAAAATCTCCCGACATTTATAATGCTCTCTTTCTAGATGCCTCGGATGGCTGTCTACTTTACCTCCAAAGGATATGGTAGAAAAGGGTATCACATAAAGTCCACCGGTCCCTGAGCCTCTTAAGAAGAAGCCATCAGAGATTCTAGGAATGACATCTTCAAACAGGATACCCTCAGGCTTGATTTCTAAGCTGAGGGCAGACACACAACTTTAGACTTTGAAAGTGCACCTAGAAAAGAACATGAAGGATAGGCGAGGCGCTGTGTGAGGGTGCGTGGCGTGGAATGAGAATGGGGCCAGGTCAGTTGGAAGCCGGGCTGGAGTAGACTCCATTGACCACGCCATCCTGGACAAGGATGAGAGGGAGCACTGACATCTTCGCTCTACCTTGGGATTCCTGTTTTCTTACAGAAGTCAACAGCCTTCCTGAATTTTTCATAGAGATGTGAGCCTATCCATATCAAAGAGGTCAAGCCACAAACACAAGACTTGCCTACCCGTACCCTTTGCCCATGCACTTTTGACCTCTCTCCCCTCCAGCTGAATAAAAAACAACATAGAGTAAAGTAAAGCTAAGCTGCAGGAATAATCTCTTCCATTTTATGTCAAAGACAGAACGTCATTGCTGGTCTGCCATGGGTGACCAGTAGCATATGAAGGAAAGATTTCAGAGACAGGGTGAAGGCTGACTTTTGCTCTCTTTCCATTTCAGTGCCCATGGTCCATTAATCCCTGCTCGGAAGGGCCTCAAAAAAAAGCATTAATAAGGTAGGGCTCCTCATAGGGGTTGTTATATTTTAAGGGCACAAACCATGTCCTCAAATCCTTTGGCATCCTTGATGGGCACATTTCTAGCTTCACCGCCGCCCATCCCCCACAAACAGGCAGGCACATATGTACACATACATACACACATACACAAATACTTCTCCAGGGAACTTACTAGAGCACATCATTCTGAGGGCAGAAGGTGGGATCCTTGCTACACTAAGATGGGACGCAGCAACTAGGACCAGCTTTAGACGGTCTTTCTGTGGATCCTCACACTACTCCCCCAGCCCCCACCAAACACACCTTCTGACACACAGCCTATCTTAACCGCCTGTAGTCAGGGTCTTTCTTTCAGACACAATCACACCGGGTATCAGTTCTTGGGAATCTCTAGACACTTGTCTACACCTTAAACATTTCTTTGGTGTAATGACTCGTTCCTTGAAACGGTCTTAGACCAAAAGAAACAATATGAAACAAACACCATCTACGACAATGACTGCTTTCCATAACGATGGGAGGATGGGACTGGCTGGTGGGAAGCCCACCATTGTGCCTTTCTTTTCAATCGGACTACACCATAAATGTGAAGACAGTGTGGCCTCTACGCCTGTCACTCCAGTCAATGCCAGGATTGATTCAGTTGATCTGCCTGCTCCCACCACTCTTTGGACACTACAAGCTACAATAAAGAAGATAAGCTTCCCTCAGAGAGGAAATGTTAGTCTTTAAGTAAGGATGTATGAGTAGGGTAACTGCCTTATCATAAACCTCAATTAATTTGGAAATGTGAGGCAGAACAATCTCACTTACCTGCCTGCCTTCTAGCGCATCTAAATACAGGTTTAACCCCCATGTGCTCTTCAGGGACTCTTTTCTTGACCATATAGTTTAAGTAAAGTAGCTTGTGTCTATGCCGGTAATCTAGCAAGCCAGGTATTCATGGAGACACCAGTTGAGGAAGAGGTAGAAGACTTATATTCTGAGATTTTTATCAGAGATCTTATGGGGAGAGTTTCAATGCCAAATATTTGGGGGATGGAAATTTTTATATATCTAAAATGTGCTCAGTTTCTCCCAATCTGATACACAAAACTAAACAGCATATAGTGTTGGTACCAGAGAAATAGATAGAGTTTAGACCAAGACCTAGGCTGGTTTTCTGAAGAGTTTCATGAACGTGAAGCAATCCATGCTTTCCTGCACACATGGGCCACGAAGAATCAGTCGAGCCTCAGCCTGCTCTCAGGCTGCCCTCGAAGCAAGTGATGTATTTGGTTTTACCAATATAACATTAATACATAAAAGATCTACCACAAGTGAAACAGGCATTTGCTGTCTCCACTGGGGAAATTCATTCATTTCTTCCACAACTACTTATTAAGCATTAGCTATCTGAATGCCTTGTTCTAAGCGCTAAGAAGATATCAATGAACAAAACACCACCAAACAGAATGGTGCCTGCCATAGTAGCACTTACTTTCGAGGGAGATTCTACAACACAAGTTCCTAGAATTTTAGAAGGAATCTTCTCATTTTCTTGAGGCCTCAAATTTCTGAATAGGAGAAGGGATGCCAACAGTGCCATTCTGAGCTAGGCTGCGGAGAAGAGCAAGTACGTACTGACATGCCCTTCATTGCAGGAGGTGAGGAAGCCAAATGCTGACTTTCTCCCCGCTGGGAAAAGAGAGAAGTGGGCTTGGTAGCAGCAAGGAGCTTGGCAATTCAGTCATTCCACAGACACGTATGGAGCAGCTATTGTAAGATATTCTGACATATCAGATATATCTGATACACTAGTTGAATAACCCCTTTCCGGGCATCAGGTGGCTCAGTGGTTTAAAGCCTCTGCCTTTGGCTCAGGTCATGATATCAGGGTCCTGGGATCAAGCTCCGCATAGGGCTCTCTGCTCTCTGCTCAGCCTGCTTCCTCCTCTCTCTCTGCCTGCCTCTCAGCCTACTTGTGATTTCTCTCTCGGTCAAATAAATAAAATCTTAAAAAAAAAAAAAAAAAAAGAATAGCTCTTTTCTAAGACAACCCTGCCCCCACCTGATACTCTCTCATCTGTACAAGTCACTCCATGTCTAGGCATGTTCCCAAGGCAAATGTTGGGTAATGGTGGTACATGAAACAACTGCAACTTTTACTTCACCACAGGTGGAGACATTTCCCACAAACAGGACGTTTACTTATTCACAAGATCAATGCCACAGTGGGTTTTGTAGAGCTGTGTCTGTGGCACCAAGGCTCTTCATGTCAGGAAAACATCAGCTATGGCCCGAGAGGCTAAAGCCGAGCCGCTCTTACCATGACTGAGATGTGCAGGATCCTCAGCTCCTCTTCTGCTGACTCATGCTGGGGCTCTTCCGTTGGGTCTTGTCCAGGGAGACTGGGGGCACCATCTTGGTGATGAATGTGAAAAAGCAAAGTGCCGTTCTCCAGCCATTGCTGTCTCCAGCGCACCAGAGGGATGTCCTCTGTGTTCCCTGAGATCTCTATAGAGGACAAACACCAAAGGCACGGGTCAGAATTCTGACTGGACCAATCCGAACCTTATTCCTCTTCTTCCTAACAATGGTACCAACTAGCCAGCATTGGTTAAAGGCAAAGGGCTCCAGCTAGAGTTAGGTCAGGTTTACCACTGTCTCGAATCTCTGGGAAGGAAAGAGGCCCTGAGGAAAACAGAATGATCCCCCATAGGTCTTTGCATCATAATCTAATGAGCCAGGCTCTCACCCATTAAGAAAAATACCAAGGTGAAAATTCAAGTTCTTCCCCATATTTCTGGGATCAATAGCATCCTTTACCCAGCACAGTTTGAATATCCTGATAAACCCCTGAGGTAAATACAAGGTTGTTTGCCTCTTGCAAATTTGAAAATGTGAGTTTCCTAGCAATTACTCCTAGACACCAGCGAATCTACCAAGGAGAGAGTTGGTAATTACTGTGCAGAGAACTGGCGCGTCCGGAATGGTCCTGAGAGGTTACTGCAGAGCCACTGGGGCTGACAGAATATTTCTAAAACCACAGTCATTTGCTGCATAGCCCACTGGAGATGTGGGATACTTGCTGCATCGGGTAATGTTTTAATTCCCTTTAATTTTTCTCTCGTCTTTGCGGAGCGGAGGTGGTGTACGCGGAGAAGGTAGTGAAGAAGTGGGCCCTTGTCCCCACCGCTCTCAGGGCTCTACATCGAGGCAGCGGACGAACATCAACGAAGAGTAACAAAACACCAAAGCCCTACTATGCACGTCACACCGTAGGTGCTAAGCTACGGTTACAGAAGTATGCCCTTAGTATGGGTCTCTCTCGCTAATATTCCTGAACGGTCTCATAGGGAAGCTTTGAGACACCCCACAAGAGAGACCAGATTAACCTAGCCTTTCCTCAACTTCATTTGGCCTCCAAATCCTTTCTCCCTTAACAACTATAACCACCCAGGGAAACAAGTATTCTGCTGAGCACACTTTAGCAATGTATGGCTTTATAAAATTTCATTTTTTAAAAGGCATGGCTTCTTCCCTCAAAATTTATCACCTTTGACCAAAAAAAAAATAATCCCATAGGCATAAAAAAGATTTAATAAGACACATTTAGAATAGTATTCTCATCAAGTACCACACCATAAAGAGGGCAGCAATTTTAAATATTTATGGAGTTTATAAATATCTTTCACTATTTGTAGGAGGGTACAAATGATGTGCTTTATTTACTTATATATTTATTCATTAATTTACTTACCAGATACCCACTGGGCATGTATTATGCACCAGGCACTGTTCTAGGCACTGGAATACTATAAATGAGTCCCTCAACAAGCTCTCCAGAGCAATCGACCCTGAGTGAATGTGCATGCGGCAGGTGCTATGCTATGTGCATAATGAGATTATGTGGAGATGAAGAGGGAGAGAGTAGGCTTGATTGGGTTGGACAAAAGTAACCCTTCAGAAGAAGATACTGGCGTTGGGCCTTGAAGGGTGAGTGGACTTCCTTTGAACAGGGAGAGAAGTGGGAAGAGGACCTTCAGACATTGATAGAATTATTAGAGGGAGGAGGAAGAAAGAGAGTACTGTCTGGTCCTCTCAGGGTATGTCAGTGAGAAGAATTCATATGAGCCACAGGTCATTAGCATGTCCCTAGAAGACATGGAGAGTATTCCCTACCTCTTCCTAACAACCCCCAGACCAGGGAGAAGGGTAAATGGGCATGTGAGGGACGATGAGGGGACAGCACAGACAAGATGATCAGAGCTCCCCTCCTTCCTCAGCCCCTCGCCCAATTGCCTGGAACACTCCATCATCCCATCAGGATGCTAGGCTGCCCACGCTCTGGGAAGGGCCCGGCACAAGTGGCCAGGAGGCTGCAGTGGCCAGAGGCTGTGACAACGGAGGCTCACCTCATCCTGAGCCTCCGGGTCTTGGTTTTCCGTAGGCACAGATCCATTTGCTGAGTGAGGCAGTGAGTGACAGAGGCCTCCTGAGTTCACCAGTCCTCTAAGGAGGCCTTCCAGACTTCCAGATGAAGAGAGACCCTGGGGCATGCCTCTCAGCAGCAGCCCTGCAACACATCACCCCAAGTCATCCCCCCAAGCCCCTCACAACCACCTGTCAAGCCTTCGCCTCATAACACCAGGACGATGGCTCCTGAGAAACACACCCCTCCCCCCAAGTCCCTTCCCGGCTGCTGCGGTAGGAACCAAAGAGTCTCCTCACCACAGACAGTGATCATAGGCATTAACACCTGCTAACAGAGCACCTAATGCCATCATTAAGCCACCCAGAGCAACACACGTGCCGCCCTCTACCCATCCCTGCTCTTAGCCCACCCGGGGTTATTTCCACACATGCTGGGTGCCACTCCAGCCCTTCCTGTAACTCTTCAGAAGGAATCTAGCACCTCACAACTATAAAGTTCTCAAACTGATTTTTTTTTTTATTTCCCAGGAGACCCTCATCAAAAAGGCCCTCCAGGTTCATTATCTACATTTTTAACTGTGGAAGCAAGGACAAGTAAATACCCAGACCTTCAGGCCAGCCTGAATCAGAACAGGGGATAAAACTTATCAGATCCCCTCTGCTCCCAACACACACCAGACCACATGACCTTTGCACAAGCACAGACAAGAGAAAGCACTTGAGGATGAAGTCCATGTGGTCTTCTAAGAGTTTCTGTGCTGCCACACTTTAATTTGTTGTGCAAAGCCTTAGTATTCCATGATTTCTTTTTAAGTTGAGATCGAATTCACATACCATAAAAAATCATCCTTTCAAAGTATATTGTATGTATAGTCACGAAATTTTGCAACTATCACTACTGTAATTCTAGAACATCTTCAGCAGCCCAAAGAGAAACCCATGCCTATTGTCAATCCAAGCCAATTTCTGAGGAGGAAGGCATTCTCCTCCAGGGTCCTAGGAGGGATGGTACCAAGGAAAGAACTGGTGTGGTGGGGTTATTGAAAAATTCTCCCATGGGGAGTTGAGCTAAGAGCACAGAATCTCTGACCTAGGCTTTCAGGCCAGCCCTCTGAATCTCTTGGTGAGCCATTCATGCCCATCCGCATGGACAGTGATATCCTGATTCCACCCAGACCAGACTTACAGTAGACACTAAAGGGTGAGGGAAGTAGGGCACCATGCCTGCCCATGAGGGCACCTGTCATTTTTAAAATTCAAGATAATTACAGAATGATAGCTTCTTCCTTGGCTTCCTTCCTGGTCCTGGCAGGATCTGACAAAGGAAGGAGGGCTAAAACGCTAAACCAGGACCTTATTTACTTACGCCATACCTGCCCTAGGTCAACCAAAGAAAAACCACAGGGTACAGTACATGTTTTGTGAATTTCATCACCAATGGGGCTGAGATCAGAGCTTGAAACATCCATGTAATCATGCTGGTCTGGATGTTAGAATATCTCAAGAAGAATGTCAGAGATTGTTCTACCAATGCAAGTTTCCACTGACATTCCCAAGAAGCACAGATGGGAAGTGACAGTTACTCTAGTACAAGGCTTCCTGAGGGCTACAGAAGAGGCTCAGACAGAGCCCTCGCCACAGTGTGCGCATAAAACAAGTGCCAACAGAAGCCTTCAGAGCCATGTCAAGATACCATCAGTGGGATGGGCACCACGGCCACCATCCCACTGTGGGACCGAGATCTCCAGGAAGGGAGGCTATCCTTACTTTCAGCACGTCCATTCTTCCCCTACACAAGCTTCATGCCTCTCAGCACCTCGCACAATTCTGGACCTGCCTGAAACACACAGAAACCAGGATGCCATTTATCCTTACACATAATGAAGATTTTTGGAGCACACTCTCATGGTGACATTCTGCAAACTATGCTATGTGATCCCTATTCTCAAGGAGCCTTTGATCGAGTAAGAGACTGATGACATGGCCATGACTCAGTACCAGAAGCCATGACGACAGTGCCAAATGAGGAGGTGGCACCCGGCTGGACAGAAACCCACTGGAAGGGACAGAACAGCGAGAGATGCTGGAGGCAACTCCAGATGAAGAGAACAATGTGTACAAAGAAACAGCAGGATGAGGCCTGTGGGCAGAAGGGTGGCATTTGTTCAGAGGAGTCGTGGCTAGAGATATCTACTGATGTCAACCGTGAAAGGTATGAACGCCAGTTTAAGGACTTCTGGGCTAACAGCAAGTCACCCATGGTTTTAATAAGCAGAGAAGTGAATGAGGCCACGATTCAGAAAGATCAGGAAGACCCAGAAATAGAGTAGCAGACTGACTGGACTCAACCCCCAATCTCAGGGTAATCCCGATCCCATATTCTGCAGGGACCAAAATACTGAGCTGGAATTCAAGAGAGCTGGGTCTGGACTAACCTGGAATGAGCTGCCTAGCTTTGAGTGTTCTCATCTGTATAAGAGGGAACGGAGAGAAGAATTTCAGGACCCTTCTGTAACTTGACATTCCATGATTCTAAGTCCAGAATGGTGTGCTTCACGTGACCACCTAGGCAGACGATCATTTCAGTGTGCCAAACAACATCCAATCTTTTCTCAGGTCGAACCCGCATCCCACCTCCCCTTTCCCTCTGAGCACAGGGTGGACAAGTCTGGGATATTTCATCAGAGCCTTTAAGAGCCAGGCCCGTTTTCAGACTGGACCTCAGGCTGGTGAGAAAGGTTCTCCTTCATGGTGGTGCAGATATGTGGTTTCTAAGGAAGAAATGTTGGAGCTTCTGCATGTAATAGGGAAGCAGGAAGATGGGACCTCGAGCAGAGACATACTAGAGAATAATTTGGGGTGGGGAAAGGCACAGAGGAGAGTGAGATAAAATCACTTTTAAATTAGCCTTAGTCATTGTTCTGTTTTTTTTAAGATCTATTTATTTTAGAGAGAGAGAGCACGCATGTGCATGCGGGGGGGGGGGGGCAGGGGGAGAGAGAGAATCTCAAGCTGACTCCCCGCTGAGCATGGAGCCTGAAGCAGGGCTCAATCCCACAACCCTGAGATCGTGACCTGAGCTGAAATTAAGAGTCGGACACCTAACTGACTGAGTCACCCAGGCGCCCGCTTAGTCATTGTTCTAATATTAGCTTGTGCCCTGTGAACTTGTAACACTCTTTGTGGGGTTAGCTTAGAATACCCAAAGCTTGCTACAAAAGTTCCTCTTCCAGACATAACCACTTCCTCATACCGTCCAAGTGCCCTGCCCCTTTAGGTATCCCCTCATGCTGAGCATCCTCAACGGAGCCGCTGAGACAACACAGCCTGTTAGCATCAGAACTTCCCCCAAAGACAATTTCACTGAGCACCAGATCCATGATGCCCTCTTTCAAAGAATTTGGCAATTTCAAGTCAAATGTGGATTTGAAATGGAGACATTCTCAAAGATCCCTTCAGTCACTGAGAAACTTAGAGTGGCTTTGAGCAGTCCTGGCTTTCCGGGCCCCTTTTTCACTCCCGGCAAGGCTGGGTTTCAAGCTGAACCCAGCTAAGTAGTAACGAAGTGGGTCAAGTGGGGAGGTCAAGCTGAAAGGAAGCATTAACTTGTCAGTTCTTAGCCTTATATTGAGGGACCAGATGAACTGACCCTGCAGTCCTTCAAGGTTGAGGGTGACACCCTCTGATGGCCATTACTGATTATCAAGATTTTCAAATTTGCTGTTAATCTTAGAAACTCATCCTCCAAACACAATCTAATACAGCTCCGGAGGAGGTTCCCCTGAGCAGAGTTAGAAAAGAACTCAATCAGTTGGAAGACAAACAAAATGCACTACCACGAAACTTCCTGCTGTTAGGGGACTGGAGGGAGGGGGCATCTATGCATTATCAGTTTTGCTTGGTTGTTTTTCAATTCTGTTAAGTGTGATATTGTGAATAGCCCCATATTCTTCATGAAAAAGTTCCAAAAGAAAGGGACCATCTCTAAAAATGAAATCTAGCCTTCCTTCCACCTGTGCTATGTGAGAGGACATTCTGAGTTTCCTTTGTGATGATGCTTATAAGCTCAGGACTTCAGCAGGGATAAGTCAAACTAAGAATAACAAATGGGTTTGTTTTTTTTTATTAACATATAATGTATTATTTACCCCAGGGTACATGTCTGTGAATCATTACGCAACAAATGGGTCTTGTCAATCAGTGACTATCATGAAGGTAACCAAAGGTAAGCCCATGATATGATTACCCCTTTTCTCCCATTCTTTTTCACTTTCCTTCCCACCTTACCTCCCACCTGCCCAAGTTCAGAGACTGAAAGATATTGAGGGTAGGTGTAGTTTCCCACATGGTTTCATTACCGTCTTCCAACTGAAACTATTAACAGTGGCATTAACTTTCAACACCTTTGTTAAGAAAATAACCTGCTTAAGTCAGGGGTTAATAACAGTAGAGGATCGCTAATTATCCTGCGAATCTTTACCCTGGTATCAAACGTGACCCAAGTCTTTAATGTCCCTGGAACGGCAGCCTCTAAAGACCCCAACTTGTTCCGTGACATAATGAGAGCAGCACATTAGTGTCCTGGCCATCTGTGAAGAAAGATAAGGGACAGATGAAGAGCGGACAAAGGAGAAGAATGCAAAGAGGAAGGACAAAGTCAAGAGAAGTAAGAAAAGGAGACTAGCCAGAGAAGCAACATCCCTCGGGCTGAGCTGGCTGGGCCTCCACA
>CM053618.1:41007305-41163900 GCA_028646535.1 Procyon lotor | reverse complement strand
ACAACAAAATGGGAGACGACATAGCCAGGAAATTCTTTTGTCGAGATGTTCAAAGCCCGACTGGAAATGGGAGTCTCATTGCGCTTCCTCTGTTCAGCTCGCGGTCTTCCACGGGGCTGTTTCTTATCATCTCATGGCTTGAGCCATGGTCAACAGAGTTACGCAAGCAAACCCTTTAGAGCAGAATGGCTTAAAAGTTTGAGAATCTCTTTTTCAAGTAACTGGAACCTTCTTGACACACAGATTTGGAAGAGAGATTTCCACTTGTGACCAGGAGATGGATAACTGAATTTCCATTTCTGCTGCTTGGTGACATTTACTCTCAAAAAACAAGAGCGCCTCAAAGCATTAATGATCCAGTGATGAGGAACAGGATGGCAGGTCCAAGAGTGCACTGAATGGGGGAGCTGCGAGAATAAAGCTGCTATAACCTCTCTAGAGCTCACTCATCTCAACCGCAAATGATGGGACCAGAAGGTCTTCAACGACTTCCCAGCTGTGACCATGGTGTTCCATGACCCAAACCCACACATGACACTTGGTTCTAGTGGCACCCCAATCAGGGGCAGAATGAGTCTATTTCTGCATGCCAAATGGATAAGGCTCTCTCTGTGGAAGTTTTTCAAATCGGACTTTCCTTTTGGAGTCTGGGATGCTTCTAGCTCAATCCAGCCTGTCAACTCATAGAATAAGGATTGGCGGTGTGGAGAGTCATGAGCGTGACCTCTGCAAACTCGAGTCAGTGGTCCCCAATAAGAAAGAACCATCCACATAGAGATGCCTCCAAATGGTTTCCAACTAGTTATCTACCTTTTACGTGTATGTGGTCAAGGGTAGTCTCAGTAAGAAAACATCACCTGATCCCTTTCAGCAGCCCCACCTTATATGGTGATCCTTAAAATATCAGAAATGCTCATGTCCTGTAAGGCTAGCCACCCACTCCACTTCTCTTTTTCCAGAAGAGGTTTAAGGTTTATGGTCTAAAAGGAACCAACACAGAAAGCAAGAGTGATTAGAGAAAGGAATAGGGACTCTTGACAGTCCATGGTATGTTGTCTCTGGGGCCAGGGTGGGGAGGGCAAAGGATGCAGAAAAACAGAAGGTAGGTTTTAAAATCAGACGTGATGGAAAGCAGCAAAGCTTTCTATGGATGCTGCTGGAAGTAGGTCACTCTCTGCTACTCTTGTGCTGGCATGAATAGCAATCGAGCAACTACACGAACATGCTATTTACCTAGCCATGGAGATGAAAACATTCCTGTGGCGGAAAAATGCAGCCAAAAGGTTCTGACACAACCAGAGAGATGAGGAGGCATTCAAATGGCTTATGATTTCATCCAAAATGGTTTGCTTGTTCCTACTACAGTGTTTCTCTGGATCTTTTCAAACCTCTGCAAAGAGTTTATCCACATGATACTCATTAAAGTCTCATTTGAAAGGGGGGAAAAAAAGCCCAAAGCTCTTTGAAAAAGGCAGGGTTATCTGAGCCGCAGATGTACTGGTAAGAAAAATTTTAAATATATCCAGCTCTATTCTCCACTGCCACCTGACTGACCTTTGTAAATTGAGATAACGGCACGCATTTAACAAAATCTGACATCAAGTAAGATGTGTAATAATATTTAAACTCTGTAATGTTAAAATATGTATTTACGGATCATTTCATACATTGTAATGAGAATAAGTCATTTTGAAGCCTGCGGTTTCATGATTGGAATTCTGATTTGAGCTTTGCAAGTCCTTGGGGGCCACTTCCCTGCAGTGTGGCACGGGAAGCAATATGGATGCCCGGGTTTTGGAAAGCCAGGGACATAGATGGATGTGGGGTGGTTGCAAGGATACTGTTTCTCAGACCCATTCAGAGCTCTGCTCCTTCTGATTCCTCTCTCTTGTACTTATAGTCCTTCATTAACAAAGAGTTTAGTATTTGCTTTAATTCTGATCCTAAACTATTTCAGTGAAGTCCCCTCTATGGCTCTCACCTTATGAAAAGGATGGGAAGGGAAAATGAGGATGACAAAAGATCACCTGGACTCGACTTAAAAAGGAGAAAAGCCCACTGCTTGTCCTCAATTGTCTTGACTCATCTCCATTTCTAATTAGTGCTCATCCATTTGTATTTCTGTTCTTATCATCTGTGATACAACCCAACGAGTAATGATGCATCTTTTATGCGCTAGCTCTGCTAAGAAGTCCTTTCAATGGTCACAAGCTACCTTAATCCTCAGTGACCTTTAAATGGGGGTATTTATATCCCCATTTTACAGATGAGGAATTCTAAAAAAGTCAGCCTATTTCACCAAGTTCACCCAGTTAGTAAATACTAACTAGGGAGGAAAATTTCCAGGCCCCTTGGCTTTACGGCTACTGTTCCTCTCCACTATTTCAATTCCCACTTTCTCAGTTTGCAAATCTCAACCCCAGGATAATATAAGTGCTTATCAGTATCTGGTATCTGATGTATACCATTCAACATCAATGTCTTCACTGTCCTTGTTAATACTGAGTATTGTTGTCATTATTAGAATCACTCACATAAATTCCAGAATGGACTAATACTCCTTGACAGGGTTAAGCAAATGGTACTTTTAAATGACTGCAGCTGCTTAAGAGTTTTTATAAGTCCGGGAACCCCAAGTCCAGGAATCAGCTCAGGTCCGGAGGAACCTGGGCCAAGTCATTTGTGGACATTTCTGTAATGCTTGCTAGCAAATGGAACACTCCGCAGATATCTCTCATGACACCCCCACCCACAGACCTCTGCATTAAGATCTGGTCACGGGGATTCTCGCAGAGAGAGGATGAGCTACCCAGGCCCACTCAAGGCCAGCATGCAAGGCCAGCTCCGGTGAGCTTGCAATTCCTGAATTCACACAGCCAAGTGTCCCCAGAGATGCGGGGGAGTGGTGACTGCGGTCAAGGAAGCTGGAAGGAGCAAATGGAGGCAGTGTTGAACTAACAGTAGAAGGGGTGCCTGGGGAGCTCAATGGGTTCAGCACCTGATGCTTGGTTTGGCTCAGGTCATGTGCAGAGTCTGCTTGGGACTCTCTCCCTCTCCCTCTGCTCCATCTCTCTCTCTCTCTCTCTCTCTCTCTCTCTCAAATAAAATCTTAAAAAAACTAACAGTAGTTAATGGAATCTTCTCAGTATAGACACATCAGTATAAGTGCTTGTTATCATAAATGCCAAGAGATATTACAACTTAAGTGGAACTTCCCGTTCTCATCTTCACCCTGGGGGAACAAAGCTTTCTAGCCCATTCCTACTGATCGGTGAGCTCACCTTGCTGACCATCAGCATTGCCTTCTTGCAAATACATGACTGGGCAGGCCAGGCATCTCTCAAGGGCCTTCTCTCTAAACCATCTCCTCCTTCAGAAGAGGGGCGTCAAGTGACTTCTAAAGCCTCTTTTCACTCTAAGATTCCCTGATTTTATTTTTTGTCTTCCTGTGATCTACGGTTGCCATACTGGGAGCTGAACCTTAGGTTCCTACAGAGTGAAGATGAAAAATGGTAATAATCTTCCGTATCTCTGCTGTGTTATCCAGCCTGAGAAAGGAAAGTGGGAGGGAATTCTACAAAGACTCAAGCATGTGAAAAATTCCTTATTATAATCACTGTGTTACAATGTGCAAAGCCCTTTCTTATAAAGCTCCCTCCCTTTTCATTCATCAATCCTATGGAGTAGGTTTTACAGAAACAGAATCCAAAGGCCAGAGAGGGTGAGTGACAATCACAAGGGTTAGAGCTAATGAGACAGAGACAACAGGGCTCAAATCCAGCCTTCTGACTCCAAGCTCAGTGCTCTTTCTACCAAAGGGTGCTGTCTACCAGAGCGATGTTTATTTATACTGAGAAATCATGAACCACTGTGCTTGTATTTCAGCTTAATGAATTAGATATACAGAAGATATACATCAATAGTAAACACCGTCAGGAGTTTGAAGAGTTTGGGCTCGTAGACCCGGGACTGAAATTGAGTTATTAACCAATTCTCACTAGTGTACAAATCACATGGCAATCTGATGCGATTTCCCTGTGACAGACTCCCTTGGAGGGTCAGATCTGCTTCTTCCTCTCTTCCGGTTATGGGTCTAAAGACTCTCTTGATACTGCCTTAAGCCCATTTCTGCAGGCTAATTTGTGTAAGTGCTCATTACAATAGGGGTCAAGATGACCTCTAAATGACCTGACAGACAGATCTCCCCAAGGAACTGTGGATCTAGCCATCTAGTCCCCAGTGATAGTAATTTAAAGGAATACAAGGTCCTTGATTGCTGTAATATGTTGCTGCTTAAACAAGAATAACAGACATTGACCGGACCAGTTGCTAACGGTGTTCCACTTCTCTTCCCTTTATCATAGCCCTCTCTGAATCTAAAGGCCCTCCCTCCTCTACAGGCCCTCCACACAAAACTCACGTTAAAGGGCTGCTAGTGAGAAATAAGGAGTCAGCCGTTCTTCACGAAGGACTTGTTTTGAAAACAGGTGAAGTCTATCCGCCATTTTGCTTTCACCACTGGCACCAATCCTTATGCCTACTTTGTTCTTCTGCCCCTTTATGGTGCTGGTGAAAAGCACATAAAGCTTTATGTGCTTTTATTATCATACATACTTCATGGCACCATGCTCTGCATGGGCCAGGTATTCATAAAGTGCTGGATGATATAAAGATGAAGCTGAATCTGCCAAAAATGAAGTAGGACAATGGATAATTATTACTATTTTTCACAACAACTAATATTGAGCTAAACACATCCATGCTCCTTAAGCTACTCAGCAGCCTATAAGGTAGGTACTATTAATAGCCCAGGACTGGGAGGTGAGGCATGGAGAGGCTAGGTAACTGGTCACATGACTTTGATACTGTGACTCTAGAAAAGGAACACACGCTTCCTGAAGCCTCGCACTGTCCACTCACCAATTCTAAGTGACAATCCAATTCTAAGTGACAAGGGCAATCCCCCAGTGAGGGATCATTAGCACCCAAGCCAACAAGCTGACTTCACCTCTTGCCACCAGTGACCGAGGAAGAGGCTGTGCTGAGACCGGTACCATCGGCCATGGCCATGAGAATGGACCTGATGGCAGGAACTGGACCTGATAATCTATGCACATATTCTCATCTTTTGACTTGATCAAGTCAAGAATAGGAAGGAACAAACATCAGACCCCAAACACATATGGTCTCAGAACCCAATTCAGAATAATGGCTAATGCTTATGAAGTATTTACAACAAGACAGGCACTACCTAAGGGCTTTTGAATATATTGGCTCACTGCATCCTCACAGCCACTGCACGAGGCTACAGGGGAGAGGACTAAAGGTCAGAAAGGTTCAATAGCTTGCCTAGCATCGTACACTTAGCAAGTGGAGGAGACCGGATTCAAACAAGATGTGTAGCTCCACAGTCTGGGTTCTGAACCACTCTCTACTTCCCTACCTCTTCTCTATGGGGATCGTGGTATATACTCTGTTATAAGACTAATTTCTAATTCATCTATCTGCTCACTATGTCTTCCTTGCCCCTTTTCTCCTGACTTTCTGCCACAGCCTTGTTACTATCCTTACATTTTAACTGGCATGACATTCCTTATGGAGTTTCATTTTTAATTTTCAGCAATGTTCCACCCATACTTCCACAGCAAGATGACCTCCCATGGTTAGTTTTACTTCTTTGCTGGTCCTGGCATACCATATTAGTATCAGACCAGAAATTAATAGATGGAGGTGGCATTGACATTTCCATTCCCTACTTAGTAGCACTGTCCCATTAATTAGAGGCTCTAACTAAAACAATGTTAGCTGAGTTTTGCAAAATGAAAAATAAAATTGCTGGGTTTTCTGCTTCTTGTTCTAAAGGAATACAGCTATAAATTTTATAATCAAACCATTAGATTGAGAACACAAGTGATGGTAGCCAGAATGAGTGGGTTATGAGACTTATGTCGGGACATAAAGTCTGGAACTTAGGGACACCTGATAGCTTCTTCATCTAGTCCTCATTCTGTGGCCAAAACGCACAGAGCTGGAAGGCAATTTTGTGTCAAGAGGCTCATATCCTCTTGGACATTGGTCTTAAAGCTAAGGTGAGCCTAGGAGAGCCTTCCTGGCTCAGTCGGTAGAACCTCAGACCCTTGATCTCAGAGTTTGTAAATTCGAGCCCCACAATTAAGTGATTGCTTAAAAACAAAATCTTAAACAAAAAAGCTAACATCAATCTAAGCCTCTTAGCAATCACGTCTTTTTCATTCATGAAACTTGCAGTATCTTTTTTGTTTGTTTACTAGACCTATATTTTCTGATCATAACACACCTGGGAAGTAAGTTCTGTATGAATAATACCCTCACGTGAAGGAGTACTTCCTTTATGGGGTCTAAGCTCACCTTCCCTGGGTTTCAAATAGAACTTTGAATCCTGGCAATTGAGTATTTGATGAACAAGGTCACACATATTTCATGTGATAAATATGGATCACCTTCCTCTGGTAGTATTCGCCTTTTTATCAGCTGACTCATTCATATTTCTTTCATCCATAATTGGCTTTTGTGTCTAGTATGTATCAGACTTTCCATTCTACCTTCATAGAACCACATCCACTTCCTCTTGACCTCTGCCCCTGCCCTTCTTACATTTCCTCTGGGCTCATTAAATGTGCTCCCTAGAGTGGAGCATGCAGCATAGCAGAGACAGGAAGGATCCTAGCATCAGAGATCCCTAAGACTGAGGCAAGGTTCCTGCACCTATTACTCTGAAGTCTATATGCTCTTTCTCTATATGCCAGTTTCTCTCTTTCAAAAAATGGGAGTAGTACAAACATCTACTTTATAGGGTGGTTAAAGTGAAATGCAACTGGAAATGCTTCAAAATGCAAGAAATATGCATTGTAGTTATTAATATTAATATGGCCCTTAAAGATCAGTAACAAGCATAACTTATTTTTTTCCCTGGTTAAAAAAAAAAATCAACATGGCTCTAAGAGTATAGAGTGCTCTTGGATTTTCCATGCCCTTTATGATCACATTATCTTTCCCCATTTAAGCCAGGATAGCATACTGGGTCCATGATTTCAGCAAATGACTTTAATGAATTCTAGCTTATTTTTGACTATTTTTGAATGTATTTGACTATTACTTTTGAATGTAATATATGTAATGTATGCTCATATGTAGCTAAACTTTATAGACTAAAAATTCAAGTTGATGGAGACAGCCTGCAAGGAGATCATTAGAATCCATGTCAGAGGACAGAAGAGAGGGAGGTGATTTTCCTACTATGAAGGCCAAGGCAATGCTCTCCCAGATACAGGGCCTAGTTATAGTTATAAAATAAAAAGGTGTATGTCACATCATTAATGATTCAGAAAAATAAGCATGTATTATATGCTAGAATTCATTAAAGTCATTTGCTATAAAGCATGTAATATATGCTCATAGACTCTAAACAGTATTTTAAAATATACAATCTCTCCAAAAGAAAATATTCAACTAAAGATAAGATAGATAACTTTTAATGTAAGTAAATGTTACAAGATTTTAAAATTAAAGTCATCATTGGATTTAGTATCCATTAGTATCATCTAAATCATGTGCAAAACTGTCAATTCTATTGCTTTCATAACTGAGGCTCCATCACCAACAAATATGGCAGTAACTGACCATTTAAAAAATAGATTTTAAAGGTAGAAACTGGCAAAGCTTTTTGAAAATCTAAGTAGATCCCCTTGATGAGTATGTATGGTCCACCCTTCTAACAGTGACCCTCAGACTTGATTCCTTCTATAGGCTCCTAGCGTTACCATGACTCCCACCACTTGTGTCTGCCCCTTACACTAGCACCCAGTTCAATTCGTGTTGAAGTATTTACAGACCTCATCCATCACCATCAACTTGGTGGTTTGCCCCCTATAAAGGCTGAATCCTTACAAACAGCGATGGTCTGCCAGATCAAGGGGAATCAGATATTCCAACACCACTTTCCTCAACTTCATCTCTGAAGTTCTTCAGGAGGCATGGCTGTATCTTTTGCTGCATCAGTAACCTAACTATCCTCATCAGCTGGTTTGGGGTATCTTTAGTACAGTTGGCCCTTGAACAACATGCCTTAGAACTGCACAGGTCCACCTATATGTGGATTTTTTTTGATATAGTACAACACTGTAAATGTATTTTTCTTCCTTATGATTTTCTTAATAACATTTTCCTTTCTCTAGCTTACTTTGTTATCAAAATACAGTCTCTGATACATATAATGTACCAAACGTGTGTTTATCAACTGTCTATGTTATTGGTATGGCTTCTAGTCAACAGTAGGCTATTAGTTATTTGGGGTGTCAAAAGTTATACACAGATTTTTCGACTGTACAGGGGGTCAGTATTCCAACCCTCATAATTTTCAAGGTCAATGGTACTCACTATTACTTGTTTTTATATTTAAATTTCAGAGAGTAGGATGTTTGTTGAAATTTCACAAATTCAGGGTAGCTGGGTGGCTTAATCAGTTAAGAATCTGCCTTCGGCTCAGGCCACAAATCCAGAGTTCCAGGATACAGCCTTGCCTCAGGCTCCCTGCTCAGCAGGGAGTTTGCTTCTCCCTCTCATGATCTCTCTTCCTCTCTCTCCTCCAAATAAATAAAATCTTTGAAAAAAAAAAAAAAGGAAATTTCACAAATTCTTCAAAAACAACTAAGAAAAGTCATTCCATCAGTTACTTTTCTCATTTCCCCTGTTCCACAGTCATGAAAGAATCTGAGGGTTTTCCGACTTGCACCATTTCTTTCTATCTTGTGGGGATCTCTTATACCCCTGAGGGTTACCAAAATATATTCTTGGTCAATTAATTTCCATTGAACACACATTATCTCCTACATAGTCATTTAATAATCTATTAACGTTTTCCAAATCCTTGTGTGTTTTTTTTTTTTTCAATATTAAAAATGTTCCACTGGTACAAAACATATACTTAGGTAGCTTTGCTCTCCTGGCTAGAGGCTTCCTCAATAGTGTGAGGAATAAGTGATATCCCACACTGTGTTATTTTCGGTTTAGTGGGCAGAGCCAAACCTGGACTTGGTGGGGGAAGAGCTTCTGGTATAAAGATGGCTTTTCTTTTTGTGGGCAAGCCTTCCAATCTTAAGTGAGGGACCCCAAACTACAAGAGAAACCCCTCAGCACGTCCACTCTCCCCTCAGGAGCAAACCGGAAAGCCTACACTGACTGGCCTCTGCCGTAAGACAGATGGAGGGCTCATACAGCCTTTGCCAGGGGGAGGGCCAATCATTTGGGGAGGGACGGGAGAAGAAAAGATGTTTCCCGTCTAGAGTTCCTAAGATTGTATTATAGATGATAAAATAAAGACGAAGGGACTTTCAGAAGAGGCTGGCTCTGCCTCTTTAATTACCCTGTCTAGAAAGAAAGTCTGTCATCAGGGCTGGAGTCTGGGGCTGTTCAGGAGATGGATTGGAGCAAGGCACTTTTTTCGTCCAATCTAGATTGCTTTCGTTTTACTGGAATTGAGGCAGGCCATAAACCTATCAGTGACTCAAGAAAATGAGCAATTAAGTCTGCAGGTGTGCATATCTGTCATATTAATGATGGATCTGTGTTAATACAAGTCACAGAAGGCTGCCACATGGCACACTCATGTCTGTTGGGGGTGACGCGCCCTCTTGGGGCTCTGGTACCACAGCACTGACACGAGGGAGTCCTGCTTCGTGAGGAGAGACCTCCTCACCTGCCCACGCCGCTCCCCTCCACCCCAGCCCTGGATTACGATGCTCCCCCCATCACGGCCACAATTCCAATCAAATTATTTCATAGGTGCTTGATTTGACTCTGGTGCAGAAAATGCCAGTTAGAGACACCCAGCTAGATATGGAAGGAGTATAACTTGCAGGCATAATTTTGGAGTCTGACAGACTGAGCTTGCATATCCACCCCCCTACTTAATACTGGTTTGTCTTGAACAGGTTATTTAAGCCCCAAAAGGATTATATCTACTTTATAAAGCTGTTGTACGCAGGAAACGAAGTAATAAACCAAAAGCTCTTAAGACAGTGTCTTGTAGCTACGGTCACTTTAATGATTTCTCCTTCTTTGACCTTGAAAATATTTTCACTCCTAGAAATCATTCCTCAGAGGCTGGAGGACTCCTTCCGGGTGAGGAACAGTATTAGGAAGGTTTGTGAAGAGAACAGTAGGCCGGGACACGAGCTGCCCCTCCTCCCCCAACCCCCTCCTTAGGCACTTCTTCCCACGTGACCCTCTCAGGGTGGGCACCTCACCGAGGGCAGCCTGGCTACAGACAGGGCCGTGACCCATGACATGGCCCAGCACAAGATGAGCTAATCAGAATCTTCCTCTTAGGGATCTGAAATGGCAAATATGGAACAAATCAGGCAAAAATCAGCTGAAGGTGAGCTCAGAGAGCCGCACAGTACATGCACAGATGGGGAGTCTGCACTAGAAGGGCCACTTCAAGCTGCAGAACGAGGAAAGAGGAAAAAAACACAAGTAAGCAAAGTTCCGGGATCGAGAAAAGACATGGAGCAGAGAGGGAACCGCTAGGCTAGTTGGCAGGGGGCTGAGAAGAAGCTGATGCCTGGCAGGATAGCCCAGGGAAGACCCCAAAGCCCTCTACAGAGCCCTGAGAGCAGTCCCGGGATCCAGGCTCACCTGCCCTGAGGTCCAGCAGGAGCGTGAGTCTGACATGGGTGAGTGCTTGCAAGGACCACCCCCTCGCCAAGGAACTGAGTCCTGCAATCACAGGGCCTACCCACAGAGACGTGGACACCCTTCAGAGGATCCAAAAGGCTCAGTGAATTCTGAACTCTGGCCCCTCACTGGATGACCTTGACCATGACCCACGGCATCGGCCTCCTCCAACCCATCTGTCTAGCTTACTGCAAACTCTTCCTGCCCCCACAGAACAACAGGCTAATAAACACATATCAGTCCTTATAAGAGAAGTCAAACAACGTTTGCCAAGTCAGCGAGTCGACTAGGTCCGGGTTTCTTCAGAACTGTGTCTTTCCAAGTCTGGGTATGGCCCTGGAAGTCTCTAATATTTTCCCATCTGTAAAATGGGAGTTACGCTAGCACAAAGAACCACATCAAACCACAGCGTGCTGCATCTAGAAGCCCGTGTAACACATGGGTAGATAACGACGTTGCAACAGCGATGCATTCTTCTTTATTGTAAAAGAAAAGATCTTCCTTTGCCAACCCACATAACTTAATGGTCAGCAATAATGAGAAAGAAAACAAACAAAAAGCTGTACATGACAGCTAGAATCAGAATTTGATAAAATATTCTACTTCTAAAGGGATACTGTCAAGTAAAAAAAAAAAATCAATTTGAGAAGGGAAAAAAAAAAATCTGGTTTATTAGTTTTGCTCCTAATGCCACCAAATGGACCTCAATCCGAAATGGCTTTTGAAATCAAATTTGCTGTTCTCCAATTCTGCAACTTACTCTTTATGCTAATTTGTCTGCACCTGCAGGGACAAAGACACTGGCCGCACTGAACATGAGAGCCAGGAAGAAAACGCAGCACAAAGATCCAGGAAATTAAACCAGGACTACATCATATTAGGTGTATAAAGGTTGGACTTTTTATAAAACAAGGAAAAGAGTGGATTGAATGTCTGGGAGCATATTCCGATGGGCAAAACGACAGACTGTTGGTGAAGGAGCTGGTGTCTTTCCCAGGTCCCAGAAGAATGGTGGAATGGGCGGGGGAGGTGATCTTTAAGTCCCAGTGTCGGGACCGCGTTCAGTTTCCCCCAGCCTTGGGCCCCTTAATCATAGGGGTTATAGGCATATGTCAAGGAGTTTCATCTATCAGGAACTTAGCCTCTAGAAGCTGGGTTAATTCTTCTTTCCAATTTAAAAATCTATTTATTTAGGTCTTCATTTTGAAAGAAGTAGCATGATTTCTTTTTTTTTTTTTTTTTTAAAGATCTTCCTTATTTGACACAGAGAGATCGCAAGCAGGCAGAGAGGCAGGAGGAAGCAGGCTCCCCACTGAGCAGAGAGCCTGATGCGGGGCTCGATCTCAGGACCCTGAGATCATGACCTGAGATGAAGACAAAGGCTTTAATCCACTGAGCCACCCAGGCGCCCCCTGAAGTAGCATGATTTCAAGGGGGAAAACTCAAGTCCCTGTTTTCCCATTGTTTCCCACTATCTGTGCCTGCAAACATTTCCCTTCCTCTGCTGACCTACCTCATCAGGCCCGCTCTAAAGGTGGCTGGAGACCAAGCTGAGCACCACAAAACCAAAGGAAAGAAGTGCGACGAAGGAACTCAAAGATACTGTCCTCACCTTACAGATGCCCGGCTCTTCAACAGCAGAAACTCCATAACCTCTATTTAAACTATAACAAAAGCTCTGAGAGTTCAATATTTTGCCCAAGGTCACATGGAGCATTAGCTCATAAGACATCCAGAGAAAGCATCTCAGACTGAGGCTCTTTCTGTTATACTGCCTCTCAGGATCCAGAAAAAAATCGAAAGTATAATTTTTACATTCTAAAATGCTTCTACTTTGAATATTTCCTCTATTGCTCTGTCCGGTACATTCAATCTTAGACTCTGCACTGTCAAAATTCAAGCTCTGTCAACAGCCAGTAACTGTTGAGGTCCAATGAGTGCTGTGAATGTTACGTGTTTAATGCTCAAGGAAAAATATCCATTTCCACCTTGGAGTTATTAGACCCAGGGAAAAAAAAAAATCAATTTGGCACATAAAGTGTTCGACAGCCACACTCCTAACGGTCCTTCCTCTTCTCTCCTGAACATCCCTTCATTCCTCCATTTTTTGTCCTATCACCAGGCTTAAAAGAATACAGGCATCACACACCTCAAAGGAGATGTTATATAACATCTATATGTTGATGAAATAAAAAGGAAATCCATTTTGGATCCAACGGTTTGATTTTTCACTAGACCAGCTGTCATTTCCTTCAAACCAATTACTAACTTCTTGTAGAAGTAAGGTCACATTTATGGTTAGTAATTACGGTGAATGCATGGTTGTAACAAATAACACAAACCAACTTAGGAAGTAACTCTTTCTCATTAATTGAGGAAAGTCTGCGTATCCCCTCATTTGTGACTACAAGGCGATGGAAAATAAGAGGTTAATTGCCTTTCTCGAAATCATGTCATGCAACAGACTTAGAGTTAGGGTTCACAGAGCCTGCCTTCTCAGTCCAATTTGTTATTGGAGTCACAGAGGAATGTCTTTTAGTGAAACTTCTTGAGATTTTATGTCCCTAATTCTGTTCTGTTTCCCTAGGGAGGAAGTGTAGTGAAGGGGAAAGAGAATGGACTTTAGAATCAGACAGACGTGGTTAGACTCCCAACTCTGACATTTGCTGGTCCTAGGATCTCAGGCAAGCCACATAACCTCAGAGCCTCTGTGTCTTCATTTGTAAAATGTACATAATGATGCACACCTCAAAGGGTGTGTGTTCATTAAATGAGACCATGTGTGAAGTGTCCAGCAGGCGCTCAATATATGTATGTATCCCTCCTGGATTTTTTTTCTTGCACAATTAAAATATAATTGAATCACAAGAGAGATAAAAACCCAGAAACTGAAGACCGGTCCTCACTTATTTCCAATTAGCTGGTGAGTTCTAATGCTTCTGACTTGAAAATGAGATAAATTGTGTACAGAAAATGCACTGATGGTATCATTTTATTTAATTTACTTTTGTAAGGTTTTTAATTTTTTTGAGAGAGAGAGTAGGGGGAGGGGCAGAGAGAAAGGGAGAGAAAGAATCTCAAGCAGACTCCCCACTGAGCAGGGAGTTGGATGTGGAGCTTGATCCCAGGACCCTGAGATCTTGACCTGAGCCAAAATCAAGAGTCAGGCACTCAACAAACTGAGCCACTCAGGCACCCCTGCTTTTTAAAATTAATTTAGTTAATCTCTACCCCAAATGTGGGGCTCAAATTCATGATCCCATCCATTCATTTCTTTTTTTAAGATTTTATTTATTTACTTATTTGAGAGTGAGCGAGCGAGCACGAGAGGGGCTGGAAAGGGAGAAGCAGACTCCCAGAGAGCAAGAAGCCCAATGCAGGGCTCGATCCCAGGAACCTGGGATCATGACCTGAGCTAAGGGTGGACACTTAATCAACTGAGCCACCCAGGTGCCCCTCATTCACTTCTCTAAAAGTATTCTCCTGAGTCCTATTTTCACACCAAATACTAAAGGCTAAAAATATGAGTGAGATGGTCCATTAGCTTGCATTCTAGAATGGGCAGAGGGGAAAACCCCCAACAACTAAGAGTGCCAAAAAGGAGCTACAGGAGAGAGATGCACAGGACAGAGAGAGGATATAGACTGTTGGTTTTTTCATTCTTTCGACCATTTTCACATCTTTGACCATCCAACATCTAACACTGTGGTTTATTCCTCCCTAAACTTCGGTTTCATTAGTGCATAGTTGATGCTCTTACATTAGTTGCAGGTGTACAACACAGCGATTAGACAAGTTCATACGTTGTGTTATGCTCACCACAGTGAGCCGCTGTCACCGTGCAATAGTCCAATACCATTGACCATCCTAAGATCTGACGTTTTCTTAAAATTTTTAATTGCAGAATAGCTGACATAGAATATTCAATTGGTGGGGCACTTAGGTGGCTCAGTGGGTTAAAACCTCTGCCTTCGGCTCAGGTCATGATCTCAGGGTCCTGGGATTGAGCCCCGCATCAGGCTCTCTGCTCAGTGGGGAGCCTACTTCCCCCTCTCCCTCTGCCTGCCTCTCTGCCTACTTGTGATCTCTGTCAAATAAATAAATAAAATCTTTAAAAAAAAAAAAAGAATATTCAATTGGTTAAAATTGTTAATTAGTTATAAATTAGTTTCAGGTGTGGAACACAGTGATCTGACAATCACACACATTACAAAATGTTCACGGTAAGTATATTACAGTTTTGTGGACTATATCCCCTATGCTGTAGTTTCTGTCCCCGTGACTTACTTATTTTATAATGGAGTTTATACCGCTTAATCCCCTAATCCCCATCACCCATTTCATGCCCATTCTACCCCCCCCCCCCCCGGTCCTCAACACCACTCTCCTCCCCTTCGGCAACCCACCATTTTGTTCTCTGGGTTAGGAGTCTGAAGGAGAGAATCAGGAAGGTTTAAAAGAAGACGTGATACTTGGACTAGATAAAGGTGGTTATCTACAGAGTGTACATGGCAAAGGGAAGACGCTGGCCACTCTATCGGCTTTCATACAGAGCCAGAGAAGAACAGCTGAGCAGCCGCCGAGCATCTCAAGATGGCCCTTGGCAGGCTGGCCCCAGCTGAAGAGCTCCCTGGAGGCCAAGGTGCAGAGGAGACCGACTGTCATGCTGAAGGGTCTGAACTTTATTCACTGGCAAAAGGGTCTCATTTGTGCCTTTAAAGAGCTGGCTATGGAATAGACCAGAAGAGCAGAGATGAGTTACAGGGAGATCAACCACAGAAAAGCAGAGTGAAGAGGGGTTAGGGGTTTGTACTATGGAAAAGGAGAGAAAAGCAACAAGAAGCAACAGAAAGAGAGGAATGAATCACTGCCCAGATGGGGGAATGAGGAAAGGCTAGTGGGGGGCTCCCCCAGAGAGGACACACAGGGTGGGGAGGAGGTCTGGATGAGGGAGTGGAGCTTCCTATGTGCGTAGTCTCTGTTCTGCCAGACAGAGCATCCCATAGGTATGTGAATGCACACATCAGAAACACTGAGGGAAAATTCTCCTCTCTGGTCAGGCACGAGTTATGGTAAGCTGGAGCCCTGGGAAAGGATGAATTCATCTGTGAGTGTACAGAGGTTTGGGGTCCAGGATGACACTGGGACAACACCGTCCTGTAAGGACAAGACTTCTCTGGGCCTCAGTTCCCTCTTCTGTCAAGGGTGGGGGGGATGGGCTTCTGTGCTCTCTCAGGTTATTTTCTCCTCCACAGTGTCTCATTTCATGCTTTTTTATGGGGCTCAGGCTTTCACTCACAAATGGCTCTCTTTTCTTTCTTCCACCTTTGTTATTTTTGGAAAAGGCTGTTTGAAGCTTAAGCTCCTCTGAAGTGGCCCCTTGATCCTTCTGTCGTAAGGGCACGCGTACGAAGAGTACAGCAGGGAGACTTTCCAGAAGAAGAAAACGCAGGCAAGAATCAGGGCAGCTTTGCGTGCCAGGACACGGCCCTCTCTGTGCCTTCAAAGATGTCACAATAGCATGGATTTCCCTCCCCCTCCGCCGTTGTTCAGGGGAGGTGTTTTTGATATACACCAGAAAAGATAACACCAGCACCGGGCGCTAACCACTCCTGGCTTTCCTCAGTACTCTCTCTCCTCACAATGGAGGGAGTTCCATCCCTACAAATTGTGCCTAACGTATCGGCACCTCATTATCTATTAGTAGGTGTAAAAATTATTAGTGCCATAAAATTTTCATTGGCCCTATCACAATTATAATTTTACCCACTCTTCCTCTAACCAATGCCCACTATTTCCCACTTTTCTGTCTCTCCCCTGCGTGAGACGCGTGCAGACACTCTCAGTGGAAAATACACCCAGATTCCTATTAAACCCAAGATAAAGAGAAGGAAATTCAATTTATTTTTTGTATACTGCCCATTTCTCATTAGCCTTGACTTCTTAAGCCCTTGGGTTATGGGCCAGTGCTTATTTTCATGACTGCATTTCTAGATTTTATTACATTTGTACTAAGAGGCAAGATGGTCTCATTTTATATCTGGAGAAATAGGTTTAGTGACCCGATGACAACCACTGGCCACGGATCAGTATATTTTCCTGATTATGTGAGTCCAGGGCCGTATGTTTTTGGTTGTCTGGGCAGAGTATAAAATGTATTGCTCATCACATACAAATTCAACACCAGTGATCTATCACCCTCTTCCTGGTCCCACCCATTGTCAGGAGTTGACAGCCTTCAGGATTTTCCATAGTTCTTGTAGGAAATTTGCAGGTCCACAAGCAGCATTCTTTTCTCTGTGCCAAATCAGGTCATGTGTCATCGAGAAGAAAAAAATGCTTCCTCTCACCTTTAACAATAAAAATTGTTTTTAGGTATTGGAAATTAGGGATTCCAAGTATAAAGTCAGAAATGAATAAAAATGCAGTGCGTGAGGCTTTCCCTGTACAAGACTGGACTAGGCATTAGGTCTCTGTCCCTGGAATAAAATACTTGCCTCTTACGAAGGCCCATGACATACCAGGAAAGCAATGGAAGAATTCCTTCCTCCCTTTGTGTGTCTGTGTGTGTGTGTGTGTGTGGAACTCTTCCCCAGATCTTCCATTGCCAACCCAGTCTCCTAAATGTACCACTTTCAGCCATAACCACCAGTCCGGTTATCAGAATTACAAATTAAATATAGCTCTGGGAGGGAGTCTTAAGACTACTTAGACCAAACCCCTGTAGGAAGCTCTTCTGCTTCCCAGGGGCCCAGAAAAATAAGGGCCTGGAGGTCTCTAGGGACAGACGTTCCACATTCTCCTCCCAATCCTTGCCCACAGCATATATATCTCTTGTCAGAGTAAATTCTCTATGGCTGTCACTTAAACCTGCTGTTTAGTTCTGTCATCTTTGGAGACAGAAAGGAACTACTCTGGAGCCTCTTTAGAGTAAGTGCGAAAAAGTGACCACCGCCCTCTGGATGACAAGTGCCTCTGACCGCAAAGCCCAGCGCTGCTCCACCATCATGAGCTGGAAGTAAGTTCTCATAGTCATACTTCAGAAGCCATCGGGGGTGTGGGGGGAAATGGTTGGAGGCGGGTCACGATTTCCACTTAGGAGGAAAAAAAAGGCAACGACTGCATGGACCAAGGATAGGAGAATCGCACAGTGATGCTTTACCGCAATCCCAGGCTTCACCTGTCTCCCACTGAAGGCGGAGGCTGCTCTGTGAGAGCCCCAGGTTTACATAAACTAACTTCCCAGTCGCAGAGGGGCTGAAGAGTCTGTCCCTCCCACGACACAATCTCCAGAGTGGGTACCTGCTGAGCTCAATTCCGGTTTCCATAACTCAAACCTACTATCCCCATCAACCTATAGGAAAACTGAGCTCTGTTTCCTTCCTTGCCTTTCAGTTCAAGATTTTCCGTATCTTCAGTCTTCCCTTCATATTCTATCCATCTTAGAGAGAAAGTTATTCTATTTCTTCCCAAAGCTCAACCCCTCTACTTGGGCTCTTCGAGGGTCTTCAACCGCTCCATCACATGCTAGCCCTGAAGATTTGGCTCTACTATCCTCTTTTATCTTCAGTCTGCCTTTCCAGTATTTCTTCCTCTTTGGTCTAAAAGAAGAATAAACAAACAACAACAAACCCTAAAAATAACTAAATAAAGGCTAAAGATCATTCTCACCTACACCTCCTCCCAAAAAACCCCCCAATAGTTTGACCTTGGTTTTGACTTTTCTCACTGCCTTTACTCTCATTCAATGCCTAACCCTTCAAAAATGGAGCCTATGAATTTATTTTCTCTACTTACTCTCCCATTTACTTCTAAACCCACTCTTTATGATCTAGGGTGTGAACGGAAGAGCACCGGCATAAGACATTAAGAACTTCTAACTGGACCAAGAGCCTCTTGGAAACATGGCGTGGACATAGGGAGTGTATGCTGAATGCATGGAGGATCGCGGAGGGTAAGCAGAACGTCTGCCCCAGACTGGTACTAATCCATGCCAGGCACTGCGTTAGTGTTGCTAATACTTGTCTCATTTGATTGCTGACTGCTTTGGTTCTACTTCATTTCTGCTCCTAACCATCTAAATGATACCGAACAAGTCAGTTACCTTTTCCTGGACCCTCTTATCTATTTCTTATCTATAAGGCAAAATTGATTGGACTAAAAGGATTTCTCATACTCCTTGACATCTAAAAGATACAAAGGAAAAGCATCTGATTGTATATGTTGAAGTAGAACTTAAAGAGGAAACAGTCCCAGACTTGTAAGGAATCTTTTTTTGTTTTCCTTTTATCTGACTGGGAGCCTCGTTCATTTTTCTTCCTGTTTACCAAATTTATTTATTGGTTAATAATTTATTGTTTCCCTTTTTATTCGAAGGTGTGTTTGATTGGGACCACATGGCCCAGTGACAAGATCATGGTTTTTGAAACCAGACAGTATGAATTTAAATCCCACTTTGCCACTTTCCTAGCCATAGGACCCTGGACAGGCTACTTAACTGGTCTGAGCCTCAGAATCCTCGCCTCCAAAATGCAGCTAAGACAGTAAAGCACACCAGCAAATTTCCGCCTCCCAGGATTGTTGTGACAAGTGGGTGAGACAGAGACTGGTTCACACAATGACTGGCACAGGGAAGGCACAGGATAAATGGGAGTCTTCCTGGTTTTCTCCCTTCTCCCTTTCTTCAGTAGCAAAGGCACAGTTCCTGTCAGGTTCCTAATAAAAACCGCAAGTACCTCAGACACCATTTAGTCTCTCTCAAGGGCTCCCAGGTGGGCTGCTGTCCTTCATGGGAAATGACCTAGGGGAACCCCATCATTATTCGATGAAGTAAGAGTTTCACCCCAAGTTCACGGGGCTAGTTAGAGACAATGTCCACGTTAGCAACCAGGTTGTTGTGCTTATTCATGTGGTTCTCATTGGAGGCCCTCACAGTGCTTCCTGAGGGGATCTACACGACCAATTGTGTATTCCTCCGAAAGGGACTATCTTCTCAAAGTCAGTTTTTATGGACTGACACAAGGACTTCTCTGTATTATTGAGGCTGTCAGATGCCCTGGTCTTTTGTCATAGCAGAGAAACCATCCCCTCCTGCTTACCCGGCATAGACCTTCCCCTAGTGTTTTTCCTTCCTCCTTCTCCTATCGCTAATGGTACCTTCTCGGTAGCCCCATGGATCCATTCAAGCAGTTCTTATCTCCACATTGAGCTTTCTTTTTATGTCAACTAGTTTTAAACGTAAATGCAAATTTTCAAGAAGGGAAAAAAAACAGCCATCACCCTGAAACTAAAGAAACAAATAAACCAAACAACAACATCAACAATTAGACTTCAAATGTACTGTATCTAGGTGGTAGGGGAAAAAAATCATTTCCCAGATGTTCCCCTTGCAATTTAACTCACAGACGCTGGGACCCATCTAGATGCTCAGCACTTGAAGAGATAGATAAATGGCAATGCGCACAGTGTGATGGAATCCTCGGTAATTCTAAACACTACAAACCATTGTATGTCTCCAAGAACATTTAATGACATGGTAAGTCACGACGGTCAAATTTTATAAGGTCGAATAACTAACTTTTTAGAAACTAAGATCTCAGCTCAGTTTTCTACAAAGAACCTCTACACAAACAGAAAATTGGCAGAAGATGCGATTCACATTTACAGTTCATCTCTGGGGAGCAGGGTTATGATTTTAAATTTATTCTCTATGCTTTTTTTGGTGTTTTAATTTTTCTACAATCGATAAATAGCTTTTAATGAAAAAAATGGTTTTTATTTTGATACCATAGACTGTTGGGTATCTTCAAGGGTAACTAATATACATACTCGGGGTGTTTTGTTCTTAGAACTGCCAAAGCTATTTGCAAGGCATAGACCATTATAACTAGAGAGAACCAGAAAATAGCATCTATTATCAAACTTTTTTTTAACAAGAAAACTCTTTCTTCAAAAGAAACCTTAAAGAGATGCTCACTGTGTCAACAAAGATAAAAGAAGAGTGTTTCCCATACCAGCAGGAATAATGGGCCCAGAGCCCCATCATCCCATCTTCCCTCCTCTGCTGTTGGCAGTTGAGGCATGTTAATGAAATCTCTAGGACTCTGTGAGACTTAATTTGTCAAGATCCTCATTTGGTCCAACATGGCGTCTCCATGCCATGAGAATCAGGCACCAAGAGGGGCACTGACTCCCATAAAGTTATGACCTTTCCTCACCAGGGCAAATGGAAAACCCGGATATCCAGACTCCTGAACCGGGCCCATCAGAGCCTTGCCTCAAAGAGGAACGCTTCTTCCAGTGACGTTTTTGGGATCCAAGACCGGGAACAGCACCTGCGAGGCTGACGGTGAAGAGTCAGCCACCCTCAACAGCATGCTCAGCAAGCCCCATGTGGAATTCTGCCCAATTCAGCAGGAGCCCAGACATTATTTATTATGTGCAGGTGACCATGGCCTCTTTTACAACCTTCGTACTCTGTGGCACGGCCGCCGATCCCCCCTCCACCTTCAGGCTGCGTAGGTTCCCAAGAAATGCTAGTAAATCCCTTCCCCTGGTTATAATGAATCACTGTCCCTCTAGTCAGCGAGTCCTCCACTGTGTTCCACACAGAGCCAACTTTCGGATGGAAGCATACAGCCTCAAATCTTGCTGAAGCCATTCAGAGAGCCCGAGGTGCTTGTACAAGCTGGGGAGTGTTAATCCCCACTTGCCAGGCCAGCTCCAACTCTGGTAATTACATTTTGCCTCAGAAACGTGTCCCCGCTGCTGCTGTTAGATGCAGGCTTCATTTTCACCTCGCCAAGGGAGGCTCAGAGGTAAGGTCTCTTGGAGGGTGGCTCGCGGACCCCGGAGGTGGCTTCGTTCAAGGGCAGGGCTGCATTTCAGAACCCGCTGAGCCGGGCTCCTGGTCCTAGGGTTTCCTGAGCGGTTCGCAAAGAGCTCTGGATTAAAGAAGTTGGATACCTGTAAGGTATTATTATCACCTAATCTTTTTCTATCTTCAACTCGGGTAATGGTGGTGAGGAACCCAGCTCACGTAGCTCACGTGCCTCCGAGGGGCTGCTGAGTACCAGCCCGAAGGCTTGGATGTTGAAAATATATCTGAACCCCTCAGAGGTGACAGAATTGGACTGGAAATCTACCAAAGTTCCCCGAAGAGGATGGAAGGCTGCACAAGGGGACGCTCGCCTGCCCTCTCACTGCAACGAGACAAGACAAAGTTCCGCTGCCAGAGATGAGCAGTAGTCACCCCAAGGGGCCAGCCACCCCTTCTTGGTGCTCCTCCCTTCTCAAGGGGGGAAATGGAGGCAGTTCCCTTGAGCTTGAGAGTCAGGCCAGCAAGCCAAGGACACAGTGAAGCTAGAGCAGCCACAACATTGTGCCTGATCAGATGCTGGGCTGAATGTGGCCAGTGTTCCCGTCAGGAAGATCCAGAAGGCAGGCAGAACAGTCTCAAGGGGAAAAGCCATGTTTTTTGGAGTTATCAACAAACCAAGAGATGCTACTTCAATTGGGGGGGGAGGGGATCCTACACTCTCCTGATATTATGCTAGTTTAAAAATCATTCTAAACATTTTATTTTAAAATGTAACATGCTTATTCGAAGACGTCAAACCACCCAAAACTTCTGGCTCTCCGCCTTGCAACCTCGCTCCTTGAAATAACCAATATTAAAGTTCAAAATATAACTTTGCACAACCTTCTCCGAGCTCATATAAATAGATACAAACACGAGTGGAGTTTTTCTGCCCTGTCTCCTCCTTTCTTCCCTTCCTTCTCTTCTTCTTTCCTTCCTCAACAAAGAGGGTATTAAAAACATCAGAATGCTTCCATTAAGGTTTAGAAAACAGTAATTCTCAATGGCTAGGAACCACCTCACCTGGTCCAGAGTCCTAGCTACTACATGTGTTTCTTCTCCCTTGCCCCCACCACACCCGCCTGCCCTTCATGGGAAGGGCACTGGGCAGAGCAAGGAAAGAGGGCAGATTGGTGATTTCCTTGATTTATGTAACTAGCCACACCCAGTCCTCCTCAAAAACAGGAGAGCTGACCCAGCCGCCATGGCTTACTCTCATCAGTGCGGAGGCATGGAGCTTCCCCATCTCTGTGATTTGTCTGATGCCAAAAGTCTTCCTGCTCAGTGGAAAGCTCACACCATCTATGGTCCTTGGAGGTCCCATGAGAGTGTCTAGATTATTTCTAAATGCAGCCAGATGTGATCCTTTCCATCACAAAAGCACCTATGGAGGGAAGTTAAAGCCATTTGTTATCCTTTGGCTAATGTGTTACTCTTTGATTCAGAGCTATGATGGAAAGGAGAGAGAAAGAGAATGTGAAAGAGAGATGCATCATACGGTGAAAATAATTGGGATGAAATCAGCCAATACAATGTAAGGACTCCTCAATTATCAGAGTCCAGTTCACAAAACACGGGGAACCTTCTCTGACGTCCTCAGGATACGCATCTGATGCATCGGCATTCCCCTCCCCCACAGACTCACTACTCGCCCACTGAGCATGCAGGAAGGCTTGTTCTATCTTTATTCTCACCCTATGCCCCCTCCCAGAACCGTCAACACACTGGGCCCTCTGGGGTTCTTCCATAACCCTACAAACCCCAGCAAGACCTTTAGCAAAAGGCTTGAAATCAGACACTAAAATAAAAATTAGAAGTCACTGAGAATGGTCTGTTTTCCTAAGATGTTACCCATCAGTGGTTGAGGATTTAATACAAATAGGGCTGCCTTCGTCAGGGAAATTCAAATCAAAATCACATTGAGATACCACCTTACACCAGTCAGAATGGCAAAGATTACCAAGGCAGGAAACAACAAATGTTGGAGAGGATGTGGAGAAAGGGGAACCCTCTTACACTGTTGGTGGGAATGCAAATTGGTACAATCCCTTTGGAAAACAGTATGGAGATTTCTCAGAAAATTAAAAATGGAGCTACCCTACGACCCAGCAATTGCACTACTGGGTATTTACCCCAAAGATACAGATGCAGTGAAAAGAAGGGCCACATGTACCCCAATGTTCAAAGCAGCCATGTCCACAATAGCCAAACTATGGAAAGAGCCAAGATGCCCTTCAACAGACGAATGGATAAAGATGTGGTCCATATATACAATGGAATATTACTCAGCCATCAGAAAGGATGAATACTCAACTTTTGCATCAACATGGATGGGGCTGGAGGAGACTATGCTGAGTGAAATTAAGTCAAACAAAGTCAATTATCATATAGTTTCACTTGCTTGTGGAACATAAGGAATAACAGGGAGGACATTAAGAGAAGGAAAGGAAAAGTGAATTGGGGCAAATCGGAGGGGGAGACAAACCATGAGAGACTGTGAAAGCTAAGAAATAATCAGAGGGTTTTAGAGGGGCAGTGGGGAGATGGATGAGTGGTGGTAGATATTAAGAAGGGCACATATTGCATGGAGCACTGGGTATGGTGTATGAACAATGAATCTTGGAACACTGCATCAAAAATTAATGATATATTTTATGGTGACTAACACACAAACTAACACACACACACTAACACACACACACAAACAAAAACAAAAATAGGGCCGCCTCTTCACTTCTGACACCAAAAGCATTAATTGCCCATATATTAAGCTAGCCTTCCTTACAGGAGCATAAATGTACACACTTGTAAATACAACACACATACCACACCCCTGGATCGCCACCACTATCATCAGTACAATGCATCACCGTACAAAGGCCCTAGCAAGTTACAGAATTTATGACTTAAACATAGTTACACTGGCCCTCTTTGCTACTCATTTGCATCGGAGAAGCCAACCATTACCATCTGACAATGCTCTACATGGAGGGAACAGTCAGCAATCCATGCAACAGTTCTCTGTTCATGTTCAAGCTTTTCTGTCTGCTCTACTTTGAAAGTTCACTAACATTAATTGAGTATAAACGAAGTGTGAGACACACACATTACAGGCATTATGTCACTTAATCCTCAAAATAACTCTATGGTGTTGGTTTTCTTATTATTCTTTTTACACTATGAGCTTCCTAAAGGACAAGATCCATAAGATAGCCTTATGTTTTCAGTCCCTGAGGAAGTGTCTAATAGACCGGCAGAGTAGCTGGGCAGGCAGATAGCATTGGGACCAAGTCCAAAGACTAGAAGAGTTGACCAAACTCATCGACACTAGATATCCATCTGATCAAGAATTCCATCCAAAAAGTCATCAGCTTGTGCCAATGAAGCTCAACCTACTCTCCACCTTTGGATAAGAACCACCCACATAAGAGAGCTCGGTAGGACCGCTCTCTACATTGAATTGAACCACCTCCTCTGAAGCTTCAACCCACGAATCCCCCTAGCTGTACTCATTGGTCTTCTCCCATATCTGCATGAAAGGTCTTCAAATATTTGAAGTCTGCTCCCACGGTCTTTTTCTGATCAAACATAGTTAGTTCATTCAATTATCCCTTGTCCTTTCAACATGTCTTGGGACCCCTTTGCCATTCTTTGTACACATCTTTGTTTTTGAGATTGGGTAGAGAGGGGGGCTAAACTCAAACGTTAGTGAGAAGCAAGTAGGTGGGACACCTGTGCGTGAGCCTGGCCCTGCTCCAGGCAATAAAGGAGTGACAGGGTTGGTAGAGAAGGCAGAGGCGTGTCTTACCAAAATTCCTTCAAATGAGAAACCAGACTTTGTGAAAGCCAAATAGAGCATGTATTTGGACTAGATTCACCCACTGAACCGGACGCTTCCTGACACACAGCAACCAGAACTGACCTCCAAAGTCTGGGTGCCATTTGACCAGCTCTCCAAAAAAGGGGACGTTCATTCCTCATTGGAGCAACCAGACTTGTATTAATGCTGCAAATGTTACATTAGCCTTTTAAAAGGATGTGACATTCCACTGACTCACATCAGGCTCCCTGTGAACCAAAGCCTGGAATTATTTTTATAGGGCTGTTATTAGTTGTTTTTCTTGAAGGCAGTTTTAGGATTCTCTGTTTAGTCCTACTAAATTTCACCCTGTCAGATTCAGCCCAGCTGTCCAATCCGTCAAGGTTCGTCTGATACTGACTTTTCTGCCTTTGCCCAATGCAAACATTCCCTTTGCTAGTTTCACATAACCTATAATTATGATAAACATGTCTTTTTTATTGATATATGACTTACATACCATAAAACTCCCTCTTTGAAATTACACAGTGATTTTAAGGGGTGCTTGGGTGGCTCAGCTGGTTAAGCATCCGACTCTTGATTTTGGGTCAGGTCATGATCTCAGGGTCCTGGGTACGAGCCCCGCATTGGGCTTTGTGCTCAGTGGAGAGTCCGCTTGAGAGTCTCTTTCCCTCTGCTCCCCGCCCCCCCAGCATGCTCGCTCTCTATCTCTAAAATAAATAAATCTTTAGATTGTACCATGAATTTTTTAATATATTCACAAAGTTGTGCAACCATCACTATCTAATTCCAGAAAATTTTTATCCTGCCAAAAAGAAACCATTCTCATTAGCAGTCCCCACCCCTCCTCCTTTCCATCCTCTGGCAACCACTAATTTACCTTCTGTCTCTGTGGATTTGTCTGTAATGGACATCCCACATAAATAGACTCATACAATATGAGTCTTTTGTATCTGCTTTCCTCCACTTAGCATACATAATGTTTTTAAGATTCATACATGTTGTAACACACATCAGTACTTCCTTCATTTTTATGGCCAAATAATAGTATATTGTAAGGAGAGAGCACATTTTGTTTGTTCATTCATCAATCGATATACACTTGGATGTTCCATTTTTTAAATATTATGAATAAGGCTGCTATAAACATTCATAAGTAAGTTTTGTGCAGACAGATGTTTTCAATTCTCTTGAGTATATACATAAAAGTGGAATGTGTGGGTCATATGTAACTCTATGCTTAACTTTTTGAAGAAATGCCAAATTGTTTTCCACATCAGCTGCACCATTTTGCATTCCCACTGGCAATGTGTGAGGGTTCCGATTTCCTTATACCCTTGTTAGCGTGGATTCTTGTCTTTCTGATTATAGCCATCCTAGTTGTTATGAAATGGTATTTCATTGTGGCTTTTATTTGTAGCCACCTAATGACTACTGAGGTTGAGCATCTTTTTATGGGTTTATTGGCCATTTGTCTATCTTCTTAGGAGAAATGTCTTAAATCTTTGCTTCATTGTTAGTTGGATTGTCTTTTTTTTTTTTTTTTAATGGGTTGGTTTATAAGAGTTTTTTAAATTTATTCTGGATATGAATTCTTAGATACATAGTTTGTAAATATTTACTACTATTATATGGATTACATTTTCACTCTCCTGATAGTATTCTTTGATACACATAAATTTTGATGAAGTCCAATTTACCTGTTTTTCCCTTTGTTGCTTGTGCTTTTGCTGTCATGTTTAAGACGCACTGCCTAATCCAAGATCACAAAGATATACACCTGTGTTTTCTTCACAGGGTTTTATTGTTTTAGCCCTTACATTTAGAGATCAGATCCATGTTAGTTAATTTTTGTATATGGTACAAGGGAAGGGTCCAACTTCATTCTTTTGCATGTGTTAAAAAGAAAACCACAGGCCCAAAATGAACTCACTGATGTTAAGGGCCTCACCCCAGCAAACCAAGACTTAACCCCATTTCATCTCCCCCAACTACAGTCCTGGGAATGTAACATTTAACCAGCTGAGATGGAATTTTCTGGTCAGCACTATGAGGTGGTCTGCTGACACACCCCTCTGTTCCCCTTAGGAGGTTGACCTTGCCTAAAACTATGCATTCCTTGCTTTAAAAACCTTTCCTTTCCGGCATCTCGATGGTGCTCCTCTCTACTTGCCAGATGCAATGCTGCTCAATTCATGAGTCATTGAATGATAGACCTTCACATTTACTACACTGAAGTTTGGTTTTTGACACATAGGATATGCTCTTTTGCACTGTCCCAGAACCATTTTTCCCCACTGACTTGTCTTGGCACCCTCGTCAAAAATGAATCGTCTATAAATACGTGGGTTTATTTCTGGACTCTCAAGGCTATTCTATTCCTATACGCCCCTCCTTATGCCAGTGCCACACCATCTTTATTACGGTGGCTTTGAGGACAAACAAGCCTTTGAATGTTATCAAATTTGGCTGTGGAAATTCGGAACCAGACAGAACTGGAGAGCCCTGTGGCATGGCACCAGAATATAAGGTCCATGAGGGCAGAAGTCTCGTCTCCTTTGGTCTCCGGTGTGTCCCCAGTACCTAGAAAAGGGTCTGACACACAGTAAAGCTCTGAGTAAATATTTGTTGCCATGACTGACTGACTGAATAAAAAACATGATTAGAGGGGCAGCTGGGTGGCTCAGTCGTTAAGCGGCTGCCTTCAGCTCAGGTCATGGTCCCGGAGTCCTGGGATCGAGCCCCACATCAGGCTCCCTGCTCTGTGGGAAGCCTGCTTCTCCCACTACCATTCCCTCTGCTTGTGTTCCCTCTCTCACTGTGTTTCTCTCTGTCAAATAAATTAAAAAATCTTAAAAAAAAAAAAAACATGATTAGAACCCACTCTCAAATTTCAACCACATATGAATCTACTTAGTTGGCCCAGCATTCTGACTTCTCCCTCCCTGGTGTCAGAAAAACTAGTGTGGAAGACCTTGCTAATTACCTTGCTGATGTTTAAAGAACATTTATTTGAACCCTCAGTCAGGATACTGTGTGTACTACCCATCACCTTAGAATCACCGAAAGAGCAACGACTTTGACCATTCCTGGCATAGGCAGTTGCCATTTGGTCATTGAAGACAGAAATCCTCTATCACTTATCCCCCTGAAGCCAATATTACCAATTTAGAAGAACTGCAAAATCCTAGGGCAACCACACTCAAATTATTCGGCAGCTCAAGAGAAAAAGGAGAACCTCCCTGTGGTGAGCTAATACTCTAGAGGTCACGTTCGACCTTTGGGGAAGAGCAAGCCCAAGAAGCAACGATGGAAAATAAGCAAAAGATGACCCTGCCCACACCCTCAAGATTGGCTCTTCCCAGGCTCTTCAGAACCTGGGTGGTTGGAAAATGACACAGGGACAGATCTCATCAACAGATGTAGGAAAAATCAACAGAGAAGGACAGATTTCAATCACTTTCCATAGATGAATGGCTAACAGTTTTGTTTTTTCAAAGCTCAGGGTTTCTTTTTTCCTTAACAGTATGTGACAGCTGACTTTCAGCTATTTGTTTTGTACAGGCGATTGTCAGGTCTCTGAATTTAACTAAAAGTTTGTATTTTGAGGTTTACATGGAGGGCAGAGCTACATAAAAAATACCGGTATGGACACTGGGTCCCAAGGGAGCCTGCCTCTTAGAAATACCCTTGCCTGAAATTTCAGGAACTTCCACACAACTCCTCAAATCCAGTCACTCCAGCCTCCTGTACCGAAGGCTGCCTCCACATTAACAAATGGTCATCCTCATTTTCATTTGAGATTGCAACCTAAATTACCTCATTTAATCTTTTCAATTTTATCTTTTCAACCAAACAACACTGCATGTTAACTCTGCTGGAATTAAAATAAAAGTAAAAAACTTGAGAAGGCAAAGAAAAATTTTATTTCATAAGCAGAGGAGCCAAGACTCAAACCCAGGTCTGTCTGAAACCCAACTGCATGCCCTCAGCCACTGTATATCCTGCCCCCCAGGACAATATAAAGCTCCACAAATGTGCAGGGGGTGGTTTTAAGCAAAGAGAGGCTGCCTAGGCACGTGACTGCCTCCTGAGTACAATCGAACTGTTCCTCTTCCTCCATTGTGACCTTGGACTTGGCCAGTTCAAGTGTACATAATCTCAAGCTCATTGCCTCATGTGCATTTTGTCCTCACATTCTCAATTTGTACTTTTATTAATGTGTGCGCAGACGTGTGTGTGGGGGGGGGGTAAGATAGTTGACGTGAAATCTACCTAACAAAGATTTAAGAGTACAGTACAGTACTAATTATACACATGTAGTTGCACAGCAAAGCTCTAGAATGTTCTCATCTTGTATGACTGAAACTCTATACCCATGAAACACCAACTACCCATTCCCTTTTCCCTCCGGTCTTTGGCAACTTCCATTCTACTTTCTGCTTCTGTGAGTTTTACTGCTTTGGAGGCCTCATGTAAGCGGAATCATGCACTATGTGTCTTTCTGTGGTGATTTATGTCATTTAACATAAGGTCCTCAGCATTCATCCATGTTGTAGGGTGCGACTGGATTTTCTTTTTTTATTTAAAGCTGAATAAGATGTTTATTTTTTTCTTCATCCATTCATTTATCAGTGGGTGTTTAGATTGTTCCCATATCTCAGCTGTATTAATTATGCCATAATGAAATGGGAATGCAAATATCTCTTTTAGACCTTATTTTGTAATTTGGGGGGGTGAGGGGGGTAAATACCCAGAAATGGGACTGCTGAACCATACAGTAGTTCTACTTTAAAAATTCTGAGAAATTTTCATGTTTTCCATAGCAGCTACACCATTTGCACCCCCACCAACAGTGTTCCAAGGTTCTAATTTCTCCACAGCCTTGTCAACACTTTTTTTTTTTTATAATAGACATCCTAACAGTTGTGAGATGGTATCTCATTGTGATCTGCGTTTCCCTGATGATGAGCTATGTTGAGCATCTTCCATATACCTGTTGAAACCACTTATTATATGTCTTCTTTGGAGAAGTGTCTATTCGAGTCCTTAGCTCATTTTAAAGACAGGTTATTTAGTTTTTACTAAAGAGTTATTGGAGTTCCTTATGTATTTTGGATACTGACCCCTCATTGGATGACTTACAAATATTTTTTTCCATTCTGTGGCTTGTCTTTTCACTATCGATAGCTTCCTTTACGGAACAAAAGCTTTTTAGTCTGATGTAGTTCTACTTATCTATTTTTCACTTTGTTGCCTGTGTTTTTCGTGTCATAACCAAGAAATGACTGCCGAGACCAATGTTATGAAGATTTCCCCCTATATTTTCTTCTAGAAGTTTTTTAATTTCAGGTCTGACATTTAGGTCTTTAATTCACTGAGTTGATTTTTGTGTGTGGTCTAAGAGTTCAACCTCTCTTACATATTGGAAAACCTTTTACATATTGTATGTAAATATGTACACACATGCACACAGGCATTGAGAATAAAAGTACAAATTGAGAATGTGAGAAGGACAAAATGCACATGAGGCAATGATGTAAATATTGTATGTATGTTCAACTTCTTTTACATATTGGAAAACCTGTTTTTCCAACACCATTGGTTGAAGAAACTCTTCTTTCCCCACCGTGTAGTCTTGACAACTCTGTCAAAGATCATCTGACAGTGTATGCCTGAGTTTACTTCTGAGTTCTATTTGGTTCCATTGGTCTGTATTGTTGTTAATGCCAATACCATACTGGTTTGATTACCATAGCTTTGTAATATGTTTTGAAGTTAAAATGGAAACATATCCCCTGTGCATAGCCTGAAAGCCTTAATATCATTAAAATATTCACACTACCTAAACTGATCTACAGATTCAGTACAATTCCCATGAAAATCCCAATCGCATAATTCACAGAAATAGATAAACAATCCTAAAACTTGAATGGAACCAGGAAGGATTCTGAATTGGCAAAACCACCCTGAGAATGAAGAACAAGCTCAATGACTGTTCTTCCACTTGTTGCTTCTTGCAGATCACCCCATTAACAAGATCACAGCAGGAATTTTTGCAGGTCTATGACCCCCTCTCTTTGGACATGAGCTTTGAGAGGGAACTGGAAGGTCACTCAGAGGCACGAATCTCAGACAACCAAAGTCTATTTGAACACCGCAAGTCCAATATAGCTAACTTCCAAGAGTAAATCTGGTTTCAAACAACCCAGACAGAGATCTTAAATGGCTTCCTCAGATCTTCCCCATTCTTAACAAAACTCCCATCATTTTTACTCATCACTATCGTTTTTCCAGTGATCAATGCCACTAGGAAAATGCTGAGGTATTTTCAGAGAAAAATATCCTACTATTTTTTTCCCTAATTGCCAAACACCGTACATTTCATAAGGAAATTTCTCAATATGGGTTCACACCAATAACACATCTTCGGGGTTAGAACCTAGTTCAAATCCCAGTCCCATTACCTACCAGCTATGGGTCTCTTTACCTCTCCTTAATGAATCTAAGTCTCGATTTTCTCACTTAAAAGTGGCTACAATAATACCTGTATCAAAGGTTTGTCATCAAGATGAAATAAAAATGAATACAGTGCCTGACACCTAGCAAAGTCCGCACAGTAGCTATTCTTATTTATTATTATCTAGTCCTCTGGACCATCTGGATCAGTTAGCTCGCTCTATCTCAATCTCTTTCTATACAGTGATAATATGATCTTTCCTTATGTGGCAGTAGATGATGCGGTGGATGTCGAATAAGCAAATGGCTGAGAAGGAGGAAGCAAGGAGAAACATTAGAAATACAGAAGAAAAGGGGCACCTGGGTGGCTCAGTTAGCTAAGTGTCTGCCTTTGGCTCAGATCATGATCCCGAGGTCCTGGGATCAAGCCCCATGTTGGACCTCTCCCTCTGCCCCTCTCTCTCATGTTCTCTTTCTTTATCTCTCAAATAAATAAATGCTTAAAGAATACAGAAGAGAAAGTGAAGGGGAAACAGGACAGTAGAAGAGTGATTTTTAAAAATCATTGTTTATAATCTCTTATAATAAACTGATCTAAACTGATCTCCATTCCACCTCTCCCCTGGCCCCAGGATAAGGAAGAGAGTATCACTGGGTAGATCCTGGAGGGAAATATAGGTTGTAATACTCATTCCATGACCTGTTGCTGAATGGCTGTCTACTCATCCCAAATCTCTTAAATGACCTGGGCTATAATTTAGGTTCCAAGAGGTCAGGAAGGAACCCGATCACCTTCTATTAATGTTAAATGAGCCTGTAAGTGCACTTTGGGCAGCAAATCAAAACCACTGTTAGCAGCTACTCCAACTGAGGAGGTTCCTGTATCTTAAAGGACCAACTGCCCTTTCATGAAAGACCATTTCTTCTATGAATAATACATATACTACTAGGGAAGAATATACATTCCCATTAAGCAACATCAATTCTCAACAGACTGGATATAATCTCTTATACGGCTATAATTAAAAATTAAACATGAAGTATTATGTTGAAGAAACTCCAAAGCTGATTTTTATGTACTCTCTTTTTTCCTCCAAAAACATCATTCTTACCAGCTTCTCAATATAATTATATTCCAGGGAAAACAGGCAGGCATAAAAGAATAAATCAACATATAATCTTTCTTTAAAGTCCTAGCTTATATTTTATGATCGGTACAGACGATTAAAAAAAAAAATCAGGTCTGAAGTTTTCTACAATGAACATATACTGTTTTCCATTTCCTTTGATCTTAAAAAGTTAAATCACATAAAATATCAGATTGCGGGCACCTGGGTGGCTCAGTTGGTTAAGCATCCAACTCGATTTCAGTTAAGGTGGTAATCCCAGATTTGTGAGATCGAGCCCCACGCTGGGCTCCATGCTGGGCATGGAGTCTGCTTAAGATTCTCTCTCCCCCTTTGCCCCCAAGCATGCTCTCTCTCTCAAAATAAATCAGTAAAATCCTTTAAAAAAAAAGATACCAGATTGGGTGTGCTTTTTAGACACAAGAAACTTTAATTGACTATGTGGGTTTCTGTGAACCAATTTTGAAATCCTAATTCCCTAACATATAGTTGGTCCTTAATGGATATTTTCTGAAATAAATTTTAATATTTAAGAAATAGTAATATTTAACATTTAACAAATATTAATATTAAAAATAAAACCTAAGACAGTATTTGGATGTTTATAGTTAGGATAATTCAATGTTTTGCCAATATGGTTGCCCAGTGGATTTTCCTCAATCCTAGTGGATTTCCTGCCTAGTGGAAGCTCCTCTTCTCCCTTTGCTAAAAAAAAGGGCAGTCTCAAGTCTGGAAAGTACCACTAGGAAGAAGGAGGGTCCTCATATTGACCTTAATACCCCCAGGAGAAGCAGTCTCATCTTGTTTCTTTTAAAAAAGTCCATTCAAAAGGCCCCTGATCTCAGAGAGGTGGGCATTTATCTTCTTAAACTATGAAGATTTTTTTAAAGCATATATTAAAAGGGAAATTTGGTTAGATGCAACATACCCAAATTGTTTAAAACTCAAACCACAGGATTTATAAAGCTGGAAAGATTCTTATACATCATAGAAGCTAAACCCTCTAAACCCTCCTCCTTAAAATAGAGGAAGCTGAGGTGAAAGGCATGAAGGGATTATCCCAACGGTATGGAACTAGTCAATGGCAGACAGACTTGTGCCCAGGCACCTGATTCCAATTCCAACATGTGTCTCATTTCATCGCACCCTCCTATGAACCCCTTAGTACTTTATGGACAGATAATAAAAATTAGTTAATGCAGAAGATGACAATAATGAAATTTCACTGTGCTCGAAACAGGGAAATGAGGTCAGTTAGCTGGCATTTAGTGATGCTTTTGTTAAGGCAGAACATCTATTATTTCCCATCTCTCTCTGCACTTAAAAAAAAAAAAAAATCTATGTACTTTGCTTAAAAAAAAAAAAAGCCAGAGGCAACTAAATATCATTCATTAAAACACTGAAAACAAGTGACAGCTCCTAGTAATAGATTTCCAGAACAGAACAAGCTGGATAAGGACAGCTTAGAAACTGCATAAACATAGGATTTTTCTACTGATACCCTAATCCCCTGCTGGCCAATTTTAAAAAGTGGGCTTTTATTGTACCATAAAAATGAACAAGCTGAAGTTTTCACATCCAGAGAAAGGTCTGTACCTCCACGGAAAGTGTTTTGCCTTCAGGAGTTCAGGATGAGAGCAGAACATTACCATCCGGTAAAGACAACTAACCCTGGTGTGATAGAACCTGGGTATTAAAACTCCATTTGTGGGCAGCACATAACCTACAACTAGAGGAAGAGGATGCCATTTCCGGGCATAAGATCAGTTGATTACTGAGACAAGCCTGGTGTGGGGGTCCTTTCCCAATCGTTCCCAAAATATGACCTTGTCTTTTAAAAACCAAACACCTGGCTTTGGAGGACTACGGGCCAACAGCTGTGAAAGCTAAGCACTGGCATTCACTCCACGCCCGAAATTCCACTCAGACATACACACCTAACTGAAGTGCTTTATACATTGAGTCCAAGACACACACAAGGATTGCCCTACAGCCCTGTTTAAAATAAGAAATAGTTTCCTAAATGGAAACTACCCAAATGGCCATCAATAGTAGGATAGATAAATCCACGGTGATAGATTCACACAGCGGAATACCATTTTGGAGTGGTAACGAGTGAGCTCTAACTATTCTAATCACAGGAAGAAACTTTCACCAAGAACTCACGTAGGGCAAAAGAAGCAACATATGCAGAAAGTTTGCACTGTATGATTTTCTTTATGCAAAATTTGAAAGTGATCAAGTCTGCGCTTCCCCTAGGGGTGGTGACTAGAAGAAGCACAAGGAGGCTTGTTTTGGGGATGAAGGGGAAGCAACGTGACACTCTCCTGTTTCCTGATTAGGGTCCTGGTGATTCAGGTAGCTATCTTTATTGAAATGCATTGACCCATAGGCTTATACGTCATTTAAAAAATCTGAAGTCCTAAAACTCTTCCTATAAATGCATGATTAAGGCAAGAATGACAAATTAGCAGAAGAGATGTCCTGTCAATAAGATACAGAATGACTGTCCCCACAGGCAGCCTTTCCTCCCTTGCCTTGCTCTTCCCTCATCATTGCTTATGAAACTGGTCACCAGCCTGCAAATGAGGAACACAAAGGTATAAATGTCACATTTTTATGCAGGAACCAAGGTACTCGCTTCTTTTTGCCCCAAGGCGAGATTGGGTCTCAGTTTTCATATACTAAAAATGGACCTATTAGGATAATGAGTGAGTCCACATCTGTCATTGCAAGTTGATCGCTGGCAGTGTGTAGTATCGGAGATGTGTCCCACTAATTACAAAGAGAAGTCAGATACATTTGGGGAACCTATATCATTTCGGGACATGGGCTAATTGGGCATTTGTCCTTTGTGCTGCATCTGTAAGGTCTGTTGAGGGAACACAGAGGTCTGTCCTAAGAGAGAGAGGAAGGAGGGGAATAAACCATAACGACCTATCATGAGTCAGTGCTGTGTTAAATGTCTATGTAATCCTCACAAAGGCGGGTACCACGTGGACTCATTTACAGAGGAGGAAACCAAGTCAGAGAGGATGAATCCTATGCAGGCTGTACCCGCTACTAAATGAGGGAAGAAAGATTCAGATTTGGGACCACTGACTCATCAGGTTCCTCTGTTGTGTAGCTTCCATAGAGGTCAACGGCCCTTTGGCAAAATATCTGCAGTCCCTAAAGCAAAGAACCAAGGGATTCTTTTCAACTCTGCTTCGATCCTACCGTCATATCAGGGTTTATTCCACATGCAAGGAAAAACACAACCATTCTTCTGCCTGGAAAAAAAAAGTCTTAAATGGATGGTGTAGTGAGGGTACAAGATTATGACTGTGGTCACTGGGTCTGACTACTCTTTCAATCCAGCCTAATATTCTTTCGTAAATGAAGATCTAACTTCCCCCAGACCCCAGAAGGAATCATTCCCGGTGCAAGAGAACTGGCCAGTGCCCGAAGGGGGAAAACCCAATGGCGCCAACCCAAAAACCTTTGGTAAAACCATACACCTGTTCTGAGGTATCGGGACTCAGACTGGACGCTGGCCTCCCATGAAGACTATTTCTTGGCCATCACGTCTGCTGCAATGACCCAGAGCAACCATCCAAGTTCCCCACACAGCGAAGGGATCATAACAATTCCTACCTGTCCTCCAGGGCATTCGAAGAACTAGCTAATGTCTGCAGAGAGGCACCATGTAAGCCCCAGGAATCACGTGACCATCAGGGCAGGGGCCTTGAGCAATGCACACGGGGCTGGGCTTTGCACAGATGTGCACGTTCTCAGCTCCAGAGGTTTGAGAGCAACTTCCTAACTCGTAATGAGATGCTAAGGCAAATAGATGATGCGGAATCCTATCTGGGGATGGAGTGGGTCAAAACGCTAGGAAAAAACAATTAAGAGTAAAATTTGCGACGCCGGAGTTCTCCAGTAAGTCTGCCCCCCGCACACACGATCACAGGCTGGCCATTGTCCTTTGCACTCGCTCTAGCACAATCAGCAGGACCGGGCACTGGAGGGCGGGTCAGGAGACAGCAGCCACGGAGACGAGGAGCTAAAACTGAATGACCACAAGGATAGAGGAGGAAGCGCTGAGCTACAGAGATGGGGCAGCAGATATCCAACGGTTATGCAAAAATAGCAACACAATAGATAAATCGAATTTAATAGTCGGCTTATGATCAGGTGACCCTTCTAAGGCTTCCATCTGGTGGCAAGCGGAGAGACCAATCAGGGCCTCCCAGAGCCCAAGTTAGTTCATTTCTCATGTGTATCACAGCCCTCACGCCGGCCCCCAGAAAGTGGGCATTGTCACTTTTAAAGAAATGAGGGTCAGAGTGACAAAGTAACTTGCCGAAGACAGTGAAGCCATCACTAAAATATAGGTCTGGCTGACACAAGAGCCCTGGCCCATTAAATGGGGACCTGCTGTCTCCGATCACTGTTATTCACAGTGCATGTGAGGTCTGAGCAGATCCCTGAGCCACCGTGGGAAGAAACGCAAACCGCAGTGTGGCTCTGGAGGTAAAGGGCACGGCCTGAATGAAGTGCAAGGACTCACCCAACAAGTGTTTGAAAAGGTGTCTACCCTGGGTCAGCCTTGGGCTAGCCACACATGATACGCTCCCTGGCCTTGGCAATGCCAACAAGGGTGGCAAGTTCTCCCACAACACAGACCCCAGCGGCGGGTGGTGTGATCCATGTGCAACAGAGGTCATGCCCCCCCCCCACGCTCCCCCACCCCCACCGTGAAGGCCATTCTCAAGGAGCCCCCCAGCAAGCAGAGCCTGTTCTCTAGTCTGAGAATTTACAGTTCCTTATTAATCTCCAGAGGATTATGGCTAAAAACGGCTTCGCATTCCTTTACTTTTAATTACAGTCTTGTGGAAGGTTTGTTTAAAAAAAAAAAATTCAAACTAGTAAAATTACTGCAGAAGGAAAAAAAAAACCCTTAATAATTTATTCATAATGCTATTAAGACAAAGTCATGTTTTATTGGGCCGTGGGTGTTTATGCTGTGACGCAGAAGTCAATAAGGGGGAGCTTTAGTAATATATAATATCCATTAATATTCTCCACATATGTTCACCAAACAAACAGTGTCTCGGCATCAATAAATGATTTCAATAATTAAAAAGTGTGATTTTCCTGGTTTAACTAGATCCTACTGAAAGGATACCACAGTTGCTTATGCTCCCCGCCTTTCATTTCCGGCTCAAGCTACTGCCCTTTGTGGGGGAAGTAAGAGCATAGAAGGAATGTGAATCTGGGAAGGGGTTCTCACCTCCATGCTGACACTAACTGCAAGTGACCTTGAGGTCTAGACCCTTTCTTCTTCACCTGTGAGATGAAAAGATTGAGATGAGATGATGCCCACGTCTCTCGGCTTCACAATTGTGAAACAGCACTCCTCTGGGCCTTATCTTGATCCCTTCTTGATCACCACTATCTCCTGTCAAGTATCGTTTTGAAATGAGTTTCCTTTTTCCCCATATGGGCATTCCTCTTTGACCGCTTAGCCTGGCTCACAGAACAGGGGGCCCACGGCTCTGGAGTCAAGCCATGGCTCTCTCTCCGATTTGCCGTTTGCCCTTGAACGGGAAGTCACTTAGGAATTCTAGGCCCATCGTTTCCTCACTGATGGGGGATTATGTGACCGTCCTTAGCTGCCACCAAAGAGAGAGAGGGGATTAGGTAATATGCTCGTATGGGACTTAGCCAATACTTGATGTCACACTGGATACTCGGTAATAATTACCTTTTGAGTCTCACAGAACTTACCTGAAATACCTTACAAATTCAAGGGCTAAATGCTTCCTTGAGAGAGTTTAGTACCTTATTATCACCCTGCCCACAAAATAAAACAAAAACTGTGCCAAAACCTGAAAGCCTTGATACATGACCCCGAGCATGGATATCCTTCACCTTAGCTCCTACGAATCACTGAAGGAACAGGACCACTGTTTTTTACAATCTCAAGTCATTTTCCCCATATTCCTTTCTAGATGGATGCTTACTGTGCCGTAAACACAAAGGGAAATCACATCGGGGGTGTTTCAAGACTATTTAGACTTGCCCTCTGCCATGACTAAGTTGGTCATCCCCACATACACTGCAGCTGCCCCAAGCCTGAAGAGACAACATGCCTTCACGGGAAGAATTCACAGTTAAGCAGGAAATTGACCTTGATTATATGATGATAATAATAATTGTTAGCATTGACTGAGAAATCAGTCTATGCCGGCATTGTTCTCAGCAATTTTCATTTAGGGAGCCCTTTATCCCTCAAGACAACCCTATGAGATTGTTACTATTTTCATGTCCATTTCACTGTAAAAAGAACACGCAGCGCAGGGAGGTTAAAAGCTTCATAATGTCCCATTTCCAGGAACTGGTGCACACCAGATTTAAACCCAGGCAATTTAGAGTCTGGGCCCTTAATTACGCTATTCCTCAGAGTTGGCACGATGGTCTGAAAGAATACGTATGGTCATATTGTAAGCACACAGTATTTTGATAAGATTAAGGTTAGAAGAGCTGTTTTCTTAAAGGTTGTTGATTTTCCCAGCTGACGGTGATAGAACAGATCCTTTATACTTCTCTACCTTAACTTCCGTAATTTTTACTCCACTGGCCCCACTGCTGTCTCAGCCCCTGGTCACAAGAGCCCCTGGCACCCATAGTCATCCCAGCGCGAACCTCCCTTGTGCCCCAGCTTGTACCGTAGGTCCTGGCTTTCCAAACTGATGTAGCAGCTTCCCGTCGGTGACGCAGTTCAGAGGAGCAAGTCCCTCCCCCCCCGCTCTCCTATTTGTTGAGCCTCAGCCTCTGATGAGCCCTAGCCTCTGATGCACGGGGCTCTTATTAGTGCTGTTTACAAGTTTTGCTGAAATGCCTTTGACCAATAGGGCTGGGAATACGTTAAGAGACCCTCACATTTGAGTCTGCGATACCTCGTCCCATTAAATGGCAACTCCTGAGATTTCAGGCTCCTCATTTCCTGCAACTCACTGATCCGATCGCCAAAACATCATCAGCTCATTTGGCTCAGGTGAGCACCACGCTGCGTGGTGTTCGAATAAATGGCAGCAACGCGAGGCAGATAACGGGGCTGCTAAGACACCGTTCCCAGGAGATCATTATAGGTGTTTGCTGTCGTCGTTCCCTGACAAGTTCAGGAAGAAGAGCAGCGTTAAGTCCCATACAGAAGGCAGAAGTGTTGAGGCTCGGGGAGGTACGTGCAACACGTGAATGCTGAGAACTAGCGGCAAAGCCAAGAAATAATGAAGCAGCAGCTGGTGGGCCATCAGCAGAAAGGTGGACCCTCCCACTGCCTCACCTAGCTAATTCAGGGCAGCTGGCAGTTTATCTAGAGATCATTTTCAAATCACGCACTGCCTTGCTCTTCCAAATGGGACCCGTGGACCAGCTGCACGGGCATCACTGGGGAACATGTTAGAAATGAAGACTCTCAGGCCCTTTCCCATCCCCCCTCTGCCAAATCAGAATTTGTGTGAGGAGCTGATGGTCCCTGCGTGCGGTACGTACCGAGAGGCTGTGGTAGAGGGTTCCTCGCTCAGGTGAACACTGGCAGGCCTGATCTAGCTATAAAATGAGCTCCATTTTTAAAAAAATTTATTTATTTTAGAGAGAGAGTGTGTGCACACATGTGGGGGGTGAGCGGGCGGTTGCAGAGAGAAACCCAAGCCGACGTCACACAGCTCAGAGCTGGATGTGGGGCCTGACCTCCTGATCCTGAGATCGTGACCTGAGCCCAAACAGGAGTCCACGCCTAACCGACTGCGCCACCCAGGTGCCCCCAATGAACTCCATTTTAAAAATTCAAGTAAGTAGATATGAAATATAAAAGCAAAATTAGGAAAGGGAAACTTTTTTTTTAAACTGTTCTTAAGATAAATGCAGCGAAAGCACAGCAGAGACATCAAGACAGATCTACACGGAAACCCAACAGGGATGTTCTCCCCACTGCTCTGACCCGCCCTCCACTTTCCTACACCCCACTCTTATGCCCAGGGAGGCTGACCTGAATGAGAGCGAGGGAGACAGAGGAGTGAGACTCCCCCGTGGGCTGGCCCCAGGCTGGCTGCGTCCCTCTGTGGGGGGGCATACCTCTCTCCAAACAGCCCTCCCTGTCTCTGGGTTCCAGGGACGATCCCCACTCCTCCCGCTCAGGTCTACGGCTGGTGACCACACCGATTCTCTCCCACACCGTCTTAGTAAGCCCTCGGTAAATTGTACAAAACTCAGTTGGGAGTACATAACCTGTTTTCTGCTGGGACGTTGATGGATGGAGAAGGACAAAAAGTATTGGTTCAAAGGAAAAAAGGAGAATGGAAAGCAATAACCTATCACAGGGGAGGAGATTTAAAACAAAGAATGAGCCAGGGGAAGAAGCTGCAACCAATTTAATCAAGGGCTGATGCCCATCACACTTAGAAGGTAAACAAAGGAACCTGCTCTGAGCTTGTTTTAAGAAGCTTACCCTTCATCTGTTAAGAAATCCTAATGCTCAGAATGGGATTTCTGCTGCATTTCGGTCCAGATCCTCTACTTTTCCAGTGTATACTGGCTGTGTCTTGTGACAGCAATGTCCCTTAGGCGCTCCTCCAGCTCGTGGCCATAAAACAGACTGAGGAGATAAGACATCTGCAGATGTCCCCTCTCCTTTCCTTCTCCTTATAGTGTAACGTTGATTAGATAACTTGCCGGTTTCCCTGTTATGATCTATCCTTTCACAACCGACCTCGTCAGACTCCCCTATTCCTTGGCAAAGCAAGACCCCTCTTTTCCAGAAGCTTCCAGAAGGAGATATCAAATTTCTTTCTGACCTCCTTATATCACAGAACATCAGGTGCGCACATGCATCAGCGTACCTGCAGAATGAAGTGTGACTCCAACGGAGCAGAATACGGCCCAAGCCACTCCAGAGGGCCGCTTCTACAAGAAGGCAGCACAACCAGACTGGGCACATAAAAAGCCTTCCCGGCAGCTCCCCATCCATCACTGCCACTCATGTGTCAAGCCTCTGTCTGCCACATCCTCACTCTGTCCCTCCAACTAGAATCTTATCTCCAACCACCTGTTCCTACGTAACTCCACATCGCCCAGCCTTCAAGGCCCTCCCAGACCCATCTTTTTTGCAAAGTCTTTCTTGCACCTTTAAAACATAAAAATTTCTCCCTTACCCAACTCCTCTTTTCTTTGGAAAAAAAAAAAAAAGCAAGCAAGTTTGCTTTCTTTGAAGTCAGAACCAGGACGTTTCCTGGAAACAGAGTACACGTGAAAACACACAGGGAAGGATAGACAGGGCAAGGGGACTCAAGCCTGACTTCCAGGGTTCTGGCTGAAGAGCCTTGGTGGAAGGTGTTCTTATTTACTCGGGTTTAAAATTAATTAGTTAAGTCCTGTCCCTTATGCCTCCTTTATTCCACAACGGTCCCTCCCTCCTCCCCACTTCTGTCATGCCTCTGATTTTTTCGAGAAACTTGGCCTGCAACATGAGCCTATGTACCATCCACATTCTGGATATGGCTGTTTGGTCTCTACGGTGCGTTTTCACAGACTCCCTCACTTTCCTCATCTTTGAAACTTGTGGTAAGATACATACCATGAAGTTTACCATCTTAGCTATTGTTGACAGTGGGCAGTTCAATGGCATTAAGCACGTTCCCACTGGTGCGTGATCCTCAGCACCATCCATCTCTAGAACTTCTTCATCTTCCCCAACTGAACCTCGGTGCCCATTGAACTCCCCACCCCCAACTCTCCTTCCCCTTCACCCCCAGGAGCCACCACTCTACCTTCTGCCCTTACATTCTGACTGTTCCAGGTACTGCCCATAAGGACAATCACACAGATATCTGGCCTTTTGGGTCTGGCTTATTTCACTTAGCACAATGTTCTCAAGGTTCAGCCACGCTGTGCCACATGTCAGAATTTCCTTCCTTTTTAAGGCTTAATACTATTCTGTTGGCTGCAGATAGCACATTTTGATTATCCATTCATCTACTGATGGATACTTGGGTTGTTTCTACCTTTTAGCCATTGTGAATAATGGGTGGTGTCATTTACTGAGAAAGCAGAAAGAAGATGTATGGAAGGTAAAGGGAGAAATGTGCAACTTTGAGCACCTGCGAGATATACAAATGCTCATATTCAGTATATAGATAAACACATGGCTCTCGAGCTCAGGAAAACATGTGGGCTGGAGGTATAGCTTTACCAGCTGAAGGCACGGAGGTTGCAATGGAAATCAAGAGAGTGAACGAGACCACTGATGGACAACAAGCAGAGCATAAAACAGAAGGCCAAGGGCTGAGTCCTGAAGAACTCTGATTTTGTGGTGAGAGAGAAGAGGATGAGCTAGAAAATGAGACAGAACTGCATGCAGAAAAACAGAAGGCAATTCAGCAGAGCGTGTGGGTATTTGATTCTGAAGAACTTCTGGAATAGATGGAGAATGTCAGGCCTCATCAGTTTGGTAAAAACTAAGATTGAGAATAGATAACATTGGAATCCATTAAATTATGAGTATTGATTTTTCGAATATGGTATGCTACATTTAAAACCATCTACTGGAAGCTTGCAGAAAATGAGTAGTAAATCTAAGAAAGTCACTTGTTCAAGAAATAGTCGAGGAAAATAAATACTAGGAAGGTGTGTATAAAATCACTGATGTTACATTTGTGACAAACAGTTAAGATGTTTGAGATACACCTGAGAGAGCTTTCAAAGTGGTTGTAACAGAGAGAAATCCTGTCTGTCTCTGTCTCTGTCTCTCTCTCTCTCTCTCACACACGCACACACACACACACAAACCCAAGAGACAGACAACTTAATTGCATCAGATGTACGAATGCTCTCGAATGGCATTTTAAAACCCCAGGCCTTAGCAGTACACTACCTATAAAAACCATCATGGAGCAAGAGACGTAAGATGTAAGTTAGATTTCAGGAGAAGCTCTCTGTGACTGGAAATGGTTACAAACATTCAAAATTGTTAGATGTTGATTGCAATCGAGAGACCATGGAATAGCTTTTCCTAGCATTGTTTAAAAAGCAAAAATGGGTTCTCATCTGTCGGGAACCATCTTAGAGTGAACATGCCTCATGATAAAGCAGACAGACAGGAAGATCCCTCATGGGTCCTTCCTTTCATATTATGTGATTCTCTCCACTGTTTCACTGCTTTGGGTAGAAGAGCTTTCATCTTCCCAATTTCCAATCTACCAGAATAGATAGCCCAGCCAGGTTTCTCAGACTCACTGACTTTTCCACTTCCTTGAAAAGCTCAGCTGAAGGCATCTTTCATCTTTAATTACACCCCTGAATATTTTCCTCTTATATTACTTATTACCATTCACTTACTTGCCCTGCTTTCTCTATCCTTTCCCTACCTTATTTATCTACCTATGAAACACATTAATATCCATTCTTTCTCACTGAAATATAGTATTTTGAGAGCTCAGAGTTGGTGGGTAAATATGAGCCATACATGACATGGGTAAAAGTGATTAATAGAGATTTTACAAAGTCAGAATTTCATGGCTTTTGGCCAAAGACCATCACAAGACGTAGAGAAGAAAGATAACCTACAAAGAGACCTTTAGAATGTCATAAAGATCAAACGAGGACTAAGTTGAAATGAGTTTCTAAGTGTAAAAATAGGTAACATTTCAAAGTTAATTTATTAAAACGAGTCATAAGACCAATGCATCACGATACCATTTGGGCTACCGTGTCTAACACAGCATTTGCCCTGATGCTGAGGTGGCCAGTGAGTAAAAGAGGATAAAAAATTATGCATGTGTCCCTGACATTCAAACTTTCCTTTTCCAGTGATGTTTGAGAACAAGTATTAGTTTCATTATGCAAAAAAAAAAAATACTCAGAGTTATTTCTAGATACAAAAAAGGAGGGACTAGAGGTATAGGGAACACCAACCAGCTGAAGGTTCTGACCTTTAGCTATCTACGACTTTTCACTTACTCTTCACAATGATCCTATGAGATGAGGACTCATCAGCTCATTTTCTACAAAAGGAAACCAAGGTTCACACAGGTTAGACAGCTCCTCAACGTCGCACACTGGTCAATGGCAGTGCTAGAGTCCAGACCCAAGACTGTTGAAGCCCAAAGCCTGAGCAGCTGCAGCACAGTCCACTTTAGAGAAAAGGAAATGGAAAAGGTCCGCAATTCCAGGTTGCTTCTAATACAGGCTCAACGGACCAGGAAATAAGCCGATATCTTGCCTTTAATTATGAAGTAGACATGATTTAGAGAAAGATTGCTGTGAAAGCCTGGCTGAGTTTAAGAGAGGTAAGATCGATCAAGCAAAGTGAAATTCTTTGTAACCCTCTTATAACACTTGAAAACCTCAGTTTCTATAAAAGCTTGCCTTTTAGGGACAAGGGGCAAGTTATTTTATTTCAAGACCCTGTAATGAGAAGATGGGGTGGTAGGGAGAGTGCTGGTTCATTCACTTTCCTTCCCAGGCACTTGATAGGCATTAGCGCACTGAATTGGCACAACCATCTCTTGTGATATCATACTAGTGGCCGAGTCTCAGAGAAGTTCAGTCTCTCGATCAACATCATTAGGTAATAGAGCCAAGTCCCAGATCTAAAGCTAATTCCAAGACAAAGTTGCTCCACAGTAATGCCTTTGTAAGAAGTGGCACTGAGGACATCTAAGGCAGTACCTGTTAGACTTCAATGTGCATATGAATCACCTGGGATCTTGTTAAAATACATGTCTGTTTCATTGGGTCTAAGGTGGAGCCCCAGATTCTGCATGTCTAATAAGCTCCCAGGTGATGCTGACAGCTGCTGGCCTGCAGACCACTCTTAAGAGCAGAATGATCTAAATATTTACAGAGCAAATCCCACAAACATGTGCCGACACATGGTCCTCTTCCACTAGACAGCTTCAGTGGAAATTTTGCTCTCTGAAATATTCAGTGATTGCTCTGAGTGATGGGATGGTAATTTTCTTGGCTACGGCTGCTAGGCTAGAGAGTGACAGTTCTAAGAGACTGAGATGGGGGGGGCAGGGGTTCGGTTCCTGTGTGTGTATGACCCCAAGCCCTCACCTCAGTTCTGCAGACGTTTGAACAATGGCTCCCCAAAAGAAGGATTCTACAGCAGCAGTAAGTAGTCCCTGTGATGTGCGAGGGACAGTTCTGGCAGGTCTCCTACGATCTTGGAGGCTGCAGCCGTTCTCATGTGGTCATGATGCCGTCCGGAAGGCCCACATCCATTAGGATGGCAGCACTCAGCCAGGGGAGGAGCCAAACACCTTCAGGCAACTGGGAAGTGTTGGGTGCAAAGTTGTTTCACAGCCCTTTGGCACATTCCACTGCTCTGCTTTGCATTTCACTCCCCCCCCCCACCACCACCACCCAGCTCCCTCTCTCCTTTCAATGTTTCAGATGGTGTCCTTATAGGAGCTGCATGGCAAGTGATCCTCGTCTGTGTCTGCAATCTGGAGTCAAGGCTGACTTCCATGGAAAGTTTTGCTGTTTCAGTGGAAACCAACTTTACAGTTAATTGCTCTGGTTACCACTGGGGTCTCTCAGGTGTTTGCATGGTCTGGGGTAATTGCTTTATTTCAGCAGGAAAGAAAAAGATACTTATCATTGTGTTCTTGCAGCTGACAGTGGGTTTTGTGTAGGGAATCTTTCACATCAGAGAAAGAGGACATACACTGTAGCACTGTTGGGGAGGAAAGATTTTCTTCTACCTTTCAAGATTCTTCTAAGTGCTATAAGAATCAAATTGAGGGGAGCCCTGGTGGCTCAGTGGGTTAAGAGTCTGCCTTCAGGGGCGCCTGGGTGGCTCAGTCGTTAAAGCGTCTGCCTTCGGCCCAGGTCAGATCCCAGGGGCCTGGGATTGAGCCCCGCATCGGGCTCTCTGCTCTGCGGGAAGCCTGCTTCTCCCGCTGCCATTCCCTCTGCTTGTGTTCCCTCTCTCGCTGTGTTTCTCTCTGTCAAATAAATAAAATCTTTAAAAAAAAAAAAAAGAGTCTGCCTTCAGCTCAGGTCATGATCTCAGGGTTCTGGGATTGAGCCCTGTGTCAAGGACTCAAGCCCTAAGCAGGGAGCTCTGCCCCTCGCCCTCCCCACTTGTTTTCTGTCCCTCTTCCAAATACATAAACAAAATCTTTTTTTTTTTTTAAAGAATCAAATTGACATGAGACAGGTTAACAGGAGAAAATCAAACAAAAGTTAATAACACATATACCTCCTGTACACACAGAGACCCAGGAAAACTGAGTAACTCCTGAAATGGCTAAAGCCATCATCTCAGATAGCCATCATTAGCTAAAGACAAAAGAGGATATTTGGGTTGGGAGTCAGTTATGGGAAGTTACCAGGAACAACTCAGGAAACACAGGTAAGGTTGTAAGTTCATTACCTTCCCCACTACCAGAACTTCTGGAGACTGACTCATCCCCCTCTTCCTGGTATAGAGGTGAGACACTCTTACAAATGGAGATTTCCTTTATACATGTAAATGTCTCTTACAGAAGGGTAATTGCTACTTAGTTTTAAGAGCTTCTGTTTTGTCTACTATTTTTTTAAATTTTATTTATTTATTTGACAGAGAACGATCACAAGTAGGCAGAGGCAGGCAGAGAGAGAGGGAGGAGCAGGCTCCCTGCTGAGCAGAGAGCCCGATGTGGGGCTCAATCCCAGGACCCTGAGACCATGACCCGAGCCGAAGGCAGAGGCTTTAACCCACTGAGCCATCCAGGCACCCCTTATCTATTTCTTAAAAATAATCAGCTTAAAGAATCGATATCGAAAGAAGCCTATCTTGGGTTGACAAAATTTGCTTCCCTACAGCACTCACACTAGCTGTTTCCAGAACTGCTCACTCCTACTTGCCACACCTCTCCTGTGGGCCAGCTGGGTCTCCTCTCACTAGGGACAAGTTCCTAAAGGACACTTGGCATTCGGCCCATGTCCAGCAGGGGTGAGTGCCACCCCAGCAACAACCAGACTGGGACACTGACTCAGAGACAGATGTGGGTAATGAGGTCCAATGGGGGAAATGGCTCCAAACTGTGTTTGATCGATACTGCCATAATGAGTGGATTTCACTCCTTCCCAAGCATCTCTCTATTCTCTTCATCTCACAGCCCCAATGCTCTTGGGTTTGAGATTTAGCCTGGGAAGAGGGTAGAGGAGAAAAGCACGAGGTGCAGACGTCCCCCGATTCTAAGAAGATGGCTGCATTACCTTTTATCTCTACATTTCACACAGCTTAGCCAATCCCGGGGTGGAATCCCTTTCTCTTTTCCCTTTTTCAAGTCAGACTGTTATCATACCCAGTGCTCTTCTCATTAATTTTTTTTCCCTACCTCATCTCCTGCTCCTCCCTCTGCAATGACCCCTCTCCCCTGTGACTGGTTGTGAAGCTTCTCTTTCATATTCTCCGTAAGGCAGTCTTTGTAGAGCTAACTTTAACTATCCCACCAATTCTTTCTCAACCCCACACAAAGCATCCTGCAAAAACAGGCGAGCAAGCACAGACGGAGCCGGTGTGGATGAGGCCGGCAGCCCGCCCTGCTCTCCAGCTTTCTCTGCACACGTTCCCAGTGATCACCTGGAAACTGCCCCTTTATCACAAGCAGTCCAGGCTCAGAGCAGCACAGGGCTGTCAATTCACCACAGGAGGCAATAACTCATAACCCCTGCACTTGCTCCAAACCAGGCCATAAACACCTAAGGTTGTCTCCAGCTTCTACATAGCAGGAAAGAGGCCATTTCCTCCTCAGAACTAAAAAAAAAAAAAAAAAAAAGTCACATATCATGTTAGGACCTTCAAGGGCCAGTGATTAAAGTCTGATAGCAACCCAGAGACAGAGACAGCTAGGTCGGGCCTATTGCTGTCCACGTCCAGAAGCTGGGCCTTCCTGATGGGGGGGCGCACGTGACAATTCGAGCTGGGGAAAAAGGCTTCTCAATACTGTCATCCTCTTGACCTTACATCCGTTCTCTTCCTTATCTCCCCGTAGGACCATCTCATTACCTTTGGATGTGCCAGTTCCAGAGTCAGCCTTGTTTTGGTCTTTACTCTTTCTGTCTTTTCCCTTCCAGTGCACCTACTTGGTTTCACTTCACTTCTTCGCTCTCACGTATATGGGCTCAACAGCTGCCCTTGGTTCCAGAAGCTGGGCTCTGTCCTGATTCCAGTTTTCAGGCCCTCCCAAACTTGGCCCAGTCCCCCAGTTACAGCTACTGGATTCATCTGTGTTTGATCCCATCCCTCGCCCCAGCAGATGACACAGAAAAACCCCACCCAATCTCGGTAAATAATCAGTGAGTGGAACGGGAGTGAGGAGTTTCCCACAGAAAATCTAAGAAAAAGAGTTCAATTTAAAAAGACATACCTAGGGGCGCCTGGGTGGCTCAGTGGGTTAAAGCCTCTGCCTTCAGCTTGGGTCATGATCTCAGGGTCCCGGGATCGAGCCCCACATCGGGCTCTCTGCTCAGCAGGGAGCCTGCTTCCCCCTTCTCTCTCTGCCTGCTTCTCTGCCTACTTGTGATATCTCTCTCTCTCTCTCTCCATTAAATAAATAAATAAATAAATAAATAAATAAATAAATAAATAAATAAATAAAATCTTTTAAAAAAATAAAAAGACATACCTACATAGCAGTGCATCAACTTGATTGATAGGAAAATTGAGATAGTAAACTAAAGATAGTAAAATTGGTCATATAAATAAGTGTAGCAAGAATTTAGATAAACCCATCGGGGAATGAGCCCCAGAGGATCAATGAAATGAAGTGCCTGGTAGGAGGAGACAAGGCACCCCTACCTACACATCTGAGTTAAATACCATTCAAGGTCGACATGTTACCCAACAGAACACGGAGGGATGTAGACCATCGATTTAAGTGTGCACACTTCGGAGTCAGGCTGCCTGGGTTGGTTCCTTCCTTTGCAGTTACTAGCTGAGTGAGTGTGGGCAAGTCACCTTAACTTTTTAGAGCCTCAGTTTCCTCATACATCACTTTAAGGCAGCAACACCCATCATAAAGCCAATGAACTGACTGAAAGAGAATAATGCATACAAAGTGCCTGATATTTGCTTGAAATCCTTTATTTTTCCTATCAGAGCAGAATCCTGAGCTACGTGGGCAATGGATCTTCGTGATATGACTGGCTCACCTATACTTTTTGTTTTTTAGTTAAATTTTAATTTGAGATAATTGTAGATTTACATGCAGTTGTAAAAAAAAAATAATAAGGAGAGACGGCATGTATTCTTTACTTGGTTTCCCCAATGGTAAACATTTTGCAAAACTCTACAATAACATCCAATATCACAGACAGAATGTTGACACCGATTGAATCTCTAGTCTTCTTCAGAATTCTTGTTTTACTCACAGAGGGAGAGTCCAGGGAGCAGGAGGAAGGAGAACAGAAGGAGGAGGCAGGTGAGAAGAGGGAGGAGGAAGAAGGGCAGAGAAGGGTGAGCAGGAGAGGGAAGGGGAGGAGGAGGAGGAAGAAGAGGAGGCAAGACAGGGGAAGGGCAGAGAAGGAGGGGGATTAGGGTGAGGAGCAGGAGAGGGAGGAGTGGAGAAAGAGAGGCAGGAGTTGTGGAAGCCCATTCTAAGTCCCCCAGACCGGGAGCAGAGCCCCCGTCTTCCCAGTCTCTGCGCTCACCCATTTCACCCATTAGGGAAATTTCTGGGAAACAGGTCAGTTCTGATTTGCTCTAAACAGAACCTGTTCTGATTCATACTGAGGTCTGGTTGTAAACACGAGCCCACAGGCATTATTAAATCAGGTCCCCCTAGCCTAGACCCTATTCAAGTCGAAAATTAAACAGAAAGGCACACATGAGGAAACCCAGGTGCAATTACACCTTTTGTGATATTTAAATTCAGGCTCAAATAACTTCTATGATTATAAAAATGAAGTATACTCATTACATAAAACTCAGCAAGTACATAAAAATATAAAGAGAAAAAATAATCACTCATAATCTCATCACCTTTAATATTTCTGGGGTAGAATATTCCCTCAGGTCCTTTTGTATGCAAATGTATCTATGTGGGCAACATTTAATTTTACAAAATTTGTATCACAATACACAGAGATTTGTGTCCTAGATTTTCCCCTGAATGTGTTACTGGGTTTCCTTCATGGTTTTTTTTATTTTTTAAGATTTCATTTATTTATTTGAGAGAGAAAGAGAGAGAGAAATTGTAAGAACCAGTGGGAGGAGGGGCAAAGGGAGAAGCAGACTCCCTGCAGAGCAGGGAGCCTGTCATGGGAATCAATCCCAGGACCCCGGGATCATGACCTGAGCCGAAGGCAGATGCTTAACCGACTGAGCCACCCAGGTGCCCTCCTCCATGTTTCTGAATACGCTAAATCGCAGCACAGGATGAATTCAGAGCACACCATGGTTGATGAATCTGCTTCCCTGCCCTTAGAGATCTTGTCCACGTCTTCTCAGTGTAACACGGTGGTCTCTAGATTCTGGACTGAGGGAGGCCTTGAAATGCACAGAATCCTCGGCTCTGCTCACATTTCTGCCAGCTTTGTGCTTCTATTACAGTAACTTCATCCCAGCGCTCTGAACACACAGGACAACTCTTCAGGTTCAAGAAAGGGATAAAAAAAATTTTACTTGCTTCTGTTTGACTGTATTATTTGGTTAAGAAAAAAAAAAGGAAAGAAAGAAAAAATGTTTCCCCGTGTGTTTCGATGCAAGCTCTGCTCCCTTGATAGCCCAACAAAGAACAATCACATGAAATTCCACGAGATCCCTTCTCATATGGACTGATACCACTACCACAGTAAGTCCCAGGCACATTCCCATGGGCAGGACAATTCAACTCTGGAATGCTTTTCATGGGAATCTTCTAGAGGACAAGGTAAAAGACCCAATAACCTTCCCAAGTACCTCAAGGTCTAGGATGCCCAACATCTCCCAAGCCTTTCCATCCCTCTTGTACTACTTAGCCATCACCAGGCAATGGGGACAGAGGCGCAGGCACGGTGATGTCACCGCCTCTTTGACTTCACAGCATTTACAGAAAGCAGCCCTCTTTCGGTAGACAAAAACCTAGACTGCCAAAATGATCATTATTAGTAAGACTAAACGTCATCTTTATGCATTGTGTTTGACATTATCACATTAAAATTGGCTCAGATGTATTATTGTACGTTTAGATGAAAGCTCATGTCTTCTCTTTTCTCAGAATCAAAATACTTTTCCTGTATTATGGAAACAACCCAGGGTTGATTGTTAAATCTTTACCTAACAGCTTCCTTCCCACTGGCTCACAAACATACTTCCCTTCATAACAAATACAATGTCTTTCAGCAACTCTGATTTCCCCTGAAACAAAGCCCTGTTCTTTCTTTCCCTTCACTGCCAGCCTTCTTAAAAAAGCTGTCTACGTTTGTGCTCCATTTTCTCATCCAACATTTTTAACTTCCTGTAGCGTTTTCTGCCTCCACCATTCCACTGAAATTACTAGCACTCTTTTAGTTTTTTTTAATTTAAATTACCGGTGTTCTGGGCTATCCAATCCAGCAGCGCTTACCGGCCTGCACCTTGCTTCGTTTTTGACCAAACTGAGTTCTTTGCTCACGTCCTTAATCAGAAAACACTCTTCTCTGACTTCTTTGACCCTTTGGTCTCTTAATTTCAGCCCTGACTTCCCACCAGTTCTCAAGCTTTTCACTTTCCTACCCACTGAATGCAAGCTTTCCTTGGACTCTGTCTCCTGCCCTTCAACATGCTCTGGGCTCCCTCCCCAGGAAACACAGGCCCCTACTCCTTGAACTTATCACCAGCCTCTTGAGGACTCCCACATCTTTCCCTCCGGTCCTTCTGGCCCATAGTGAGCTCCACTCCCCTAATGTCCACAGGAATTCCCCAAGGGCACCTCAAGTTCAACTTTTCCAACAGCAAAGTCATCATCTCCCTCTGCTCGGCCACTCCCCATCCTGACCCCAACCAGAGGCCAGAGGCGAGTCCTACCCTCAGAGGTCTGAGCCTTGGTTGGGGAAAATCCCAGCCCATCACTGCTTTTTAAACATACAGAGGGCACATGGGACCCTCAGCCCTCCTATGTCCAGTTTTCCTTTCTTGGGGTTTCGACTTCAGTGTCACAGGTATTCTCTCGAGCTTCTGGAAAAACCTTCTACACCTTGAATCTCCCACCTGAAATCCTCCTCATTTTCTTAATTTCATATCAGCCCCAGACGTAAACTCTTCAAGCCCTGGTAGAATCCCATTCGACAGCCCTCTATCAGGGACCTACTATGTGCCAGGCAAGCCCTTGGGAGGAGTGAAGAATGCAGACGAAAAGCCCCACCTCGTGCAGCACATAATCAATAAGCAATAAATACAATGACGTCAAGCTGTTCCTCAAATCTTCCCCGGCTACTCACTTCTCGCCCTCCCCACCATTAAAATAAAATCCAAACTTCTAAGCATAATGACGTTTAAGATCCAAAATCAGGGGGCGCCTGGGTGGCTCAGTGGGTTAAAGCCTCTGCCTTCAGCTCAGGTCATGATCTCAGGGTCCTGGGATCGAGCCCCGCATCGGGCTCTCTGCTCAGCAGGGAGCCTGCTTCCCCCACTCTCTCTGCCTGCCTCTCTGCCTGCTTGTGATCTCTCTCTCTCTCTCTGTCAAATAAATAAATAAAATCTTTAAAAAAAAATGATCCAAAATCAGGCGTCCTGTTTCCAGGGGTCCCACATGGTACCCTTCCTCACTGGGCCACTTACCATTCGCCAAGCACACTGCGCGCCGTCTCCCCTCCTGGCCTGGCTCAGGTTGCCTCCTCACCCCATCCTGCCCTTCTCCTCTTTATCTACAAAACACCACTCACTCTTGGAAATTTCCACATAAATGTTACTTCCTCTATAAAGCTTTTCTGTCCCGAAAACCCTGGACACCCATCAAAATGAATCATTTCTTCTCTGCATCTTTACAGCATGTTTATTTGTCCTATCAATCATGTTACACTTACAAAATGTGTTATGTGTGAGGCACAGTGCTAGGAACACACACACACACACATACACAGAGCAATTCCTTCATTCTGCTCTGCATCATATTTATTTATATACATCCCCACCCTCCCTTCCACAAACACAGTAAATTGTAAGATTCTTGAGAATAGGGCTTCGTTGTTTGTTCTTTTTTTTTTTCATATTTCTACCCCCACCACGTTGTTTGAGACATGGCTGTTGAATGAATGAATAAAAAAACTATATATGAGTGGTAATATTGAGTGTGATAATGACAATCTGATTATTTGGTGAATCTAGGTAATAAGAATAATCTTCGTATAAAAGTGCAATCAGTTGAGGCAATTTTCTTCTTTCAGGATGATGGGTGTTACTTTTCAATTATCACCAATTAATATGCATGGAGTGTTCACAGGATGACTGGCACTGATCCGAGGGGGGCTCTGTGCAACATTACTGAGGTGGGCCTTGCTCTCCAGCATCTGAAAGAAGTAATTTATCTTTATACTCTTGGCTTCGATATGCAAATTAGTATGTCCCTAGGAGCATAAAGAAGCCAGCTAGTTAAAGACTACTTAGGTAGTTCGAACCAGGTACATGCCTCTTCAAAAAAATCATTACGTGAAGAGTCAAGCTAATGGTGGGGATGCCTTGGGAAGAAAGTATGCTAATCCCCAAACAAAAGAGTTTTCAAATATTTAATTATAAGCTTTAAAAATCAGCCCTGACCCACCTCTGAGCATCCCCCCGCCCCATGGCATTTGATTCGCCGGTATTTTATTTCCATATAATGTTAGAAATGCATGTGTCTCTTAAAACAAGTGCACAGGTCAAAGTCCCAGGAGGGTTGGGGTAACACTGTCAGTCCCCAGACTTGTATCAACATGGAACAGCAAGGCTGCAGCCTGAGCCCTCAGCAGCTGGTGGGCAGAAGCTCCAGAAACAGCAGGATCTACTGGGGGACGGGGCATCTCAGGGACATGTCAAGAAACAAAACTATAATTTGCTTTATTTTCCACTTCATGGATGTTATTCCCAAAGGGATTCCCTGCTCCTCACATTCTCCACCTGGAAAACTCCCACTCAGTCCTTTTTTTTTTTTGTCCAATTTTTTAATGTCATCTTCATTGGGAAGCCTTCCCAACCTCCATCAAAGCCAGCTACACCCTCCTATGCACCAGTGAAACACCCAGCCCATAAAGGGTCTATGGCACCTGGCTCATGGTGTGGTAACCAGCCCCCCAACACTAGACCCAACAGCCTCAGGTCCCATTCCCCTCTTGCGTCCCCAGAACCTACAGTGCCAGTGCACAGTAAGTGCTAAATAAATGCACAGAATTCACGTCTAAGGTCAAAGGAGAAAAACAACATTTGCCAATGAATGAATCCACAGATTTCTGCCTACCTCTCTGTGTATCTAGCTCATGCTAATAATCCAGAAAACAAAACTTCTCCTCTTCCATTTTCTGGTTCAGCAACAGTAGGTCCAGAATGGGGCGTCACAGTTTTGCAGGCTGCAAGGGGTTGCCATGGAAACGAGGTTCTGGATGGAAGCTCTGGCTAAAGAGTCCTTCTCGACTCAAAAGAAGCTACAGAAATGCAAAGGGGATTTTGGGTCCCCCTCCTCTCCTTTTCTCCCAAACCTTTCACTCCTCTGAGCAACCTGACAACCGACTCCCTGCTGAGCCCTGGGAGCCAGGTCTCCTAAAATTCCATATACCGCTGGAAAGGCAGGGCCCACACAGAACAATGGATTTAGCTCCGGACTATTTTTACTGCCTTCTTTGCCTTTCCTTTTGCCTTTTGTTGTTATTACTGCTCCTCCCCTCACTTAGCCTGATTCTCAATATCACTGAGAACTGCTCCAAGCGTGTCCGTTAACAAGCCGCCTCTTCTTGATGACTGTCAACAGCAGAAGCCTTCCCTCTGTCCCAAAATAGCAGGGCAGGAAATAGGGCTGATGTGGGGGAAGCTGTTGAAAGAACCTGTCATCCCCCCTCCAACCCCCAATACAGAGCCTGATGCCTTGTTCCACCTGCCAGAGTCACGGTCAAACACCTGATGAATAATCCAGGAAACAGCTCTCAGTTGTGTGTGGCATCAGAGAGCAGGAACGTTTTGCTGAGGGTTATTTGCTACACTCAACACAAAAAGGGCAGCCGAGCTGGAAAACAGAGCTGCAGAGCCGCTCCCACCTGATCTCACGCTGGAAAGCCCGCTCGAAGTATGTTCATGTGATTACTGGATATTTCATTGAAGTATTAAAATGCAGAGCGGCCACAATGAGACTCAATTTAAAACACCCTCCACGACGCTGGGGAGGTTTAAACATTGGGAAATCTTACACAAAAAGAGTACAGAAAACGAGCATGGAGAAGGCCGATGGGTGCCCCGAGCCCCACTGGTTCCAGACTCGCCGGCCGCCATCTTTTCACAAAGGTCTCTCCCCTCACCTCGGGCATCCCAAAGGGCTTTTCTTGATCTGGCTTCACACAAAGCTCAAAATCCAAGGCAAAACTCTCACAGAAACTTATTCCACAATCAAACTGAAAAGACCTTCCTAAGGCTAGTTCCCAGGAGTTATTTAATTCTCCCAGCTTCTGGGTTTCTTTTTCCTTTTTCTAAATAAGTGTCTTCTTTTGATGCAATATTCATGACTCCCAGACACAAGGAGGGTCCTCCACTGCAAAAAAGATAGCACTTTCTTCTATAATGAGTTTCAGCCCTTCCTATCTCACATACACAGGCTTGTGTCACTTGGTTTTTCTGACCGAGTTGGTATTTGCCTCAGTTTCCCTGCAAGTTAAGTCCAGCCATTGGCAAGAAGGCTTCAGCCAGAAGATGTGCCCCCGTCCAGCTGCTCGGGGTGAAGATGCCTCCCCGGTGCAGGGTCCTGCCTATGTCTCTGGGATCCTGGGGCCTCTCCCCCTTTTGAACGGAACTCAGGAAATCTAATGTCAAGATCTCCTGGGCTCATCCAACCTCTTGTGCCTCATGCAGACCAAGCTTCGGAAATGGAGGTGGCTTGCACGTGTAGAACACTTTCATCCCACATCCCAAAGCAATCTAAAGACTTGTGATTTTAAAACTTCATTTCTGCTTTTATTTATGGTTGCCGCTGCTTTCTTCATGTGAGGGGCCAGAACATCCAGGTGGACCTTCCGCACCAGGCAAACTATGTGTGAGCTTTCTGAGGATAAAAGGTTTCCGATTTTGAGGGGGACTCAAAGCCAGGGCTGCCAGACATCATCATACTCTCGCGGAGGTGAGGAGAACACTGGGGGTCTTATAGGAAGGACACCGAGTAAAAGACTGAGAAATCTACGCCCCTGGAACCCAGGCCAGTGATACTGAACAAGTGGTACACACTCCATAGGCTCAGCAGGGAAATGGAAGGCCGGCCCGAGTGGACGTCAAGGCAGGAAGAGAGTACTTGGAGAGGCACGTGGGCCTCGAGAGCAGAGGGAGCAGGGTGCGCCCTTAGCAGTCTGGCCCATCGCTGGGGTGCGATGGTGGGCACATCCCTATTTTCTGTGAGCCTCAAGTTTCTCATCTACCCACTCCTACACTTTATGGGGTTTGGGCTGAAAAGGAAGGGAGATAGCATTTTACTACTCTCTGCATTAAAAAAAAAAAGTGACCTGTAAGAATTAGCTTTTCTACCTCCATCTCCTTCCCTTTTGCCAACTTCTTCAGGCTTTCGTGAGCTCTCACGTTACACACGACTCGCTGATCTAAGAGGCCCTGATATAAGGAAAAGGACAGGCTTATGGGTGTCTCCGTGTGCCCCATGCTCTTGCCCGGGTTTCACACTGAAGACCCGGCTTTGACCCTGGAGGGTGGGTGAATGTGTCAAGAGTCGAAGCGAGCGGTTTGCCGGTGGGAGAACCAGACCGGTGGCTCTGATGGTGGAAGGGAATATCAGGGATGTTGTCAACAGGGTCGAAGCAGGTGCAAGCCAACGAGAGGCCCTCTTGACCCACTTAGCACAGAGCTGGCAGCTCCATTTCTTGGCTGGAGCAGAGGCGTCGATGCCGAGGGAAGGAAGTACTCTCTCCAATGGAGTACTGCAGCTAGCTGAAATGCTCTGGGGTTACCGGGTTAAAAAAAGAGATCGATGGGGACCCTACTGTTACCTGCCAAATCCCATTCTCCTTCTGCAAAAGTGGTTTTTCAAATGAGTTGCAACACGGAGGTAGCGAGGGTAAGCCCCGTGCCACCGAGGGACAGAGGCGAAGCCCAGCGCAGAGGCTTGGGGCCACAGGGACACGGGACCAGAAGGCATGGGAGCCACGCCTCCCACGCTCTTCGAGAGACAGAGCACGATGCACCAAAACAGAATTCGGAGAGTGGAACTGTTTTTGCTTGCTGTCAGCTGGATTAGTCATAGTATCTGGGGACAAAGTATCTGGTCCCCACGTCTGGGGACCCGTGACTGCTCACAATGACTGCTGCTGGAATGTGGCAGCCAGGCAGGGCCTCAATCTGCAAGGCCGACTAGGCCAGTGAGAGGACTCGGAAGGAGCAAAACAGGGGGGCTCCCATATCTCCCCTCCCCGTCCACCCTCCTTAGCCACCCCACCGCCCCACGGCCAGCTTGGCCCCCTGCCGGCAAGGCTAGGCCCCCACTGCCCATCTCCTGATTTGACCACCCATGTGCCCGCTCAGGGACTTGCAATTGGCCACCCTACTCTTCATACTTCACAGTGGCCAGAGTTCTGTCCAGACATTACCTAACTCATCAAACTCACTGCATTCCCGCAAGGGAGGTGACGGGAATTACCCTCCTTATTTCGAAGAACTGGAGTCAGAAATGCCCAAGATCTAAAACATCTCCTGAACCATTTGCCGTAAATTATGGAAAAGGCTAGGAGAGAAGATCCCCCGAGATAGCGAGCTAGACTCAAAACACTGAACTGCACAGCCTCTTCTGGATCTTTCTTCCCTCTGGGGATTATCATGGCCGAAGCACCCCCCGGAGCACCAGCTTCAAGGCCAGGACCCCCTCAACAGCCCAGGAAACATACACCGCATGCAGCCCACCATGTTGGTCGCCAGTCAGGGGTGAAGAAGTCCAATCATCTTAGCCAGGTTTCAGAACAGAAGTCTAGGAAACCAGTAAACGCTGAGTAGAATCCATTAACGGCAGGCCCCCTGGCCAGCATCTGGCTTCACTCCAACAGTCAATGGAAAACACGGAAGGTCAACATAAATATGCACAAACATTTCCAAAGCATTCATTTAAAAGGGGAAAAATTAACCAAGTAATAATCCCTGTTGGATTTTTATTTCTACTGATGACAATTAAGACCCAACAACGCCCCCCCCCTCCATCTTTTGTGGTTTTACTGAGTTCTCGCAAATGCACTGGAGTTTCTGCTTCTCGTCAAAATCCCACGGAGGAAGGAGGGTGGGTACTACTTCCCCCTTTTTGTAGATGGGGGAGACAACAGAGGCTCCGTAAGCTAACATCCCCCAAAATGACAATTACAGGTCACAAAACATGGACACTCGGTACCCGTGCCACTTCCCCTCCAGGTGACCCACGGGCTCCTCCTTCCTCTCGGAAAGGAGTCCAGGGTTCTCCACGGCAGATGTTCTCGACAGAGAACAGCTATTTCATTTCCAGCTGCACCTCACCCATCCCGGCTCCGTGAGCCGATTACATCTTGGCCGGTGGCACAGCAAGCAGTTGGCACAGCCCAGCCCCTGGGAGGCCTCGGGATCGACTTGTGAGCTCATGCCAGGCAGGGAGCCCAGTTCAGTGGCTGATCAGTGAGGAGAAGTAAAAGAATTAAGCCCCAGAGTTGCAAGTCTATTTCCATCTTGCCTAGGAAAGGACAGGTCCATTGTGTAAAAGGTTTGATTTAAGGGCATTTAATTTTGTTCTCTCCAATGGAGATGTTTTCGAGGAAGCCTTTCAGCTGCTGCACATCTGATTACGGCAGGACTTTGGGAGCCGCTTCCCACTGGGGGGCCGGCCCCTCCCTTCCGTGGACACTATTATAGTCCTCCTTCTAAGAAGCTCAGGGCACACGTTCGGCTTCTTTGCCCTGCTCCAATGAACACGGTAGCTTAAAGCAAGGAGCATCTAGGAGGCCGAGAGAAGTTCAGGGACATGTCCCAGGCCAAACCGTTCAAGTCATTCTTTTTTTTTTTTTTTTTTTTAAGATTCTATTTATTTGACAGAGAGAGATAGACAGCGAGAGAGGGAACACAAGCAGGGAGAGTGGGAGGGGGAGAAGCAGGCTTCCGACTGAGCAGGGAGCCCGATGCGGGGCTCGATCCCAGAACCCTGAGATCATGACCTGAGCCGAAAGCAGGCGCTTAACTACTGAGCCACCCAGGCGCCCCTGTTCAAGTCATTCTTGTTCCAAGTCTTTTCTCTGTCTCCTACTGCCAACGAATCCCTTCCCTCAAAATTCTCTTCAGAAGAGAGAGGGGCATCTGGGTGGCTCAGGCAATTAAGCATCTGCCTTCAGCTCAGGTCATGATGTCTGGGTCCTGTGAGCGCCGCATCATTGGGCTCCCTGATGAGAGCAGAGAGCCTGCTTCTCCCTCTGTCCCCATCCCTCCAAACTTGGGCTCTCTCTCGTTATTTCTGTCTCAAATAAATAAAATCTTTTTTAAAAAATCCTCTCTAAGAGAGAGAAAACGAAGACCCTGGAGACCCCACCATAGGTTTGGCCAGGGTGTGCGTGGGCGGCGGATGTTGCTTTAGCTAAGCCCTGCTGCATCATCCCAGGTTGGAGCCTGGAGCATAGTGATGATAGATTTCTGTATCTGATGTCTATGGCCTGAAGCATTCTGCTAACAGCTACCAGAGAAGCCACTGCCCAGAGGAACGAGAGGACAAAGATAGGGAAGGCAAATCCTTTTTTAATATCAGGTAGGAGATTAAGTTCTCTTTATTATCAATTAGGAGGTCTTTAGGAATCACGGGCATGTTTTGATAGAGGAGGAGGAGGAGTGGGAGAGAGTTAGCGCCACTAAAAGGGGCAGTAACTTTTATTACTCTCAGTGAAAATTAAGGACTGCTTTCATTATCCAACAGCAACGAGGAAGTGTTCTCACGGGGGGCTACGGAGAGCTGCCCGTTCTCCTGAGTCTGGGCAGCAGGACACACACACACACACACACACACACACGCATTCCTTTCGCCTGCCCACCTGTCACTCAGCAGGGGTCGGTCCAGCGTCACCTGGGTACCTGGCATTGTGCACCCTCTCAGGGAACCTGAAAGTATAAGAGATCACACTCCAGGGCTTAAAAGGGCTTAAAATCTAGTTTGAGCGACATGACCTGTGTACCAACAAAGTGATTAGCAACCAATTCAAGACGGCATAAAGCTGAGTATTTATGATAAAGACAATAAATGTCAAATGATTTAAAGCCATGAAAGGCCATGAGGAATGAAGTGGTCAGCGAACGTTTTATAGAGAAATGGGAATTGGCCTAAGCCTTTCAGCACACGGATTTGGATAAACAGAGAGAGAAGGAAACCCAAGTATAGAGATTAACTAAGGCAAAGAACGAGAGTTCTGAATGAGGATGAAGAAACTAATGCATCTCATTATATTTGTGTTTCAAATGACTCTGCAAAGATTGAGGGGCTTGATTGCCCATTTAATTCCCCACTGGTTTGGAGAGCAGTCTGTAATGCTAACAGATTGGGTACTAAGTCAGAGAAAGCCCTAAAGTGAACATAGTCTCTCTACAGGAAAGCCCAGGTAGATTCAGAGACAAGGATTCTGATGCCGCTCCCCCACACTCCCTCAAGAAAACAAAGTGCCTGAAATTGCCAGGCATATTAATGATAAAAATAGGCAGGTAAAACACTCTATATTGGCTCAGAGCAGGATCCGGTCATTGAAAATGATACCAGGTATATGAAAGGAAGGGCATTTCTGTCTTTTGTGATCTCAAGCTCAAAAGGTCAGGGTTAGTACCCAAAACACCCTTGTTTCCTCTTAGTCGCCGATTATGGCTCCATAAGGTATAAACTCCCCTAAGTTATTCTTCAACCAATTTGTATTTTCTGACAATATCACCGCTGAGGGGAATACATTCTGTGTGTTTGCTACCCACTCTATTAAGTAATAATAACACCCACTTTCATTTCTCCCGAATTAAGTCTCTCCTTCAAGCTTCAAAGGATGCCCCTTATTCCTAATATTCCAACATTGTGAACAAATCTATATTCATTTAATTAGAACTTTTCTTGGCCTTCGCCTCTTTAAAGAGCGTTGAATCTAGCCTTACATTAAAATTTCCTCTGTTGTTGGTTCTTGATGACCTCTTCAGGTGCCTTCAGGTGAGATGCACCTGTTTCTTTAACTCCCCCTCCCGCCACCATCCCTCCTCCTCTCCTCCCGTCAGGTTCATCTTTTGAGCTCTGTCTGGTTCCCTTGGTCTCATAGGCCTCCAGGACCCTCAGCTGTCTCTAAGACTGATGACCTGACCAAAACCCGTGTGGGGCTAGCCAGTTACTGCCTGGGAGTGACAGACCTTTCCCCTGGGCTGGGGACATCCAACCAGGCCAATCAGCTGCACCCCCGAGTCTAGGCTTCCCCAGCAACTTCTGGATCAGATGCAGGACCACACGTTGGGGTTTTAGATCCGACTTGCTTATGGCTGCTGCAGCTGCCAGTTAATACAATCCAGAAGCACAGAGGAGGAACCTTCTCTGGTATAGACTTGGACCAACGGGGGACAGGAGAAGTGAAGGAGCCAGGCAGCTAAATGATCTGTCCTTCCTCACTCCCCTGGACTACTGCAAGGTGTGCTGTGGCTCTGTTCACAGATTTCCCATTTGGCAGAGCCAAAGGTCTCCATGGAGTGACCTGCTGTGTCTTCCTCCCCGTGTCACAAAGCAAGGCCATTATCCTAATGCATCATCAAGTAGCTCTTCTCATCCTTCCCTCTTGCTGCCCTTTCTCTTTGCTTTTGTGGTCCAAGCCTTGAAAATACATCATCGAAACTTATTTCTTAGGTCCCGATTTCCACGGAAACTGGGCTAAGGTAATCACCAAGAATACCATTAAAAGCTTATTAAGGATCTAGTGATACCAGAATAAAAAAGACAACATGACTGGAAATTTGAGATATAAATGGAAAAAGGTAAACAACATTTTAAAGCCAACATAGGCTCCATGCCAAATTAATAACATAAACAGCAAACAGCAGAGTCATTAACAAGGGTAAACAGTTGCTGGGGACCATCAGACAAACTTTGTGCAGGTAGGCCACAGTCATCCGGGTGGCCACGAATGAAGCTTTAATTTTTTACAAAAGTTATCTTTTAACTCCCTCATCTAATCTCCTGCGATATTTCTGAAATTTATTTCTATTGGCCTGACATTCCTGTGTGTGGAAGACTTTAATGTCGATTGCACACTAAAGAAATTTCATTATGGCCTCTCTCTTCTATAAAAATATTAAAATGTTAAATTAAAAATTTTGAAGGAGTGGTTTCTAGAAGACCCCTCAGTTAACGATTTTTATTCCGAGAAGCACCCATTTATCACTTTCCTTGACATCGAAGCCCGTTCTTCACCCGTGTCACTGCATTTTCTGCTCTTGTACCCACATCCGGTACCTTCTCCACATCCAAACAGCTTGAGCACGTCTGACCCACTGTGTCCGGGTTCGAAGCCCAAGATCCTAACTGCCATGCTATTCTTCGGCTTTGGCTGTGGTTTTGTAGACCTACCATGACTCTCGCTGAACATGTGCTTTACCTCTTTCTGGCAATGGGACAGTGATACGAGGGCCCAGCGGTCCCTTCTGCATTTCCCTGGGTGTCTCTGACCGTGAACAGGCCTCCCGGTGAGTCCCATTCCTCCTCCAGGAGCCATCTAACACATCTGGCCCTCATTTTTACAATTTCACTCTCAAGTTCTTTCCAAACTGCTGGATGGATGGCATCCCATTTTGATGATTTATTTAAACGGTTTGTCAGGTCAACCACATCCTGTACGCATATGATTCAAGACATAAATGTTTGCTGTCGATGTAATTTTTCATGTCACCTTATGCACCAACAGAAAATGACCTTTTTCCAGAAAGATGCAATATCTTTACAAACAGTAACTCGCAGTGCCCTGGTGAAGTAATCAGATTCTGATAAAATAATAATAATAACAACAATAATATAAATGTAACTTTCCACTGAACAGCAGAAAAGGTTTGGGGGCCTTCATTATTTCTTTTTTTTTTTTTAATATTTTATTTATTTATTTTACAGGGAGAAAGAGATCACAAGTAGGCAGAGAGGCAGGCAGAGGGAGGTGGGGGAAGCAGGCTCCCTGCTGAGCAGAGAGCCCAATGTGGGGCTCGATCCCAGGATCCTGAGATCATGACCTGAGCCGAAGGCAGAGACTTTAACCCACTGAGCCACTCAGGTGCCCCTCTTAGTTATAATCCTACAGGAACTTAAAGATTATTCACAAAAGGTCTTGTCACTAGGTAAATCTGAGCAAAAAATACCTTTCTGAAAAGGAGGCATAACTTGGAGTATTGTATGATAAAAGACAATAGGAAGGCACCCATTTTACAAGCTCTATGGAGAACCTTTCTTACCTCTGGAGGCTCTACTCACCCCAAACCTTCTTACTACACGCAAGAAGGATTCTACGCCTGGAACTGGCCTTTCTATGGTGAATTCAAAGACTGCAAACCACACTTAAGGTTTGCTAAATTTAATCAAAGTCTAAACGTCTAATAGTATTAGAAAATTGAAATGTTTCCTCTCATATCCTCCATACCCTGTTTTCCATAACCAGAGAAGTTCCTTTTGAAAAAAAGCACACAATTTTAAAAATTATTCTTGCCCTCAGGTCAGGGAAGTCAGAGGACCGCTGCTATTCCTGAAGTTGTACAAACTATCTGGGCACATAGTCACCAAATACGAGCTCTATGAGCCACTCCCCAACTGAAATCTAGAAGAAACAGCCGTGATACCAGGGCTACCCTTCTGTGATTTTGACTGTGTGTTTATGCTCTTTGGGTATTAGACAAGATTCTAAAAGATTAATCCCCTGTGGGGGCACCTGAGGGAAAGAGTTGTTTATAATTTTATCCAATGGACTGAAGAGGAACTGGAGAAGTCAGTAGAAGCAGCAACCCAACCCAGCAACATCTTGATCAGCCATTGGCCCTAGGACAGAGCAATCACTTATCTCTGCTCTGTACAGGATATGAGAGTTGGGATTTCTTATCAGTATGAAATAGGAATATGATAAACAGTCAAAAAAGAAGTATGCTTTTAAGATTAGAGAATCGGCCTCTGATGGTCAAAGGTGCAAATGAGCTCCAAGGAAAGATGGTATCATCATGAGGATTACTCGGGCTTTAAGCCCAGGTCAATGTGCTTGACCAGTAGATGGAGAGGCAAGGTTTCATCAGATGGTGGGATTCATCTTCCAGGGGAAACACAGCGACAAATAAGCTTCAGATAATGTAAAAAATGCTCAGTAAACATGTATAAGGGATAAAGGTATAAATTCCAGGGCTATATAATCATTAAGTGTCCAGAACAAGTCAATCTGAATTCCCAGTAAGAAACTCCTATCCCGGGTGTTAAGTACCAGACATGAATGATGGAGATAATTATAGCGTCAAGGTCAAACTAAATCACTTTAAGGACAGAAGACTAGTTTAGAGAAGTGGAACACAGAGAAATAAGACTCAAGAACAGCCTCCGCAGGACCCGAGGAACCCACCAACGAAGATCTATGCTGCTCCCAGACCTAGAAGCTCTGTTCACCCCAAATCTTCTGCAGCCTGGGACTCAGAATGGCTCCGTAAAGTGCACACCCGAGGAAAAAGCAGAGTAAAGGAAAGAATGGGAAAACAGTAAGAAGAACCTAACAACACCAACAAAGCACCTGCCATTTCTGGAGCCTGAAGGAGGCGCTAAAGGCCGTGTTCCAGTCTCTTTTTGCACCTTCCGTCTCTTAATGCTAGTCAAGAGTCCTACAACAGGAGCACTATTATCTGTGACTCACAAATAAGGGAAGAGGCTCACAAAGGTTAACCGACTTGTTCCAAGGTTGCGGAGCTTATGAATAGACAATCTTCTTCATGGCTAAAGCTTACTTTGTAAATTCATCTACTTTTTCAAATTCATTTGATTCCCCGGTTTTTCCACCGTCTAGTCTGGTTGAAGCTCCTTATTCCAAACAGTAACCTCACCTTGTTTAACAGAGAAGATGCAGATACACCTTGCTCCATCTTGGACTGGGTGGTCCGTGTGACCCTGGTTATGAGGTTAGGACAGCCCTCCAGAGTACTCAGCGGGCACGCCCTCCCACCCCAGCCCTATGCCATGCCAATAAGGAGACTTTGAATGAATAGCATAAAAGCAAAACCAGTCCTTTTCCCCAGGAAGGTGCTGGAGTGGCAGAGAAAGAGGCAGGGCACCCACATCATGCCGACACTCTTAAAATGGTCCCTGCGGTTCCTCCTTTCTAATGACTTAGGGCCAGGGAACTATCACGTGTCATCTCCCCACTTAGAAGCATCCTCTGCAGGTCACCCAATGCTGCTCTGTCTGGAGCACTGAGGTCCCTAAGCTGGGAACTGGCTTTCTGCTCCACCAGAGTTAGCCTGGATGGGGGCCACGCCTTTCAGGTAATGCTCTAAAACCCCAAGATGTAGCTCATTAGGGACCGTGGCTCGTTAAGGCCCATCACACACTGTCAAGGGTAATTAAATCAGGGATTAGTGTCACCCAGAGAGTTTGGTGAGAGCCCGATCCACGTTCAAGTGTTTGACACTGAGTGGCGAAGGCAGACAAGGTCACTGCCAGCTCCTGGTGGGGGAGGCTCCTCTCTGAGGCTTTTGGGGGCTGGCCATTAGGTCCCTTGAGCAGGAGAAAGCTTTATATTTTAGTTTCCCTAACAGGGTTTTTTTTTTTCTCTACTCTGAGCCCCAGTTTGCACTTACTGGATTTTTAAATTAAAGTATATGGCACTTTTCGCTCTTCAGATACTATTAAAATACACATTCCCGTCAATTTGCCAGAAGTTGCTCTTGTCCAGCCTCCAGATGGACGGAGCCCCCCGAGTGGCCCTCGGTGTCTCTGTTACCTCACTGTCTGCCCAGGGAATGGGGAAATGTGCCTCTCACGTTCTTCTGGTGCAAGTATAAATTAACACAACCTTTCTGGAAAGCGATTTGGGTTACATGTTCCAAGAACTTTAAAAACGCTCATACCTCTTTGACGGAGTGTGTAATTCGACTTCTGGGAATCTAGCAGAAGAAAATAATCAAAAGGATAAAAGAATTGTGTTATACCATAGATGACTGCTGACCTATTATGTATAAAAGCAAACAAATTGGAAATGTCAATATTATTCAGTAGAATATTGAACATCCATGTGTTAGAATACCACTATTCATTTTATTCCACAAATACCTATTTGCTAGGCACTGAGAATTTAATAGGAAACCATCTACACTCATCCGCTGCCTTCTCAGGGTTTATAAAATTGTTTTTAGATTCTGATAATACGGGTATTTGTTTATATTAAAATTTCAAGAAAAAGCCCAAGGTTTGAAATTACATATACAATAGTATTTCAAGCAGGTAAAAACTATGCTTAAAAAGAAGGAAATACACCTACGTGTCAATGGGGTTACCTCTCGTTGGTGGAAGTTGAGTGATTTTTTTTTTCTTCCTGATGCTTTCCTATTTTTTCTGACACAAACACCGTGAACATGTATTACCCTTATAATTGAAGGAGGTGGAGAAACACTTCTGAAAACATCTCAAGAAATGAAGATAAATACAGTCCATCCCCCTCCTTTCTCCCTGAGTAGGAAATGTGATTGGTACCTCGGCTAAGAAGAGCACTCTTCCGCCTTCCAGGCTAGCAGTCACTACCTTCCACTGGGACTTAATAATCACCACGCAGAGAAGAGGAGAGAGCACGAAGTCTCCAAAGAGGAAAGGTGATGGTCTGCCTTCCTCATCCCACAGCTTCCACCAGATGGCTTTACGACCCTGGGGCGAAAGCCCAGCCCGCCCTGCTGACCCCAACACCTCCTGAGCCCACTCACCAGGAGGAAAGGACAGATACCTCCACAGCAGGGACCTAATCTTCCCGAAGAGTCGTCTGGAAGCAAGTACCCAGAATCCCGCCAGGGCATGAACTCGAGCCGGGAGACAGCTGGGGCCCCAGACTCCACAGCCCCAGAGGGAAAAACAAAGCTAATGTAATTCCTCTCTGCCTCCTACTCCACACCAATGCACGTTCTAGTACTTGCTTCACACACTGCCTGTGTTCACGACACGGGCAAAGCTGTTCACCAAAGCCCTGGAGCCACACAGGAGTGTTTACGCAGATCCCAAGTAGGATGACGGATATTCAGACCCAGAATGAGAAAGGGCAGGAAAAAAAAAAAAAAAAAAGGGGATGCTCCAGCGGGTGCTGGTCTGCCCCTCTGGGTCACTTGGCTTGGGTCAGATTCCCCAGGAAAAGGATCCTATGAGGGTTAGCTCAGAAAGCACAAATGATCACACAATTTACTCCTAAAGATAAGCTTCTAAAGTGGCCCTAATGTCCTAGAGTTATGAACATGTGTTGGATATTGTTTTTATCACACCTACTACCTTACTTGCCAACTGAGGTATGTGGAAAGATACCTCTCAGCATTGACCTAAGTAACAGTCAGAATAGGAAGAGCTATGAATCGATGATGATATGGTAGGCACTTCCCTGTAGCTGGACTTCCCCATGGTTAAAAGAAAACCTATGCTCGGGGTAGTTAAGTAGCTGGATTGCAATCACCCACAGATAGAATTCAAACAAAGGTCTGGGGCACCTGCATGAACTTAGTTGCTTAAGCATCTACCTTTGGCTCAGGTCATGATCCTGGGGTCGTGGGATCAAGTCTGGGATCAAGTCGGGCTCTCTGCTCAGCGGGGAGTCTTCTCCCTCTGCCTCTGCCTCCTCCCCCTGCTCATGCTCTCTCTTCCTCTCAGATAAATAAATAAAATCTTGAAAAAAATAATAAAATCTCGGGAAAAAGGGGGGAGGAGTTGTCTGGATACAAAGCCCAATCTCTTTTCTTTCCACAACATTCTGTTATCTCAAAAATATGTTGGGATTTTTTTTTTTTTTTTTGGAGACTGAATCAATTCTCCTGTACCTCACAAAACACATGGTACAAATCCCACATGCCATGTAAGCATAAATGCCCTATAATCCCAAATTCCTCATCATTGCCTTTCTCTTCCATCTAATTGGTGATGAGTACAGCAAGGATAGAGACAATCAAAGCATAACGATGGCACAGGAATGGGGCCATATATTGTAGTTAATATTACTTGCCCACTGAATCCTCCTGGAACAAAAAGGGGCCATGATTCTTCCTACAGTTCAGCTAATGCAAAGGCCAAAACATTTCCCAGTAATGCGCAGGCCAGCATTTCTACCTCTCTGGAAGAGTGGGAAGGGATGAGTTCAAGGTTGGCCCTGTAAAGGTCCAGCTTATTTTTCTTTTTGAGATGGGGAAAATGAGGCACGGGAACAGTACTCATTTCCCTTAGTGTCTACATAATTCACTCATACGTTGATCCATTCAACAAACTTCTGAGTACCAATTCTGTATCAGGTGCTGGCTAGGGAGACACAATCACCCGTGGGCCATGCTGCGCCCACAGTGTGCATAGAAAGCACATACTGATGGCAGAGGACGATGGCAGAAAGGAGGGCGCTGATCTCTGGGTCCACAGATCCCAGCCTACTGCACCGACATCCACAAAATTCATCGTTTCATGTACATAACTGGCCTCTGAGTTTCCAAGGAGCACGGGGATCCACAGATTAGTAATGGATGGCAAACATAAGAATGTCATTTCATCAACACTAAATGGGTTACATTTTCATTTCCCTGAGTGCCTTCTTGCTTCCGAAACGTGGGCCCGGGAACACAGTCGCACCTACCTGACCTCTCTACTACTCATTATCCACTCCTGCTCCATCTCGCGGGTCTAATCAGCTCTTACAGTTCTCATCTTGTTAGAGAACACCAGTCTCCCACCCCTGGAGTCCTGCCTAATATACTACTGGGAGCAACCTCACTGGAGAGGAGAATCACAAGGTGTCGGGATTTCAGCCAGACAACCTGATTCTATCCTGGTATCGGATCCACTTCCCACCAGCCGGCGGGAGTGAATTTAGGCCAACGCTGACTTCCTATGTTTCAGTCTTGCTATTATTCAAAACTGAATGAAAAGAGCTACCTTCCTTAATAATTCAAAAAGGATCCGAAGGAGATTTATTGTCTGATGTCTGCAAAAATCCTCAAATAAAAATCCTGAGAGAAACAATGGATTTTTATGGCTTCAAATATTGACTTTTTTTCCCCTCAAGTTTTAAAAATGTCTTCCCTGGTTGCTTCTACAGAATGCAAAGAGGAAGCGTTAAGAATGACTACGGGAGGGAGAGGAAACTTTAGCAACAATAACCATCCATGAAAAGAGGTACGATCATTAGTTTTGAATAAGTCGTGAGAAGTGCCATAGGAATTCCCAGAGGGATGTCCAAAGCTAACCACAGTGGTTAGTTATAACAATGACCTGAAAAGCAGCGGGATGCCAGGGAAGACATTATAGCAGATGAATAATGAAGGGGTTCGAGTGAGCCAAAGGGAAGGTCTCTGTTCTCTCTTTTCTTCCCCTCTCCTCGTTGTTCTCCAATGCAATTACAACTAGAAGTACCATTTCCGGGATGCTAAGAGCACCTCTAAACATGCGGTTGGGGGGGAGCAGTAAGGAGATGTGCTTACTACGAGAGGATGCTGATTTCGCTTTGTTGCTTGAGTCTCAGCAGCGAGGAACGCCAGGTGACATTAAGCTCCGTGTATCTCATCACATCAGCAGTGGCTCCGAGCCAGCTTGATGGGTGCTGGGATTCATTTATGACCAAGGTGAGAGAGCCCATCTCAAGGAGGTGTCCTCATCCAAGGAAGATGGCCCCGTGTAGCCTGCCCACACACCATCACCATTCCCCAGGCAACTTCTATCCCTCCAGCTCTGCCTCCCACATTCCCTAGATTCATTTCCCAGTGGTGGCAGGCAACGGGAATAGAGAGATGAGCCGTGGTGACCATCGGCATCCAAATGACTGAAGCATGGAGGCAATGACAGTTCCAGCAGGATTCCCAGTGACCACAGCCCATTTGCTTCTCAGAAAAGAAATCCAAGACCCAGCAACAGTATGTGATTTGCCAAAGGTTGGGCAGTGAGGCCAACGTGAGAAAGGGAGTGGGACTTGGCTAGGCATAGGCATCCTGTCCCCATACTGTGCCCCCAACTACCCTGGAGGTCCCAGGTCTCACTTTCATCATTTGTGAAATATGGGCTTGGACTAAATGACCTTTACAACATGCTCCAGCTTTAACTTTTTATTCCAAGCACTTTGCCATTCCAAGCATGCCCATAGCCCAGTAGCCCCTGTGTTTATACACAGGATCACCTACAGCTTGTGAAAAGGGTGGCGTTGTGGTCCCCACCCTGGCTGGCAGGACTTACAGATCCTCCAGAAGCGAGCAATAGCCCCCAGGGGACTCATAGGCACGTTCAAGTTTCACAAGCGTTGTTCTAGAATATTTTATCACAGGCTTAGAGAGAATCATCCATTCTAACTTGAGATTTACAAAATAAAGCCAAACAAAAGCCAGACTGGATGGCCTGTCCCCTTGAAGAAAGCATCGCTGCTGTCCATGAAGAGGGCCTGACACTGGGCTAAAATTTGTCATCAAGTTAAATCTCACCCTACTTGAGGGTTTTGGCTCACAGTTTCAGCTCAAAGCAGGGACCCTGGACCTCAGAAGCAACCACTGCTGTCCCTGTGGCTGGCCTCACACCCAGGGTCCGATCTTGAATACAACTCCACTGGATTGCCTGAGTGCTTTTAGTCTTCCCGCACTTGGTTAAGTATCTCAATGGAATGGTCTGTAGATGTTTCAAAGTATCCTATGAAGTATCAGACTGTGGTTTTAGGCAGACTTCCCTTCCTGGGTGTGCTTGTAAGATGGTAACAGGAGGAAATCTGCAGTCATAGAGGCGCTGTTCACTACCCAGGGGGATTTGTTAGTGGAACGAAAATACATAGTCCTTTGCTTTCTTGTTATGTTCAGCAGGACCGCTGGTCTGTACTCACCAGATGCCTGGAGCAATCATCACTCGGTGGTGGCAAGCAGAATGCCTCCAGAACATTGCCAAACGTTCCCTGGGAAGTGGGGCTCAAATCACTGCCGGCTGAGAATCACTGAGTTAGAAAACCCCAGTGGAGACAACCAAGAAAGCCCAAGGAGGAAGTCTATGGAAATGCAATTCAAAAGAGCCTCCGCACAAATGCTCAGCAATTATATTATTGGGTGAAATAAACAAAGAGATGTCAAGGGGATGGTGAGGTCGGGGGAGGAAGACTCGGGAGAGATCCATGGTTCAGAAAGGGGGAAACCAAGAAGGCCAGGCTACCTCTAGTTCCAGCAAATATTGCTTATGGAAGAACAGAGAGGTCTTCATCACAGGCTGCTTCTCAGCCATAGACATGACTAAGATGGAAATATATAAGACACAAAGAAAAGTCAGGCAAGAAGAGTTGTTATAGTGTGGAAATAACACTTGGAAGCATTAATTCTCAGAGGCAGGTCTGCTGCTTACAGATTCATAAAACCTGCAGTTGGGATGAGTGTTAGATTCCCCTACTCCAACACCATCATTCTATATATAAGGCAGAGAAGAAAATGCACTCATCCAAGGTCACAGTTACCTAGAAGCAAAGCTGAAACACAAACCTTCAGTGTCTGTGAAGGCTCAGGTTCAGTGTCCACTGCCTTTGGCTGCCCAGCACCCAGAGCTGGGCCTGGAGAATACTGAAGACCAAGGATAAAACTGATCCTAGGTCTCCTGCCTCTTGGCCCAATACTCATTTTACAATGCCATTCTGCCTCTGGTGATTTACGAGGATTTTTAGAGTGTGGAAAATCTGTTAATGAAAAGCTAACTAAAATAGCATCTACTATATTGAAAAATATAAAATGTGCATCCCTGGTGTCAGAATGGATAAAAAAAAAAGACTCATCAATATGCTGCTTACAGGAGACTCACTTTAGACCCAAAGACACCCCTAGATTGAAAGTGAAGGGTGGAGAACTCATGCTAGTGGACATCAAAAGAAAGCTGGGGTAGCCATATTTATATCAAACTAGATTTTAAACCGAAACTGCAATGAGATGAAAAAGGACACTATATCATAACAAAGGGGTCTATCCAACAAGAAGATCTAACAATTATAAATATTTATGTCCCCAACTTGGCAGCAGCCAAATACATAAGTCATTTAATAACAAACTTAAAGAAAATCACTGATAATAATACAATAATAGAGGGGACTTTAACACCCTACTCACGGCAATGGACAGATCATCTAAGCAGAAGATCGACAAGGAAACAATGGCTTTGAGTGACACGTTGGACCAGATGGGCTTCACAGACAGATTCAGATCATTTCATCCTAAAGCAGCAGAATACACATTCTTCTCGGGTGCACATGGAACATTCTCCAGAATAGATCACATTCTGGGGCACAAATCAGGCCTCAGCCAGTACAAAAAGACTGAGATCATACTATGCTTATTTTCAGATCACAGTGGTATGAAACTTGAAGTCAACCACAAGAAAAAACTTGGAAAGACCGCAAACACAAGGAAGTTAAAATGTGTATCCCTGGGGTGCCTGGGTGGCTCAGTGGGTTAAGCCTCTGCCTTGGGCTCAGGTCATGATTTCAGGGTCCTGGGATCGAGCCCCACATTGGGCTCTCTGCTCAGTGGGGAGCCTGCTTCCCCCTCTCTCTCTGCCTACTTGTGATCTCACTCTCTGTGTCAAATAAATAAATAAAATATTTTAAAAAATACTAAATTTGGTCTATGTCAGAGGTTGACCTGAGAGGCAGCAGATTGGCATTACACAATTCTCCTTCTTGCTGATGCTGGAGATCTCCTCTCATGGGACAAAGTTTCTTACACCATCGGTGGGTTGGGGTAGCACACTGGCTAGAAACTCATTCACATGCAGCTACGATCAGTTAATCAAAGAGTATTAATTATGTAAGATCCTTCGCTGTTTCTGTGGCAGAGTGGAGGCAAAGCTATTGAGGAATCCGGTTGCCGAGGAGGGGGAAGGAAGAGGGAAGGCACAGAAAGAAGAGGGTACGAATCCAGATACAGTGAAAGCACTTGGGCATTTCTGCTGAGCCAACATGGCTCCCTCTTCTACTGGACTGGGACAAACAGCTCTGTCCCGAGGTGGCTTTGTCATGCTAATGTAGCCAGACAGCTCTGCTTCCCAAGATTTAGAGGAGGTTTTTGTGGGTTTGTTTGCACCAAGCTGAGCTTCCTTAGGAAGCTTGCATTAATCAGGACACCATGGATCTTGGAGCTCGCACTTGGGAGCTACCTGATGAAAGGCTGCGAGGAAGGTGCAGCCTGGGTGGAGTCCAAGAGGGTGGCAAGAAGAGGCATCTCCACAGTGCCAAGCACTGTGCCAGCTTCTCCACGGAAGTGATTTCCTGCACTCGTAGGACAAGTATTATCTCTCCCATGCAGATGAGACAGCCGATGTTTCAGGGCTTTGAACAAAATTTGGCTGTGGTCATTTAATGCATAAGTGGTGGATTCTCTGACACCAAAGTTCAAGTTTTCCACTTGGCCACACACAAGAGCCAGAAAGAAAAGAACAGTCCATTCAGACTGTTCCAGAAAGAAAAGCCCTTCCTGCCGTGAGTCAACAAGGGAGCTCAGGATGTAGTAAATCTCAGCAGATGAGGACTTGGGCATTTATTCTGTAACTATGTATTTATTGAGCATCTGTGAGGAGCACGGCATTGTTTGGGGCTCTAACAAAGACAAGGGCTCTAATGAAAGACACATAAGAAATATTTCCTCCCATACCCGAGTTTACCTTCTAGCTGGGAAGAAAAACAAACACAGAAGGAACAGTATTTAAAAATGCAGCTAGATACCAGGAACTGGAGGATTTGCAGATAGAGTGCAGTGCAATTACGGGAGGCCTTTATCAAAGAGAGGGACTCATGTTGTTCTTTGCAGAATGACTGGTATTGCCGGGGGTAAAAAAAAAAAAAAAGTGGGGGGAGGGGAGAGAACATTCCACAAGGAAAGACATGATAGGAACCAAATCAGGACCCATGCATCTGCCCTAAACAGAAGCTTATACCTTGAATCAGGAGGGCACTCTGGACTCAGTGAAGAGGAGACAGCCTTGCTACAACAGAGATACTGTGGAAATGATCAAGAATCTTGAAGGTCAGGAAATCTCTCAGAAATGAGGGAAGAGGGGCGCCTGGGTGGCTCAGTCCATTAAGCGTCTGCCTCCGGCTCAAGTCATGTTTTCCGGGTCCTGGGATCGAGCTCTGCTTCAGGCTCCTTACTCAGTGGGGAGTCTGCTGGTCTTTTTCCCTCTCTTTCTGCACCCTCCCCACTTGTGCTCTCTCTCTCTCAAAAAATTAATTTAATTTAATTTAATTTAAAAAGAAATGAGCGAAGAAACTAGTGAGTTTCTAGGATTTACCTGATAGCAATTATTATTCCAGTTTTACAAGAAGATTCGGAGTAAACAGAAATCCAGTGACTATGTCTACACAGAGAGCAGCAAGAGGGCGTGACACAGGCAGGAAAACTTCCACTCATCCTCCTGTTTCCTTTCAGGAGCCCCTCTGAGAAAACGCTCCCAGCAGGATGAGTCACAGACCTCTGCTCCGTGTAAGTAACCCATGCATTCTCACTGCTTTCTTTATTAAGGTATTCTTGTCACCTACGAAATAAACTGGTTTAGGAAAGTTTTTCATATATGGCTGAGAGACGTTTGCATTGGCACAGAAAGAAGACAGTAGCCTCTCCAGTAAGTCAAATCTCCCTGGGCACCAAATGAGGGCATCCCTGAAACACTGCCACTTTGAACTCAAAAAAAGAACTTTTTTCCAATTGCTCCAATCAGGGTGAGTCTTAAGAAATAAACATATGGCTTCATAGCCACCGTCAGGCAGGCAATGAATGAATGAATGAATGATATCATGGCGCTGATGCTAGAGGCAACTGGGACGTAGTAAGAAAATACTTTGGGTCTCTGCCCCTGGTTCCTGACAAAGGGCTCCTAAAAACCCTGTAGTTTTCTGAGTGATGAGGATAACAGGAGTGTCTTACACAGAGCTCCTAAATCCCCTGGATTTTCCTAGATGATGGAGCATCTTCTGTTACGATGGGCCTCCTGTATGGGAATGGGCCACCAGAAAGACCATGCCATGATTGCATGCTTGGAACTTTCAGCCTCGATCCCGTCCTCTGGGAAAAGGAGAAGGACTGGACACTCAGAAATCAATCGCGTCTATAGGATGGTGCCTCCATAAGACATCTCCAAACTATGAGCTCTGGAGAGCTTCTGGGCTGGTGAACACAACCGCCCGTGCCAGGAGGCTGGCACACCCCCACCACACGGGAACAGACACGCCCGGCTGCACCTCACTCCAGGTACCTCTTCACCTGGCTGCTCATCTGTTTCCTTTCTTGTATCCTCCACGATAAGCAGGCACATGCATTCCTGCGCATTCTGGGAGCTATTAGAGCAAACCATCAAATCTGAGGAGGGACTTGCAGCAACCCCAATTTATCGCTGGTTGGTCAGAAGTATGAGTGACAACCTAGGACATGTGACGGGCATCTAAAGTGGGGGAGGGGAGAGGTCAGTCTTGAGGGATGAAATCCTTGACCTCTGGAGTCTGCACAAACCCCAGGCAGTTAGTATCACAAGTAAATTCGAAGACATTCAGCTAGCGTGCAGAGTCAGGGAATCGGTCGGTGTGAGAGAGGCGCCCCTCAACACACACACACACATCTGGCATCCAGATTATTGTGACTAGAGGGAAGAAGCAACATTTTCCTTTCAGCACTCAAATCAATGAAAGTGTGCTTGAGAAGAATGAAAGTTACACTAGCAGAAAACATCTAAGAATCCGGCATGGCTCAGCAATGTTATACCTTTCCATTGATGATTATGTACCAGACTTTCTATTCCTGGATCATGTAGGCATTATCTGTCCCCTCCAAGCATTCCCCAATTCAGCCCCAAGCCTTCTGGACTTATGGACACATGAATGAATCTCCCAAGTTGAGTAAGTGTGACTCAACTGACCACTTTCTGGGGAAACAAGGCTAACCTCTTTCACCAGCATGGCTCAGCGCACAGATAAAGAACATTTTGAAAAGAGCATGGGCACGCTCTCTTTTTCCCTTTTAAAATGTGTAGCCCTCATCCCTACAGGGATTCATTGGGAATTTCATGCATGCGTTCGCTAACCATAATTTACAACCATTCTTTATGACCCATTCCTTATGAGAGTTCTCTCCTCTAAGTCAGGATAGCTCCCCTCATTGAGCAGATAGTGAAATCAAGAAATGAAGGCGCACGCCAAGGTAAGAACGACTATGAATGCAAAACGTGCGAGACTCTGCAGAACTCTGATTAGGAGCACAGGCTTTGGGCTCAGGTAGACTGGAGAATGAATGTTTTTTGCTCACTTTCTAGCTGCCTGATCTGGAGGAAACGACTTGCCTTATGAAGCCTTCATTTCTACACTAATACAAAGCACTTACTTCACAGAACAGGTGCAGTGCTTGAGATGACGGAGGTAGAGGACTTAGCACGTGACTGGGCACACGGTGTGCTGGTGACAACCTAGGACTTGTGACGGGCATCTAAAGTGGGGGAGGGGAGAGGTCAGTCTTGAGGGCTGAAGTCCTTGATCTCCGGAGTCTGCATGAACCCCAGGCTGGGAACCTCCCTTCCCCCCAGATTCATGCTTCCATACGTAAGAAATCTCGACGAGGATAGCAGGGCTGGTCTCTCTGTCCTTGTACGCCTTGTGGGGGGAGGGGAAACAGATCTGAGTGCCGGTGCTAAGTGCTGAGTGGAGGAAAAGATCTGAGCTGGCCAGCTCAGCCCCACCCCTCCTCTCTTGTGTTTTTGATGTCTGCATGCCTGGAGAAAGTGTACCTTCTACTCTCCTCTCTGTACTCAGTGGGGGCTTAGCAGGGCCAGATCTCTTTCCCAGGAGGCAGGACATTTAGTTAAAAAGAATAATAGGCAAGCTTTCTGACCATAGCTGAGTCATGTCTGCCAGCTTTGTTACTTAATCAGTAACAAAGGTGATACTGTCATTTCCAACTGTCTATCTCTTGTCTCTGCCTCTCATTTGGTCCTGAACAGGGGTGACATTCATTGGGTTCACACAACCCCAACAGCAAGTATTTCACAAACAGCACGTGGGGCAAGACCAAAGCATGGCTGTGTGCTCTACCATCTCACTTGGCTATATGAGGTCAGGTGAGTCTGTGTCAGTATCAGTGGTTAGCAGGACATTACACTGTACACGAGGGTAGTGGCTTCCACCTGCCAAGCTAGCAAGAACATGGAAGCCCATCGGCTGGATGGCCTTCATGCATAGGATAGGGGGCAGCATTAGCATCTATCAGTATAACCAAGGCCATGGGGGACTGACTGTGCAACATGATACCAAGAAACTTAGCTCTAGTGCTTATGTACACATACTCTGGTCACAGCTCCTTTGGTCATATTTATTCTCTAGTTGTTATTGTTTAAAGCAATAAAAATAATAATTACCCAATGCTGGCAAATTTACAAATTCTAGGCAAGGTGGTCGGCACATGGCTCCACAGCCACACTGCTGTTGTATTTTTTTAAATTCTTGTGGGGCGCTTGGGTGGCTCAGTCGGTTAAGCGTCAGCCTTCGGCTCAGGTCACGATCCTGGAGTTCTGGGATCGAGCCCCATGTTGGGTTCCCTGCTCATGGGGAATCTACTTCTCTCTCTCTCTCCTGCGCCCCTCCCACTTGTGCTCACTCTCTCCCTCTCTCTCTCAAATAAATAAAATCTCCAAAACAAAAAATAAATAAATAAAATTATGCTTGTAGTGCCACAGTTGCTACATGATAAACAAACATAGGAAATGAAATAAAAGAATAAAAAAAAAAAAAGAAACAAAAGCCAAGGAAAACATAAAGGACTGAGTTAACTATAGTTCATGAGCTTGACATTTAGAAATTGGAATCCTTCTGTTATTCCAGAGTACCCCAGGACTTGGTATTACTTTGCAGTATCAGACGATATGGAATGGTCTGGAAAGCCAAGCAAATTTCAGGAAAAACAAAGAAGAAGAATGCCAAATAGCACCTACCAATCAATCCAACAGTCCCTGGTACATTACTGTCGCTCTTCAGATCCATGATTTTATATATATAAAAAAAAAAAAAACAGGGATAATAAACAAGAGGATCTGAAAGTCCCTGGGACTGAGAAAGACTTAGGTTAAGAAAAATCTTTTTAAGTATACCTTGTAACAAAAATCACTTTTGCTCTTATCTGATGGTCATTACTTTCACATAGCAAATTCCTGACTTCTATGAGGACAATGAGACTGGGGGACCTTAACGTAAGTCCTACATCTCACCAAGTTTTCACTCACTGACAACGAAAACATGCATGGGAAACCAGGATTCTTTGAGCTGGGAGGAAAGAGGTAAGAAATACAAAAAGGAAGGCTGAGTTTGAAGAGTCACAAGTGATTTAAAGTGATTTTGACTCCCGAGGGAGGAAGAAAAGCTGAACTTCACAAGACGAATGTGGTCAGCAAATTCCCTTCCGGATGAAACGCAGGTCTTCCCAGCCTTCTGCACACCCCTCATGGCTATCTAAACTGCTCAAATAGCTACCCTGCTCCAGAGTTGTCAGTAATCACCTCCGCACAGAACCTGACAGAAAGTAAAACTGTCAACGGGCACTGTGATTTACGTGGCGACCTGAAGAGGAAAGAGATTTTTGCATTTATATTGGGGAAAACCCATTAACTGGATAATTTACATTTCCCTCTCAAATCTCCCTTTAGGACGCACACTTCCAAGTTTTTGTCAATGTCCAGTCTGAGGGAGAACATTAACTTCCATCATCACCACCATAATCATCAATCTGTGTGGTAATGTCAGGATCAGAGGGAAGTCAACTTTCCTACGGACGGGTGCAGGGACGTTGTTCTAGGCTTGAGCATCATCAACGTACTGGATGGAGAATGCAAATCATTTGAGAGTGGCCCCCTGGGGCAGTAAAGCCTGCCCTGGGAAACCAGCATCCAAGGAGCATCGACCGAAGCCGGAAGGAGAAGGTGGTAAATTCTTAAAATTTCCAAATTATGCTTGTATTCTGACAGAGATGCTCACATGTCACTCATTCAAGTTGTATCTTCATAATTTAATTGTGCCATGTCCACAGGCCACCTGAAATTTTACTTTACTTTTAAATCGATTTTTGCCTAATCTGAATCTTAATGACAAAAATCAATGAAGTTAATTCGGTATATCTATTATTTTCTAATATATGTTTAAATCTTGTATTTTTTCAAATGACAGCCCATGTACCACCTAGAAATATTCTCATACCGAGGCTAATTTCTTAGTTGGGGTCATTCATGACAACTGGGCAAAATGTTAATGAGGGGAAGCTCAGTAAAGGATATAAGGTGCATTATCTACACTATTTTTTGCAACATTTCTGTAAGGCTAGCATTGTTTTGAATAAAAGTTACCATTTATGGGGCAATAGCATCCTTGAACCAGGTCCCAGAGGTAAACAGAAATCTCAAGTTTCTTTGCCTTTAGATTTAGCTAGAACTTTATCAAGTCTCTATGGAAATTATGGTTATTACCTGTTTCCACAGACTGTAACTTGCTGATCATGCCATCAGGAATTCTGAAATATGCTCTCTATGCGAGATGACTGGACCAAGTACAAATAGTACTTAAGGCTAAGAACAAAACAGGTCAGGAACAGGGAGAGGAGCCTAATGACTTAGGGTTACCTCTGAGCTGGTTTAAGCCACTGGATAACAACCCCAGTGGTGCAGAGGCAATCTGGCCCACCTGGAAGGTGCCGCAGTTCTCAGATGCTTGGGAAGGTTATTTCTGATGTCTCACTGCCCGCAGGACTCCACACAGGATACGATGAGAAGCCAGTTCCTTCCCACAAAGACACTTTAAATTGGAAAAGACCTTCCCCAGTTGGTACGCCATAGTCTACTGGCATGTTGCAAATTAATTGAGGTGTGGTGCGATGTTCACCTCCAACCCCTAGGGTAACAGAGGGGGCAAGCCACAGTCACTAAACCAATCACCTATAACCACGAGAAGACATGGAATGTGCTCCAAGGAGACCCAGAAAGATGGTCATTTTTAGAGACCTCCTCCCATGGAAATGTGTGTGAAGCACTGACCTCGAGGCTTTCCAAGTGCCTTACGTCCTCAAACCCCCAAGTGTCTAATCCCCAGGATCATGTCGTCCAGGACACAGATTTGAGAAACTCTGATTATTCACTCAGACTCCTTTAATCTGTAACTTTGGAGACGTCAACATTCAGCTCTGTTCCTCTGGTGGTCAGTGAAGGTGAATATGCCCTTAGATTTAGAGTCTCTGTCTTAACATAGCTCAAACTCTTCCAAGTGGGTCTAGAACAACAGCCATACCACTCACCTTTAATCTCAGAACCCCAAGGAAAGAAACCAAAATTGCTTTAAATGTCACAGTTTTGCAATTGGCCTCTCCCTTGACCTTTAAGTAATGGTAACAGTGAGCCTTCCGGGCTCCCCGTATAGCACATCCAAGATCCTGCAAAAAGTGGCTGAAGGAAAGCACTTCTGCACACCAGCACCATGAGACACCACAACTCTGAGATTCCCCATCACCCACTTTTTCTTTCTGACAGTTAGAAATCCCCCCACGTGGCTGACGGTCATGGGGGCTACCCAGAGCACCTCTACTTGGTAGAGCTCATTATCATGTGTGTGTCTAAAGCTCTGTCCCCCGGAGGCACCACAGAATACTCATTACAATTCAGTAACTACAAACAGAGCTCCCATAGAATGAGGGGCCCTTCGAGCCTTCATTTATTTGTTTGCTCATTCATTCTTCTGTTCATTCACCAAGTTCTGTGTATCAGAGATGAACCAGTGCTAGGACCGCAGACCAGAAACAACAGGTGGACAAACTAATATGTGGCTCTGTGGGAAGTGTTGGAAGGTAATGAACTCTCTCTCCCTGGGGCCTCAAGGTCAGCTACTGGCTGAGGTGCCACATGAGATTAGTCATTCTCAAACCTCTGGGTCTCAGCAACGATTTTCCTTCTTAAAAATTACAGGAGCCACAACGAGATTTTTGTGGTTCTATGTGGGCTCTGGCTATCAGTGTTTACCATATTTGAAGCCAGAACTGAGAAATGCTGCAGATAATTAATTCATCTAAAAACAATAAGAAACCCATTACATGTTAACAAAAACCATGTATTTTATGAAAAAAAAAACCAATATTTTTATGTAAAAGAAAGAGAGGAGTCACATCATCTTACATTTTTCTAAACTCTTTTAAATACCCAGCTACAATAAAGGACAACTGGATTCTTTCTCCTCTCTGCTTCTGCATTAAATATACTGCAGAATACTTTAGCTGAAGTATATGAAGAAAATCTTCCCTCACAGAGTGATGAATCTAAAAAAGGGAGGAGTCTTTTAATAGCTATTTCAGGAAATTGTGGATTTTTTTTTGGATAGTACACCAAAGCTCAGTAAGTATTAACTTCCTAAAGGTGAATGGCAATGTGGAAACAGAAATCATACATGGAAGATTCTGTATGCTCTTCATTAAAATCCATCATCCATGTTGAAATTTGAATGTTCTTTTCTACTCGTGCACAGTTTTAAAACGTCACGCACTGGTCGTTTTGAAAATAGTGGCTTGTGGATTTCCACACATCTTCCAAATGTTGGCACAGTTCATTATACAACTGCAAAAACTCTCATTCATGAATAGCGTTACTGGTCTCATGAGTCAAGTCTATAAGTATTGAAAAGCTGTCAAGCTCGTTGTGGCATTCACAAGTTGTTATAATATTCCATGGGTTTTTTTCTCTTGAAAGCTTGTGTTATCCTTGGCTACAAATGTTGTCAGTTATTTTCCAAGCTCACTTTGTTCATTTTCAAGAAAATGTCGGCCAAATTCCCAAGTCTGAATAAATACAGTTCTCCTGTTCTGTCAAGCAAAAATTGTGGTCTGCGACAAAAGTGGATAGTTGGGCTTGCAACTCAAACACTTGCAGGTCAGTTTCTAGCAGAAGTCGTGTGTGTACCTCCCATTTCTGTCAGTTAGAATATCAAGAGAACATGTGCCCAAGGGCCAAACTTTAGAAAATTAGTAACTGTGATTGCTTCATCTAGGATAGCCCCCAGTAACACTGGATTTGTGGCACAACCGTTGAGCATGGTGAGAAGCCAGACGGCTACCAGTATGGTTTGACATCCCTGTGTGGATTCCCGCTAAGACACCTGCAGCTTTTCCCACCACTGCTTTTGCATCTGCAAATATTGACTCAGTGAAAAAGACAGATAAGATCTTAATATTACGAAAATAGTTTTCACTTCAAAAAGCCAGTGGAAGGGGTCTCATCATCCATGGAAAGTTTGTGGGATACTTTAAGAACGACCAAGCTAAATGCCAGGGCTCCTTAGGAAGCAGCCTGCTGAAGGTCAGTGCGATCGAGCTTGATGTGTTTTCAGGAAATACACACTCCATGCCAAACAAGCAAGAATGTATTAGAAGCTGAGGATACTGAGACGATTAAGAAATTGTCCACCTTTGGGGTGCCTGGTGGTTCAGTCAGTTAAGTGTGCAATCCTTGGGTTTGGCTCAGGTTGTGATCTCAGAGTTGTGAGATCGAGCGCTACATCAGGCTCCTTACTCTGCAGGGAGCTTGCTGGGGATTCTCTCTCTCTCTCTCTCTCTCTCTCAGAACCTCCCCTAGTTTGTGTGTGTGTGCACACGCACTCACACACGCTCTCTCTCTGAGGAAATTATGCTTTCGTGGGATAGGCAATTGGTAAAGAAAATAATTTTAGATTTACAGAGTATTACCAGGGAAGTGTGCACGGAGTGCTAGGAGAACAGAGAAGGCAAAGAACCCTCAGAAGAAGAGGTTATACCTAAGATGTATACAGAAAAACAAAAGAAATTGGGGGGGAGAGTAATAGTTCAGCCCTCGTGATATATGAAGCAGAAGGAACTGAAGTGACTCAGAAGTTTCCTCCTCACTCTCCCTCTCTCCATGCAGTCTGGAAGTACGGCCTCAGCTCCAGAATGGGCCAATTTGTTGAAGTGAGCAGCTACGGCATCCCTTTGGGCACAGAGACTAGGCCAGGGAGGGACAGGCCTAAGTCAACTCACGCCAACCAAGTGCAAGGAGTGGCTTGCAAGGGGCCGCTGGGAGAGAGCAGCCTCCTTCCTCTGATGCAAGCTCTCAGAGGCTATCCTGACTCTTCCTCTGGACGTATTCCATCTGAACGTGGTGCCTGCATCTGCTACAGGTGTTTCACGACCAGTCTAATGACGCAGACCACATACAGAGGAGGCCAAAGCCATGAACTAAGGAGACACGAAGTCGGAGCCCTGGTAACAGTAAGCCTGATTACTGCTTTCACTGACCTAAGCCAACAAATCCCCTTTATCACTGATTTCAGTTCAAGTTAAGTTGACTCTTACTTATAATGGAAGAATTCCAAACTAACATGAGGTCCCTCTGGCACAGTAGCAGACAGGTAGGAACTAAATCGTGGAGCACCTTTCATGTCTTGCTAAGAACCACGAGTAGTTCCTGGAAGCCAATATAGTATTATAAGCTGGAAAATAATAAAGCTTCTGAAGGTGCCACCAGCTGATATGGAAGGGACACTTTTGTCTTTATGCTCCAGCCACACTGGCTTTCTTCTAGTCTTCTGAGGTCCCTTTCTACCTTTGCGTTACCCAAAAAAAGGAGGAGACAGTTTCAAGGAAGATCAGTGGTGGCAATGTAGCGGTGGGACCATTAGGATGAGGACAGGGAGAGCGGTCCCTGGATGTCACGTGGTCCCTGGTGCAATGAAGCAGTCGGTAAGCTAAACGCCACTCTGACAGGGAGACGCTGACCAGGTGTTCGATATGAGGATATACTAGGAAGTGGGCAGATTTTTTTTTAAGATAGGAGGCACATGACTACAGACAGAAGGGAGAGATCTAGGAAAAGGACCGGTCAAGACAAAGGAAAGATCTAGAAGAGAGGAACGATAGCTACAGTGAAGCCCCAGAAGAGGCAGGATTCTTTGTTCTATGAATACAGAACCATCTTTTTGATTTCTCACTGCATCCTGAGAGTCTGGCCTCGTGACCGATACCTGGCAGCTGCTGAGAAAATATTGGCAGTTGGAAATGAGAAGCTAAAGAATGAATGTGGAAGTAAGGTCTACAAGTTTGAGAGTTGGGGGTGTATGGAAATTATGCCTTAGTAGTCAGCCTCGATTTTTAGATAAAGAATGAGGCAAAAAAAAAAAAAATGAGGCAAGGTCTTATGCTACATGAAGAGATATAGAAATTAGTTTGGGAGCTTAACTATCTACTAAAGATTTGAAATAGTCACTTAGGGCAAGACGGGTTGATCAAGGACAATAAAGATACCATAAGCAATGTGTAGGGCCAAACAGAGATTAGAACCCAGATATGCATGGTATCCCTGATCCAGACAAATGGGAGAATTTACATATGAACCCTCAGCATTCAGTCTGAGGGTCAAAGTAAAGCATGTAGACATGAGAGAACTGATCCAAATTTGGACATTTTACTGGTAGATGCTGTATAATAAAAAAAAGCAATGAAATTGAGGATTCTAATAAAAAGGTACTACAGGAAAAGAAAGAGTTGCCAGAAGCATTCTAATAGACATGAGGAAAATAAAAGGATCAATGAAGGGGCGCCTGGGTGGCTCAGTCTGTGAAGCGTCTGCCTTTGGCTCAGGTCATGGTCTTGGGGTCCTGGGATCCAGCCCGGGCTTGGGGTCCCTGCTCACCCTGCTCAGCAGAGAGGCTGTTTCTCCGTCTCCCTCCGCCCCTCCCCCCTGCTCGTGCTCTCTCTCTCTCTCTTGCTCTGCCTCAAATGAATAAATAAAATCTTCTTCTAAAAAAAAAGGGACCAATGAAATGGTGAATTTCAAGGGTCATATTATCAGAGTGTAAGGGAGAGCAGGAAAGAGCCCTGAAGAACAGTGCATGGTGTGCGCAGGCTAGTTTCAGAGCTGGACGTCTTTCAGGGATGAGGGGTTGTGACCACAGTTCCCAGTGAATGAAATGGGGTTTTTGAGGGTCAATGAAGTGCTGGGAAGCAAGGAACTTCTGAAGTAAGAAATGGGATCTATTGTCTACATCAGGGTTTGGTGAACGGGGACATGTAGGCCACTTGCCTATTTGTGAAAGTGAGTCAACAACAGCCACATCCATTCATTGTCATATTGTCTATGGCTGCTTTTCTACCACAAAGATATAGTTAGGTAGTTGCAACAGAAACCGTATATCCTGAAAAGCCTGAAATATTTGCCATCTTGCCTTTCAAGAATAGGTTTTTGACCAAGGTCTGCATAGTTCAGGAAATGTGCTTGGGTGAAGGCAGGAGATGAAACAAAGAGAAAAAAACAGAGGGTCAGTACCAAGAATAGGGAAAAGCAGGGGCAGAAGGTGACAAAGTTGAAGATGCGTACTTTCGAAGAGGAGGGGTCTTCTGGAAGGAGAGTGGAACTGTATGAGTCTAGCAGGATGGTTCTTAACTTTTTGGAAGTTCCTGTGACAGGGACTGCTCTTTCTCCCAAAAATATATCCTCTCTTTCTTTTTTCTTTTAAAGATCTATTTACTTATTTATTTGAGAGAGAGAAAAAAAAAGAGAGAGTGAGCAAGAGAGAGCATGCGAGCAGGGAGAAGGGGAGAGAGAGAATCCTCAAGCAGACTCCCTGCTAAGTGTGGAGCCTGACGCAGGGCTTGATCCCAGGACTCTGAGATCATGACCTGAGCTGCAACCAAGCGTCGGACACCTAACTGACTGAGCCACCCTGACCCTCCACATCCTCTCCTTCTTTCTGCCTAGAATTTAGGTTGAGCACATGGCCACCCAGCTAAGACTGAAGTTCCCAGAATCATCTGCCTGGACTTAGAGCATGTGACAAAGTTGTCACCAAGAGTACGGGAGCAGATGGAACATGAGCAATATTTATCTGACTGGCTCAAATAAAAAGCATAGCGTCTCCTGTACTTCTGCCCCTCTCCTTCCTGTAAGTAGAAACACATGCTGGTCAACCTGCTGGTCCAGGCAAGAGAGGATGAAAACCGGGGGCGAGGAGAAGAGCGGCAAGATGGAAGGACCCTGGATTCTGAAGAAGTGCGTGGAATGAAGCTGCCCTTGCAAACTGAACCCCCGCTTGGAACTGTCGTCTGCGAGAGAATAAATTTTTCTTCTTTAAAGTTATTTGTAAAGGTCTCATTGTCCCAGAAGATTAACCTCTTTCCTACTTAGAGTATCCCTTTAAAAATCTGATTAAGCTACGGACTCTCTTTCCAGGAAATTGCACTTACACACAAATTTTACACTTACTGGACTCTGGGGCCCATTCATGATGCTGAGGCTAAGACTTGGTATGGAAGCGTCCACAGAGAAAAGAGGGAACGGCCACCCCTCCAATGTGCTTAGAGAACATTATGAGAAAGTGTTCAGAGGACACTTCTCAGTAATGCAGCCCCCTTTTTGCCACTGCTCCCTTTCAGAATATATTCTGATTCGTACTAAACTGAAAAGAGCCAGCCAGAGGACACTGGGAAACAAAGGGGAGAGGACGTGGGAAAGAGAAGAAGGTCAAGGCATGGGATGAGATTAGGATGGGGAGAAATCAGTGAATTTTAATTTCCGAAACTCAAGGGGAAAGTTAGATACACAGGGAGAACAGGACAATCTAAAGCCATCTGTCAAGGTCACTGGCTATGCCCCGACTTGCACGGCACATCTCCAGATGCTGCTGTATGTATACAAGTTTTACAGGGATGCTGTCTCCTGGAGCTACGTGCTGAGGTTTGTGCACTGAAAGTCCTCCCTCACTATTTGGAGTTCCAAAAGCCACCAAGAAACTGGCAACAGTGAAAGAGTCTCACCGGGCATTTCTATGGTTTAATAACCTTAGCTTCAGGCCCCCTTACCTAAAGGCTGTCGACTTCTGACACAGGCCCCAAAGATGGCGCCTAAATATTTCTCTACTACACTTCCTTTCTCCCATTTTGGTTTTTACACTTTCGACTTCCTGTTCCCTTCCGATGGAGCTCATAACTCGTCCTGAAAACTGAGAACCCTCCTGGTTACCGGATTAAATCCCACCATCCTTTAATCTCAATTTAGAATATTTTCTCTGGAAAGAATTTCCCATTATCCTGTCTCATTTAGTAGTTCATTATTGACTAACAAAGCAAGCAGTTAGTTCTTAACTCAGTTATGACATTTACCACACTGTGTAGGACAGTGGCTCTGGCTACAGGCTTTATAGATCACTTCAACACTACATAAATTGCTCTAGAGCAAACAAAGAAAACTTAAAAATTATTTTATAATGTAAATGTAAAATTGCTACCAAATCCTCCAAAGAGTACACACACAGAGAAAGAAAATCTGAGGCTAAATTTACTTAGGAACTCTGATGCAAAATGTCCTTAATAAGATATTAGCAAACAGAATCCAGCAACAGATTAAAGGAATAATTCACTATCTCCCGAACAAGGGTTGTTTCAGAAATGCAAGGATAGTTCAAGATTAAAAAAATCCACCCATGTAATTTATCCTTTTAATAAATCTAAGGAGAAAAATCACATGATTGTAGATACTAAAAAAAAATTTAGTATTTTTAAGTAATTCACTCTCAATGGTGTACCTGGGTGGCTCAGTCAGTTAAGTGTTGGACTCTTGGTTTCGGCTCAGGTCATGATCTCGGGATTTGGAGATTGAGCCCCATGTTGGGCTTTATGCTCAGCCCACAGTCTGCTTGAGATTCTTTCCCCTTCGCTATCCCTTCCCCTCTGATCCTCCACCTGTTTATGCATGCTCTCTCTCAAATAAATACATAAATAAAATCTTCAAAAGTCACTCTTGATAAACACTCAATTCTTCCTTAACATGATAATGTTTGTCAATCTTAACACAAATTATCATAATGGCAAGATGGTAGTGTTGCTACCATTAAAATCAGGAAAGACAAGAAACCACATTATCACATTTTTATTTGACATTGTACTGTAGTTACTACCAGTGTAATTAGACAGGAAAATAAAATCAAAGAAATGAAAACTTGAGGGGACAATATCAATGATCAGTATTTGCCTATGATATGGCTGAATAACTAAAATATCCAAGAGAACCAACTGAAACATAACCATAGAGTTAAAGAATTTAGTAAGGCAGTGGCAGCTGAAAATTAACACATGAATATCAAGATCTTTGATATATACAAATTGTAATCATTTAGGACATACATACATACATATAAAATATATACTACATATGCTATATATCTGTATATAAAATACTTTTGCAAAAATATACAAAGATAAAATACCTAGAACTAAATCCAGCAAGAAATGTACCAGAACTTTATGAGAAAGAAGAACCTTGAAAACTCTACAAAGGACAGACCAGAAGCTTAAACAAACACACCAAGTTCTTAAGTAGAAAAACTCAACATCAAAAGAATTTAATTCTCCCTAAGTTAATTAAAAATATTAACAAGATTCTAAACAAAAATACCTAGGTTTTGTTATTGTTTCTTTTTGGGTTTTGGTTCTTTTTTAAAGAACTGGACAAGTTTCTTTGAAAGTCTATATGAGAAAGAAATGGCAAGGAGAACTCTGAAAAGGAACAGCAGCAGACGGTGACTAGTCCTGCTGAAAATTAAAACATACTACAGTATAGAGTAGAGCTTCAATAATTAAAACTTCAATAAATTAAATAATTAATTCAATAACTAATTAAATATAATATTTAATAATGTATTAAATATAATATATATTCATGTGCCTATCCAGATAGATAGATAGATAGATAGATAGATAGATAGATAGTACTAGAACAGAAGTTCAGAGAAACCTAAATTCTTTACGTGATAAAGATGACACCTCTAATCAAAGGAGAAATCACAAACTATTTAATAAATGGCACAGAGACATCTGAGTAACCATCTGGAGAACTAAAGTTGGTACTTCCTACAGTTACATCTGGATAAGGTTATAGCTCACAGAATATGTCAGAATGTTCAAAATATATCAAACATTTAAATGCAAAGAATGAAACTATTAGACTCTAAGAAGAGAAAATGATGAATCCTTTTATAATCTTAAAGTGAGGAAGAACTTTCCAACTGAGACTTAAGGTATGGAGACCAAAAATAAATACTAACTTCTAGAAAATTCCAAAGCTTTTGGAAAACCAAACAACTACACAAAAACATGGGCAGAATCAAGAGACATACAGTAATCTGGGGAAAAAATTTATTTGTAACTCTTACTATAGTCAAAGGGATAATCTCCTTAGTATAAAGTGTTTCTGAAAATACAAAATAACAATGAGATACCACTTTACAGTTAGCAAACTGACAAATACGAGAACAGGGAATAAAGTGTTGCTTTATTGTTGTGTTGCTGGGGGTAGTGGCTTATAGTAACCCTCAAATACTACTGATGGGCATGCAGACTAGTGCAGCCATTCTGAGCACAATTTGACAGTATTAGTCAAAATAAATATACATAATCTTTATGAAACAGCAAGTCTACTCCCGCTTATATATCCCAGAGAAATTTTAATAACAGTCCCTAAGGAAACAAGCACAAAGATTGCTTGCTTGTGCTTGCAGTTTTTATAGTGATGAAGAGTTGGAGGTAACCTCGTATCCATCACTGAAAAGACTGGTAAATGTGGTGGATGCCAATCATGGAGGGCTCTGTGGCAATCAGAACCAATGAGCTACACCTGTACTACCCAATAAACTTTCTGCAACAATGATGGAAATGCTTGACATATGGACTATTCAATATGGCAGCCACCACTTACATGCCAATTAGCTAAATTTTTTTAAAAAGTAAAAAATTCAGCCCTTCATTTGCACTAGCTACATTTCAAATGCTGAAGGGCCACAGGTGGCTAGGGGCTTCCATACTCCCTAAGGCAGAGGTAGGTCACATCATTATTACAGAAAGCTCCGTTGGACACTGTGGGGCTATATTTGCACTTAGTAACATGAGTAGGTCTTAAAAATATAGTGCTGACTAAAAAGAGGAAGGATCAGTATGTTATATTACATCACCATTTAGTTAAGGTCAAAATACATGAACACAAAACTATTCATGTGTTGCAAGAACACATACCCCCTAAAAAAGATAAACATTAAGGAAATTAGAGCGCTTGTGTATGGGGAAGGGTAGGTGGGGACTGGGAGTAGCGGTAAAGAAAAACAAACCAAATACATGAACTACTGGAAGGAGGAGGGTTTTCATAAGGCCTATGATAAAATGTATTGTGAATTGAGTAGGCTTAACTCACACCTCTGCACTGAAATTGCATAAACAAAAGAGGAATGCCTGGGTGGCTCAATGGATTAAAGCCTCTGCCTTCGGCTCAGGTCATGATCTCAGGGTCCTGGGATCGAGCCCCGCATCAGGCTCTCTGCTCAGCCGGGAGCCTGCTTCCCCCTTCTCTCTCTGCCTATCTCTCTGCCTACTTGTGATCTCTCTCTCTGTCAAATAAATAAATAAAATCTTTTTAAAAAAGAGAGAGAGCACACAAAAACCATATGCTAATGACTTTTATTCATAATTACTAAAACCTGGAAGCAACCAAATGTTCTTCAACAGGTTGGAGAATGGATAAACAAAGTAGTATATTCATACAATGGAATATTATTCAGCTATAAAAACAAATGAGCTATCAAGCCAAAAAAAAAAAGAGGGAGAAAGAGAGAGAGAGAGAGAGAGAGATGAATCTTAAATGCATAATGCTAGGTGAAAAGAGGCAAGTCTGAAAAGGGTACATACTGCATAATGCTAATTATATAATATTCTAGAAAAAAGGCAGAACCGTGGCCATAGTAAAGATCCAAGATTGCCAGAGTTGGGACATAAAGAGGGGAGGGGGTAGATGGGGGATGGGTAAGAGATTTTGTAGGGCAGTAAAACTATTCTGCGTGATGCTGTAATTGTAGATATTTGACACAACACATTTCAGTTGTTAAAAACCCCAGAACTTTAGAATACAAGGAGCCAGACTTAATGTGTGCAAAAATTAAAAGAAAAATCATTAAGGAGGCTCGGTGATCTTTGGATGGAATGCAGAATGAGACAAAATATTAATTGTATCAAAGATGTATGAAACGATCTCACTGGAGGGGAGAGGGTGCTGACCTAAGTAGCTTTGGTTGGTCTTTTAAGAATAAAGACAAAAGATGCTGTATGTAAGAAGTGTACTCTAGGGGCGCCTGGGTGGCTAAGTCGTTAGGCGTCTGCCTTCGGCTTGGGTCATGATCCTGGGGTCCTGGGATCGAGTTCCCTGCTCGGCAGGAAGCCTGCTTCTCCCGCTACCATTCCCTCTGCTTATGTTCCCTCTCTTGCTGTGTTTCTCGTTGTCAAATGAATAAAATCTTAAAAAAAAAAAAAAAAAGAAGTGTACTCTGATCAAGTTTTTCCCCACTAAGGTATCATTCTAATACTGTTATAGATGTATAGTGGAATTGAACAATTAAATAAGTGGATGAAAGATAGTGAGAACCAGATTTCTCACTGCTGTCTGGGGGGAGCAAAGGGAAGAGGTTAGAATGATCCATGGATTAGATAATGGACTAGATCACGATAATTAGATAATGGATTAGAGCCAGATACATCAGCATGAACTCATGCTTAGCTTAATAAGATACAGATGGTTACATACAGAAATATTTATAGATATGTGTGTACATACAAGCTAGTATACCCACATGTATTTCTTTACTCTGTTAGCTGAGAGAGCCGAGAAGCAACAACACCCCTGTATAAATAAATATACACAGTGCCTAGATCTGGATTTCTTTTTTTAAAGATTTTATTTATCCATTTGACAGAGGGAGAGAGATCACAAGTAGGCAGAGAGGCAGACAGAAAGAGGGGGAAGCAGGCTCCCTGCTGAGCAGAGAGCCCGATGCGGGGCTCGATCCCAGGACCTTGAGATCATGACCTGAGCTGCAGGCAGAGGCTTTAACCCACTGAGCCACCCAGGTGCCCCTAGATCTGGATTTCTAATACCATTCTCCAATGAAAAGCATCAGGGCTAATTGGAGAAAGAGCTGATTATAGAAATCTGCGGGCAGGGTGGGCAATATACAAAATGTGCCGCAGCAGGAAGTGACAGAGAGTAACAAATGTTCAAAAAACAAAGCAAACACCCACATTGATGAGAGTATGTCAAAGGGACACAGAAGCCAACTGAAAGAGCTACCCATTAGCCAAAGCTGGAACCATTTCAGCAATAAAATCAATAACGTAGTATTGGATTATGACCCAAAGGATGAAATAAGTATTTTTGAGTCCATATGATATAAATAAATTAAATAAATACATTAATAAGAGATAAGAGACAACTGTCTCTTCTACAATGATTCAAAATGATTTATATAGGTATCTCACTTTCTAAATGGTGGGTCATCACTGCTCATCTCCTTAGTATAAACTATACACGATGACTTCTTTAAAAGAGCACAGCATGGAAAGGGAAGAAGAGTAACTTATGGTGGAAAATCTGACAAATTCTACTTCAGCCAGGTGATCAAAGTCAACAGCAACAATGCTAAGTCATATTGACCAAATGTGCCCTTGACATGTGACGAAAATGGATTCCTCCCCCAAATCATAGCCACAATCTCATCATGAGGAAAAGAAACAAAACCCAGCTGAGGCACATCCTGCAAAATACCAATAAAAGACCAATACTTCTCAAAACTGCTGAGGTCATCAAAGACAAGTCCGGAAAAACTGTCACAGCCGAGAGGAGTCTAAGGGGACTTGATGACTCAATGTAAAGACTAAGGAAATCTAAATAAAGAATGGACTTTAGTTAATACTAATATGTCAATACTGGCTCTTCAATTGTCATAAATGTATCATACCAACAGAAGATGTTAGTAACAAGAAAAAATGGGTGTGGGGTATGAGAAAGCTGTACTATCTTTACAATTTTTCTGTAAATCTAAAACCGCTATAAAAAAAACCCTAAGTTTATTTTTAAAAAAAAGGATGAAAAACAAAAATGAAATACTGCCACAATGTCAGAAGCCCCTCTTCTCTCCCTCCCCCTTCCATTATCTTCCCTTTCCACTAGAGGTAACACCCATCCATTATTTTGCGCTGTTCCTTTGCTTTTCATAAAAAATTTACATCTTTACATATCCTCAAACATTGTGTTGTTATTTTGAATTTTATATGAATGAAACTGTCCTGTACATATTTTTCAGCCAGTTGTTTATCTTCACTTAACATTACCATTGTGAGGTGTATCCATGTTGGTATAATGTGGCTGAAACTCATTCATTCTCAGGGCTGGATAACATTCCAGGGGATGACCATAACATCTCCTATCGTTCTAGCCTCCTGGTAATGGACATTGGGTTCTTTCTAAGTTTTGCTGTGACTAACGCTGCTACTACAAATATTCGTGTGTATTGCAAAAAATTAATAAAGGGAAACCTCACTAACATGAAGCGGGGGGCCTAGGAGGGGGTCCCCTACCACTCAATGTCAGTCACAGGGAAAACTGTCAGTTACAAACCCTAATAAAAGAATCATCCCTAGGAAAGAAGGATCAATTACAGGTCCCAACAGGAAAAGATGCACACTGAATCTTCTGCAAGAAGTCAACCAGCCTTTGCAGCCCAGCTGCTGACAAATTATCATTACCCTGAATTCTTGTCTTTTTCCAATGGCCCTTCATTCAAAACCACCCTTCCCCAATTCTTCCTTCTTCTCCATACAGTAACATTTCCCTCCTTTGTTTGTTAGACTTGCCTATGGTTTTGCCATAGCTGGTACTTCCTCATCTGCAATTCTCTGCCCTTCCCAAATAAACCCATCTTTTGCTGGTAAAATAACTTTTATTTTTAAGGTTAACAATATGCATTACGATATGTAATAAATATCGAAAAGTGAAATCACTGGGCTGTGAGGTATGCAGGTTGTCAATTTTACTGTGCAATATCAAACTGCTTGATAAAAGTTGTCAGGTATCAATTTAGGTTACCATTGGTACCAATTTAATTGGTACAAATTGTGTCCCTTGGAAAACCAGCAATCAATAGAGGCACTTCATTTTGTTTTCTCAAAGTTTTAAATCACATGTGATTAAAAAATAAAATAATAACTATTACATATTTCTTTATTTCTATTACATATTTCTAATAAAAATATGACTATACATGCCAAATTGTGGTACATTAGAAATTACCATAGGCTTTAACTTGTCCTGAGAGATTAACTTGCTCAAAATAGAGCTTGCTCTGCCATCTGCATGCATCTATTTGAACTTGGTGTAAAAGTGGAGAAATAAAGACTCGGCAGGTTCCTGCTGAAAGGATGCCAAGTTCTATTCCCATAAACTGGCCTTAATCTGAGAAACTACTAGCCTTTTGGGTTTAATTACATTCCTTAAAAAAAACATAAATATATATATATATTTTCTATAAAACAAGACCTCAATCTTTACTCCACAAAGAAAAATAAAGAAATTAAGCTTGTATTTTATTTTTCCTTCAAACACTCCAATGATGTGAATTCAAACCTATCACTGCATTTAGGAGAGCATTTGAAGTGTTGTAAAATTCATCACTCCTGCATTCAAAATGCCTTTGATGTAAAAATCTACATTTCTGTAGACAAACAGTAAATAATAAACCTCTCAATACTATAAATTAGTGCATTCTGCTAGTATGAGTTGTGTAAGCGTAGAAGACCCAACTTAAAGATTGCTGCCATTCATTCTCCATGTCTTGGATGGGCTGCCACTCTATACAAATCTGCGTACCATTAACCTAAGCAGTTCACCATAGCAAAGTACAGAGAGTAAAAGGAAGGAAAGAAACTAATTTTAAATTTCTTCTCAAATGGGGAGATGGAGAGACATGTGAAAAAAAGTTAGGGCTGTTTCGTATTGGGCAAAATCTCACCCTTTGTAGAAAGGTAGAAAATTAAGCCTGGTATTAATTGTGCTGGAAGCCAATTGAAAAGTTCAGAAACTGCTATTTAAGCAGCTCCCCTGGGCTCCGACAGTGGACTCTAAGCACAAGGCCACTTAATACAATAAAGCAGGGGCCTTGGACGAGGAGCTAAAACCATAGCATCTTCTGGATGGCTCCATTTAACGGTAGAGCTCTCTTCTGGGATTCCCAGTTTGCATTTCTGTGGTGTCTTTCCAAGAAGACCACTGGACAGGTATCTTCCTCCCCATGAATCTCGGGTAGCTCGTCCTGGCTGTGGGTGCAGTAACGCACCAAGGAACACGGCTACCCAAACCTGGATGCTATAAAGAATTCCCCAATTCTACTTAGGTTAGTGCACCTGCTCAGACAAATATTTCTTGATGAAGTTAATTCTCTTCTTCATTAAAGCCTGGTGGGAGAAGTGACTCAGTGGGCAAGGATATCCAAAAGGCATTTACATAGGAATCATAAAGGATTCTTTTGTCCGAACTAGGTCAGTGTACTTTCCCTAGTCTGACCACGGCTAGCACTTCTCTCATCCAACCATGAAAAAGAACAGATTTTGAGAAATTTTAAGGCATAAAATAATAACTAAGAGAAAGGTTTAAACGTTACACTGATCTGAGTTCGAGTGATGGATCCATCAATTGTTAGCTATGTGACCCTGAGTAAATTATTTAAACCTCTCTGATCCTTCCTTTTCTCCACTGTTGGAATAAGTGGAAAGCCAGGACTTGACACCACATCGGTCTTCAAAGCCTGTTCTTTTAACCGCCACACAGGACTGCTCCAGTTTAAGAAGCACCTTGCATGTGGGAACTCGCTACATCTCTGCAGGCTGATTGATTTATCTTCAGGAGTATCTTCCTCAGTCAAAAGCCGTGACAGCTAAAACTAAACACCGAGGCTCAAGAGAAACAGCTCTCTCCACGAAGTTTTACACATGCACAAGCTCCGTAGTTGGGTCTGAAACAGGAGCATCCTTTTCAAATAGTGAGTCTGAAAAATCTGTTCCGTTCAGAGCCCAGAAAACCACACATCAATGCAGAAGCTACATTTCAGGTTAACCAATTGTCTCAAAATCAAATATGCCTCCAAAGCAAGAATGACTACTGTTTTGAAAGCCTAGATACAAAGTTTTAGTTGAGATACGAAATTTACGAAATTTTCACTGCCAAATTAGGAAGCCTTTTTTATATTCTTCCGGGAGGGTAATAAGGCCTTAAAAGGAAAATTCCAAAGTGAAATAAACATTGCTATTTTCAAAATAGGGTGGGAGGACATTGAGGAAGCAGGGCCCATGCACTCGTTTCAATGCTCCGGAACAGCCATGAACTTTTGCCCTCATCAGCTGCAACTGGACCACCCCCTGGAACACATCCTTCTACTTTAGACTGAAATCCAATGTAACACCTGTTAGCTAAATAGCCAACCCTGTAATCTACAGTTTAACTCTGTCAGCACCAATCATAATTCTTTCAGAACAAGTTCTGTAATCTTGTGGGTTTTGCTTTTATAAACCTGTACCCTCTGCTTGCAACTTGAGCATTATTTTTCTTTTTCCACGGGCGCTGTGCTCCTGGATTGCAATCCTTAAGACCTCCCACCACCACCCCCCAAAAAAACAAAACAAAAACAAAACCACCTATGGTTGCTTATATAGTCTCTTCTTTTTGGTCTCCAGGTCTACAAGTTTAAATATCTTAAATTGGAAACTGCCACTACTTTCGGATACTGTGGCTTTTTGCAACACTTCTGAAAGCAGGTTTAGATGATCTGGCTTAGAGTTGCCCAGAGAAATACCATAAAGAAAAGGGAAGTATGACGATCTGGAGAGGGCACACCTTGAGTGAAAACACTCAAATTCAAAACATTTTAAAATTACATGTAGCCAAATAAAGCCCAACTGAAAGTCTTACATGGCCCTTGCACCACAATTTGCAAACTCACTTGAGAGGAGAAGAGATCCCACCACCCCCTCCACCTGCAGGATGATCCTACAAGCAAACCTGCCAGGACTGAGGCGGAGGTCACTTCGTGGAGTCAGACTTCACAGCCTTCCAGGTCGAGTCAGCCCTCCCCTGCCTGGCTCCTAAGTAGAGAACTACAGAGCCAAGCCCCATCCTGACTGCTACCGTGAGGCCAGTCTCTGGACTGCACCATACACACGGCAGGCCACCCCATAGTCACTGTCACCACCACCAACTGCTTATATCTTTGTTCCATGACTTCAAGTGGCTTCACCTCCCCCTGGGCCACGCCAAATTGAATTCATCTTTAATTCTGTTCATTTGCATTTTGATTTTTTTTTTTAATCCACACAAAGAGCACATGAGTGGGATAACTTTTGTGACATGCAAGGAGAGGGAAGGCTTCACAGAGACATGATAGGTGTGCAGGGTTTAGATGGAAGAAGAGATGGCTGCCAAGGGGAGAAGGGGAAAAGAGCATTCTAGGTGGAGGGAACAGCATGTGCAAAGTCTCGAGAGACTCCTAAAAGGCCACAGCAGGCTTGCAGGGATGGGAGGCTGGAGAAGCTGGCTGCAGTCAAAAGGATGAGACCCCTGTTTGCCTTACTGAAGAAAGAGGACTTGATCCTGGAGATGAAAGGAAACCAAAGGACCTGATTTGGGTCAAGGTCGCTAGTCAACCCCATGTCATCTACGGAGTCAGCTCTTGACACGCAAGTCATTCCTTCCTCGGAATTCCTTCGCCCCTTACGATCCATAGGACTTACAACTCCAGCAAGTATTTTAGTCTGTGTTTCCACTGACTAGAGAGAACCGGAGGGCAGGGGCCTTTGATTTTTTTGACTTTTCTATCCTAAGAGTACCTACGAGTGCTGAACAAGTAAATGATGGATAATTTCCCAGGACAGGCGGATTTATATTCCTCCAGGGGATGGCTTCGAAAACTAAGTTCCAGAGGTAAGAGTAGGGAAACCCCCAAATCAAAGTCACTACAGTCCTTACTACGGGCCATGAGTGACGGAATCCAAGATCATAAAACTTAACTTGGAGAACAACTATACCCCTGAGTCTACCCTCCATGAACTTGCGACTGTACCTTTCTGCCGAGTTCTGCTCTCCTACCCAAGCTGATAGTGACTCCTATTCCCCCTGAGAATACTAGGTCTGAACATGCCCCCATTGACTGGGGGAGGGGGTGGCAAGGACACAATTGATGCATTTAGGAAATGCATCTGGCCCTGAAGGGAGAGTGTGTCTGTTCCTGTATGTAAATGCCAACTTGCAGGAGGTTACCATAGCAACTCCAGCAGGGTGCTGCAGTGGGCAGCTCTGCACAGAGGTGCAGAAACCCCATTCTTTAACATCTGGTCTTTTGCTGTGCACATTGGATCCTTGCAGGCGCATCATGGCTTCAGGCCCAGGCTTTGGGATGCTGCAAAAAACGAAGTGGGGTTTTGAAGACCCCACACACAGCCCTCCTCCTGCACAGTAAACATCGTGTGTAGAGCCCCAAACAGGCTCTTTAGAAACACATAATTCCCTATACCCGTTCTTGAATGTTATGACGAACAGATTGTACTTGCACATCAGCATGACTTCCACGCAAAATTTACATCCACTGAATAACCCAGCAACTGTACCTTTTAATGAGCGGCATATCCACAGTGTTCCCATTCCCAGCCAGCCCCCAGTTTTTATTATGGTATTGGTATGCTTCTAATGCAAAAATAAGTAGTGCCATCAAGTGTGTAGGCTGCACTTAACAGGGTCAACTAAACCGCACTCCAGGAACTGCAAACCAACTTTTCAAAGAACCAGGCAATTTTTGAAATCGCTTTTCCGTAGGGATTGGAGAGTAGGGGTTTACTCACCCACTTCTTAATGTTTGCAATATGAAGAGATCTCTTATGAATAAAGAGCACCAGGGACGTGTTAGAGGACATTCCACATGTGGCCCTAACCTATGTATGGCCCTCCGCAAGCCATGTTCCTACAAAGTGAATTCCTGTTGGTAGGACATTAAGTAGATGGAACGTTCACCTCCTGGACAGTTTCATTGTTTGTCAGTTTTTGGATCTAGAGAGTAACTATGAACTAGGATATCTCTGGATTCTCTCATGGGCAAAATAAGGATAATTTACAGGATGATTCACTAAAGAAATGGATTGCGTGGTGGGTGTGCACAGCAGGGAGAGAGATACCTCTGCACCAGGAAAAGTGAGGGAAATTCTGGTTACCGAAGTCACATGAACCTGTCCTGCTTTGCAAGATGCTTTGCAAGAGCTGGACCACAATATCTTTGCAGCCTGGTAGTGAGAGATAGAGGTGGATTAGAAGGTTCCAGGATCTGAAGGAGTTCTGTGGCCTGAGAAAATTAATAGAGGGGTACCTGAAGAGAGAGAGGGAGGGAGAAATGTAAACAAATAAAGGAAGGGAAGGGAAGCCTCTTAGCCAGGGAGACCATTCTGTGTGCAGGAAAGCCTTTGCCTACCTAAGGTAGTGTTGGGAACAAAGAAGCTACCAACATGAACAGACTACAGCTGGATGGTTTCTTTATCCAAGGCATTGTGGTGTGACGGGGCATGTGGAGAAGGCAGGATGAGGACGTTGTTGCATATAAGTGTGAAGGTAGGATGGACACCAGGGGGAGAGAAAACTTGACTGTTGTGCGGGAAGGCCAGAGAGAGCGCCAGTCACCTGGTGGGAGATAAAGAGCCCTCTCCAAGAGTGCAAGCTGGAGATCCAGCCTGTGCAATATGGCCTGCCGCGGGGAGGGCAGGATACCTGTTTCTAACTCCCCCAGGAAATGCTGTGGGAGTGGGTGTCCGGCGGGTGTGAAGCAAAGAACGGAGCATGTGGCCAGGCGGTGGGGAGAGGGCTTATGGGAGTTGAGCTGGTCGCAGACGAGTGCTCTGTCAATGTGCTCCTGAAGGAAACCGGGGAGGTCGAGGCCGGGAAAGGTTTCAGAGAGACTCCTGCAACCTGCTCCTGTGGGGCAGGGCGGCTGGGAGGTCACGGGCCCAGCATCCACGTCGGATTAGGGGTGAAGTCGGGGGCTCGGAGGCGCCGGCCCGCAGGTGGGTGCGGAGGGCGGGCTGGGCGTGGGGCGGATCCAAGGAGGTGGATAGGAGTGGGGGAGGGGAGGTCGGCGGCGAGTGGGTGTGTGGAGCGAGCCGGGGTGGGGGGCGGGGGCGCCGGGCCGCCTCGACCTCCCCCGGGACTCACCCAGCACGAAGTAGGGCAGCTCCGTGTTTTCCAGGTCGTCCACCACGACCATTTCTCCGGGGAAGTCGTTGCGCACCGAGAAGAGGAGCTTGGGCTCGGAGGCCGAGGGGCTGTGCATGATGCTCAGGTCGTTCTCGCGCAGGAAGGGCAGCGCCGACACCGTGATGCTCTTGAGCTTGCACTCCAGCTCCTTGGATGGGTCCACGTCGCCGGCGGCCGTGGCCAGCACCGCCGCCGGCCCCCAGCAGCAGGCGAGCAGGGCGCAGAGCCCGGCTAAAGCCATCTTGAGCCCCGGCCGCCTTCCTCCGGCGCCGCGAAGGTGGGGGAGGCGGCGAGCGGGCGGGAGCGAGCGAGCGCGGGAGGCGGGGGCGGCTGCGGAGGGACGTGGAGCCGGGAGAGCCCCGCTCCGAGGAACCAGACGCCGCGCGCACTGCGCGGGGCTTGCGCGCTGCTTCCCGGAGCGCCCGCGTTCTTTGTTCCTCGCAGCTGCTTCGCTGGGGAAGGGAAGGGGGGGAAGGAGGAGAGAAGGGAAGGAAGGACGTCGGAGGAGAGAGGAAGGGAGCTGAGGATTCTAGGGAATCAGGTCAGCCCCCAGCAGGCTGCCGGTGCTGCCGCCTTTCTCCTCCTTCGCCTCCCCCGGCACGAGCACGCTCTTGGCGAGGAACTACCTGCACAGCATTTTCTTTTTTTTTTTAAATCGGTCTTTGCAATGCAAAATCTTCCCTCTCGCATCGTCATCCAGATGGCTTGGGAAGGGCATGCAGGCGCACACACCTTAAAAGGCGCTTCCTGAGAGCAGGTGGGGGGGGGTCTCTCTAGATGCAAATGAGCCCCCCCATTATTTTGTGGTTTAGGTGGTCCCATTCTTGTCTTTTTTACCCACTAGTTTTGCATACGTGTGTTGGATAAACGGATGCTGAGAAAAATGAGTGTATATATTTTTACTCAGCACTAACTTTGCAGAGATATTTAGAGGAAATATTTGGCTTGTAGATATAGATAGATCTAGAGGTAGATGTGAACTGCAAAACACAGCCAATGCACGGTGGACAATGAAGCAGGAGATCAGAAGTTTTATCAGCTTTATCGGCAACTTTTTTCCTGAGCTTTGTTTCATTTGTTACAAATGTTATCAAAGGTAACCAATATAAAGATGATGCGGGGAGTGCTATAATTGATAGAAAAAGTAGAACTAGCTGTAAGAAATGGTGACACTTTGATTTTAGAGAATCCAATGTAACAGAGCTGGAAGAAAATGTGGAAAGAACAAAACTAAACAAAACAAACCCCTGAAGTGTCTAAGCACCCCTCACAAACTGGAAAGGAATAAAAGAGTAACCTTGGGTATGGGCCAAGTCAGTCTCAGCCCCATCAGAAGTAGATCAGTGTAGATAGCAACAATAGCAACATCATATAAGTTTTGTTTCCACTGGATCTGGGCAGTGTTGCGTTAACAAAACGATGACAACATGCAATAAACCGTAGTAGAAAAGTGGTTTGTGTGTGCTGGAATCTGCTGTTTTACTGAACTTTCTCTTTCCTGATTACCATAATTTAAAAGTTTGTTCTTCCAACATAATTTATTCAATGCTGATTTAAATACTAGGTGTCTCACATAGGTAGTTCCTACTCTCTAAGAATTTAATGCACCCCACTTTCCAAAGAGGACCCCGACCCCATTTTAGAAACAATTTCATTCTCATGGTACCTGGTATTAATTTATTGGCGTATGTGAATGTATGTCCTTTAAAAGAAAAGAAATCGCTTTTGCCATATATTTCACAAGGTTACTCTTCTTGGTGGATGGAAATAGAAAAATGAGCCATGTTTAAGGAGTGAAAGACCTGTTCAATATGAAAAAGAGAACAAAAAAATGCTTTGTTACAAGTTGTCTTTTGAATCTGGTGTACCTGAGAACTAACCCAGAGATAGATTACCATGGAGCATTGCAAACCACTGCAAAAAAAGTTTTATAGCTGATGATCTTCCTAAAACTCATTCTTTTTTTTAAATTAACATATATTATTTGCCCCAGGGTACATGTCTGTGAATCATCAGGCTTACACATTTCACAGCACTTACCATAGCACATACCCTCCCCAATGTCCATAACCCAGCCAGCCTATCCCTATCCCTAGCACACACACCCCCCCCCCCAAGCCACCCTTAGTTCCTTTCCTGAGTTTAGGAGTCTCTTATGCTAAAACTCATTCTTATTTCCATTACTCTGAAGGAGAGAAAGACCCCAGGAAACTTTTTTTCCTACTCTCCCTAGCATAAAAAGCAGTATTAAACTTAGTCATGCAAAGTTTACCATTGAAAGATTAGAATGGATGCCAGGAAAACACACTTAATTGTAGAATGTGAGAAAAATGGCACGTGACTACCAGATCATCTATCAGTCCAATCTCCCATTTTACAGATGATGAAATTAAGGCCAGTGAAACAGTGAAGTGATTTTTACCCAAGATCAATATGCTGAGAAGGGGTAGGGGTTTAGCTAGTACCTAACAAGACTTCTTTGACTAATGCTCTTTCCACTACACAGTTATGGTCCATTTAGGTGCGCCCATGGATTATCATCAGAATTTATGGATCACAGTCATTCATTCAGTAAACATTTGGGTACCGACCATATGCTGGGCATTAAGCTAGGCATGGACAAGAAAAATTCTCCTGCTTTTGAGTAGCATATAATCTGCAATTACTTTGAAATCTTTAATTTTCTGAAGTGTTGAGTCATTTTAGAAAATCCAAGTGAACCATTTGCGGTTGGTTTTCTTTTTTTTTCTTCCTTTTTTTTTAATTTATTTGAGAGAAAGAATGTATGTGAGGGAGCTGCAGAGGGAGAGAGAGAAGCAGGCTCCCCGCCAAGCAGAGAGCCAGACCCCAGGCTCGATCCCAGGACCTTGAGACCATGACCTGAGCCAAAGGCAGATCCCCAACAGACTGAGCCACCCAGGTGCCCCTGGGGTTGATTTTCTAATAAGTCAATATCTAGTATTCTTTGCCTATCTATGGTCATTTTCACATTTTTATTCACATTTAAAAGGAAACATTCATAGATTAAATAGTCATTGAAAAATGTATATTGATTTGGAAATAGATGTTGTCTCAAGCCTTTATAGACCTCTTTCTCTATAGGAAGATCAGGCAAAAGAACTGTACAAATAAAAAGAGGTCCTATATTGCCAGGGCACAGAATTCCTGTAAACACCAATACAATGTCACAGGGCCTCCTCTTAGGGAATTAAATACTTAGAGATGGGGGAAAGGTTGAAGTTCACAGAAGCTAGAGCATCTGTACTGTGTGATGTTTTACATTTAAATGGAACTGGGAGAAATTGGTATGCATCTCAATCACGACCTCTGTGTACAGGCAACAGGACATAGTTGCAAACTACAGGTTTGGATGCAAGTCTCAACTCCTTACTTTGCTTATTTGGACGTGAGATTAGACCATTCTTTTTTTTTTTTTTTTTTTTTTTTCTTTTTAAGAGAGAGACCACACATGTGCTGGAAGGGGGGCGGGAGGAGAGGGAGAAAGAGAATCTTAAGCAGGCTCCACACCCAGCTCAGAGCCCCACAAGGGGCTCAATCTCAAGACCCTGAGATCACGACCTGGACCAAAATCAAGAATCAGACTTATAACCGACTGAGCCTCCCAGGCACCCGGAGATTAGACCACTCTTATCTTCGGTATCCCCATCATTGCAATGGAATCTGTGATCTCTGCCCAGCCCACAGGCCACAGATAGGTTCAAATACTTATATTCACTAAGATGCTATCAACTAGCAGGTTCTCTTACCTCTAATCTATCCCCTCTCCCCTGAAGACACATGTGCACACACCAATCAAATTAAACCCCATTTCCCATTTCCAGTCCTCCCGTGCCCGTCTGCCCACCTGGGAGTCACTGATCTGTGTTCCCCAGGTCATCTCATCTCCACAGACCAATCTCTGGCCTCATTACAGAGTGGGTCTTTCTATCACATCCTTGTCTCATCGCCTCCTCACAGAGCACTTACACACATGCATGTTCCACCTTACCAGGCCAAGGGCCACCTCCTACCACCATGTCTTGTATTTGAAATTCTTAATTTGCAAAATAGAAACAATTATACATTATAGAGTAGTTCTGAGAAGAAAATGAGACTGTGTGTGGAAAAGATCAGATACATTTTAGGCATTGAATCGATGTTCTCTAGTGATAGCCTTTAACATTATCCCTTTATTCACTTATTACAGATAGAAAGTAGGCTTCAGAACCTCCTTCATGAGATTGTCCTCCTTGTAGTGGCCAGAGGTGAATTAAGGGATTTACACTCCTCTGTGTCTACCAAGGATAAGTGATTGCACCTGTTCTCCAAAAGCAATCTACAAGAACATTCATAGCAGGTTTACTTTGAATAGACCCAAAAAAAAAAAAATGCCAAAAGTGCATCTATAGGAAAATAGATAAATTGTCTATAGTCATGCCCTGGAATACTACACAGCAATAAAAACATGCAGTGACATGGATGAATCTCACAGACCTAATGACAAGCAAAAGAGCAAACACAGAAGTGTGCATATGCTCAGATTCTATTTATGAATTTCAAGAACACGTAACATTATTCTTTGATGATGGAAGTCAAAATAGTGCCTATCTCTGGAGAGTGGGGAATTTTGACCTGAGAAGGGCAGGTGAGATTCCAGGGTGCTGGAGATGATGTGGGTAGTGGTTACGTGGATGCGTAGATAGGCAAAAATTCATCAAACTGTACACTTGTGGAATTTTTAATGCATATGATACCTCATTAATTTTTTTAACATGGCTTAGAACTCCATACCTACAGTACGAAGAAGGAAGGTCATGTCTGTATAATAAAATACGGAGGAGGTGAAAGTGATGGATGGGTGGGGCTAAGGGTGTGTATGTGAGAAGTAGTTCTAATTTTCCCCCATTCATTCAGAACATCTGGCTCCTTAATGCTCTTTAGCAAATCCTGATGCATACTACTTGGGTATTCATTAAACCTCTGCTTTCTTTTATTTGTTTTCTAGTTTTTTTTACAAAATAATCTTTGATTTTGCTCTCCATTCAAGAAAGCTAAATCAAAACACTTCTCTCCTTTTCTATGTATTTCTTCTCTGCGTATTTTCTCCACCACACAACTTGGTGTGAACTCTCCAAACTCCTTTGCCAGCTCCAGCCCCTAGCTCTTTTGTTGATTGGATTTTTCCTCAACTATTACTCTCCTGTGCCCTTGCCCAAATTTAGTGTAGTATGTTAGCTAGCTGGACGTAATTCAGTTGTGCATCCTATTAGGACATCGAGAATATATTGCACACGCTTTGATCCAAAGTTAAGAATTTTTTTCTTTACTCTTTTCTCCCCCCCTCCCTCCCCCCCCAATTCACAAGCTCAGCAACAGCACCTGCTTCACAGAAACAAGGCTGGTCCTGTTCTGATTTCTCTAGTCTTCCTTTAAAAACCAAATGGAGATCAGCAGCCCCTCTTCCTGACACACACTGAAGCAAAAAAAGACACACAGAAGGATAGCACCACAGGCAAAACAATTCCCTTTTTTGGAAGCAGGACATTTTTTTCCCTTTTATCTCTCCCCAGAAACCCAAAGTTCTCCTCCATGCCTTTGTCTTCACAGTCCTCATTTTGGGGACAGAACACTTCTTGATTTGGCTGTTCAGAGTCTCTCTCTCCTTTTCTTACTGAGTTCCTGCTCTCTTTTTCTTCTCTCTCTCTCTCTCTCATCTGGGGGAGGGGGGGTGCGTGCGCGCGCGCACTGGGATATAAGTATTTCTCACTTGGGGGCTCATTTCTAATTAAGCAATTCAAGACCAAGAGGCTAAAATGCACAAAACAACCGAATAAAGCCCCAAATTAGAAGGAAAATGGCTCGAATGGGTCCCTATCTCTGGGAGTTCTAGTTAAGCAAGCAAACAAAATGGTCTGGGACAAATGGTTATTGTTAACTCAGGAAGATTAGGAGAAAATGTAATTAGCTCCCAGCTTCTTCCTGTTCGTCAGCCTTCTTAACACCCTCCAACCCCCCAGCCCCGCCGTGAATTTATCCAAGGCTTCGTAATCCACACCGAAAAGTCCCTGCTGCAAAGCCGGGAGGGTTAACAGAGCTGGTATCCCAGCCAGCCAGCTAACCAAAGGAGACAGCCGGTGAGCCTCGGAGCCCGCCCCTGCCAAGCCGCCCAGCCAATGGGCACCTGCGGGGAGTGTGGCGCTGTGTCCCATTGGCTGCCAACCTACGTGCATAAGAAAGGAAGAGAGAGAGGCTGGCAGGGCAGCATTGTTATCTTAAGACACTCATCTGGTGGCTGAGTCTGCAGGTGACACCGCTTAGGTACGGAGCGCGGAGTCGGAGCAGGGACGGGCCGGGCTGCAGCCCTGGGATGGAAGCCGCCCGCCTCGGAAGCTGCTCGCGGCTGCTCCGGCAGCGCCTCCGCTGAGCTCGGAGGTTCCCGTTCACACTTGCCCAGGGACGTGCACCTGCGGTACCGTGCGAGCTCCGAGGTTCGCGTTCACACTTGCCCGGGGACGTGCACCTGCGGTACGGTGCGAGCTCGGGGGCAGGTCTGCAGGCAGCCGGGAGAGCGGCGAAGCCGGAGGAACTGTCTTCGCCCCAGCTCAAGGCAGTGATCTGGGGAGAGACAGAGAGAGACAGAGGGCTGGCGAGTCTCTTCAGAGTTGGAAGGAAAGCAAGATCTTGGTTGTCTTTTCCGTGGAGGGACGGGGGACTCCCCCACCTGGGTTTTGCACTTTCCTTCCCTCCCCCCGCCTCCTGCGCTCCGGCCTGGCGCCGAAGCCCCACTTCAAGCATGCTTTGGGTGACGGGGACCCTCGCTGCTCAGCAGGAAGACAGCAGGCAAGTGGTCTAACGGCGGCGGCAGCAGCAGCAAATCGGGGAGCAAGAGAATTTGAAAGAGACATTCGCTCCCTCTCACCCGCTGAGGGGGAGGCATTTGCGTTTCCCCAAAGGAGAAGGAGCCACAAGAAATAATGAAGTAAAAACTTTGGAAAGCTGCCACTGGAGATGCTGCACAAAAACCTGGAATGTTTTAGGAGTCTCCTCCCAGTCGGTGGAGGTTTGGGGAGCAGCTGATACCGCAAGGAGGGCTCTTGCAAGGATTCAAGGTAACAGTGGAGGGTTTGGGTGAGGTTTCTCTCTCCCCTTTTCCTTGTCCTTTGGTGTGTCCCTGGGGAACGGGATCATGTCGCCCTCCTGCAACCCTCTTGCCCAGGTGCGTGGCAGAGGCAAGCAGAGGGAATGATCCCACGTCTTAGTTTCTGTGTTGTGGGGCTGAGCAGTGGACTTGAGGGTTCAGCGAGAGATCGCCCTGTAATTGCCTCCTGGTTGCTGGGCTTGGGCACGCTACCTGACCTATATTGCTTTTGCCTGGTTTAAGTCCTCAAAGTTAGTGCAACTCCCATTAGCCTCAGAAAATTCAATCCGGCTGGGTAATTGCAGAAGATGACCGGGGCTTTTGCCTGATCGGTGGCTGCCGGACTCAACTGTAGGCTGTTGGCTGTGTTTGAGAAGGGCCCCCAAGAGCTGAGGGTGTGATACATGATATGTTCATATCCACATGTCCATACAGCTATATCCACATGCTCCTCGAGCTCTGTGGCGTGTCGGTAGAAGCCTGTCTTCTTTCTCCTGGGCACATGCAGCCAAGGAAAAAAAATTTCTGAAGAGTGAACCCCATGGGTTGCACATAGGCTCCCCAGGGGGGTGGCAGAGCCCCATTGATCGAGTTGAGCCTGGCAGCACGCTGGAGACACTGGGGAGAAGGGTGCCGTGCCAGAAAGAGGGGCGTGCTGAGATTCTATAGCGATCCCTCTCGCTGGTTCTGTGATCATCTGGGTCCCCAGTCCGATGCCGCCTGTGATGTGTGTGTGTGTGTGTGTGTGTGTGTGTGTGTGTGTGTGTGTGCGCGCGCGTGTGTGTGCCGGGCTCACAGCTGTATGCAGGAAGGAGGCTGCTGACCAAAAGACCACGCATGTGCAGCTCTCTGCCTAGGCCCCTGGAGTGTTCCTTCCTAGCGAGAGCACGAACTTGGGAGCTGTTGGTCCAGCCCAGAGGAGTTTTCTCCTCACCCAGCAGTCCCTCTGCATGGTACATATTTATCCAGGGTATATAGACCCAAGCCAAATATTAACTAATAATCAAGCTAATGCACTGTAACATGATTGAACAGACCCCTCTGTAAAGAACTGTGTGTGTGTGCTCTTCCTAGCCCTGGGAGCCGGGTGCCCTGAGCAGGAACAAATGTTTTCTTAAAAGGATGGCAATTATAACAAGCGATGCTTATGGCTGGATAATCTGGGCCTTATTCAGCAGGAATAATGATATGTCAGTGTCGACCAATCAGGAGGATATAAGGTTTATTATAAGTCAAGTATTTCTGCCTCTGTCCTTCTTCAGACATGTGCTTGTGGAAGGGACACTCTTTCTGACCATGTTCTCTAGAATACATATAATGCCAGTATTCACCAAGCAGCTCAAGTATTTTACAGAATCCCCTGGGGGGCAGTCTGATGACATCAGGCAAGAGCAAAGTGATGCTGGAGTTTGTGTGTTTTCCCTCTTGATTTTCCACAGTTGTGTGTGTGGTATTTGTTTAAAGCAGGACCCTCCAGAGTTCCCTCTCACTCACCGTAAGTTGCTTTGCAGCCCTGGGGACATGACCAAGCAAGGCTGCCACAACGATCCCGAAATCTCTTCCATATCATAGCTGCTGCTTACTCTGGGGAAGGATGCATGCTTTGCTTCTTTGAGGAGGGATGTGATCTGAGTAGGCGCAGAGAACAGATACCGTGAAATGTTTGAGGGAAAGGAAGCAAATGTCAGACCATGGTCTTCCCTGCTGGGGGGTGGCTGGAGCCAAAGGGTTTGACGGCTGGGCAGCAGCCCTGGAGCAGACAGAAGCATCCTTGACTCTTTGTTTTCCTTCTTCTCCAAAAAAAAAAACCAAAACGGGACCGGCTTTGTCTCCCAGAATGGAGGGATGTGCACTGCAGTGTGGGCACCAAGAAGGAGGACAGGCAGGAAGGCCTGGGGAGGGCGGAGGGATCCCGCTCTGCCAGCACTGGGCCAGGCTCGAGGATAGGGGAAGATCATCCTCTGGGTGTCCCCTTCTGGCCTAGTAACAGGTTGTTTACCAAGCGAGGCCAGAGGGCAGAGATCATCCCTGCGTCATCAACTCCTTCTGATCGCCTTTCCCAAGGCACAGGCTGGCCACTGGGGAGCATCACATAAGAAAGATCCCTTCTGAGACGGTGCTCCAGAATCCCTCCCCAGCTCACAAACAAGAGGTAATCTGGAGGGACTTGAGACAGCTGCGTGGGCACTTTCTGCTGACTGGGATGCTTAGTGTCGAGGCTTCCTGGTTAGTGTTCTGTTTTCCCCACGGTGCAATGCATTTCTGGTGATTCAACTCTTTCCCTTAAATAAGAAGACCTTGTATACATTGTATAATGGCATCCTTTTCCAGTGGGCTGAGAGCATTTTAGGGAGCTCATCTAATTAATCCTCACACAGCTTATTGTCTCGTTTGTCTTTGATTACCCTACGAAGTGGAGCTGGAATGGTTTTAGCCTCCTTGGAAAAGAGAGGGCAGAGAACCTTGGAAAGCTGAACTGCTGTCCGTGGGGTCCCCTGGAGTGGGGTCTGCGGCTCAGCAGTCCTGGACCAACCCTAGACTCCACCAACTTTCTCCTAAGAAATGGTTTCATCTTAGTAACTGAGATTTCATTGAATTGTTCTGTGCTTTACAGGAATGGCAGGTTGCAGTGATGTCGGGCTTTTCCTCTGGCCCTGACTTAAGGGCTGTGAGCGCTAAAAGGCTTAGATCTTGCCTTTGCTCTCAACGATCTCACGGTCTAGTTAGGAAAGGAGGCTGACGTCTGGGGAAAAAGAGGAATCACAACATAGTCCCAACAGCAGTTCAATACAAAAGATTCGAGAGGCTGACCTAATTAATCCACAATTGATTTGTTCAGATAATGAGAGCTATCAGCATTCCAAGGAGGGAGAATTTGAGTTGCACCATGGGGGATAGGGTGGGATTTGCTTGGAGAGAAAGAAATGGAGAAGGCATTCCAGCTGACAGAGATGCCAACTGAAGCCTAGTTGAGAATGCTGGAAATCTCAAGGCTTGCACGGTTCCTTCAAGTTTACCCTGGCTCACTTCACCTGGATCCTGGAAATACCATACACCTGGGTTAATTATTTGAGGCCTGCATTGGCCTAGAGGAAGCTACTCTGGGGCCATGGATATCTCATTAGGTATTGAAATTCACCTAGCCTCCCACCCACCCTCAAGTCTAATCCATATATTATGAGAAAAATTGTGCTCAAGATCAGGGAGCTTATCGACATTATATCAAAAATTTTGGAGGAAGATATTGGGAGAAAACTAGGCAAGCTTCTAGAGAACATGAGAAAATCTTCTCATATTTTAGAATCAGAATCTCCTAAGAGGCTTGATTTTCTTCCGTTTCCAGGTTCCCCACCCAAATGTCCCTCTGGGGGTTTAGAGGGAACCAGCAAAATGCCAGAGCCCCTAGGCATTTAGCATTGAGCAGGAGATTTTTATTCTTAAGATTCTTGAGCATGCCCATGTACATAACCTCTTGCCTCACCTCCTCTTTCCCTTTTAATAAAACATGCTGTAGCAATCACGAGGGAGGAGGCCACCAAAACCAGGAGGGTGGGGAGCGGTACCGCCCGCAGCCCTACCACGGGGCACTGTGGCTGCTCCCCCGAGCAGGAGAGGAGAGAGGCAGGCTGCCAGCCCAGCTAGCTTCAAGGAAGGCCCACGGGCTGCAGACCACCGGGAGACTGGCCGGTCGCAGCCGCACCATTTGCTCCAGCAGGGAACCTCATCTCCTAGAGAGAAGGTCATAGCAAACCATAGGTTCTGGGAGAGAACGACCACACTATTCATTGGTCTTCACTTGGTTGGAGACATCTGTCCATCCTGCATGTCCCAGGTCGCTTGGTTGGTCCCACTCCACCATGGAGGCAATTGCTATCAGGCATGAGAGTAAAATAACTTGCCTAAAGTCACACCATACTTGCTGTCAGGCAAGGGGAACATCTCCAGAATTCAGTTCCTTTGATTCATTAGCCCCAAGGGATATTTCCTTTCTGTTAAAAATCCTCCCTTAGGCCTTCTTTGTTTTCTGAGTTAAAAGATCATGCATCTGGACCACAGGGCTGCCTTTTTCTTTTCTCTTCTGAAGTCTCCACTGCCACATCCAGGCCCAAAGGCGTTTGGTGAGTGGTGAAGTTAAAGCCTTTTCTCTTTGGGAGTGAAGAGAGGCTACTCAGTTATGCTTCCAAATTGGGGCTCCCGAATTGCCCTCATCTGGCCAATTAGAATGCAGGTTGAGCTCTTTTCACATCTTTGCTATGCAGATAGAGGTAAAGTTGACTGACCTCATGGCAGCATGGAATCCTCAACACCCAGTTCTATCATTCCTTTTCCTGGAACCCACGTGGAATGCAAAGATGTCTGGAATGCAGGGCTGAGCAAGGGAGTAGGCAATTCAATGCCTCATGAGACTGCGCTCTAATCTGTGCTGTCCTCCTAGAATGATAGCCACTGGCCACAGGTGGCTCTTGAGTGCTTCAGATGCGGGTTCTAAGTGTAAAATGCATGCTGAATTTTGAAAACGTGGCTGAAAAGAAAGAATGCAAAACATGTCACCTATAATTTTTAATATTGATTATTTGCTAAAGTGATACTGTTCTGGATATCTTGGGTTAAGCAAAATATATTTAGTTTCATTCCATTCTCTTTACTTTTTCATGTGGCTATCAGAGCAGTTGAAATTACCTTTTTGGCTCATGTTATGTTTCTTTTGGACAGTGCTGGTCTAGGAGCCGAGGAGTAGTGACAGGTAATGTAGACAAAGGGCCAGAGAGCCTCTGGGTGTGTATTTCTGAAATCTAAAGTCAAGGAGGGCACACATAGCTTACTTTGATTTATGTTTGAGGGGCACTTCATCATCGGTGACTCAGCCCGCCCAAAGCATTTGTAGCTCTTGGTTCACCTGCGAACAATCTGCAGGTGAGAGACCTGTTCATTTTATCCTAATATTTTCGAGTTTCTGTGTGACAGTTGAAATAACCAAGGAAATTATCTTTAGGGTTTCACTCCAAAGTGTGAGGACACAGCAGTCAGGACCAGCTAGGTGTGTTTGATTTTCAAACCTCCTCCTTTCTTCTCGTCACTATGACATTATCATCTGTCCTTATGAGAGTTTTCCATCAAATCAGACGTGTTGCTAGTGTGGTGGGGAGAAAGAAAAGTCACTGCTCTGTGTTAAAGATTCTTTTGTGGACCCATTGGTAAGAATGGGAGTAAGGCACCATGATTGAATTTTGTTTAATAATTACAGATTTAAACATTATAATTCACTCATTATTATTATCTTATTATTATTCATTGCATTGCGGTTTGGCCGCAGTTTGAACTCGTAATTTCTCAGCATCTTAGAATTTATAAAATGTTCTACAAGCTTTCTCTCATCTGATTTTCGCCAGAACCCTGTGGAGTGGTTACTATTTCCATTCAAAGTTTTCCATCATCTGCCCCCAAGTTATCTTTCTTACTTTATTTTCTAATTCTTCTCTTGTGGGCCCTTCCTTCAGTCTTGTTTACTTAAACTGGCCCACTTACTAACGATGGATCATTCTCCATCGTTAATGATGTAAAGGAGGGCATATTACCTCTCTGATCCTCAGCTTCTTCATTTAGAAAATAAGAACTGGTAATACCCCATCTCTCCAAGTGGTGTTCTGAATGTTAGACGAGATAAACTATATAAGGTTCCCAACACGGTTCCAGGCACATGGTAGATGCTCAACAAATGTCAACACTCTTTCCTAGCACAGGTCTTGGCTTTGATTGTGCCAAGATTAAAATGGCCAAAGGTGAACTCGTTTACCAATTTCACACCTAAAATGATTCCCCTCTCCAAGTTCCCTGCTTTGACTAAAGGCTCACCCAAACCCCCAAAGGCAATAATTAAGAAATCCGGGTTGTCCTGGGCTCCACTTTCTCTCACACAGCCCCCCACGTCCAGTCAATCCCCGAGGCCTGACAAGGTCTCTCTCCTCGTGGTTTCTCAAAGCCATCCTTCCCCCCACCATCCCTACCCCCACTCTTTTATCAGGCGCTCAGCCTTCTCACCTGGGGTCCCCCAAAGCTCCCGTGTCCCTGTTTCCCCTCTTAAAGCCTAGACAGTCCAGTCTCCTCCCTGCGCCTAGGGCGATCCTTCGAGACGATCAACTTGATTATGCTTCTCCCCTTGTTGTAATTCTCCAATGACTCCCCAGTACTGCAGAATAAAACCCGAACGTCTCAGCGTGACAAACAGGAGACCCCTCCTAAGCCAGTCTAGCAGCCTCTCTCTAAGTTGCCATTCTGACTCCGGCTGCCTGAACTCCATCCGTGCCCCAGGGCTCCTGTTTTCCCTGCCCTGTCCTGCTTCTCCAGGGTTATAGACCTTCAAGACTGTAGCGCTGATCTCCGCGAACTCTTCCTGGAGACTCAGAAGGAAGTAATTGCCTCCTCTTCTGAACTCCTACACATCTCACTCAGACTGTTTTTGCACTGTGCCCGCCACACTGTAGTTATTTGTTTGTATGGCTATCTTCTGCACTCGAAGGTAGTGGTTGGGATTGGGTTTCCAACAACATGTTTCTCAGGAAATATTTATTCAGTATATTATTAGGTATATGTACCAGGTACTCCTCTCAGGCACTGGGGATTGAGGGGTGAACAACAGAGTCAAAACTCTGCCATCAAAATCCCTTCGTTCTAGAGGGAAGATAGGATGATAATCATAATGATCATTAAAACTGCTGATAATAGCCAACAGTTTAACAGTACTTATGTGTCAGGCTGTGCTGAAGGCTTGACATATATTAACTCATTGACTTTACCTAATGATCCTATAATTCCCATTTTAATCAGTCCTACATTCCCATTTTATAGATGATGATTTGGAGGCCCAGCGAGGTTAAACAATTTGTCCAAGGTCACACAGTTAGTCAATGGGGTAGCTGCTATTCTAACCCAGCTTAGATTCTAAACCCATGTTGCTTATTACTATGGTGTCCAGAAAAAAAATAGACATGTAAACAAATAAATAAAATTGTTTCAGGTGCTGGTAATGAAGATTATTAAAAGACAAGAAAAAAAAAAGAGTGAGTGAGGTGGTGGTGGACAGGGAAGGTCTCTTCGAGGAGGAAACATTTAAATCAAGACCTGATTGTCAATTGAGGAAGGTAGAAATCCCAGGATAGGGAAGAATCTGGAGAAGAGAAATCCTAGGCTGTGTGGTAAAGCCCTAGCCGCTGGTGGTAGACAGTCCGGACCCGTCTCGGGGAGCAACAGATTGTCCAAATGTTCCCCAAGCCTTCTGCCATCAGTCTACTTGTCCCTTCTGTTCTTTCAGTTTAGGATATTTCTCACAAGGCGCCTGGTTCACTGCTCTCCAGAAAGGTAGAAGGTGCGGGGACACACACTCGCGCGCGCGTGCGCACACACACACACACACACACACACACGCACGCACACAGGCTCGCATCCCTGTTCTGCTGAACTACTATATTTCCCTTCTCTCCTGTGAATGACCCGTCACTCAGAACCTTAGTGAAATGACAGGCGCAGGCAGAGCAAGAAGGCTGGAGACAACCCAGAGGCATGAGTGAAAGAGGAAAAGAAAATGATTTTTCTAACAAGATGAAAAGTGACTTGGACTGGACAGAGAGGAGGGGATTTGGTCAGGGAGGGTCCTGCGGGGTGGGAGGTACTCTCCTGACCTGGGTGGTAGTTTCTGCTACAATTTTTCATATGAATGTATATCTACATATAAGTAAACACACATATATATATAAACACATACATAGATATTCACACACACACACACACACCCCTTCTCAATGAATATTTCTCATAATAAAGCCAAAAAAGTGGGTGGGACAAGTTCATATCAATTTAATATACATCCAAAGCCTACTTTTTATGATAAACATTGCACTAGGCTTATTTTCACTTATCTTGTCTCATTTAATTTTTATTACAACCCTTATTTGTAAGTATCATTCCTGTTTAAAGAGGGAAATTAAGAAGACAAAGCACAGAGGGGTGCCGCTGAGACCCAGGGCTCTTGCCCCCCACACCATGCCCTCTGCCTTTCACAGGAAGGCTCTAAGAGTCAGCAAGGTGGGGAGAAAATGCCTCTGATTTCTGGGTGAGACAAACTTGGGCCTCAGTCTAATCTGGGTCACTCTTGCTGTGTGAACTCGGGCACATTACATAACCTCTCTGAGCTTCAGTATCTCCATCCAGTGGAATGGCGACAGTAACCCCCTTATCTTGGACAAATATGATGATTCAAGATAATGATTGAAAAATACCCACAAAGTGCCTGCCACACGATGGAATCTCCAAAAGTGGCAGCTGCTGTGTTTGTGTCCCAGAGAAGTCAAGCTCGCCAGACGTTGACTTTCGTGGAGAGCAAGGACGGCATTTAGCTGTGGTCAGTGAGCGTGCGCTAGTAGCTTCAGCCCGTGCCGTTGGATGCCAGTGAGTCAGGAACTTCCTGGCAATCGTATCATATGCCAGGCACCATGCTAAGGGCTTTCCAGGCACTGTCTCATTTAATCATCTAACAACCCTCCGAGAAGGGTTGTTCTTTTCTGTTTGTAAGATGAGGACATTAAAGTTCAGAGAGATGCAACAGCTAATCCAAGGTCACACAACCTCGAAGTGACAGAGCTCACACTTGCACCCAGGTCAGTCAGTTCCCAGAGCTCGTGCTCTTTGACACTGGATTTTGCAAAGCTGTCACTGTCTTAGGTCAGGTCCAGGGGCAAGGGTAGCTTTGTGGTCAAGGTAAGGGTAACTGTTCCAAGGTCTGGGCTCAGTCAGTCAGGAGTGGGTTGGAAACACTGTTAAACCCTCAGGGGCTTTGTGGGGCAGGCCAAGAGAGTTCTCGTTCAAAAATGCTGCCAAGTTTCAACTGCAATACCTTACATACAGTGGGCACTTGGTATGTGGGCTGAATATTTCAAGTACCTCTGTTTCTGGATATAGGTATGCTCCATTTTCAAAAGAGCAGGCTTTTAAAACAAGTAAAATGAGTTGAGTGTCCTCAGGTGTGGATGAAACTTTTCCCTGATTTACACAAGGATGTATTAGCAGTGTTTTTTAACCTTTAAAACAAGAGCAGCAGGGATGCCTGGGTGACTCAGTTAAGCTTCTGCCTTCGGCTCAGGTCATGATTCTGGACTCCGAGGATTGAACCCCGGAAATGGGCTTCCTGCTCAGTGGGGAGCCTACATCTCCCTCTCCCTCTGCCCCTCCCGCAGCCCGTGCTCTCCCTCTCTCTCAAATAAAATCTTTAAGTAAATAAATTAAGTAGTAGAAGACTCTCATCAAATATACCCTTAACCTAAAACCCTGATAGATGAAACATAAAAGCAGACCTCCCTGACTGGAGCAGGCCTGGGGACCTAGAGCTCCCCCACCTGTCACTTTTCTTTTCTCATCCGCAAGTACTCCCTGAGGCCCCTCCTTGGAATCTAATGTCTGTCCAAAGCACACTGAAAACCACCACACTCCAGAACTCCTTTAAAAAGCAAGACTTTCAATTTATTTAAAATAATGGGTGACACATTGAAATTGATTTTAAGATATGAGACTCTCACCAGCCCCAACACACCCGTAAATTCCGGTGAGCACGGGACAAATGACTGCTGTTCATTCTTGTTCCCAACTGCAGACGCATGAAAATCAGCGTGCATGAATTAAATGCCTGCTGTGTGTCCGGCACGGAACTGGACGCTGTGTTACTGGCTGGCAGCTCTTAGTTAATTTTTAAAAAATTCCTGCAAAGTAGATATTATTATTCCCATTTTGGAGGCGAGAAAAATGAAGTGCAGAGAGGTTAACTCAATCATCCACGATCTCACAGATAGTGAGTAGTGGAGTTGGGCTTCAAACCCAAGTCAGGATTAGAAAGCCAGAGTATTGCCACCAACACCTGCAGCCTCTTCAAGCATGGATCCAGGAGTAATACTGCCTCTCTCTCTCTCTCTCAAAGGTGTTTTTTTTTTCCCTCATTTTTTCCAATACTCCTCAGTTGTGAGGATTTACAGAAAAATCTCTCTCGGGACCCTCTGGCCAGAGACTGCTATCATAGTGCACTGAGGTTTCCTGGGACCTAGGCTGAGGTCCTCCCTCAATCCCTTTCTGTCCTCATCTCCAAATCTCAGGAAGGGTGTAGCTACTGGGGTTCAGCCCCAGGGGCAGGGGGAACCTTGGTGATGAGGAGGAGCCTGCTCTGTCCTTTCCTGCCGGGCTCAGAGCCCCAGGCTGCTGGGCTGAGGGTGTGGGGGATTCCTGCTCAGCTGTGGTCTGGTAGCCTGGAGCTGGGGCTTACTTGAACAGTGTGGGGTGGGGGCTGTGGAAGGAAGTCCTTGGAATACCCTTGAGGTATGGGAATGCTTAGGCACTCAGTAAGGAATGTGGGGGCAGTTAATTTCTGCCTCCCCCTCACTGGTGTTCAGCCATTGAGCGTGTGCTATAAATAAGCCATCGGGCAGAAGCAGGGGAGGTGCGTGAGCAGTGTTCTGGTGGAGGATGGGGTCCTGGGGGCTCCCGGAGCGGGCCTCTTTCTCCGTCCGCAATCTTTGTCCTTTGGGATTTGAGCCCTGCGGGATTACCGAGCAAGGTCAACATCCTCCTGAAGCCTCGGGCCACTGGAGACCCCTAGAGGCAAAAGGCTGCATTACAGGCCCGCTGGCCAACGAGGCAGGGTTCCTGCCTGGAGCTTGGCCAGAGGGGCTTGTTCATTTCTCCCAAGACCCTCGCCTGGAAGCCCAGTCCCACAAACTCCAAAGGGGCAAGGGCGGGGGTGTGTGTGGGGGTGTGCTCGTGTGTGTGTCGGTGGTGATGGTGGTGGAAGCAGCCGCAGTACTGTGGCCCCCTCCTTCCCTGCCCCACCCATTCTCCCTTTCCATGCCCTCACCTCTTCAGCAGCCCCCCACCCCTCCAGCAATGGTCAGCCCTCCCCCTGGCGCCCCACCACCTCCATCAAAATCCTGTCTTTCCCTCAGGGCCCTTCACACCTCTCAGTAACCTGATCAACTAATTTGTACTGAAGTATTAATGACTAATAATGATTTAATGTGCTGCCCTCTCAATTAACACTTGAACACTTAGAAAGACAAATTCACATATTTTAACCCAAGCGGGAGACTGGTGTGTTTCTCTTTTGAGGAACCAAAAGGAACCATACAGACAGCTGCCTATTGGGTACATAACGCTGTTTAGCTCCTTATCTTAGCGATGTTAGGGAGGTTATGTGGGCACTCAAGCAGAACTCCCCAAAGAAGGCCTGCCTGTGTCCATAGTCCTTAAAAGCAGCACTTTGTGCCGGTGGTGGGCACACACAGGAGACGCTGTCCCTCCTGCCTCCTCTTCCACAGCTAAGATGTACTAGCTGTGTAACTGTGCCAAATTACTTAACCACACAAAACTCAGTTTCCGCATCTATAAAATGGACACAGTGAAACTCATGTCCCAGGATTGTTTTGAGTCTGAAATGAAATAATGGAGAATTAGCACTTCTCATAATGTCTAGTGCGTAGAGTGCTCAGTAAATGACAGCTCTTTTTCTTAATCATCTTATTTTTATTTTTATCGTTTTTGTCCTGTCTCAAACGTTCAGTGCAGGGGAGCATACAAGCGCTGTATTTATTATTTAGAAGCAGGTGAAGTTATCAATCCAGGCTCCTAGGTGTGGTTGGTTTGGTAATGAACTAGATTTCTTTCCAGATGACAGCACTGCATGAGATTTTTTGGTGTTTTGTTTTGTTTTTACTCTGCTTGGTTTCTTTAAATGTATGTCACAAATGCAGTAAGCAAAATGGATTTGACAGTGACTTAAAAAGACTTAATGCATTTTGAAAAGAAAAAAAAAAAGGCCACAACAAAAACTGGTTTGTTTCTGTGATATATGGTTCACATGATATGACAAAAATCCATTTTTATGCTTAGGAAAATTGGCTAATTTTAAAACAGTTGGCACATGCCATGGATTTTGTCGGGGCAAACAACAGAAGAACACAGGGCCAGTGATATCTCTGTTAGGGCTTTATTCAGTTAAATCCTTATTTGGTGGCAGCCCCATTCCACATAGGAGACTGAAATGACAAATGGACTCCTTGTGGCCTCAGGTGCTGGAGTCAGACATTTTATCATAAAGATACCAACCACCAGGCTAGGAACACACACACTGTGTTTTCATGAAATGAGCAAGAACAGACTTGGAAATCTACCTGCAAGCTTTATGTGCAAGAAAGTGAACGCTTTTAAAGCTGTTATCTGGACAGACGGTGAGGCTAGTGCAAAGGACACTTAACGGCTCAGCCACCCTGAGTTGGTGTCGTTCCTCCTGCTGGACACGCGATGTTTTCTGGATTCGGTTACTATTTATAGCATTCCTCAGCATCCTCCCGTTTACCGGCCGAAAGGAGAATCCCGCCTATTTTCCATTACTACTAGTTAGGGCAAAGAGATTACATGTGAAAATGTAATACTACAGAGGTTGCACATGAAATAAAAAGTGATTGTGGAAAGCGTAAGATGCTGGCAAGCTCTCTATTATGTTGATATCCCTCCCGTAAATCCCTCCGACTTTCAGCTCCTCCCCCGGGTCAGCCCCTCCCCCGGCCCCATGACAGGCCTAATGACATGCTTTCTATTTGACTCAAAAAAAAAAAAAAAAAAAAGCCTTTGGCTTTTTAAAAATTTTTTCATTTTATTTCTTTCAAGGCAATATTTAATTAGTGACCGCGGAGGGGAAAAAGCTGAGCAGCTTAGAGAAGGTTTATGGTTCAGGTCTGCAACACTCAGCAATTTGACATTCTAATCCTGTTATTTCTCACCTTAAACTGAACAGAGTCAGCAGGGTTGGGCTTTTTTTCTCTTCCCACAATTCATCTAGCTATTAGGTTTCCCCTCCCTACTTCCCACTCTCTTCCATCACTTTATCTGACTTTTTGTCCTGTTCTCAACTACGCTTCTTTCTGGATATCAAAAACAAAACGATATCTTGGTGGTTCATTTGTGGTGGAGCCATTTAGAAGAGGATTTAATTCTCCTACTCCCTACTTTGATTCCCAGAAGGAGTCCCCTTTTTCCCATGTGAACTTGACTACTAAGGTGACCACCCTGAGAAACTGAGCCATAACCCTGGTTCTCTTCTCAGACTATAAACACTTTGTAGCCAGGATCCGAGGCTTCTGTCTAGCGCACGGAGAACTTTTAATGTTTATGCAATTAAACAAACCTCCCCCATGACCCCCACAGTATCCATTTTTCATTAAATAAAATATGGTTTTTCTGGGAAGTTAGCAAGTATCCTTCTTATTACGAAAAATGTAGTATTCAGGATTCAAATGTATAGAATTCCAAAATCAGGGAAGAGTTTTCTTTAATGCAGTGCTTCTCAAAATTTAATGTGCACCTGGGGAGCTTGTTAAAATGCAGAATTTTCAGCTCCTCCTTCAGAGAGTCTGATTCCATAGGTCTTGTATAAAATTCAGGAAGCTGCATTTCAATAAGTAGATGATATAAAGACCACACTTTGAGAAATAGCATTGAAAGGCAAGCCGAATTAAATGTTACCCAATTCAGTTTGGTAGAACATTATTGTCCCCGAGGTAGTTAATGGGTGTCATGAAGAACACAAGGTCTGTGCTTGGAAGAGTTGGGGACACAGTACTTTTCTTCCTACCCACCTGCTCATACACAGTTGGGAGGTTGACAAGGCACTTAGGTTAGAGGTTCTGGAAAGTTCTGCGATAAAGAAACGTACTTTCACTTTATCTAGTCAAATATTTCCAATATGTCTTAACCTTGAAACTTTTAATTCTTCAATTTTATGGCTAAACACCTCTGCAGTTTGGATGAATTCTGTATGGAAAGCGTTTTCATGAGGGAGAGGGCAGCATCTACATGATGAGGGGGATCCTACAACCCAGCTCGACCGGTAACCACATTTCCAGAGGAGAGAAGGAACAAAATGAGTGTGGCATTGGAGGAGTCTCTGGGCAGTAGAGTGCCCAGAAGTGTGTGTTATATACTAGCCCTCATTTGGTAAGCATTCAGGATTGACCAGGGGCTGCTCTACATTTTTCATATGTATTAGCCCATTTACTTCTCAAAATAACCCTTCGGGTCAGGCACTTCATCCCCATTTCACTGAGGAGGAAACTGAGAGGCTAATGTTTGCTCAGGATCACAGAGCTGGCAAGTAGCCGAGTGGGAGCTGAGCCCGGGTAGTCTGCCTCAAGAGCCTGTCTTCATACTGCTCTATCAGACAGCCTCACCTGCGGTAGCGAGGTTCTGGAAATTTCTGCCGGGGAGGAATGACAGCTCCGGCTACCTCAGTGCCTCAGGATTCTCTTCCTGCAAGAGGGCCTGGGATCATTGCCCCTTATTCATCAGAGAATTTATTATAATGACCACCTGAACCTCTGAAAGATTTTGCTGTACTTAAACACAAAATATGCTTAGCAAAACAACCTGACAAGGATGATTCATGGAGAGCAATTAGGTGCAGAATCCTGTGCCTACCAAAGAAACGGAGGGGGCTGAGGATCTGGCCATGCTGTTGACACCTTGATAGGGAACGCAGTAACCTGCCCTTCGTCGCTCTAGCCCGGTCGCAACCCCTTCATGTTTCTGAGCGTCGGAGGAGTCCCTGCAGGGCCAGCTGGGCTGGGTGACACAATTCTAATTCCTGCTTTGGGCCAGTTACTCCACCGCCTTGGCCCTCTGTTTCCTAATCTTCATTTGAAAAGAGAAGGCAGACTAATGACACCTGCATTGTTGTAAGGAATGAATTGGGGTGTGTGTGTGTGTATGTATGTATGTACAAATGTGTGTATTTATATATATAATGCTTACAATGCTTGACACAGGGAAGGTGTCGTCAACCTTTTGTGCCATCAGGGCCTATGGATGACACAGTGGCAGGAGTAGACCTTTCTCGTCATCTCCTTTAAAGGTGTTAATGAGGAGATAACCAGAGGTCACAAAGTTGTGGTCCTGGGGAGTGAAGAGGGAATTGAGAAAGATACATCGTGGCTCCCAGATCCTGGATCTCTTCCAAAATGCATGTGGGATGTGGGTCACTGGGACTTAGAATCCAGCCAGGAGTTTTGGTGACTTTAATTTCCTTCTTTGTAAAAATATGAATAATACTAGTTACAGACATGTCCCACTGGGAACTTTGTGTCTTCTTCACTAATGAAAGCTAGAGAGGGGTCACATGCCAATGGTGGACAATTTCCCAACCCTGATTTCTGAAGAACTAACATGTGCTGAGCAACCTTTTAGGGCCTCTACAGAGGTAAACTATACAGTTGCCTCTTTTAAGATCAGGAAGCTGAAATTTAGGCAGGTTTTTGTTAGCCTGAGGTCACACCAGTGGGAAAAGTAGAGCCTGAACCCCAGTCGGATCTATCTTGCCTACATCCCGGATTCTTACGTTCAGCACATGGGAGGGGTGTGAGAGGAAGGCAGGCAGGAGGGACAATGGAGGACTGGCTCCTCAGTGAGGGAAGCTTGGAAGGAACTGCCTACAATCACATCAAGATCCTTGGAAATAAGCCTTCCCAGCACCTCCTCTTACACCCCGAATTCTGTGGCTCTCCTAAGTCCACCGTTTCCTGCTATAGTATTTTGTGCCCATCCCTTAGCAGAAAATGCTTTTGTGCATCCGGGCTGATGACCTGCCACCCAGCGCCAGCCCCAGGAACTCATAGAGCGAGCTGGTCTGTCGTTGGCTACTTCCAAGGTCTCTCTTTCTGAACTTGTTCCTGTGGACCCTGAAGCCCCTTGGCGGTAATGAGCTCAGTGGAAAAGTCCTCCTTCCCAAACTGAGCACGTACACTCGCCAGAATGAGTTCTTCTCATGTAATTTTCCTTTGGATCAGGTCCCTGCTGAGCCCAGGATCAGGCAGTATAGGGACTGAGCATTCCATTCCTGGGGGCATCCCATGAAGGCTGGATAATCAGCTGTGAGGAGGAGGGAAAGGAGAGGAGAGGAGTTTAACCAAAGCAGACTTCATGAAGATCTCCCCGAGCACTTCCGTGTGGAGAGTCCTGCTCTTCTGCTCATAGGACTAAAATTTCTCTTCCACTTACTTGATTATATAGCAAGTGGTGAAGATCATAAACTCCGGGAAGGTTGACCGTGGATTTATCAGTGTTGGTTGAAGCTGAGTGGCGTGTACAGAGGGGTTCATAGCATGATTCTTTCCACTTTTGTATATGTTTGGGAAAGTTCCATTATTAAAAGGATAAAATAAATCATGGATTTGGAGAGAGAGAATCTTGAGTAGAACTTCCAGCACAACCTCTTTCTTGTGCCGATTTAAATTTTCTGAGCCTTTGTTTTCTTACCAATATAATGGAGATACTATCTGTTTAAAGGATTATTATAGAAAAGTGAAATAATGAACTTAGTACAGTAACAGGCCCATAAAAATTTCTCAGTGAACAACTATCTTTGTTGCTATATTCTTGTTTATCTTTGTTGTTTGGTATCATTTTGTGAGTTCCTTACATCAGGTACTGTACCTTATTGAGCTTCCTCTTCATTCTATCTAGTTCAATTCCAAGTTCATGTAATGAGAGTAACAAATATTTATTGAGCTTCTCCAAAGTGCCAGGTATTTTCTAGGAGCCAGAGATATAACAGTGAACCAAATAGACAAAAAATAATATCCCAGCCGTTATGGAGCTTATATTTTTGTGGGAGGAGACAAAATAAGCAAGAGTCATTATGAATAAGAGAGTTGTATTTTTTGTTGTATGGTAGTAAGTGCTATGAGAAAAAATATAGCAGAGGGTATTGGAACAGAGGAGGAGGGTTGCACAATTACATGGGACGTCAGAACAGGACTTAGTAACAAGGTAACATTTGAACAAAGACCACAAGAGGGTGGGGAAGTGAATCACATGGCTGTTGAGAGAATTTTCCCCACAGTGGGAAATCAGTATGTTTTAATAGCTCTCTGAGGGGCGCCTGGGTGGCTCAGTGGGTTAAAGCCTCTGCCTTCGGTTCAGGTCATGATCTCAAGGTCCTGGGTTGAGCCCCTCATCGGGCTCTCTGCTCAACAGGGAGCCTGCTTCCCCCCTCTCTGCCTGCCGCTCTGCTACTTGTGATCTCTCTCTCTGTCAAATAAATAAATAAAATCTTTAAAAAGAATAGCTCTTTGAGACCTACTTAACTCTTATATCACTTCCTAACTTCCAAGGTATGCATGTTTTATCCCACACTAGGCCCGAGAGGTTAGAGAATGTACCATTGTTACATTTGTGCTAAATCCCAGAGCTCCCTACTCAGTGCCATGCATAGGTTAGGAACTCAGTAATTGTTTATAGAAGATAAAGCCATACCTGTCTTTCTTGAGAGTTCCTTTTAATACAAGCAGAAACGGTAGCATCTAGATTTACAATAAAACTCACCCCCTTTACCTATACCTTTAGAAAAAAAAAGATTTATTTATGTATTAGAGAGAGAGAGAGCGCGCGCGAGCAAGCGCATGAGGGCACATGCTAGCAGGGGGAAGGGCGGAGGGAGAGGGACAAGCAGACTCCCCACTGGGCAGGAAGCCTATGCAGGACTCTTGATCCCAGGATCCTGAGATCCTGACCTGAGCCGAAATCAAGAGTCAGAAGCTTAACTGACTGACCCACCCAGGCGCCTATACCTGTACCTTTGTAAGACAGTCTTTTCTAAGTTTTATTCGTTTGATGTTTTCAATTAAGCAAACTCAGGACAAAGCACAAATTAATTGTAGAGAAATCTGTAGCCCACAAGAATTTCTGGGAAGGTGAAAAAGACTATGATGTAGGAGGACAAGGGACAGACATGACTGATGTTCAGCGCAGTGCTGTGACAAAACATTTTAAACATCTTAATGCAAATTAAGAATTGCAGTTACACATTATGTGACCTTAATTGAAAGCAATAATTTCCAATTAAATTTGATTCCACACATCCAAACAAATGACCAAAAACTTCTATTAAGGAAGCAGAAAAACAAAGATACCTGAAAAAAGTAATTTTCTTAGGGTACGTATGTCAGCAAGATTTTGTGCCATGGAGTTATCTCCCAAGGTCCATTTGGTAATCAGGTTCTTTAGTGACCAGACCTTCCAGAATAGGATCCAAGACAGTTCTGCCTCTGGTCAAGCACCTGTCTGTAGTGAATGGTACAGAGATATGGCCGAGTGATTAGTTTGGTTGCCCCGATGTCTTCCTGAGAAGACCCACAGCCAACAATGGTAAATTACCTTCAGGCTTGTTGCAGATCCAACAGACAAAGATACTGATCTGTCCGCCTTCACACAGACCTGCCGTTTCTGGTGCTAAAGAATCCTGGGGTGGTTTTTTTTTTTTTTCCTTTAAGCAACTTTATCGATGTAAATGCTTCTCAAATTGGGACCTACACAACACTGATCATTAGTTTAAACAGAGACCTCCACATCAAGATGTTTTGTCCTCATAGAGCCTGATGGGGTAACATATTATGTAACTGCCAATCTCAAGAGAGACCGCCCTCCCCGCCTCAGAAGTGGGTTGTCTATCTCCTGTCTCCTACGGCAATCTCATGAATAAACCATCTTAACGTGAAGTCGTGTGCATAAATAAGCTAGGCTTGTGAGGGAAAACAAAAGGGGAGCGTGTGGGACACTGATCCCACCATCAGTGGTGCCGCAGCCGAGATTTGGGAGGGCTCCTTGGAGCTTGGTAACAGGTGGTTCACCCATAAGTTTCAAATGAACAGAAATCCTGTTACATTTTAATGTCCCCTTTCCAGACCTCAGTTGATGATGAATAGGACTGATACAATTCTAAGCTTCCTCAGAAACTTCCCATCATTCACTCTTCTGCAAGGCTGACTCCAAACTGGAATGACTAGGATAAGTTTCCTTTGAACATGAACGTAGATTTTAAACTGCTTGGGTTTGGGGGTGGAGGGGACCAATCACAGGTCTTTTGAATCTTTCCATTGAGATACCACAGAAACAGTATGGAGAGGAACTTCTCTCGTTTCCGATTGTGTCTCCTCGCTCCCTTTTCCTCACTAGACTGGAGTTATGTGGCATTTAAAATAATGTCCTTTTAAGTCTGTTTACCCATCTGTCCTAGATCAGTCTCTGTCCCTCAATCTTCTCCACCACATGTATTTCAAGTTTAGCTCTTTCTGCTTATGTCACACTTCTCTCCAATCTTTTTTCCCTTGTTCTTTGTCAGCCAGCAAAAATCTCTGTCTTCCCATCTCCAGAACAACCTACACGCCATCTGTCGAGGTTGGCAGGCTCCTGTTTTCTCCTTTTTCTTCCCCTGGTGGGAGTCAGTCAGGAAAAGCATGTGGATCCCCCCTGAAGCAGCTATAGGCAGACCGACCATCTGAAGGTTCCTCCCTCATGGATGAACTGCAGTTGTACAGGTTGTGGAGTGAGCTTTGGGGTTCCAGCGTGTCTGCTTGGACCCGGGGTGTGGTTAGAACTCTAGGGTCAGACGACCTCGTTGCAGCTCTGGGCTCTCCCAGTTACGTGATCACGAGGGAGTCACTTCCCAGACTGAAGCTTCCTCATACAGACAATGTTGATGACCACTACCTCTCCCTCATGGGGTTTTGGTGAAGATTGAGTGAGGTAACTCAGAGTTTAGCGCAGTTGCTTGTCCCAGAAATGTTAGCTCTTGTTAGGATATCATCCCAAGCCAATGAGCAAAAGCCCAATGTTTCCCTCAGGTGACAAGAGAAGACCCAGCGCCTTCACGTTGCAGAGGGGAACTGGCTGTGTCATCATGTGTCCACAGAGCATTATTCCTCCATGAAAGTATAACATCTCCATTGGCTTCTTAGCCACAGAGCACTAGTTTACTAACCCAGTGTCTTATCACTAAAAAGTCCTATCAAAACTTGTGTCCTAATTGAACAAGTAGTAATTGCGCATAGAGCATTTCTGGGGCTGAATTTCAAAGAGCAGCAAGGGCTTCTGTCACGAAGGCTTTCTAACAGCCAGCTTTGTTCCCCAGAACTTTTCCTCCGGGAAATGCATTGCTTAAGACCTTTCAAACAAAACTGGATAAAACTCTGGAGATTATAAGGATGGGAACAAACTGTAGTAGCCCTTGGGGACGTAGGGCTTAATGGGCCGGCAGTCCCTTTCCAAAGCCGGTTCTTTTGATTCATGGGTCTTTCACCTCTAATGTATACAGTGGAAACCCAGATTGGAAACACAAAAATTTGCAGTTATCTAGCTGCATATTTTGTAACTAAAAATTTATAGTGGCTAGCCTTACAAAGATCAGCTCTATTTTCTATGTCACATATGTATTTCTTCTTAGATTTTCTTTGATACATAACTTGGTTCAGTCTTACATTAACAAATAAAAGATTATAATGAAAGACCATATTTCTTTCAAATAGGTTTAAAAGTGGCATCGATCAATTGGAATAATGAAAATAATGGAGAAACAAGTTTAAGTGTGGGAATCGTGATCACTAGTGGAGCAATTATTCTAATAATTGCTCTGCTATGAGCAGAGATAATAGGGGTCTCATTTCCTCTCATTACTCCCCATCTTTGATGGAGATTCCTCACCAATCTCATAAAGTTAAGAATGTTTTGACTTGAGCCTCCCTTAACATGGAAAGGGTAAACCTTTTGCAGCCGAGACAAGAGACCTGGAATCTTTAATTGACGGCCCCCTGTACCTGGCATCATGCCTGTCTCTGAACCGTGCAGGCCCGCCTTGACTGTGGGTGGATGGGCCTAGTAATTATCAAAGGATTAGTCTAAGAGGGAAGTGATTTGCAGAAATATAAGTGAGATTACAGAGGCCCACTGTGAAAGCCGTCTGGTCCCAAACTCAATCTAACTTATTTTTTTCCCCCTTGCTACACTGCCTGGGTCTATATATATATGTTGATTTGTGGAGAGGAAATGAGCCCATCCAAGCTCTATTCTTATTAAGAACATCAGTCATCTCCCTGGTACAACTGATTTTCAAGTTTTATACTACCACTGACCACGGGCTGACCTTAGGTTCCACTTTGGATTATTTATAGTGGTGGGTTGGAACATGAATAAATGCAATTCACAGAACACTTAAAACTTATTTCACCCAAGCCTTCCTATAAATATCTCATTGGAGCAATGAGCAAGGGCAAAAGAAATCAGGTTTTACCCTGCTCAGCCAATCTGCAGAAATGAATAAGTAATCAGGTAGTGGGAAACGTAAAAAAGCAGAGACCCCGAATAACTTAAAAACACTCCAGATTTAGGGATATCCGAGATCGAATAGCCCAAGAATAACAGGTTTGACTGGATGGTCAGAGCCAGCCTCCAGGGGCAGCAGGGCGAGCCTGTTCCCATGTATTTACCTGCCCAGCCCAAAGCACCCCACAGCCTGTGCATAGAAGAAACTCGGAAGAGGAAACCCGCGTGAGCTGGGAGGCATAAACAGCTCAAGAGACCAGTCCTGTGTTCCCAGGTGGTGTAGTGAGGACTGGGACAGGCTCTGTCTGCTTTTCTCCTTCCTCCCTATCCAATGTGGGGCTCTCAGGCCAAATGGTTGGTTTTCTCCTGCTAGAAGACGAGAGCACAGTCAGAAGACAAGAGCATGTGATGGGTGAAGGGAAGGAGCCAAACCTCAGTAACACTGTCATATTTCCAAAGCAGTTTTGATCAGCAATAACAAATGCCTGGATTTGAGCAGTTGCAAGTGATTTCCCAGGCTGTGAGGGGGAGGGATTAGGGAGACAATTAGAATCATCTGTGTTATCTTATTGAAAGCAAATATCTGCCTTATGTTAATGGCATTTATAGGATCCACAGAGGTAATACTAATGGAATTATAGGGGACATGGCCAGGAATGCCCAACAGGTACCTATGGTAATTTAATTAGTAGAACCTTCAGGAACCATATAATTGCATGAAATTCTTAGTTTTCCCCTTGTTGGGCAATTTAACAAAATCTTTATCTGTCTCTTTTTGTGGGGAAGGAGTTAAAACTGCGTCCTCCTTGAACTTGAGCCGCGCCACAAAAGCATGCCTCAGGTAGAATTTAACTTCGAGAACCTTGCCACGTCCAGGATGGGCCCTCAACAAAGGCGAGACCTTTTCAGCAGACATTGTTGGGAGTCTTTACAGAACCGTGTTTTAGGCTTGTCTTTCCCATCACAGGGTGGAACTGTATTTTCAAAGTATCAGCCTGCGATGGAAGGAGATTGTCATCTCACGTGGGTCATTCCAGTCACCTCGTTTTGTTCAGGAGGCCACCAAAGCTCGGGGATCAATCGTTCAAGGTCACAGAGCTAGTCATTGGCAAGGGCTGCAGCTGTAGCTGGAGGTCCCATCCTTCCCAGTCTGCGACCCCGGCCTTTTACATGCTCTCGTTGCAACAGAAATGCTGGTGTTAGGACTAGACGGAGCTGGCATGTAAAGGGGATGCTGATGACATTTAGGAGATGGTTAACTGTGTACCTTATTGTTTGTGTCATGCAGAAAGGAGTAACACTGACATTCTTTATGTCCCAACATTATTCAAGAGGAGAGGCATGGGAGGATTTTTTTGTTTTGTTTTCCCCAATAACATTTTTAAGCTAACTGGTAGGAAAGCAAATTTTCTATTCTTCTCAGAAAGAAGATCTACAAATCTGTCTCTATAATAAGATCTCAGGCCTACTTCTTTCCATCAACAGGATGTTTTACTCTGCCATTGTTTGGTCACCTATAACCCAAAGAGGTTAGAGAGTCGGATTCTGTCCCTCCGATAATATGCTTCTGAGAGGGGCGCTTGGGTGGCTCAGTGGGTTAAAGCCTCTGCCTTTGGCTCAGGTCATGATCTCAGGGTCCTGGGATCAAGCCCCACATCGGGCTCTTTGCTCAGCGGGGAGCCTGCTTCCCCTTCTCTCTCTGTCTGCCTCTCTGCCTACTTGTGATCTCTCTCTCTGTCAAATAAACAAATAAAATCTTTAGGGAAAAAATGCTCCTGAGAACCCAGGTCTGGGAGGAGGACATTGGGCTAGGTCCTGGACTTCACTTCCCCAGGATACTCACAGGATCACAAAGATGAGAAATGCTCATTTGCCTTCTATCAGGAGCTAGGGATGAAATACATTCTTAATTTGTAGGCAAAACCTTGTGTCGAACCATTTAGTGTATCAAATCTCTTTCTATCCCCTTTTGATTTTAATAAGCCTTCGTTTTCCCCTCTCTCCTGAACAGCTACCCATGACTAAGAAGATTTAACTTTCTTTCCATACATATAGGGATGCCTTGTACATATTTGCATATGGATAGAAAAGGTAGGACTATAAAGTGATGAGTGTGTGTGCGTGCTCATGTACACACGTGTGAGGGTGTGAAGCATATATGCCAGCGATGCATTACCCAAGAAGAGTTGACCCAGAATTAGCCTCCAGTCTCCCTGAGAAGCTTAAAACGCTCTCTAGTGATTCCCTACTAATTAGAGTATTTGGGGGTTCTTTTAAAGATATCACCTTCTGGGGCACCTGGGTGGCTCAGTTGGTTAAGCATCTGCCTTTGACTCAGGTCATGATTCTAGGGTCCTGGGATTGAGCCCCGCGTCGGGCTCCGTGCTCAGTGGGGAGTCTGCTTCTCCCTCCCCCTCTCCCTGCCGCTCAGCCTTGTGCTCTCTCTCTGTCAAATAAATAAATACAAATCTTTAAAAAATATATATCACCTTCTGGGCCTCGTAGCAAAATATTTTCCATTCATTGGTTCGTTTGTTCATTGTTTCATCAAACACCTACTGGTCACTTATCCTATATGCCAGGCAGTATATCAGGGCCTGGACGAATAAATAGAGAAATGCTCACCATTCTCGAGGAGCTTACAGCACAAGATTTGCCCAAACAAGTCCCACTCATCTGCATGGTCTTCTTTCTTAAATATAAGATTCGGTTCTGACTTTTAATCTAAACATAAATTATTCACGCACAGGACAAATATTTGCCACCATTAATTATATTTACAAGAATGTGCTTCAGGTTTTGGGGGTACTTCTGAAAATATCTCTGGGTCATTGTCACATGCCTGGAAGAAAAGAGTGTACCCACGGGACTTTCTGAATGAGCAAAATACTTTTTCAGAGATGTAAATTCCAGTGTATTTAGCAAACTATTGTTACTATTTTATTTTTTTAAATTCTATTTCATGTCTTTAAACTTATCCATCAGCCTCATTGGTTTTCATGCTTTTTTGTGTTCTCACTGTATGGAATGAACTTCGCTTGCTGCCAGCATCCTCGCACACATGCACGGTCAAGTCCAAGAGGCCATGAGAAAACACTCACCCTTACAAAGAGGGCTGGTCTCTGACATTTTCCTTTTTTTAAAATACACAACCATAACCTGATAACTCAGTTCACGGCCCCTTAAGGCCCTCTATAGACACTGTCATTTTGTTGTTTTTTTAATCGCATGTGTTTAATGTGATTAAACACTCCCATAAATACAACATAGTAGAACTGTTGCTTCCATACCCCTAAGTAACAATCTTCTGAACTATCCTGCAGGTACCACTTAAAATAAAAAAATTTTTTTAAGTAGGCTCCACACCCATTGTGGAGCCCAACACGGGGCTTGAACTCAAAACCCTGAGATTAAGACCTGAGCTGAGATCAGGAGTCGAGAGGTGCTCTCACCCCCACAGATACCACTTTTAGCAGTAGCTTTATTCCGTGTGTTTTTATTTATTTTTATTTGTATGTTTTTGCTACTTTCTCTGTTTTTAGCCTGTTCTTGATTTTGAAGTAGAAAAAATGAGGTTGGTGTGCCGTGATGAAGTTTTTCTTTCTACCTTTCACCTGTCCCTGTACTCTATTTATTTCTAGGCTGATGGTATTTTTTCATTTAAGGACTTAACAGCTACATCTAACTAAGCATGCAATAAAGTTAGCTTTATTGTGTAATTGTGATCCTTTTAGTGTGCTGGGCATCAAACTAAATGACTTCTTCCTTCCTTTTTTAACCTGGGACTCCTTTCACCCATTTTAAAACAGTGTTGGTACTATTTTGTGGTCTGGTCTTATGCCCACCAGTTCAGAAGTGGCCCAGGACAGAGTCGTGTTGGGGGCAGAAAACGTACGCAGGACCTTCTCTCTCCTCACCGTGTCGTCCTCCCTGCTCCCTGCCCACTCCTACCTCAAAGCACCTAGTCCTGCATTGTTTCTCACGTAATCTGGGTTTGAATCCCAGTCCTGCCACTCACTGACTGTACCATCTAGGCAAATTATCATATGCCTCTGGACCCCAGTTTCCTTAACCATAAGATTAGGCAAACTGTGGGAGGCTCACAGTGGGCAGAGTGACATCAAACCGATGCCAATGCCCGCCAGCAAAAGGGAGTCAGCTCTTCAAAAAGCAGCTGACAAAAAGCCAGAGCAACCTGGGGATGCCAGGGGGCAAAGCAGAAGTCATTGACCAGCCATGGAATGTGGTATGTCAAAAGCCAAGTGGGAAAAAAATCTTTGGAATCCAAATTCTGGATGAGTAGCAGAGATGGCCTGTAGGTAGAATTGTTGGTAACAGGCCAAGAGCAAAAAACCCGGCAGATGGCATTTTGCTGATTTGTTGCTTCTTTTAAGAGGGTTTGGTGGTACCCCCCTCCCCCTTGGGCTGTTGCCTCAAAGCATTTGTAAAGAATAATGATACCTTCCTCACTGGGTTATTTTAAGATTTTGATGACACACTGAGTATGAAAGTGCTTTGAACACTGTAAAGTGCTCTACAAATGCTAATTTCTCTATTTACCCCTTTTCACAACTGTTCAAAGCTGGCAATTTATATCGGGATAAGAGAAACAAATGTATGGTCCGGAGTAGAAGACTGCTAATGTTGAAGGAAATGCACATTTTAATAGATTGCTTTCTGCTAGCCTGGTTGTTTTCAGCCCTCGTTACACATTAGAATCACCTGATGAGCTTGGAAAACTTAGTGCCCCAGGGGCCCTCGACCCGAAGATGCTGTACCGATCAGTCTGGGCCCAGGTATCAGCTTGGTGTAAAAGGTGATTCAGAATCGAGAACCACCACCAGAAAAGGAAAGCCCACATGTTAGAATTGAGGTGAGTGTCGAAATGACAGCCGGACAACCGCCCTTCCAGAGTCTGGCCTGCCCTGTACGTCCACTCATCGATGCAGGAGTCTGCATTCATAATATAGTCCTGGGCAGCTGCTCTCTGTGCCGCATATCCTGGGAAATCAAAGGTCAGTAATACAAGGTTCCCACTCTGAAGCAGTTCAGTCCGTGACAGAGGCTTTCATGTCTGGTGTAAGTAGTTACAATTTCGCGTGGTAAGTCCTGTAATGGGGTAGGGAGAATATAGGTGTAAGGCCGCAGATTCTACCAGAAAATACCAAGAAAGCTCGTCAGCAAATGGGAAATGTAATGGGAGTGAGGACAAACGTACGGTTTGGCCAGGCAGGGCATGAGAGCGGCAGCTAACAGCAATTCAGTTAGCATAAACAGGCGCTGCTCTGAAAACTAGACCCTGTAACTCACCTCGTCATTCCAGTGACAAACCTAGGCAGCCGGGGTTACTATTAGCCCCGTTTTACTGGAGGGACGTGGTTCTCCAAATGTGGTGTCTCCAAGGGCAGCGGCATCATCACTCGGGACCTGGTTGGAACATGTTCTCAACCCCCGCCCCAGACCTCCTGACTGGGGAACAGCTGCGTGGGCTTTAAAAGCCCACCTGCTTTAATAAGCCCTTCGGCTGATTCCGATTCTCATCTATCCAAAACACAGATAGGTTAAGTAACTTGCTCAAAGTCCCTCAGACCAAATGGCGGAAGGAGGAGTCAGCCCCGGGCAGTCGGGCTCAAAGTACCCACTCTTAACTTCTGTGCTGAGGAGAAGGGAAAAATCTTCCCCCAAATCATATGTTGAAGCCCTCATCCCAGTGTGACTATATCTGGAGAGAAGATCCTTAGGAGCTAATTAAGATGAAATGAAGTCATAGGGGTGGAGCCTCTATTCCATAGAGCTGTGGGCTTTTAAGAAGAGGAAGAAAGACCTCTCTCTTCCTCTCTCTCTCCCTCCCTCCCTGTCCCTCTGTCCCTCCCTCCCCCCCTCCCTCTCCCTCTTTCCAACCCCCCCACACCCATGTGGTGATGCAGCGAGAAGATGGCCATCTAAAAGTCAGGAAGGGAGCTCTCAACAGAACCCAACTGTGCTGACGCCCTGATCTCAGACTTCCAGTCTCCAGCAGTGGGAGAAAATAAATTCTGTTGTTGCAGCCATCCACTCTGAAATACTGTTTTTATAGTGGACCTAGCTAACTAATGCATACGCTCACCCAGGAAGAGGCTGAGCGTATGCAGAAGGAGAAGGTATTGGATGAGGGGCATGTGATGGAGTGTGAGGTGTGACAAAAACTAGAGCTAGAGAGATTGAAGTTGGATCCTAAAGGCCCTTTATACAAGGGAACGGTGTTCAGATGTGCTTGTGTGAGCGGTGAGAAGCCACTGAAAGATATTAAGCAGATCAGACTTGCATTGTAGAATGGTCATTGTTAGGGGAAAAAAGGATGGCTATGAGTATGGTGATTTGGGGGGTAGGTTGATGAGTGAGGAAACTTGCTTGTTTCCAGTTCAAAGCAAACATGAACTCAGGTCATGGAAATTTGGGCCTAAATTCTAAATATAAGTTGCGCTGAGAATAAGATGTCTGTGAAAAATTTATATAAGAAAATATATAGAGATCTATAAATGTATATGTATGTCACATATAAAGAGACTTACATATAGATTTATATGAGCAAGGATGGGAGAAAGTTGTTGAAGACACACAGAAAGCTGTTGGTGTTTCTTATTCAGGGCAACTGGAGGGGGAAGAAAGAATGAATGTTCTCCTCACACCTCTGTATTATTTTCTTTGTTGCAGACAGCATGCAATGCCTATTTAACCTTTTAACAGACCCAGTAACAGAATCACACGATCATGTGTTGCACATGCACACACACATGTGTGGGTCTGGAGCTCAGGTTTATACATTTGGGTGGCGTTGCTGTATGGGTAACTGGGAAAAGTGTGGGAGTTCAGGAACCTTGGGAACGGGGAGAAAAGTCCTCCAAGCATGCGAGGCTGGGGCCTACTGTGTTTAAAGGATGGCAAGGAAGGGGTGGGGGCATAGAGGGACTAGCCCTGAAGGACCCTGGAAGAGAGTCCCTGATCCTGACCAAGCAGATTCTTCCCCCCTCATCGTACCTGACACGTAATAGGTGCTCAGCCGCCCAATGGCTGTGGGATGACAGGATACGGTTTAGCGAGGGGAGTGACCTCACTGTCACCTGCTGTGAGGAAAGTCAGGTCAGCCCTGCAGAACTCCCTTTAAGTTTGGCAATGAGGAGATTCAGAGAGTCAAGAGGAAGATGAATTTTATTTTCTTCTGTCATTTCTCGTATGTAGCCTCTCCCCTCCTAATCCTGAGAACATACACTCTCGTAGACACACAATCCCTCACTGTACTCTCAAGCCCCACACAGACATAGATGTATTCTATTTTCATTCCTGAGGTAATATTTTTATTTTTTTCTAAGATTTTATTATTAGAGAGAGAGAGAGAGAGATCACAAGTAGGCAGAGAGGCAGGCAGAGAGAGAGGGAAGCAGGCTCCCTGCTGAGCAGAGAGCCCGATATGGGGCTTGATCCCAGGACCCTGAGATCATGACCTGAGCCGAAGGCAGAGCCTTTAACCCACTGAGCCACCCATGCGCCTCACCTGAGGTAATATTTTAGGGAAAGAAAACACGCTTAGGTATTTTCCTTATCACAACATGGCGGTAGAGATAGGGTGAACATATGCAAAGATCTTCCACCCTTCTACCTTACTGCTCCCAAATGGTTGAAGTGTAAACTTTTAAACTGGGCTGCATGATATTTCTCCAACAGATAGCAGCTGTAGGCCGAACTTGAGGAAAATCAATGATCTATTTGCAGCAGGGTGATGGTTTGGATTTCCAACTTTGGCCACATGTACTGGAACCGTTTTTGTTTGGCTTTTTAAGGGCAACTTTGCACAGCATGAGCCCAGCTTGCTCTGGAGAAGGAGGAGGTTTATCTGATAATTTTGATCATCAGCTCCTTCTGAGGCCCCAATCACAGAGACGAGAGGAGACTGGAGGGCCATCAGCCCTCCCCGAAATGTCCCAGGCAGATTGGAATTCAGGGTTATTTTAAGGACTCGTTTTTACTTACTCATAGCATCTGATCTGGATTTCCTTTGTCTCCAAGTGGACCCCATCATGTTCCAGCCAAAACGCTTTCTCTCATCTTCCCTTAGTGGGGACACGAAGAAAGGACAGCATATTCTGGGTAAAAAGTGCTTCTTAGCATTCCAATTCTTAAAATTGTATTTAGGCTGAGCAATTTGGGATTCAGGCCTATCCCACGATTGTTTTGTGGATGATGTTGTATGAAAGCAGGGCAGGAAAGAGATCGAAAGTTGTCTTCTTTAAAAACAAAGTGCACGGAGGATGCCTGGGTGGCTCAGTTGGTTGAGGGACTGCCTTCAGCTCAGGTCATGATCCCGGAGAGCCAGGATCAAGTCCCACATCAGGCTCCGAGCTCCATGGGGAGTCTGCTTCTCCCTCTGACCTTCTCCCCTCTCATGCTCTCTCTCTCTCCCTCTCTCTCAAATAAAGAAAGTCTTTAAAAATGAAAGCAAAGTGCACTGAATTCCAGGGTATGGCCAACTCATGTTTCCCTTATGCTCCTAGCCAAGGCCTCAGCAGAAGCCCCACCTGGGGTTTGTAGAGAGAATCTGACCATTGTTTAACATCTCCCCAGTCGCCTCCTTAGCCCAGGGCACCGGCTTCTTTTACCTGGTCTGTTGTCTGACCTCTGACCTCACCTGGTTTCGCCTCCATCCTTGGCATTCTAGATAGATTCTTGTCTCAACAGAGGAGGCTGAGCAAACCTGTTACAGCACAACGTTGCACTCAGGTAAAGCTCACATCCCATTGGATCTTACAGAATCTGGTTGCCCGCTACTTACCTGACATTTTCTCCCTCACAGCTCCACTGTGGTGCCAGCCTCTCTGCCATTCCTCTGGCTGGTGAAGCAAGCTCTTGCCCACACACACTGCTCCCTCAGCCTGGTGTGCTTGTATCCTCCAAATGCCCTCTTAAGGTTCCCTATCTCACTTGGGTTGAGTGTTTGCTCAAATATACCTCTTACTTGAATATCTGATAGAAAATAGCACCACCCCCTCCACTCTTGCTCTCTAGACTATTGCCTTGCTGGATTCTTCTTTATGGAACTACTACCTCCTGATACATCATATATTTAATTATTGATATGTTTACAGTCTGTACTCTATCCCACTAGAATGTAAATTAAAGAAGTAGTTGACTAGTGCTTAGCATGTGGAAATGAGTCAATATTTCATGGAATAAATGTAAGATATAAAAATAGGATTTATTGTGACTCTTAGTTCATAAAACAGGTGCTGAATAGAACTTGGACATTCAGGAGTTCTAGAAGCTTAAATCTACAATGTGCCCTTAATTTTCGTCCAACGTGTCCCTCATTTTAGTAGGATGGTCTTGAATAGTAGTCTTCTGGCAATTTCAACTTTCTCAGCTGTATCATGAAGGACTGTTTGAATAAAGGAGGAGGTTTCTTTAGTTTTCTCTTGAGACCCTCACATGTGTCCTTGCCTGTTATGGGACATCGGAGATTTTGCATTGTCCCTCTTCGCAGCCTACATATAATTAACACATAGCCTTATGTGTAGCTGGTTGCCATTAAAAATACTTTGCTTGAGGAGTAAAAGTTATTGAATATCTGGCTGGTTGTAGTTTGTTTTTCCTGAAGCCTAGGCTTACAAACTTTCATCTAACCTGGATCCACTAAGGTGAAGTGAGAGCCAGTGCTCGAGTCTGAATGCGCTGGGGTGAAGTGGATACAAAAGCCATATCCAGTTCCCTTTTCATTCGTTCGTTCATTCATTCATTCATTCAAGGAACATTTTAAACATTAGGTAATATGTTAAATACCAGGGTTAAAATGAAAGCCAAAATAAATAATAATGCCACCTTCAAGGAACTTACAGACTCATAAGGGAGACTTGCTTTGGTCAAATAGTGATCCAGACAAATATATAAAATGATAGTTGGCAAGTTTTGTGGGTAAAAGAGAGACAGTGTTATTTATAGGTGGCTGTAATCAGGAATTTAACCCTGACAGGGAGATTCAAGGAAGGCTTCCTTAAAGAAGTGGGTTGAATAAAAGATAAGTGAACAGAGCCCTCAAGGACATGTGCTCCCACAGAGGCAAAATGAGGAGCAAATGCCCTATAGTTGAAGGGTATTACACTCCTCGAAGACCCTTAAAGAAGGCCTAGGTGGCTGGTGCAAGGTGCAAGGTAGAATGTATGAGTTTGGAGAGGTGGGAGGAACCAGATCATTCATGTAAAGGATGATGGGAAGCCAATGAATGATTGATGTGTTTGGGGGTTGAGATTAAGGAAGTCTATTAGTTTTCCATAGCTGCATAACAAATTAGCACAAATCCAGTGGCTTAAACCGACTCCCATTAATTATCTCACAGTTCCCATGAGTCAGGAATCTGTGCATGGCTTAGCTAGATCCTTTGCTCGGGGCCCCACATGGCTGCAGTCAAGGTGTTGGCTAGGCTACATTGTCGCTGGAAGGTCAACCAAGGAAGAATCCACCTTTGAGACCTTGAAGCTCATTGAAAGAATGCATTTCCTTACAGTTATAGGTCTGAGGGCCCCAGCTTTGTACTGGCTATCAACTGGAGGGTGGGCGCAGGCCACTGCCACACGGCCCGTCTGCACAGGCAGTTCACAGCCTGGCTGTTGCTTCCTTGAGGTCCGCAAGAGAATCTCTCTCTCCAGTCTGCTAAAATGGAGTCTTCCAGAATATAGTTTAATCGTGAGAGTGACATCCCATCACTGTTGCTGAATTTTATTGGTTAGAAACAAGCTACAAGTTCTTCCTGTACTCAAGAGGAGGGAATTATCCAAGGCTCTGACTCACTGGGGGCCACCTTAGGGAAGGAAAAGAGATGACATATTCAGATCTGATGCATTATGCAGAACACATTGAAAGTCCAGATGAGAAATGATAGTTTAGATTAAGGTGGTGGCAGTGAGAACAAAGACTTATGGTTAACTTTGAGCAATATTTTAGAAGTCAAATTGATAGGATTTAGTGATGAGTTATACTTCAGGGACAAGAAAAAGGAAGATATCAGAATTACTATGAGTAGATCAGTGGTACTGAACACTGTCTAATCATTAAAAGTCTTTGAAGGGGCTTTTAAAAAATACTCAGTCCAGGGCCTGACCCCATGTTTTTAAATCAGAACCTTTGGGGGTTCTGGTATTTGTATTTTTTAAAAGGCTTTTTGGATGGTTCCAGTGTATAACCAGGATTGGGAACCACAAGAACATATGGATTATTTTGCCCTTCACTTTGATAGGAGACCACTTAAGATCATGAGGCTGATTTTGGACTTACTGACTTGAGAATTTTTGAGACATCATTTAATGTATTCAGGTTGTACATGTAAGATTTATTTCAGTCAGCAGTAAAAAATAATCAGACAGGAGGCCAGCTAATAGGTCTGAGTAGGCTTTAATTGGAAGCACTCAGGTGAGGTTCCTTGGTCCCAGTTAGGATGGGGCCAAGGAAGTCTCACCAAGGGGTAGGGCTGAGGGGTTTTTAATTAGGGGCCTTAGGGTGTGGAGGGTTTGCTGGGTATCTGATTGGCTGCGGTTTATGTATATGAGGGACACAAAATACACCACTCAATTGTCAGCTCATTATACAGAAAAAGGAATCCAAAGTCGACCAGTCAGATTGTTCATTGTCCTTGTGGAGTGATCCGGAAAGCCTCTGAGACAGGAAGCCCCATGGTGGAAAGTCCTGAGCCGCCATCTTGTGAAACTCGGTGGCCATCTTGTCCCCTCCCGGCGTCCCTGGGCCCATCAGCCTAACACTATACACAAATTATATGAGCTCATGAGGGAAGCCTGGACTTGAGGCATGACTTTCCTATGATCTATGTAGAACTGCCTGTGTAGCCATGACTGTGGGTGAGGCCACTCAGGGGAAAGCATGTAGGGAAAAAGGGATAAAGGCCTGGAGCTGGGCTTTGAGAAACCCTAACATGTAATCACTTGGTATAGCAGTATGGGTCTTCAAGGAGTGGACACAGAGAAAGCAGAAGAAACCAGAAAAAGTGCGGGGTCAAAGAAGCCAAGAGGCATCAGTTAGTGGTGTCAAATGAACTTGTGGAAGTGGGCTGGGAGTCACTCAAATGCCTGACTCTCCCCAATAAAGGATGCTAGAAAACTCTAATTACTTTTAACTGAACCCCCAAACTAGCATCTGCAAACTTTTTCTCCTTTTTTCCTCATTAAAGAGGTAATGAGTGTAAAATGTAGGAAATTTAGGAAAAACAGATTAGCCAAAAGGAAGGAAATTTTAACAACCCCATATACCAGCTGATGATAACTGCAACTGATGTGTGTGTGTGTGTGTGTATATATATATATATAATGTATTGTATATATATAATGTACATTATATATATACACACACATGCATATACCTTAGAATTCTTTTTCAAGCAGATATACATTATTTTTAACGGAACAATAACTTGCCTACTGTTTCATCACCCGTATTCTTAATATATCCTAAATAATTTTCTGTATCACTAAACATTCTTATATAGCAAACTTTTAAATAATTGCATTATACTGAATTATATGGCTATGCCATAATTTGCCCAAACAATCTATTCTATATCATTTATGTGTTCTAAATTTTCCACTAGTATAAAGATCGCATTTTAAAATAAACACAATTGGGAATGTGATGGTTCAATAAAATGCACTCGGAACTTGGGAACCAAATTGAGGAAAAAGACACAGGTAAAGGTGAGTTTCATTTTTGAAAGAGATAAGTAGAGAACATGACCTAGATCTGGAACTAAATCAGGCTTAGACACACAAGCCCTCCCATCACTCCCCCTGCAAGCTGACTGCCGGGCCACGGAAGCAAGCCGGCTGTGCTAAGTTTATTGGATGACAGAGAGCAGGCAGAATGCATATCCGTGGCATGCAGACAGCTGGCAAAAACAAAGAAGTCTAGAACTAACCGGGCCAGACCAGCTTTGTTCTTCTCTCAGACTCAGTACAAAGAATTCTGGGCTCCTTCTCTTGGCGAAGTCTGTTCCCATATGTGGTAGCCAGCCTTCAAGATGGCTTTTGGTGAGTCTCAGTTCCTGGTATCTACACCCTTACGTAGTCCCCTCCCCCACAGTATCAGGTGTAGTCTACGTGAGCAATAAATATGGCGGAAATTATGGTGTTTGACTTCTATAGCTAAGTCATAAAAGTCATTACACCTGCTTTGCTCACTTTTGGAGCACCCCCTCTGAGGGAAGCCGGCTTCCATGTTGTAAGGATACTCAAGCCATCCTTTGGAGCAGTCCAGGTGCAGAGGAGTAGAGACCTCCTTCAGAGAGCCAGCACCCATCTGCCAACCTTGAGAAGGAACCAACTTAGACATGGATCTTCCATCCCCAAATCTTTAGATGCCTGGCGTCCTAGCCAACATCATGACTACCACCTCATTTAAAAGACCCAGAGCCAGAACTGCCCAAATTCCCCATGTGTAGAAATTGTGTGAGGTGGTATATATTTTTATTATTTTCAGCCACTGAGTTTTACTACACAGTGATAGGTAATTAATAGGTAGTTAATAATTAATGGGTTAAAAAACAAGTAGCTCTTGGTTTCTCTCTTTCCCATGGTCAACCAATAAACATCCTTGTAGCTGAATCTTTGCATACATCTTCACAATAATTGTCCAGATGTAGACTTGCTAGATCAAAGGAAATGCAGAATTCCATGTTATGTGGTCGAATCTTAAGTGTGTTATTATAGACAGCATGGCATTGACCTTAAAGTGTGTGGTCACACCATCACCTCTCTTGCCCCACTCACACGTTTGTCTGGAGATCTATGTCTGTTTTCTGCCCATGGACAGCTAGGCTGGAACAGGAGTAAGGACAGAACAATGACAGGAGTCTTCTAGGTTGGAGGAAGCATGATGGGTTCTAGGGCATGTGCTGACTTTTGGAGGATCGCCTTTGTAAACTTATCAGAAAGGTACGTGCTATGGATGCTCAACGTGGCTCCATTGATAAATGAGAATATGCCCTGGCAGAAGTATTTGCTGAATTGGATGGAAACACATTGATATATGGAAATGGGAAGATTCCTAGAAAGAAGAAAAAGGCCACATGTGGAGCCCAGGAAAGTGATGAATGGTGAGGAGGGAGAGGAGGCAAGAATAACACAAAGAGCTCCAAAGCGATAGAGGATGCATATGGCATTGGAGTCGGAGGAAGCCATACGGACCGCAGGAGAGGGAGAATTCGGCTAATGATCCCACCCATAGCAAGCTGCTCCCGTTTATGGGCAGGAAGCTATCAAGTTCTAACAGCTGCAGCATCATGCTTTTCAAAGGCCTAATTTTAGAATGCTCCTGATAATGCCCCAGGAGTTGCTAGATCTGAATTAAAAACTCCAGGTCCCTTCCTCCTCCCACCTTTTCTAAATAAAGGGTTATTGATTTACTAATGGCCTTTGTATCCTGCTGAAAACAACCCTATAGAAGAAGAAAGATGTTACTTAGAGCCAGAGGGCTAACAGCTTGGAAAAACCAAGATCATAGGTGGGCAGGTAGACAGAAGACAGGCTTAGAGAAAACTCGGAGCCTAAGACAAAGGGAGGGTAGAAAGGAAGGATACAAAGAGGCTTCGAAGGGGAAGAGTGGGCTGCCGAAAATAAATGTCACCCTGGCATCTGGATGTGTGTGAGTGGGCATGTGGAAGTCCTGTGTGGATAATGGGTTCCTCGGATCTTTGTTAGAACCATAGTCTTGGAAGAGTGGGGCTCAATGAAGGGTCTCTGGGCTGGGTGGCCGAAACCTGCCTAGATTCCAGTCCTAGGTCACCCTTAACTGGCCACATAAGCCTCAACCTTGTAACCACACTCTGGACTCTGGTTCTTCCTCTATGAAACAAGGGACCTTTCCACATGTCTAGAATTCCAGATGTTAGTCGGCCGAGGTGGTAGCCATCTTCCTGCGATGTTTCTCTATCACGATCATTACCATTTTTTCCCCGGTTGATTCCTTTCCCTGATGGGCAGGGCCGAGGAATGGATGGAGGAGGGTATGAGTGAGAGCATGGATCTGGACGCTGCTTTTGGAGGGGAGGCAGCAAAAGTGAGAGAGGGCAAACAGATGGAAGCAATGGGAGAGAAGTGGGGCCGGAGGGTCCGGCTGTGCCCAAAGGTGTAAGGAAGCTGGGGTGGTGGGGGAGAATGGGACAGAGGAGAGTAGAACTGAGTGGCTACAACCTGACTCTAGATCCAGACAAACTGCCTCGGCCATAAAACCCTGGGACCTTGACAAATTACTTCATCTCTTTAGCTCCTCACGTCCTCATCCGTCAAGATCAAATGACAATCGGACCTGATGCTATTTACTGTCCTATGGATCTAGGGATCTAGGGAGACTGTAGGTGAGAACAGGGTCTGGAACCCAGTTACTACTCGGTGGGTATTAGCTACGGGTACTGGGAGGTCCCTCTGGTCTGGAGCATGGACAGTTGCTGTGCGGGTTCTGCTGAAGTCAAGCTCAGTGATGTTCCTGGAACAGGGGGTGGGGCTCGGGGTGGGTAGGTTCCAGAACAAAGTTGAAAGGCATTTTTGGAAGAAAAAAAAAAAAGGCATTTTTGGGGGGGGGCGTGGAGGGGGAATCGCTTTGTGACTGAGTGAACCGAAAATGAAAATGGGGAAATGAGTATTTTAAGGAGTGCGCTTAACCATGCCCTCTGTGCGGGTTGTGGCGGTGGCTACGACCTGCTCACTTCTGCTTGGTGCCCTCTTCAAAGAGCTCCCAGGCACAAAATCTGTAGACTGCGCACTACTCCCCGTCGCCTCCTTCCCAATGCTCCCTGTGTGTGTCGTGGCCCCTAATGTTTTAAGCCTGTCAGGCCACCCCAAGGGGGACTCTACTCTGGGGGCATGTTGATGGTACTCAGAGATTTCCCACATGGCCAGATAAGCTTACCTCCATTGCTCTTTGCCTGTTGGGTCTTTTCCTGCATATGCTGTCTACCCCTTTGTAACTGTGCTGCATCACCAAGAGGGGGACTGCATTGTCACCACAGAGGGTCAGAGAAAATAGAGGCCGCGGCAGGCCCTCAGGTATGATTGCACAGGTTGTGTTCTGCCCAACAACACGGGAAGCCGTGAGCTTCGACCGCGGAATGCACAGCGTGCCTGGTGTTTGCTGGGACAGTCCGCGCCGTGGCAGGCAGTGACCCCCTCTGGGGGATAGGAGAGTTCTGAGCGGGGATGAAAAAACCCAAAACATAAGAACGGAGAGCATCTTTAATTGAAACTTCAGGGGAAAATATGCTCAGAAAGCATCTGGGTAAATTGCTCCCCAGGTCCTCCCTGCCAGCTGCAATGTCTTGAGGGCAGTTCCAGCCCTGGGGCCGCTCATTAGGGGAGAGAGGATGGATGGAGTGAGACAGAAAGCCCCATCCTGCGGAATCACCAGTGCCGGTTCCAGGATCGGCCTGGGCCGCCCCCCAGGCTGCCTGGCCAAGGACTGAATAAGCACAAGGCTCTAGAGTTGGCCCAGTGTCAGGGACGGAGGGGCAGGGAGAGAGCTGAAGGAGCCTGAAGGAGCGGCGTTTGTGAATGAGTGTGATGAACTGTTTCTGTTTGTTTCCACTAAACCCCAGCTCCGCCTCACACAAGTGGAGCAACCGAGTGTGAGCAGCTGAGATGGTTGGAAATGGAAGGATTATCTGACCAGCTGCTCCAGTTGGTGGCTGAAGCTCTCCAGCCAGAATGGCTGACTCAGGTCTGGCTCAGTCATACGGGTGATGGGAAAAATAGAGAGTGGGGCTCCTCATATCTTCAATTAGTTTTCAATTAGAAAAAGGGTTTTTTTTTCCTGATTTCAAAAATAATGCATTGTTTTGTAGAAAACTTAGAAATACATAAAATCTTAACAAAGCAAAGAAAATGTATCCTTGATTGCAGCACTTGGCAACAATTACCAATCCAAATGTACTTGCAACACTTTTCTCTCAGGAGAGCACAGCTTTGCAGATACTTTCTGATTCATTCCGCGGGGCAGATGTGTGAGGTTTGCTTGGAAGAGAGCAGTGCATCTTTTGGCGATTACTGTGGAGACGTCAAAATAGCGAATCTATGGACTTGTTCAAAACCTTTGTGATGACAATGTCCACTGCTTTTGGCCTCTAATAATAAAAATACACCGAACGATGAACATCTGTCTGCTGCTTCTCAGTTGTAAAGAACGTTCCTCTGTGGCACCGTTCTGCTGTGTATTTCCTCTATTTATTCACCTGCGTGCCAGTCCAGAGGCAGCCAGGATTTGAGGGAGACCAACTTAGGAGTTAGAGGTGGAAAACGAGGAGCCAGAACCTCTGGTCCCTTCACTTGTGTGGAATCATGATTCACCCAAAGTCCTTATGCTCACGGCGACAGAATGAAAAGAGTGTACCATTCCATACAAAGTCACAGTGCATCTCTGTACATGGGAATGGCATGAGCCAAGTGAATGTACGGGGATATAGAGCAGCAGGTGACTTGGGGATCCGTCCAGCCCTGTGTGGTCCAGTATGGTGGCTATGAGCCACATGTGACTAGTGGGCTTATTATGTGGCTGGTGCAATTAAGAAACTACGTTTTGAAACCTTATTTAGTTTCAATTGATTTGATTTTTAAAACTTATACTCACTTCGATTATCAGGGAAAAAATTATGCTTAGAATAAGCTGGGTGTGTGATTTCTTTTTTCAACTGTAAATTATTTCAAATCTAAACAAAGAATCAAGTATTTCTGATGAAAAATTAGACATTGAAGGGTGCTGTAAGTGTAAATATGCCCTAGATTTCAGAGTCAGTGTGAAAAAAAGAGAAAATATCTTGGTAGTAATTTTCTTAAATTAAGTACCTGTTCAAATGACAAAATTTTGTGTTTTTATTTCTTAATTGAGGTATAGTTGCTAATATAAATTAGTTTCAGGTGTATGGCATCATGATTTGACAATTACCCATATTATGAAATGCTAACCATGAAAAGTATTGTTACTATCTGTCACTATACAAAGTTATATTAAATGACAATATCTTGGATTCACCGGGTTAAAGAAAATATATTATTGAGATTAATTGCATCTACTTCGTTTTACCTTTTTAATGTAGCTGATAATAAATTTACCTTATCTGTGGAGTTTGCATTATATTTTTACTGGACAAGGCTGGATACAGCCACACGTAGCAAGCCTCTAGTTGTATCTTCTAAGATGTAAAGGATCAGGGTCTGTCTGCAGACCAGGATCTGTCTCTCTCCTACATATCCTTCGGTAACTATAGACATTTTCAAGTCGTGGATTGGTAAATAGCACAGGTGTCAGAGCTAAAAAAAAAAAAAAAATGGTTCAATGTTGGCTGCATGAACTGTGTAATCATGTATGAGTTTTTTTCTTTTTTTCTTTTTCCTTTGTACAAGGAAATAATTTCAATCTCATAAAAAAGTACAGGAGTACAAAGAACTCCCATATGCCCTTTATTCAGAGACCCCATTGAAGTTTCGCAACTGACCCAATAATGTCTTTCATAACAAAAGATCCATCCCAGGATTATACACTGCTCATACTTGCTATGTCTCCTTCTTTAGTGCCCTTCAATCTGGAACAATTAGGTTCTCAGTCATTCTCTGACCTTTGTGACCTTAACATTTTTGAAGATTACTGGCTTGTTATTTTGTAGGATAGCTCTCAATTTAGATTGTGTGAAGTTTCCTCATGCTGGACTCAAGTTAGGGTTTTCCGCCTGGACTGTGAGAGAAGTGATGTGATCTCACACGATTTCTCTTTGTCTACATTCTGCTGATGTGAACTTGGATCACTAGGGTAAGATGGTGGGTGTCAGGTTGTCCACTCTAAAGTTATTTTTTTCTTTGTATAGTTAATAAGTATTTCAGGGAAGATTTTCTGAGACTGTGAAATATTCTCCTTTGATGAAGAATGGGGTATTTCACAGTTTAGCACTGATTTATGTTTCTTGCCTGAATGGATTATCAGTGTGATAATTCCTAAATGATGATTTTCTAATTCCATCATTTTTCCCTACATTTATTAGTTGGCATTCTGTTCAAGAAAAAGTTCCCCCTGCCCTGTAGTATGGGTGTATGTATGTGTAAATAATGTGGCCTCATAGATTCTTATTTATTCAAAGGCATATAATCCATTACTGCTGATACTTATTCTGATGTGCAGATTGTCCCAGAATTGATGAAGGGAATCTTTGCAAGTTGGCTCTGTGTCCTTTTGACATATATCTATCCTCCTTTATATATATATATGCGTGTGTGTGTGTGTGTAAATAAATTCAGTGGTTTGCTGGAGCTGGCTTACATTGGCTTGGAGGAGCCCATTGCAAACTTTTCAGGAAATGTGTGTCATTAACATCAAGTTGGTAGCTTGGAATCAGGCATGTTGTGAGTATTTACACCATGGAAACTGGCAAATGCTACACCCAGAACTTGTTCCTCCGGAGAGCTGGCTGTTAAACATTTTCCAGGACACCAGTGTTTCTGTCATAAAGAGATTCCAAGTTCCTGTTACACCTTAACTACCGTAGGCTGTGATCATCCATTACTCTAAGGATCCCTGATTCCTTTTGGTGGAGAACAGGACTTAGAAACCAAGATCTTAAAGTGAGGTGAGCCCTACTAGATGTACTTGAGGTGGACAGAACTGGGAGAGATGGCGTGTGTGTGTGTGTGTGTGTGTGTGTGTTACACAAAGGAATGCATTTGTGTGTGTGTGTATGCACATATTCACTTTAATTTTAAACACTTTATTTTGGATTAATTTTAGATTTATGGAAGACTTAGAGTACAGACTTCCTGTGTATCCTTCACCCAGCTTCCCCTAATTTTAATATCTTGTAACAATGGTACATTTGTCAAAAATAAGAAATAAACATGGATGCAGCACTAGTAATTAAACTACAAAGTTTATTTAGATTACATCAGCTTTTTTTTTTTTTTACTAATATCCATCTTTCTATTCCAGAATCCAATCCAGACTATCATATTACATTTAGCCTGTTCATCTGCCAACCTCTCCATCTCTGTCTGTCCTTCTATTTCTCATACTTCTATAGAAGTATGAGTTCATACTTCTAATCTTAAGGCCACACCAGAGGGTTTATTCTAGCTTTTGTTCTTTCCATGTTTATAATTCCCTTCTTGGACCATGGGAAATTTAGCTCCTATTATCCTTAATATATTTACTTATTGGCTAAATCCCCCTGTTTGTAACCAATTTCCTGACTAAACTGGGCTACTGTCACATTCAACCACCTACCTAACATGGATTCAGATCCTTCCTAGTTCACCCCCCCTGCACAGGCCTGCCCACGGGTTTTTTGACTGAATTGGAGGGAGGGAGGGAGGGAGGGAGGGAAGGAAGGAAGGAAGGAAGGAAGTTATGCAAGTTTCTAAATCTCTTAGAATCCCATTTTCCTTATATTAATCACTCCTAGATTAGTAATACCTACTTTGTTGATAGTAAAGTGCTTAGCACACTGTCCAGTAGAAGATAAACAATCAGTAAATAGGATTTGTAACTGTTTTGGTTGTTGTCGTTGTTAAGGATCAATTAAGCATGAAACAGGAGGCCTAGAAGGAGGAGATTTGCGAGGATGAGTAATTTTGGTCTTCACCACCATAACATATGTTGGCAAACTAGATATGCATGAAAAACTTTCCTAAAAAGTTGGTCTCCATTATTCAGAGGTACTTTATGAGTCCGGGATCATTAGAATTTGTTGGTGTATGTCGGAGCTTCTCAACCTCAGCACTACAGACATTTGGGGTCAGGGAATAATTGTTGTGGGGACCGTCCTGTGCATATAGGCTGCTTAACAGCTACACGACCTGACACACTAGAGAAGGCCCCCCTCTCCAAGTTGTTACAACCAAATATTCCTCTAGACATTGAGATGGTCCCATGGGGGCAAACTCGCACATGTGCATGGTGCACGCGCACATGCGCACACACACACCCACACACACACACTGGAGACCCACCAGAATAAATGGTTGGCTCTGTCATAACTGCATTCTGTTACCATGTTTGAGGAATGGAATATTTGATTTAATTTAAAAAGTTTTAAGGAGTTCCTCTATACTATTTTCCCAAAGATTTGGGCTGAAAATCAATGATATAATCCAAAATTAGGCTGAAAATCATCTTAGCTTTGAATCAGAAGCTGCCCAGTCAAGCCTCGGGTATCACTGGGCCGTGGACACCTGCAAATCCTGGGCAGCACAGCGTCTGCCTAACGGGGCTTTGGCTAATAAGACTGGCCTTAAGAGAATCATTTCAAGGATTTGCACTCATCTTTCTTTCAAAGAAAGCCAAGCATTACCTTCTAGCCTTTCCTTCCACCATCCCCTTCATGCATTTTACATTCTAGCTAAATGTTCTTTGTCCAATAAACATTAGTTGGATGAATGAGTAGCTATTTATTAGCTTTCCTAAAAGGAAGGAAGTGGGGAAACTTATTACCACATCTTACAGAGGGTTTAATTTGTCAAAAAATAGTTCAGGTAGTCAGCGGCAGCGTGAGCCAGAATGAAGTCTGAATTAAGATTTTTAGAGGATGACTCCAGCTCTTCCCTTGGAAGCTCTGAAACCTTTTTGCACGAGGACCCAGACAGTGCCCAAGCCGCCGCAGGCGACCTAAGTCTACAGCTCCGCTTGGTAGAGGAAAAAGAACTTGGCATTAAAGAATTGGAGAGGAACACAAACAAATAAATGGAATTGGCAACAGTGTGGCAATTGCATAAATTCAGAAGATCAGCACAAGGAAAACCTTCACTCCTCTGGACAACACTGAAGTTGCCCGAATCCAAAGCACCTTTCTTTGTGCACCGCCTCCGAGAGGGGGGTCCTGGCAATCCGGGCAGTGTGGGCTCTGCCTCACGCCTGGGGACAAGCCTTCTCAGCTGAAGCCTGAATGAGAGCTCAGAAACCTGTTTCAGGGCGCTGATTTCAGTGTGAGAACACCAACTCCCGCCATTACTCATTTAAGAGGATGCTAATCCACATGCCACCAGTAGAAATCAGTGTAAGGGAAGGGAAGTCATTTAGCTCAAGAAGAGAGGACTGGCAATGACGGATAGGCTTGCTTTCCATCAGGTCTTTCTACACCACCTCAGACCACACTTTTAGAAATGGTTTCTCAAAGCTGGCAATCCCAAAAGGCTGACCGGATTTCCTAGGGGATCTGGGAGCCTTAGGCTGGCTCCTGCCACCACTCCATACACGTCACACCCAACACAGCCACCTTATTACGGTGCCCCCTCTGTCACCTCGTCCCACCCTGCCCCAGCCGCCCGCCAGTAGCCATCAACATCGTGTGTGGGGAAAATACCGCCTTCAACACAAAGCAAACCAAAAAACTCACTTAGGGATGGGTTTCTTGGACTGAGCTACAAAAAAGGGATAATGATTCTTTCTCAATGTACTTATTGACATTCATTGAGCAGCATATAGTTTATTTTAGCTGGTGTTTGTGATGTAGCATCTATATTTAATTCCACAAGCTGTCGGGCAACTCATATATTTACAAACACCATCCCGGAAACAATGTTTGCTGGTCACAGCTGCCTCTGTACGAGCATCTCAGGAGCTCCGTGCTGTTTGGCATAGCTCAGGGCAGCATCATTTTACATTTGGCCCCGCGCCGAGGCCCAAAGAGGGCAGAGATTGGGCGGAGGGTTCAGATTCAGTGACAGGCCTGGCGGAAAGCCAGAGCAAGAGTAGCGTTGAGTGCCGAGGGTCGGAATGGACAGTTGCTCGTCAGCCCCACCTCCGTTGGAACGCCAGCCCAGTGGTGAGCCAGTCCTATGCCATTGGCTTAGGTTTCCTTTGGCTTCCCAGGCCTGGAAGAAACATCTAAACTGTCCTTTGTGTATAGAGAGCCTACCTCTGCTGGGAAGCAAGCTGGGGCTTAAGCGTGGCAGGGAGGCTGGTGGGAAGGAGGCAGAGACAGAGAAGGTTTCCTCCCTGGGGGATGGAACCACTGTCTGCTAGCAGGTGGAGTGAATGACTCAGTAGATGGACCCGGGAAAGGTGGCTGGGCCTACCTATGGGCTTGACCGTGGTAGCAGGAAGGCCAACCCTTGGCCAGCACACACAAAGAGGAACACAAAAAGAGCTTGGGGGGTAGTTCAGAATTAAGCGAAAGGGTAGGCAGTTCTTGGAGGTCTGTCTCCTACAACAGCGAGTAGGGGAGCCGAGGGCTGGGGGTACAGGAGTTGAGAAGGGCACGAGCCCCTTACCTGAGATTCATACACTAGGACTGGGTAGAAGGGAGGGTATGGGGAACAGGGCACAGGCCCGGTTGGTTTGGGGGTCTGAGGAAAGAGCACGGTAACTCAGGGGTAGGTGGGCAACCAGCAACCCAGCAACTATGGGTTGTTCACCTAGGCCCAGGTTGGGGGAACATGTCTGATCTTATGATTTTTAAGACCGTACAGATGAAAATACAGCAGCCTTCTGATAAGGCCGGGCTGATAGGTCCTCCAAACAGGAGCACAGAGCTTCCCCCGAGCAGAAGGCTTAAATGTCTTTATCCAAGGCAGGAAAATGATTTCTGATGAGTCCTACTTGTTAACTCTAGGATTTTAGGCTTTTCATCAATCTATAGCAATTTCTTAAATGAGAATGACCTAGAGGCATCTAGGATAACTACAGCTCCCTTATCAGAGTAAAGTCTGTGGATTTTAGGTTTTAGGTCATTTCGACCATACTAAGGACTTTCTTGGAAGAACATCGCTGACTTCTCTGTTCTTGAGTTTTCCTCTGTGTAAAATGGACATAATAACAACATCAAATTCATAAAGTTTTATGAGAATTAAATGAGTCAATGAATGGAACGTTTTTAGACCAGAGTTTGGCACATAGTAACCGATACCCACACTGTAATTGGCGATGATAATGTGGAAGGTAGTTCTGGAACTCATGGGTTCTGACTTCTGCAAATGTCAATTTATTACTGACATATGTGAAATAGACAGAATGAGCTCTAGGTTTAGCATTGGGAGACCAGGCTCATGTCCTGATTTGCCCCAAATCAGCCATGTGACTTTGAATAATTCATCGCACCTCTGTGGCCCTACATTTTCTCCTCTGTTGTCCATTGTGAAGGGGATTCCATCACTGGCTCACCCTGGAGAGTTATATCAACATTTCCTTGAGGAATCTGGAAAATATTTCAAAATACAGAAATATACCCCAACCTAGGACATCAATTATTACCCTCTTTCGCTCCCTTTCTGTCTCTATACCCCTCCCTCTGACTCCCACCAACACACACATTCTGTACACACTCCAGGCTATGAAGAATCACTAGATAACTTCCAGGATTTCACCCTGTCCCCCCCCACCCCACCATGACTTGATGAAGTGGAAATTAATCAGGGACCAAAAGACCATAGGAAGGCAAAGCTAGCGACGCAGAGCCTAGCTTTGGGAAGTTTCTTGGAGAAAATGAGTCTGGAAGATGTGACAGATAGACACAGACTCACGGAGAGGAAAGGAAGGCAGAGATGAGAACAGTGGTGGGGCCCACAGCCAGATAATAAAGGGCCAGCTGCAGGCCAAAGGACCACTCACCCCTGCGGTCATTAACTACCAAGGGCCAGTGAGGTCACTCGGTGAGCTGTAGGGAGCCCCCAAGGGTAACGAGGCTAACTTTTTTTTTTAAGGATTTTATTTATTTGACAGAAACACAGCGAGAGAGGGAACACAAGCAGAGAGAATGGAAGCGGGAGAAGCAGGCTTCCCGCTGAGCAGGGAGCCTGATGTGGGGCTCGATCCCAGGACCCTGGGATCATGACCTGAGCCAAAGGCAGATGCTTAACGACTGAGCCACGCAGGTGCCCTGAGGATAACTTTTTTTTAGCAGAGACTTTAATTCTCAGGCTTCAGGGTTCTTACCTATAAAGAACATGAAACAAAACCCCACATTGATGAGGGGATGCCTGTGGACCTGTTTTGGCCCTTACAACCTACGTAGAAGCACTGGAAGAAAGAACAGTGAACACTCGCAGCACTCTGCATGGGCTGGGTACTTTGTAGAGGCTTTGCAAATACTAACTCATTTAATCCCTATAACCCTATGAGGAGGCACTCTTATTATTATCACTCACATATATATATTATATTACTATTATCATTTATATATATTATATATAGGAGACATAGATAAAGGAGGATATAAGGAGACATGGATGTCTGTATAGAGATAAATAAAGGAGATATATCTATAAGTCTCAGTCAGATGAGGAAGCAGAGGGGAGAGTTGCAGCCAACACGAGCTGGCTATCTGACCTGGCTTGTAGCCCCTCTAAGTCGGGGGTCTCCGCACGGGGCAGGGGAGGGCAGATTTGTGCTCAGCACCACAGGAGCTGCTGCTCTTTCCTGAAGGAGTGTAACGGAGCGGTTTTGAGGAAGGCTAATCTGCATGGAGGTCAGGCCGGAAAGGCTTTGCAATGTGCCACTTTTCCCTTAGAGGTTCTGTTTGCTCAGCAGGGCCTTCTTGCCCTCTTCTGGGGACCCCCGGGGATCCCAAGGGATGCTCTGGGGCAGAGGGGCCTCCCTGGTCTGCACATAGTGACCCAGCCTTTATCACGTGAGACTGTGGGCAAACCTGTCGGGTAGCTTGTCTCGCCAAGGAAAGTGCCAAGGGCATCTGGCAGGCGAGCATGAAGTCTCTGCAACTGACAGATGAGTCTGTCCTTGGTAAGTGAAGAGCTGGTTATCACACAGCAGAATCCCATGAATTTGGAGCCCTGAGGGGATGGAGCCCTTGAGGTCTAATGTCACTAGAGCGTGTGTGCTTGTCTGTGTGTGTGTGTATATCATTCTTTTAAACTCTTTACAGGACCCCCAAATCCTACGTTTGTTCCTCGTCCATGAGGGCAAGTGCTCAGTCTGCTCATCAGACTTAGTGCCATCACCTAGTGCTTTCCTCGTGCGTGGGAATTGCTTAATCACTGACGGACAGACAGACGTGGGTGAGGAGGAGGCCCAGCGCGTGAGAGGTCTGGGAGTCAGGATGTCTGAGTTTGCCTCCTGCTTCCCTGTGGAGTGACCTCTGGCAAGGCCCTTCCCCTCTTCTCACCTCTCCTCTTTGAGGGCTCAGAGGAATGGAAGAACATTTAGAAAAGAGCCATGATAATTAGCTCTTACCTCTGCACAAATAAGCATTAATCTTGCTTGTCTGATTTTATGCGGGGGGGCTCTCCATCTGCCTCACCTATTTTAGGTCGTTTCCTGACCAGCAGTCAGAAAATGCAGCACACAGAGCTCGCCCCGGCCAGGCCGGTGCTGGGGGTGAACCCGAAGCTTCAGTCACGGAGCCTGGAGAGGACATGGCGGTCGGGGGTGGGGGTGACCTCTGCCTGGGTCATGATGGCCAAGACTGCTCTCAGAAGCACAACCAGGGCTGTGGTTGGTCTCTGTGGAGGCCGGCCAACCATTGAAACGTGAGGGGAGAATGTACATCACTGATGGGTGCTGCCAGCCCACACGTCCACCTTCCCCTTCGGGAGTCCCCACCCCAGAGCCTCCTGTCATTCCTCCCCTTCTAGGCAAAGGGGAGGTTTCACACTAAGATGTTGTGGAGAACTAGAACAAGTGACACTTTCTGTGGGTTTTTACCACGGACACCCTCCAATTTACTCAAGAAAACATCTCCTCAATAGAGTTGGCTAATTAACCACTCAAATGGCTTGAAAACTTATTTAATGTCACTGCCTAATCGTTTTATTAAATGTCACTGCTCCAATGGGCAAGAATTTTGGCTTTTCTACCTCACTTCTCATATGC
>CM053618.1:40992963-41006805 GCA_028646535.1 Procyon lotor | reverse complement strand
GGTCATAGGGTAGCTCTATCTTTAATTTTTTGAGGAATCTCCACACTGTTTTCCAAAGTGGCTGCACCAACTTGCATTCTCAGCAACAGTGGAAGAGGATTCCCCTTTCTCCACAACCTCTCCTACATTGGTTGTTTCCTGTCTTATTAATCTTTGCCATTCTAACTGGTGCAAGGTGGTATGTCAATATGGTTTTGATTTGAATTTCCCTGATGGCTAATGATGATGAACATTTTTTCATGTGTCTGTTAGCCATTTGTATGTCTTCTTTGAAGAAGTTTCTGTTCATGTCTTCTGCCTATTTTTTGGGCATGATTATCTGTTTTTTGGGTGTTGAGTTTGAGGAGTTCTTTATAGATCATGGATATCAGCTCTTTGTCTGTAGTGCCATTTGCGAATATCTTCTCCCATTCTGTGGGTTGCCTGTTTGTTTTGTTGACTATTTCCTTTGCTGTGCAGAAGGCTTTTATCTTGAGAAATCCCAAAACTTCATTTCTGCTTTTGTTTCTTTTGCCTTTGGAGACGTGTCTTGAAAGAAGTTACTGTGGCCGATGTCAAAGAGTTTACTGCCTATGTTCTCCTCTAGGATTTTGATGTATTCCTGTCTCATATTGGGGTCCCTCATCCATTTCAAGTTTATCTTTGCATATGGTATAAGAGAATGGTTGAGTTTCATTCTTCTATACCTAGCTGTCCAATTTTCCCAGTACCATTTATGAAAGAGACTATCTTTTTTCCCACTGGATATTTTTTCCTGCTTTGTTGAAGATTATTTGACCATAGAGTTGAGGGTCCATATCTTGGCTCTCTACTCTGTTCCATTGATCTATGTGTCTGTTTTTGTGGCAGTACCATGCTATCTTGGTGATCACAGCTTTATAATAGAGCTTGAAATCAGGCAACATGATGCTGGCATTTTTTTTTTAAAGATTTTATTTATTTATTTGACAGAGAGAGACACAGTGAGAGACGGAACACAAGCAGAGGGAAGTGTAAGAGGGAGAAGCAGGCTTCTTACTGAGCAGGGAGCCTGATGTGGGGCTTGATCCCAGGATCCCAGGATCATGACCTGAGCTGAAGGTAGATACTTAATGACTCAGCCATCTAAGTGTCCCTATGCTGCATTTTTTTAATGACATGAGCAATTTTGTTACTTATAATATTAATTTCCCATATATTTCTATATCTCTTCTGGCTTCTAACAACAGCTTACCTTGGCTGTACCCTCAACTCCTACGCTAGGTGATTCTCCTCTAGAATGATTTTCAAAGAGGAGACTCTCCTTCTGTTTCACTCACCAAGATTTATCACATGAGCAGCGGATGTCCCAAATCCTAACCACAGCCCCCACGGGTCCTCAGCTGGGTGACAGTGTCAGACTGGTGGAGCTCTGGGTCTCATAAGCTCTCCCATTTTGAAGGCTGCACTGCCTACTTCTCATGCGACTTTGTACTTGATTTTCTCTATTGGCAAAACCATAATCCATTTCATTCACGGCTCAATGAGCTTATTTTACTTGTGCCTTTGGTCCAAAGCTAATTTATTATTGGTGTAGGTGTAAAACTCTGTCTTAAGTATAGTGTAAGTGAAATGGAATTATTTGACTCTCACAAGTAAATTTATAACTTTTTTCCTCAAGGAGCTAGCTCAGCCCTGACATTAAAACAGTCACTTGTAAATGGAGGTTTACTTACACAGCCGGCTGTAGGGTAAAAACGGTCCTTGCAAGGGTTGTGGGGAGACTGCTAATTGTTTTAACCTGCTGAATATTAGCCACACCACCAGAAGCCATGAGAATTTCGATAGTAAGAATTTGCTGGACATTTGCTGTTATCAAATTCCTAGTGATATCATGTGTGGAGCATAAATAGCAAATGGCCTAAAGCTGTTCCCCTCAAAGTGCCTAATTTTCACACAACTGTCAATGCAGCAATTATGGTGTCTTTTTTTTCCTTTTTTTTTTTTTAAGGTAAAGAAACACCTTCTAAAGATTTCTTTTTCTTTTTATTTATATATATTTTTAAAGATTTTATTTATTTATTTGACAGAGAGATCACAAGTAGGCAGAGAGGCAGGCAGAGAGAGAGGGGGAAGCAGGCTGCCCGCTGTGCAGAGAACCCGATGTGGGGCTCGATCCCAGGACCCTGAGATCATGACCTGAGCTGAAGGCAGAGGCTTTAACCCACGGAGTCACCCAGGTGCCCCTAGAGATTTCTTTTTAAAGAAAGTTTTGAAACCAGTTTAAAACTTCTCTTTCTTAAAAAGAGATTTTTTAGTCAAAACGTCTTCAGACCCCGTGGAAAAGCAATGAAGCGGAAGCCATATGATTCTAAGACCACGTGTATCAGAGGAGCAGTCGGCACGGAATTCAGGCGTTCTTGCTGCACTCAGCAAACTTGGCCTGGCAATCAAAACCATTTGATTGTCGAGCTGATAACTCCTATACCCAGGCAGGTTCCCACACATTGTGAGCTCTGAAAAAGCATAATTACAAACACAGAATGATAAGAAGCACACATTGACTTAATAGAATCTCATTTCTCTCCAAGAGCACACAGCTTTTCACACCTGTCCTTAGAAAACTTGATTGGTAGGGGAGATGCCAGCCCCCCCCCCCCCAATAGGTTCAGGGGCTGGGTCAAGGCCATGAGCGGTGACCATCCTTCTATAAAATGCACAGGGTTGATTCATCACATACCTTGGAGGACTGACTCTGTGTGAGGCCCGGATTTACAAAAACAAATCTCTAACCTCTGACCTGGCGGAGTCTGTCCTCTCCAAGGGATGGGAGGTGGGAGGGGGAGGTGAGCAGCCTCGCTGTGCGCTGTGCTCGGGGAACTGCCACGCTAGCTTTTTCACATGCCGGGAACAACAGCTGGTCTTCCTCGGGAAGCGCGGAAACCCCTCACGAGACCGGGCCGTGCACAGAATGGGACAGGGGGATAGCCATCTTTTTATGTTGTCTGTATTATTTTCCTATTGCTGTGGAATGAATTACCACAAACTCTGTGACATCAAACAATACAAATTTACGATCTTGCGGTACTGGTTGGGGTTTAGTCGGGTCCTCTGCCCAGGGTCCTCACCAGACTGAAGTCCAGGTGTCAGCCGGGGAGGTGTTTCTTATTTGGGGCTCAAGGCTCTCTTCCAGGCTCATATGTGGCTGTTGGCAGAATTTGTTTTCTTGTGCTGGTATGAGTAGTTCCCTTTTTTTTTTTAAAGATTTTATTTATGTATTTTGACACAGAGAGAGATCACAAGTAGGCAGAGAGGCAGGCAGAGGGAGAGGAGGAAGCAGGTTCCCTGCTGAGCAGAGCGCCCGATGCGGGGCTGGATCCCAGGACCCTGGGATCATGACCTGAGCCGAAGGCAGAGGCTCAACCCACTGAGCCACTCAGGTGCCCCTAGTTCCCATTTTCTTACCAACTATTGATAGAGAATTGCTCTCAGCTCCTAGAGGCTACCCACAGCCCTTTGCTGCATGACCCTGGAAGGCTGTTCACAGCATGACTGTTTGCCTTCTTCCAGGTCAGCAGGGGCTCATCTCTCTGACACCTCACTTTCTTTTAAAGGGTCTCGTTCTCCTGATTAGGTCAGGCCCACCAAGAATGCTTTCCCTTTAAAAACTCAAAGTTAACTAATTAGTAACCTGATCATGGGAGTAGTTTCCCACTGTATTCACAGGTCCTGCCCGCATTCAAAGGGAGGCAGTTTTGCAGGGTGTGCACAGAAGGACATGGGAATCTTGGGGGCTGTTCTCAAATCCTGCCTTCCTCAGTGTTCTCCCCGTCGGTGCATGTGTTGCTGCCTTGGCCTGTGGCCAAGTAGCCCCAGTCTCCAAAATGAACCTTCTTCCTTACCCTCCATCAATATGCTTTTAAAAACAGAACAATATTCTATAAGAGGAATGAATCACCAACAGAGTTTCACATAAAGCAATGAGCCCGCGCTTATGTATTATCAAGGCTTAGCATAGTAGTGTCTGGTTCTTAGGAGTTCCCAATTTATGTTTCCCAAGAAATGAATGTGTCAGTGATTAAACAAGAAATATTTTGGGCATCCTCATCAGATTACATCCTATAAAAAAAAATTCCTACCCCCCTGTGCAAGGCTGACTCCTTTTAGTTTATATCACTTTCCCCCTGATTTAAAAGTAATACATTGCTTGTTATAAAACACTTGGGGATTTTTCTTCCTTCTATGATTTTGTTTTTTATATTTAACTTTTTAATCCATCTGGAACTAATTTCCCAATATGATGTTTAAAATATTCCATCCCCTACCCAATTAGTCTGAAATGTTTTTATATATCTGTGTATATTCTAAGTTCTTGTTTATAATAAGCTCTATTTTGAGCTATCTGTTCTACATCATTGATCTGCCTGTCCAATTTGTGCCAGTAGCACCTATTTTAATGATCAGAATTTTATAATACGTTCTCGGACCCAGTAGGGCAGGTATGACCTGATTATTCTTCTTTCGGGCATCTCTCTGGACCAGTTTGTGAAACAAGGGTCTGTCTTGCTGCTGCCCCAGCTCCTTAGGTAGCTCAGCCTTCTTTGGCAAGATCTGGTTATGGAGCCAGATCTCGGTTCATATTCTACCCCTGCATCCTGGTAGCTCAGCTCTGCTGAATCCCAGCGAGAAGTAACCTGATGACAATAATGCTCTATCACAAATTCACTGTGAGAATTAACTGGGGCAGAGTCTAAGAATCGCCCAGCACATAGTAGGTGGCCTGTCCCTCCTAGCTGGAGTGGAGGAGTGACTCTGAAGGGGCAGATGCTCATCCTTATAAGGAGGGACCACAGCTCTTTTGAAAGCATAAATACGGAGGCTGGGTCTCTCAGCCTCCAGCCAGCCTCCAGCTGGGAGTATCCAGCATTAACATTTGGCCCTGCCTCTGGGCAGCTTCTTCAGGACTCACACTGGTCCAAGGGAAGCTTGTTGAACTGGAGCCATTACAGAGCATACTGGGGACACTGGGAGGGGGTGTGAATCAAATACTGAAGCCCACTTGGCCTGCCCTTATGGGACCCTGGAAAGTGCCAGATAATTAACGCCCCCTGCTTCATCCCCAGGGAGCCTATCTTTGGTTTTGGCAGCCAGAGAAAGTCCTCAAAGCCACAAATCACAGGCCCTGGGGTTGGAAGTCATTCTAGCACATTCTAGCACTGAAGTGGTGTCGGTGAGAGGAGATAGGCGAGACTCTGACAACATGTGCTCTTAAAGATCCAAGGAATGAACACAATTGAAAGGACCCCCACAGTACTGAGTGAGTGCCCTGCACGTGTCCGGAGGTTTATAAAGATGACTCATTATTCTTAGGCAAAGTGCAGCAGGCACTGGAAATCAAAGGCCTGTGAGGAGTCACAAGGCAGCCGAGAGTTTTGAAGGCCAGAATCTTCTTTCTTGGTACCTTCCCTTCTATTCAGAGAAGACAGGGCACATACTCATTCACTCCTTCTAGAAGGGTCTCTAAAGACCTGCTGTCTGCTCTTGGGAGCGAGGATAGAAGGATGCCCAGCCCTGCCTTCAGGGAGCCTTCATGCCATATGGACAGACAGATCGACAGATCTGCTCTCTGATGATAGTGATGGGAAATCTGGCTTCCAGTGCTAACTCCATCCTTGCATGGCCTTCTGTGAAAGAAGGGAGCAGCTATTGGAAGCTGGAAGGAGTCTTAGATACATGTAGTCAAGCCTCTTTGTTTTTTATAAGAGAAAATCGAACCCAGAGAAGGGAGGGCATTTGCTCATAGCACCGATGGGACCCCACTACTTCTCTGCCCCACAATCTGCCACCTGAGAAGAGAAGGGGGGCCCCTGTTCACCTTCCCTCCAGCTTCTAGAGGCCGCTCGCACACTGTGGGGCTATTAATGACACGTAGTGAACATTCTGAGAGAGGAAGACAGAAGCAGCAGATGGTGTTGAATCAACACAGGAAACACAGAAGCGATTTGCTGGAAAGGCTGGCCAGATGACCAGAGTTCAACATTCTGGTTTCTTCCCCTAAAAGCCGCATGAACTTCAGCCGCCTTCGTCCTCTTCCTTAACCCCATCTTCACATCTGCAAAATGGTGATGGTGGCGTTTCCTCGAGGATCGTTTTCAGAACGAAAGGAAACCTCCACCAGGCGCTCGACTGGGGGGCCCAGGATGCAGAGGTGGTGGTAGCGGGAGGGCTTTCTAGAAGGGGCCCTGCCCGATGCCGTCCGACGCGCGGGGGCCGCGGGGCTAGGTCAGAGCAGGGTGCCCCACTGACGTCTCGGTGTTGGCCTCTTCTAGTTCCAGGAGCCCTGGGCGAGCGGCACAGAGGGGGAGAGCGTGGCGAGAGAATGAAGAAGCCAACCGGCCGGGAGAAGCATGAGGTGGCAGTGCGGCACTCGGTTTAGAGGGCTCGGGCCGGCCGCGGCCCCGTGGGCAACCCTGCTGGCGCTGGGCCTGCCGGGCTGGGTGCTGGCGGTCTCGGCCACGGCCGCCGCGGCGCTCCCCGAGCAGCATGCCTCCTCCGCCGGCCGGCCGCCCCTCGACTGGCTCCTCAGCGACCGCGGCCCGTTCCACCGCGCTCAGGAGTACGCCGACTTCATGGAGCGCTACCGGCAGGGCTTCACCACCAGGTACAGGATCTACAGGTGAGTGGGGACCGCCTGGAGGCAGCGGCGCCGCTCCGCACGGGCGCTCGGCCTGTGGACTGACCTAGGAGAGCGGGTGGGCGGTGGGCCGCCGGCAGGGGAAAACAAGCCTCCCGCGTTGGTTTTAAAAAAAAAGAAAGAAGAAAACACATACAAGCTGGAAAACCTGCTGATGCCTCCTGGGGAACGTAGCAAAAGGGTTTCTATTTATAGGTTGTGCTGCTTATAAATTGAGGACAAATCAGGCGGCATGGAGTCAGCGTGTGGCCCGTGCTGCCGCAGGAGGTCTGAGTCAAATGCTGGGGCCGGGTTTTAACTAATGGGTTAGATACTTTTATGAGTTGTAATTACCTAGACATGCAAATGAAGGAAGGGCAGCTCCAGCTCCTGCCTGGGAGGTCTGGGGAGACCTGCAGGGTCGTGGGGCAAGCCTGCCTTGACCCTCGGCCCCTCCACAGCCTCAGCTGGCCTTGCCCATGGAAAAGGGCTGGATCTTCCTGGCCTTTAGACCTATCCTTGGGAGCGTCAGAGCTGAAAGACATGAGATGGGCCAGGTCCATGTGATGAGGGATAAAGCAGGCACATACTCCCGGCTGCTGGACCAGCACTTCAAAAGGAGAAGGTTTCTTGAAATCCTCACCTCGGGTGACCCAGAGAGCCTCAGGGCTCCCAGGAGTGCATCTCTGCATAAAAACTTCGCCTTCATCTCTCTGCCCACTCGCCCTGTTGTCATGGCTCTCTTGTCCTCTTCACCTTGCCCTGGTCTTCAGACAAGCTTTGCTGAAAATTTTCCCTTTTATCAAAGACATTTATTTTCCAATTATGAATGAGTTTCTGATGCAACAAAAAGAGAGAAAATACAAAAAAGCACAAAAAGAAATAAAACCAGAAAAATCACTTGTTCCTTTAGCAACTTCAGGTTGCTATTGTTAAACTTTTGGCACAGGCACTTTTAGTCCTGTGGACATATAGAAATTTGGGGCCCTCTTGCGTGATCTAGCACTTTACGTGCCTTATGCACACCAGCTCACTTAATCCTTATAACAACCATATGTTGGAAGAACAATTATTATCCACTTTTTACAAATGAGTTCAGTGAGGTCCAGAGAAGTTAAGGAACTTGCCGAAGGGCACACAGCTAGTAAAGACGCACCAGGATTAGCTTCCATGTCATCAGACTCCAGAGTCTGGGTTCTTAAAATGTGTTTAGAGACAAATTTTTTTGTTGTTTCTGAGAGTTTTTTGTTTTTTGCTTTTGGAATTTCTGCAAGAACCGTGCCATCTGTTTAGGGTAGTGTAGTGTCTCAGAAATAAAGTTTTAGGGTACTCATCACTGGAAGACTCCCCAGGGGTAAGAGCAGCCATTTACAGAGGCAGTTTCCCCGGTATGTGATGCCCACACACGGAGGCAGACAGAGGGATAAGATCAGATGTGTGTGGGGCCGGTCCTTCATGGGTTCAGAGGTATGTAGGGATAAAGTCCTGCTCTCAGGAGCCCTCCACCCAGCTCTCCTTTTGGATCATTTCTCTTCCGCCGTGCTTGGATCCGGTCTGGTCTTGGGGCTCTGCTTCAGGGGCTCTGGTCCTCGCCGTCCTCCAGAGACCACAGAAGAAATTCACGGGGGCCCCTGGAGGCGGGAGGATGTCGCCACCTCAGGTCGGGAGAGGCAGAGTTCACACCTGTGCCAGGGAAGCTAAATGAGCAGAAGAGGTTGACTTGACTTCCAGTAAATGTATAGGAAACTGGACGTATGCCCCCCACAAATTTCCTAGGAGGTCATTCAGAATGATGCTTCTCTTTATTAAAGAATTTCTTGGGACGCCTGGGTGGCTCATTTGGTTAAGTGGCTGAGCGTTTGGCTCAGGTCATGATCCCAGGGTCTTGGGATCGAGTCCCACGTCGGGCTCCTTGCTCGGCAGGGAGCCTGCTTCTCCCTCTGCCTCTGCCTGCCATTCTGCCTGCTTGTGCTCTCTCTCTGAGAAATAAATAAATAAAATCTTAAAAAAAAAAAAAAAAACTTAAAAAAAAAAATTTCTTGTCTCCATCCAGAGAGAGACTGAGAGAAAGAGAAAAAATCTACCCTAGAATATATTTAAGCAGCAAATCCCTCTAGCCCAGGAAAACAAAATTTAATTTACCTTAGACTTTTCAGTTCATCCCAATCTTTTAGAAGCACTGTTACCACCAAATATGTATGTATATATTTTAAGTATATTGGAACTGAAATGTCAGTCCAGGGATCCCAACACCACCATCCACTTGGAAGGGCTACAGGAACTAGAGGGAATAAACCATCACGTTTCTTCTCCCTCGGTAGATTTTTCTTCTCCGGGAGCCCCGGCCCCAAGCCTGGTAGCCACTGAATGCCTGGGTGGCAGAGCCGGCCCATGGGGAGTGTCTGTAATCACTTCTGCACCATCAACTGTTGTATCAGTTGGTAATGGTTTCCTGATTATTCACTGTGACAAGAGCTTACACTGCGCCGTTCTGTTTCTCTGAGGTCAGTTATTGCAATGAACCTGTACTTGGGGAAACGGTAACCAGTCATTCTGACAGGAAAGCAGCCTCTGATGTGTGACCCTCTGGTGGGGCAAAGAGAGAGTGGTCACACACGGTTGCTTCAGGAGCATTCTGGGAGTTTTGCCTTGAGTTATGAAGCAAAATGGTGGATCCATGGATACCACTGTAGGGCTCTATGTTATCCCTGTGGGAATTCATTTTTATCCCTTCCACTTTTGACTCTAGTGGCGTTCTCTTTGGAAAATTCAAGACCTTGCTGGCTCTGATGGAAGTGATCACAGAAGACTGGTAAAATGTACATTGAAGGTCATCCCCAATGACCAGAAGGGCATTTTGTCTAGAAGGGCACAGGGAGGAAGAGCATACGGAAAACATCGTCCTCGGGTTTCGAACAGCATTAGTCTTTCCTTCGTTTCTTTAAGAAAGCTTTCTGTATGTAGAATTCAGATGGTGTCCACCCGTGCCTTCTGTAGAAGAAGGGAGATGAACAGTGGTAGGGGAAGAATAAGACTTTTTCATGGGGCAGAAGCACATGAGTGCTCTCACACAGGAGGAGAGAGGCTCTCCTCTTCTTGGGTGTGAATAGATCAGAACTACCAAATGGCAAGGTTCTACTTAACAAGGTTCTACTTAGCAAGGTTCTGCTCGATAGCTCTGAATCCTACCCATTCTTGCTTGGATATCAGAGTGTGCTCATCACTTTGGGAAGAGAACTGGTTATTCTAGGGAAGCTTTGGCCTCTAACTGTGGGCCCCTGGAAATTGTTGCCCTGTCCATTTCAAGTTTGTATTCCTATAGGTACAGGTACTTTAAAAGTTCTGGAGCTGGATGGCCTGGGTTCGAATCTTGGAGCTGCAACTTACTCACTATATATTGTTGGGCAAATTACTTAATTGCTTTGTTCCCCAATGTCCTCATTTATAAAATCAGGACAATAATAGTTGCTTACCTAATGGGGTGATGTGAAAATTAAATTAGTTCTATGATGTTAAGCACCTAGAACAGTGTTCAATAAATAATACCTATTATTGGATTGTCCTCAGCAAATATTAGCCAATGAAAGAATGGTATTGGGATGAGAACCATGGGTGCCATTTTTGTGATAATGTCTGCTGAGGGCTTCACACCAACAGACTATATGGCAAGGAGGAAAAAAATCCTTCTCTTACTTTCCTTTTCAAAGAATATTAACCTTTACCCCTCAGTCTAGTTCTCTTTGGGAGAGGAAACCAACCAAAGGACAAATGAATCCTCTCCGGGGCACACACTTACTGGTCACCATGGGTAAAAATCTAAAGTCAGGGATCGCTAACTGAGTGGGACTTCCTTAGGACACCCTCTAGATGCCAGGCCCAGGCAGCTCCCTTTCCTGGGGGATGAAACGAACCATCTCAGGATGGCACTGTTATGAGAAGAAGACAATATGCACCCTTGTTAAGCCTTCCTAAGTAACAGAACGGGCTTGGCTATCTTGCCCAGCTTTGGGCAACCTTTTAAATTCCATTTGCCAGCTTTCTCCCCATCCTCAAGTCCTGTTACACCAAGGCATGAGAAATCAGCCCACTTCTCAGACTCTGTCTCTTCACAGGCTTGTCGTAGGAGCTTTAAGAGCAGAGATCCTGTCTCCGATTCCGTTTGTGACCTCAATGCCCTGTCCCTTGCTTGACTTCATGGCCCCCACTCGGACAATCACTTAAGTGCCCAACCTCTCCCAGCAGCACTGGGAGGCAGATGGGGGCCAATAGGGCCCAAGGCAGTGAGACGGACTTGTTCAAGGTCGGAGAAGTAGCCACTCACGGCCAGAAATAGCACTCAGGGCTCCTGACTCCAAGTCTGCTCGTTACTCTAGACCGTGCCACTTCCCTCTGACTGGTAAGTGCATCTTCATCATGCCACGCAAGCTAATCAGGCACCTAAATTGAGCTGATGCGCATGTAAATACGGTTTCTCGAAACACTCGAGCGGTAATGTTCCATTCTCTCCTTGCTACAAATCAAAGTAATGAACAGTCTGTTTTTTTTATTTCTTTTTGTATTAAAGCTTTAATAGAGAGATAATCATGGGATTGGAAAAACTCCAAGCCACTATGATGAAACGCTTGAAACTCGGAAAGAATAAATTAAAATTAGGAGAGAAAAGTTAGAAATCATACAGAACAATGAGCATAATACGGTGGTTGGGAGAAAAGCAAAGCTAGATGTAATTCCAAATTATTGATCTTAGTCATTATTACCCCCACTTCTATCTGCTGTGCTTTTTTAGAAAGGAAGGGTCTAGGGATACATTAGAAGCCTTTTGGGAGGAAAACAAACAAAAATGAAATTAAATAGGTATCTTCCTTGACAAAAAAAAGGCTATTGTATTTTGATCATATGCTGGGCAAATGTTGCCATTTTTGAGAACCAAAGTAGGACTAGACTGAAAAACAAGAGAGTGGAGTGATACCCAAAGGCAGGTAGCATTGAGGCAGGAATGTGTTTTAGCAGGTGCTTCTGGAAACATCTAATTGGGCGAGCAGGGAAAGAATCAGATGATGTGGTAAATGAGGGCAGTTGGGGCAAAAGAACCTTTCAGCAGCAGGCACCGGAGCAATAACCCTAAGAAAAGACAATCTTTGTGCAATTCACCAGGATGAAAAATATTTGGCAACAGCTTACATGTGAGGGAAGGGAGAAACAGGAACAACCAGATATTTGATCCATTCTGCTCTAAGCCTGGTTGGTGCACCGGCAGCATCGGCATGCCTTGAGAGCTTGTACCCATTGCAGGAGCCCGGGGCCTTAGCCCAGACTCCTGAATCACGGGCCGCATTCTACCAAGAGCCCCAGGTGAAGAGAATGACGTGAAAGCTTGGAAGTACCCTAGTTGATTACATTAAGTGCTTGGGAGGTAGAGAGGAGAGCAGGATTGACCAGGGAGAAGGACAGAAGGCAGCACCCTCCCATGTTGCATTGGAGGAAGTGAGACTCTATCTAGGGGATGTTACAAATGACATAGAGTAGTAGTCAAGGGAGGTGAAATTCAGGAATTATCAGCGCCAGGGCACATGAACTCCTAAGAATAGATCCAGCAGCTGGGAGAAAAGTTTAAAAGCAGAAAAGGCTGGAGGGCCTAGAAGCAGCCTGTGGGTGCCTCCCGGGAGATGTAGAGGTGAGGAATGGAGAGCAGCTGTGGAAGCAGTCACGGGAGGAGCTCCAGACCTGATTTAGCAGCCAGCCCACGTCTCGCCGACTAACAAATACTGATTTGGATAAACAGCGAACCCTGGGAGAGGCACCATCTCCAATTAAGAGATCACAGTCCACATAAATAAGCAGCAACCAAAGGCAACCTGGGTCTGCCTGGGTAAATCCCAGCGATTTCCTAAGCGCACAGCACAGCAGCGGAGGTATCGAAAGGCCGTGTTATCATGAGGCTTCCGGGCGCCACGAGGGAGGCCGTGCTTCTCGGGGGGGTGGCCCAGGCAGGAAGGAGGTGAGCTCTTCCAGAGAAATGGCCTCACCCAACTGAACCACTTGATCTCTGAACTTCTCACTGGATCTATATTTTGACGACAAGGGAGTTCCGTCGGGATGAAAGGAGGAAAGTGAATGGTGTACAAACTAGGAAAAAACAGCACCCCACAAATGGGAGCGAAATCAGAGGCGGTTGGCAATGATGAGGCAGCAGTTCTGGCCACAGGCACTATTTCTACACCCACAGGTGAGGAGGTAGGAGAGGGACACAAGACGTTGGGAACTGACCTTGACCACGAGTTTGGTGCTGGCAAGATGTGAGCATCTCTGCCCTGGAGTATCTGTGTGAGTATTCCCCGAGAGAGAAAATGGTGAACCGTGCTAGGCGGCCCAAGGAAGCCACTGGTTTATGCTGAAAATCCAGCATCATTTATGCTTTACAAATCAGATACGGGGTAGGCTTACCACACTGCGTATTTGCTCCCTTCGTCCTCCGATGAGTATTTGTGGAGAGTCTCCTGTGTGCATGGCATGATTTAGGCACTATGGCAAGCTGCAAAAGAGAGAAAACAGGGTTCTGGTGATTTCTAGGAGTTCGGCGGTCTCATTTGAGTGACAGTCCACACACCGGAAAACAGCTCGGACTGTAGCATCTCAAAAGCCGGGGAGGAGGCATTTGGTAACATGACTTCTCCATGACTAATGGACAGATTTGGTCCACGGATGCCACGTCAGGATGAACTCTCGGGATGCCAGCCCCAGGTTCACCCAGGACAAAATGACTCTTGCCTCAGATTGTCTTATGTCCTTGGGGGCGATATCTAGGTCGTCCTCCCTGGCTTGAAACAGGATCACAAAGATGGCGTGGGAAGAGAAAATGTGAAAATACAAATGTGTAAGAAATGGAGGGAAAAATCCAGGATGGCCAAGGGGAGGAAAGCAAGATCAGTTCTGTTTTCAGATGAGATTTAATAGCAAGATCTTGAGTCAGTGGGGCAGAGGAAAAGAGGATTAATTTTTGCTTCCAGAAATAATTAATTTTATTCATGAATGAATTGCTACTTAGAAGCCGTGTCCGTGTAGAGACGAGGGAGGTAGGCTTCATCTCAAAACCATCACGACACAGAGAGGCAGGCAGACGGGGACACTGGCTGGTCACGTGGTCTTTTCCTTTTCCTTTTTTCTCCTCAAGAGAAGAGCTTTTTCTGGGTCAGGGATTCTCATTTTTTTTT
>CM053618.1:40979534-40992863 GCA_028646535.1 Procyon lotor | reverse complement strand
GCCCGCAGCTCAATGCTGGGGCCAGGCCGGGGGCCTCGGGGGGCCTCGGGGGGAGCTCCACAAGGCCTAACTGTGAGGAGGGGGAGACTGTCCGAGGGACAGCCCACTGTAGGGTGCCGGATGTCTGAGAGATCAGAACTTTGAGTGAGCAGGGGTCTCAACTCGGCATTGACCACGCAGCATCAGAGCGTGGACCACCAGGGAGCCGGCTCTTATCAACCTCCCTGATTTCCCCTGTGGGACCAAGGGAGCAGGGGCAGAGAAAAGAGGTGGCCCTGAGAGGGCAGATACAGTGGCCCAAACGTCTCTTTAGCTTGGGAAAGCAGGCAGGGTATTCCCTCTAGTAGGAAATATTAGTAACATTAGTAACTCTATCGAGGGTTCATTACATGCCCCCTATTTTGCTAAGTAATATATATTCTATGTGTATGATTGAGCCCATGTTCAGCCCATACAGTAGAGGGTCTATTAAATGCTTACTGAATCAGATACATGATTTGAGCCTGGGATGCCTCAGCAGCCTCCAGTTGTAGCCACCTGTGCTCCCCACCCCTCCCGCTCTCCTTATGGCATTGCAGCAGGTCTTTGGAACTCAGAAGAAAGGCCTGGAGGGTGGGGGGCGGTGCTCAGTGGGACTCATCTCACTCAGAGATCCTGTAGTCCTCTGTTTCCACCATTCTCCATCTGCGCTTGGGCTCTGGGGAACCCTTAGTGGGAGGAAGCTACAGATGAATCTTCCTGAAACAATTCACCCACAGCAAATTCTGTATATGTCGGCTTTACCCTGCTGGTCTATTTCTATAAGGGTGCAGTGTAAATTAAATTTCTGTAAATCGAATCCTCTACTAGAGGGACACTTAATGCCATTCCAAAATGCAGTATCTTATTTTTTTTGCCTGGCAATGGCTTATAAAAATTCAGTGTTAAGTAAATCTGTAGCTCCTAACTTTAGGACCAGGTAGCTACTGATTTATAAGCACATGTATCCACTTGGAAATGTCTTCTGTTTCAAGGGATAGTTTCAGAAAACCAGAAAAACCCGTCAGTGTTGCAAATAACCTCTGCTTATTAGGATGCTTTGTAAATTGGCAGTTCCATATGGTGACACGGGTGGCATACGCTTTGGGTCACTGTCCCTCCCCTTTGCGCCCACAGCACGCCATGGGATCAGATGGAGCCGTGAAAGAGACCGGGGGGCTGGGGCTCCCTGACCAGTTATGGGATTTGCCGCTGTACATGTGGCTAGATCAGGGCTGTTATCCCCGGGACGTGGTTTAGGGAACATGGAGGAGTCCTTCCCCTCTGCACCTGTTATTGTGCTCCTCGGTTCTGCCTCTGTACCAGGCCCCTCCTTGAGCCCAGAAATGTGCCTCTTTCTCCCTCTCACTGCAAAGAACAGACAAGCTCTGATGTCACAAGGAGTCAGGGTGAGCAAAAAGTCTCGCTGGCCAGACAGGAGGCTCTGGTGGGAGAAAAATGAGGTAGCCAGACCCGGCACCATGTCAGGCCCCTCATTATGAGCCCCAGGGCCTGGGAGAATTCTCATTGTCCTTGTGCGCAGGAGAGCCTGTACCTTACCTGGGGACAGGCTAGTGACGGAGGAGGGACAGGAAGGAAGACTCTTGGGGGACTGAGTTCTCCCAGATCCACAGAAGCCTGTAAACACCCTCATGGGATAATGATTCCTCACCATGGTTGGTTTCCTAGTACCACAGTCAACTGTTCACCCAGTAAGCCAGCCCGTGCTCAGCTGATTCTGCACATTCTAGGCTGTGAGTCTGGTAAAGATGGAGAGGAAGGGAGGCTGTGCTCACCATGAATGTCAGCCTCTGTCGTCTGGGAACTCATGCCTAAACGGACCTTGGTAGGAGAAGCGTTAGCTGCTGGGCCGCCTGGGTGGCACAGTCTGTTGAGCGTCTGACTCTTGGGTTTGGTTTAGGTCCTGATCTCAGGGTTGGGAGATCGAGCCCCGCATCAGGCTCTGTGCTGAGTGTGGAGTCTGCTTGAGACTCTCTCTCCATCTTCTCCTCCCCCTCCCTACACTCTCTTGATCTCTAAATATTTACAAAACCAAAATGGAAGAGGGAACATGGCTGTAGAGGCTGATAATATATATTTTGCCTTCTGTTTCCGCTACGTAGGACAGCATCCATGTTGGTGCCTGTAGGTCAGGAGACTAAATTTGGGAACCGCAGATTTTGTGGTCAGCCTGGGACATGGGACCAAAGCTGCTGCCAGGGCAGTGATTGGAGGAGGTCCAAGGGCACGGGGGAGGGGGGGTGGGGGACGGGGGGAGGACGGGGCGGGCAGAATGGTACCCAGTGATGCTCGAATCTGTGGATTAGAAGGAAACTTTAGAATCACCTGTTTCCCACCGGTGCAGACAAGCACTCCGCAAATTCCCACGAAGGTGCCCAACCAGCCTTGGCTTGAGCACTTCCAGTCCCGTGTGTTCACTGAAACCAATTTCCAGCTACAGCCTCAGACACTAGAAAGAACTTTCCGATGCTGAATCAGTCCTTCTTCCCACAATTCCACTTATTGGTCCTGACTTTGCTTCCTCTTACTTTTTTTTTTTTTTTAATTTTTATTTATCAGAGAGAGAGTGAGAGAGCAGAAGCAGGCAGAGAGGCAGGCAGAGGCAGAGGGAGAAGCAGACTCCCCGCCAAGCAAGGAGCCCAAAATGGGACTCGATCCCAGGACCCTGGGATCACAACCCGAGCCAAAGGCAGCCGCTTAACCAACTGAGCCACCCAGGCGTCCCCTCCTCTTACTTCTTGACAGTAAGTCTAAATGCCTCTTCTTCACGACAAGTCTTTAGATACTTAGCGTGTTCTGCCTAGTTTTTAAGACTTGTTGGCACTGTGTGACTTCCCTCTGGATGTTCTCCTCTCCTTCCTTCCCCTCCTTCACATTCTCTCCAACTGTTTCTTTTGCCTGACTCTCCCTTTTCCATCTTTCTGCATAAGGAAAATATCACAAATTTACTTTGTCATAAGGTTTTCTTGCAATTCTGGCTCCCAGGGAGCTAGCTGGCTTTGCTCATCTTCCGAAGAAGCACTCGAGGCTTTTGTCACAGCTCAAGATTAGTGCAGCATTCGGGACTTTTCTCAGATCAGGCATTTTCTCCCACACTTCTCACGTTCTAGGCAGTTCTCGAAGGTTAGCAGTGGAGGTTCTAGGTCACAGGCATGCCTCAGAAGATGTGTCTGGGCTCTGGAACCGAAGCACCATTGCTTCAAGAAAAATTGGCAACAGGTGCTGGGCTTACAGTGGGAGAATCCGGGTTCTTCCTTCAAGGTAAGAGGAGGAAGAAGAATTCCTAACCTTTTCTTCAGCTTTTCAAGGCATTGGATCCACCTCCCATCTGATTTGGTTTTGGCCGCCCAGATTTCGTTTCTGTGGTAAGATCACAGCACTGCATTCATTATGCCTCCTGCTGCGCTTAGGGCTCCCAGACTCTTTGCAGGGCTTCCTGGACTGGGAATTGTATAGCTACCAGACCACCGACTCCTGCATCTTCCCAGCCTCTCCCCCCATTTGAGTTGTGGCCTCCATCTCAGCGCTTCTTTCAAAGACAGCCTCTTCTCTCGTCCCCTGGCTTCACCGTGTACCACTGTACTTTCTTCTGCAGCCCAGCCTGTCTGGGGTCCTCTTCGGGTCCCTCTGTGCCCAAAGGATAAAACCTGAATGCATTTGCTTGGCATGAATGTACATTTCTTCCTGCTGCCTTTTGTTCCAATCGCCCTAAACATCTCCAGACTCACCCAGATTAGGTCCCATGTGTCTTTCCGTGTCCCATTCCCACTTCCTGCGCAGCTCCTTCCATTTTTCTCTGCCAGCCGAGCTCCTACTCATCTTTCAACCCACTTCAATATCAACTCTCTCTGAAGTCGTCTTTGGCTCCTGCAAGAGACTTGGTTATTTCTCCTCCTGGTTCCCCACCAATATGGCCATATTTCTGCTACAGAATTTATTTTGTGTATTTATTTACTTACTCTGACCTCCTTCAGGCAAAGAACATGTTTTATTTCATCTTTTTATCTCCAGTTCCCAGTACCATGTCTGCCACACATTAAGGCTAAAATAAGAGAATGAGACCCCTCCATATGAGTAGGATGTTCTGGAGCGGAATTAGATGGAAGGAGAAAACAACTGGTGGAGGCTCCAACCCCTAGAATCATGCTGGGAAGCTGCTGCTTCGAGCTGTGGGTACTTGAACACGTTGTTTTGCAACTGAGTTTCAGTTTTCTCATCGGTAAAATGGGTAGGATAATAGGACTTTCTTTATGGGAACTCTTGGGCAACAACTAAAATCCCAATTTGGCTTATTTCAAGACAAGTGCGTTATTCTTTTTATGAGGGGGTCTCCTGAGAATAAATATGGAACACAGTAGAGTGGGAAATCTTGAGAAGAGGGAAGAAGAGAAAATGCAGAGTTTAATTGAGAAAAAGGAAAGAAAGCAGGAGCAGTCCTACTCTATCAAATTCTTTCTCCTGCAATCTCCAGACATTAATCAAATTTATCACTTAAAATCCACATTCTGCTCTCCCTAACTATAGCCCGAGTTAATCTATTCATTGATTTCATAGTTATAATATAGTTGATAATTCAAAGTAAATCCTTCACAGTGACAGGTGCTTTTCCCTTAGAGCAGGACTCATACGCTACGATCCTACAGCATAAAAATCAAGTGCTCAAAACTAACACCATCTCCATCTAGACTCGGAAGGCAAGAAAAGGGACCCCATGTGGGAATGTTACTGAGCGGAGGAGAAATGGGAGCATGGATCCTTGACTACACAGACAATAGAATCAGGTAATTGAAAGAGACCCTTATCAAGATAGGCAATAAAATCAAGAGTGAAGGTTATTTTGCCAGGCTGGAATAGGAGATTGATACGATCAAGGTATTAGAGTGGGCTAACTGCTGGAACAAACAGTCCCCAAATCTCAGTGACTTAGTACAAGTTTATTTAACTATTTCCTTATTGCTCATGTTGGATGCAACTTATGAGATAGTTAAAAGGAGATTGCTTCTTGAAATTATTCAAGACCAGGACTCTCTGTCTGGTCACACTCTGTCATCATTCAGGGCCTCGGCATCCTCCTCCGGGTCCTGGTGAACAAGAGAGCGAACAGGAAGGATTTCATGGGAAGTCTCCTCGGCTGGGCCTGGGTTCACCTTCCACTGGCCAGAACCCAGTCACATGACCGTATTTAAATGCAGAGGAAGCTGGGGAAATTTGTGTATCTATGAGCCCGAGGGGAAGGCAGAGATGGCTTAAAGAACACTTTCCAAGTTTACGCCAAGAGGGACGGAATGCAGAAGGTGGTGAAGTGCAAAGCCCCAGATTTAAGTTCAAAATGCCGATTTCACCAATATAGGATATAGCGGGCCTGGCTCGGCAGTTAAAATAAAAACAAAAGTCTAGAATTGGAAAAAATGGGAAGGAGGGGTCTGGTTGACTATGAGATTACTGTTAGCCAAAAATATTTTTGTCTTCAAAAAAGAATGCTAAGTCAACTATTCTTTAATAAAACAAGTGAAAAGATTTAAATTTACTATATAAATATTAAAGCAAAAGGAATGCAATATTTAGGTGTGTTAATAAAGGAAATTATTTCATATATATGATCTTTCATATAGATATATATCATATCAAAGATATATCAAAGATCATATATATATGAAAGATCATATATACACACACACACACACATATATGAAAGATCACAAACTATCTTCGCTTTTGGTAAGCTGTGTGTCCTTGACTGAGGTACTTATCTGAGCCTCAGCTAGCTCAGCTATAAAACAGGACTAAACTCGTGGTGTGTATCAATTAACTATTGCCATAATTATGGACATAAAAATAACCCCCGAGTTCATTTTAAAACAATAATAACCTTTCTCGTTTGTGCATCTATAGATGGGCTGAGTTCATGTGCTTCAGGCTAGAGAGAGGCCATTTGGTGTTTTCTGCAATGACGTTTGTCATGGGTCTCAGGCTGGAAGAGAGCACCTGTGGGGTGGGTGGGCGAAGCAATTCTCCCAGCCAGGGCAGGGCGGCAGGCAGGCAGGCAGGAAGAAGAGTGAAAATATGCAATGCCTCTTTGGACTCAGAATTGGTACCCTGTTCCTTGTGTCTATCTTCATTTGTCCAGAGTGAAGTCAGGGAGCCACTCCCAGTATCGCTGGGGGAGGGAAGGAGGTCTATCCGTATGAATGACTGATACCATGAAGTCCCATATCAAAAGGCATTCTTTCCAATCCAGGCGAAAACGAGGACTCCATCAACCACACTGACATTTACAAGATTGTGGCAATGATGAAAAAAAAATATGTAAAGCACTCGGGACCGTGCCTGGTAACACGGGGGCTAAGTAGAGACACAATGAGGGTAGTTATAATGCTGATGATAATGACGTGTTCAGAAATTGTATCCTGTCCTCTCCATGGCTCAGAACTCAGCTACTGAATTGTGTTTAATTTTGGTTGCCATCTTTAAAAAGAAACACATTAACAAGCTAGATTGCAAGCAGAGAGGGTTTAGCAGAAGGCCCTAGGAATCTAGAAACGATTGAAGGAACAAAAAAAATATTTAGTTCAAGGAAGAGTGGCTCATAGAAAAAGCAAATGCACCCAAATTCCGGAAAGGCTATCTCATCGCAAAGGAATAAACTTGTCGAATAATGGAAGGAGCTGCCAGTCAGGGGGAATTCTCTTAGAGTGGAGTAGCTGACGGGAAGGCTGTTAGCTTGCTGAGCGAGGACAAGCACAGCGGGGAGGCCAGGAGTGGTGAGCACAGCCATTTTCTCTGTAGTTGAACACATGAGCTGCGGGGAGCAGGCTGGGAGGTCAGGGCGGAGCGGAGGTTTCTTTGCCTGGGAAACACAGACCTTAGCTCCGTCTTCAGTTCATTCTGGTCTCAGAGATTCGCTGGCCCTTCATTCCAAGGAGTGTGTTGTATTTCATGTGGCTCTACAAACACACCATCTTTCAGAGCCCTCACTGAGCCCTGGAGCCCCAGCCGGACAGTGTGAGACTCGCCAAGCAGTGACCTCGTCCTCCTCTAAGCTTGAGTCTCCCCTCCCCATTTCTCCCAATCAGCCTTAATTAAACTGTTTGAAAGCTACAGCTTGATTTTAATTAGAGCAAAATTGGGAAGATTAGAATGAAATTGGCCAATCATTGTTTACGGGCCGTTGTTTGAGAACACAGCAGGCTGCAAAATTACCTACACACTAGGCTTCTTGGATTCTACCAGAGAGCAGGAAGGACGGTGCACAGGGACTTTGGGGGAGTGCTGGCCTCACCCTTGCTCTTGCTCCTCCTAGAGTTGCAGGGACTGAGATCTTATTTAACCAGAGGGCTCCCAGATTGAAGCCTTCCTGCCTTGGAATTACTCCTTGGTCAACAAGGCCAAAGAATTTCCTGGGAAGCAGGACAGAGGTATGCAACGGTCCCTGAACTTGAGCACGGGTCATAGACAAAGGCAGAAAATCATCCATAGTGTGGTGCAGGTTCTTGTCAAACTCTACCACTCATGAAATGAGATGGGTCCCCCCCCCCTTTTTTTTTTTTTCAGTTTCTCTGTCTCTTCCTTTTTAACTTATAGAAGGTGAAGAGTTGAGTGATGAGATTTCTGCTTTCTCCTTCCCGAGGTTCGTTCTTATATAGGTAAGATAGGTGAGCTAGTGTGAAAATTGTGTACGAATTAAAAAAAAAAAAATGAAGACTCTACACCAATGTAAGAGACTATGGTTTTTATTATAATTTCTTTTTATAGCTCAGATTAATCATGTCTTATTCATTATAGCAGTAAAGGCTCTAATAGCTAAGTACATTACAGTAATCTGTTGTTGAGATAGAAATCTCCTGATGATGTGATGTGTCTAAAAATACAGCCTTCTGTCCCGGAGCCAAAACATGGTATATCCCTCAGCCCCTAAAACGTCCAGCTAACCAATGTGAGACCATCTTAGCGGACTCACTGAGGTAAATACCTCAGTGGTGGATTGGGTTCTGTGGTGAGAGCAGTAGCCCCTGAGAAGAGGCATATTGGCAGAAGGATGAAGAAGAAGAAGAAGACTTCTTTGAGTCTGGGGCTCTTTAGAAAACCAATGGTGTTTATTGAGACTCCTGTGTGAAAGTGGCAAGTCTCAAGCTAGCTGAGAAAAGGCAGCTCTCTGAGAGAAAAGTGAGCTCTTAGAACAAAGACGTTTGTGTTTATCCAGAACTGGTATGTGAGAAATTTTCCCATGGTCCTTTGTTGACAGTTTACGTAGACAAAGTAAAGTCACAGGAAAAATGATGAGGAAAGTATTTGTGTCTTTGGCTAAGGCCAATTCATCTTTTTTTGCTTGCGAGTTCTTAAATATTTTATCCAGTGACCTATCCTGTGTCTTCCTGTGTCTTTCATTTTTCAAGGAAAACCAGTCATACATATTTTTTTTTTCTTACAAGTACGGTTCGTACCCCAAACAACCTTCTGGAGAATGATAACCTTTCAGCATGGCAGTCTCTTTGAAAACTAGAGGTTGGAGGAGGGTGCTTCCGGAAGAGGTTGTTGGAAGTCCGTCAGGAGGGGCAAAGAGGGGAGAAGGGCAGGATTTCCTATCCTGACAGCCTATTCTTTCTGCCATTGTTTGCAATGTGGTGCTTGGGTGTGCGCATCCTGGGCTCCACGGCTGTCCTAAGACTTCTCCCCAAACCTATTCTGAGAACTGCCACCTGAGCACCTGATCATTGGCTGGCTGTACTGGAAATGGTATTGATTGTGTCCCCAGTAAAGCCAGCTTGGGGTCTAACTCGGGATGAACATGGCTCCTAGCACTCGGGGACACCCTGACACTGGGATGGGGTGATGCCAAGCCTGCAGGGGGTGTCCTGGCAGAGGGGCTGGGTAGGGCTACCTATTCGGGATATAGGAAATGTGACTTTCCCAATGACGGCATATCGGTGGCCTTGGAAATGTGCCTGAGCGTGCATCCCACACAGAAATGGAAAGGTCGGTCTATTGGAAAACGGGTAACAATGAATCCAGCTATTAGCCTCAAGGTCTCGGCATGAAAGCGTGTATATTGTGGGCCGCAGTATTCATTGTTACCAGATTTCAGCCTCCTTGAGGTGTAGTTTTTGGTTTTGTTTTGAATCCGTGGGTTTCTTCCTAGAACGCTCTCTCTCCCTTAAGGCTTCCCAGGGAGGGAGATTTCACAGGTAATGCCCCTTCATGGGGGCTGGATCAATATTCTCAGTTTCCAAGACCGCAAAGTGGTGCTTCAGTGCTGAGCTGCTGGAAACAGCCCCCGGGATGGAGGACCCCAGCTGTGCTCTTTCGGAGTCCTTCATGTCCTGGAGTGTGGGGGTGGGGTGGGGGCAGGGGGTGCTTGCTGGCAGAGTTCTTGAGGACCTCTTATCACTTGGAGGAGCCTGGGGCTGCAGCGTGGTTGGTGACATTAGAGGTAGTAGCTGTGACTCGGAGGCAGTCTCTGTTTCCATCTTTCAAGTGAGGAGCATCATCAGAGACCCTCTTGCTTCAAACCCAGAGCTGGTCCCGTCCCAGGTCTTTCTGGAGCCTGGCATGGCTGTGGTTCAGCTCTCCTGCTGCGGGCCCTTTGGGTTCTGGGAAAATCCCTAGATTCGTGTACAACCAGAAGCATCCTTTGTTGGCAATCTGGACCACGAGTATTAAGCAGTTTGGGACAAAGATAACCCATCATTTCAGAATGTTGAGGGAGACTTTGATCACGCCCGCCGTATTCTCTGCATTGGTGTGGACGGCTGCCGGAACATATGGGTTTTACCCTCCCATCTGGATCACACCTTCCTGAAATTTTGTTTTCGTTGTTATCAGTGATTGTATGGGTATGTTAACCCTTTGGCAGAAGTGTGCGTTCACTCTAGGCGAATCTAGAGTATGAGGGGAACGGAGTACACTTCTGTTGGTGACAGCAGCTTCCTGGTGTGCGGCTGGGAGGCCCTTGCAGGGGGCGTCCATGTTGGCGAGTTTCCCGTGACCCTTTGGCTCAGCCTGTGAGCCCCATGGTAGTCTCTGCTGTTCTAAAGGCACTTTCCACGGGGGCATCACTGCTGTGTGAGACGTTTGCTCTCTCAGACTGCTTACCCTGTAACAAACACAGTGGGAGAAGATTTTAAGAGAAATGGTTAAATTGAAATGGAGATTTACTTGATGCCTTAATTGAAACAAAGATGATGGCTTAATTGAAGTAGTGTGTGTTAATATAATTGATATATAGAAAACATCCTTTTCCTAGGGAAAAAAAAGAGCCTTGATTATTTTATTACTGGAAAAAACCCAGCTAAACGAGAAATCGGAAATGAACATTTATTTTCTGAATAGCTCAGGCTGCCTTCCAGTACTGCCTTCTGAGGCTTTCAGATGCTGGAAAGAACCAGGTTAATAAGTTCTGTAAGTACATTTTTACTACTTTCTGGCTCAAACTCCTCTCACAGATGTTTCCCCCATTATTTGATTCAGTGAAGGGCCCCAAAGGGCAGGGAAGAAACTTAGTGAAGTAGGAGAGAAAACCGCCGGGCACGCCCAGAGCCTGCACCATTCTGCTGGCCGCTGAGGCTGACCCTCGGTGGGCGCCCCAGGAAAGTTCACAGAAGCAGCTTTGGGTTTTTTTGGGGGGGTGGGGGGTTCAAATATAGTTCCCATCCTTACATATCTATTCTTTCTCCAATGAAATTCTCTCTTCCTCTCGCCTTCTCCCCCCTCCCCCACACTCCCTTCCCCTCACAAAATCACCATTACCCTTTTGAGTTTCACAGGGTCGGTGCAGTCGCACAGTGGCAAAAGCTGTGGACTCTGAAAGCACACATCCTGTGTCTAAATCCTGACTCTGTCACCGACTGGGTGGCATCCACTGGGCAAATGAACTTATCTGTGCCTCAGTTGCCTCATCCGTAAAATAAGGATCGTGATCTTTTCCCCCTCACAGGGGTATTTTGGATATTGTGTTGGTTAATACTTGTAGGATGCTTGGGATGCCTGGCACATACTAAGAATTCATTAAATGTAAACCATTATTTTTTATTATTTGCTCATAAAATGCTTCCTAAGACAGCATCGTTCCTTTTTCTGAGTCATTTGTTATTCTGTGTTAAGATTTCCTGAGCAGTCATAGGACCTGAAATCAGGCCTTCAGCTTTGATTCCTCCCACGGTACCCTGCGTGTGGACTTGATTTTTAACTAGGCCTCAATTTCTCCTTCTGCAACTGGGTGCATTAAAACCACCTTAATCCCAAAAGGTTTTGCTTCGGTGTACGTGTTGCGCTTCCTGTGTTTTGGATACATGGTAACCTCATGTTTATGTAGATAGCTAAAGGAATGAAATGTTCCAGGTAATGAAATAATTTTGTTAGAAGAGAGTAAACTTTTAAAAATAATTAGAATATTGTAAAATACACTTAATCTCCACAGGGGAAAACTGTGTTCTAGAAACAACAGTATGGTATTGACTTGGGTTTCAATCTCAGCTCTGCCACTTACGGTGTGACTTCATGCCCGTGACTTTCTTAACCTCTCTGGGTCTCACGGTTGCTGTTGGCACTGCCAGCATAGCACTGGGGGAGGGCAGGACACTAGCTTTCTGTTTTGGTTCTGGTACCAGTTGGTTATAGTGCTTTAAGCAAACCACTCCCCTCTCTGTTTCATGGTTTTCTCATAACATGAGAGGAATGGAATAGACCTTCTCAGCTGGTGTGCATGCTGGCCCCTGCTGGCACTGCAAATGGATATGGACAGGTATGTCCACATATTGACCCATTTAGCCCTTGGGCGATTGGGCAAAGTCTGGGGCCGCAGGACTTCCTATGCTTGGTGTCCTCAGTTCTGATCCCAATGCATCACACAGAATTTTCAATGTACATGATAACATGAAAAAATATTGGCAAATAGTACTAAAACGTTTCTTCTAATTCGAACAGTCCGAATTTCCCTCTTAGTAAGTTGTGTGACATCAGGTAAATTACTTAGCATTCTGAGCTTCCATAGCCTCATTCATCTAAATAATAGATGCTCAAAACTCTTTTTGGCTTGGATAAATATATGATTTTCCAAGTCTGATGTTGGACAAAAAGAGAGGAAGACTAAGGAAAAGTGTGTGACTCTAAAATTGTTGCTTCTTTTGGTGACCTTGAACATTACGAGTGTGGCAGAAATTGTTGTTAGACCCATTGTACTGATTGCGGCTGCTGATCATTGACATTGGGCATAAAGCACAGCAGAGTCTGAATGGGGGCTCTATATTCACTGGACTTGAGAGTGTAGACCATGGGTTCAGAATGTGCCCCAGGGTTTGGAAATTATCCGTGTCTGCTGAAGACAATGGAAGAGGGCCCAGAATGAGTTTAAAAAAAGCATAAGAAAATGATATCTGTGCCTTGATTTATGTGTAAACAATGCATAAAATCATGCCTATAAATAACATTTTTATTTTACTTTTTTTTTTTAAATATTTTATTTATTTATTAGAGAGAGAGAAAGATCACAAGTAGGCAGAGAGGTAGGCAGAGAGAGAGGAGGAAGCAGGCTCCCTGCTGAGCAGAGAGCCCAATGCGGGGCTAGATCCCAGGACCCTGAGATCATGACCTGAGCCGAAGGCAGAGGCTTTAACCCACTGAGCCACCCAGGCACCCCTAAATTACATTTTTATAAGTTAAATCTAATTTTCTTATTGATATGCATACACATTTAGGATACTTTACTTTCATTTCAGATCAATCACTTATTGGTAGTCACTTCTATGTATTCCCATCCTGTATCATTTTTTTTAATTAAAAAAATTATATATATATATATAGATATATATTATATATATCTTCTATTATATATATATATCTATTATATATATATAATTATATATATATATATATATATATCTTCTATATATATATATAATTTTTTTTATTAACATATAATGTATTATTTACCCCAGGGTACATGTCTGTGAATCGTCAGGCTTACACATTTCACAGCACTTACCGTAGCACATACCCTCCCCAATGTCCACAACCCAGCCACCCTATCCCTACCCATCCCCCCCACACACACCCGCCCCGGCCACCCTTAGTTCGTTTCGTGAGTCTAGGAGTTTCTTATGGTTTGTCTCCCTCCCCATCCCTTCCTGTTTGATTTCTCTCCCCCACCCCCCCAAACTCCCGCCTTGCCTCTCAAATTCTTCATATCAGAGAGATCATGTGATACTTGTCTTTCTCTGACTGACTTATTTCGCTTAGTGTAATACCCTCCAGTTCCATCCACGTTGTTGCAAATGGCCAGATTTCGTTTCTCTTGAT
>CM053618.1:40947009-40979034 GCA_028646535.1 Procyon lotor | reverse complement strand
CTTGGTTAGATTTCATTTCTTTTATTTCTCCAGAAAGGGATTTTATTTCTCGAGAAAGGGATTCTCTAATATCTTCTATGCTTTTTTCGAGCCCAGCTAGCATCTTGATAACTGTCATTTTGAACTCTATTTCCGACATATTACTAATGTCCGCATTGACTAGGTCTCTAGCCATCAGAACTGTCTCTTCTTTTTTTTGTGGTGACTTTTTCCGCCTTTTCATTTTATCAAGATAAGAGTAGATGTGTGGGAGAGAAAAATACTCTGGAGTTCCCAGTTTTCACTGATTGATTAACTAGGTCTTGGCTGGATATTCTAGCTGATCTTCTGGGGGAGGGGCCCATTGCCGTGGTTCTCAAATATCTTTGTCCGAGGCAGAATTGCACCGCCCTTGCCAGGGGATGGGCCAAGCACTTTGCTCAGTGTTGCTTTTGGGAGTCTTTGTTCCCTGAGTGCTTTCTGTACCGCCCTGGAGGCCGGGAATGAAAATGGCGGCCTCCCAGTCTCCGGCTCAGAGGAGCCTAGTGCTGGGTGCCCTCCTCCTTAGCACGCCCTCAGAGGAAAGCAGACAATCACTCCCATCTCCTTTGTCTACGGCCCGCGCTCTGTGCTCAGCTAGCTGGTCGGGGTGCACTTCTATCTGTGGTGGGTGCGGCCCCATCTGGAGTCTCCAAACCCAGCAGATTCCTGCTGCGCGCTCCCGCACCACTCCTCCTGGAGGAGCAAGGAGGGGGTGTCTCTGGAGCTGCCTCCTGTGGGGTCCCTGCTTGAAAACCAGCAGCCTGTGTCTCAGATATAGTCCAAGGCAAGCCTAAGCTGACAGGGTGCTGCGTGGCTCCTTCTCTGCTGCCGACTTCTCTGCCCCAATACCTGGGAGATCTGCCACACTCGGGCTCCCCTGGTCCCTCAGTGACCCCATGTGTCCTGAAAGCCCCTGCTTAGCCTCTGGAGCAATGTCCCTCAGTGGAGCAGAGTAAAAGTTCTGATTTTGTGCTCCACGGCTCTGTGGCTTCTGGGAGCTGGCCCCTCCCCCCCGGAGTCTATCTTCCCGTCGCTTTGGATTCACTTTTTCAACACGTCCTACCTTTCAGAAAGTGGTCAATTTTCTGCTCCTAGAATTGCTGTTCTTCTCTTCTCTCTCTTGTTGAGTTTGCCGGGTTTTAGAGTGGTTTGATACCTATCTAGCTGATCTTCTGGGATCCGATGCTATCTCAGCCTCCTACACCTCTGCCATCTTGGCTCTCTCTCCTCCCTGTAGTATTTTCTTATCCAGTCATCAATAATTTCCAAACAGTTAAAGGATTAGGAAAGCTATGACATAAAACAAGTGAATTTATTTTAAATAAAATAAACGAGGGCATCTCCCAATCATTCGACAAATGTATATTCTAACAGTATGACAATTTAGAACTTCCAGCATTGTTCTATTGCTGTTCAATAAGATGGAAAGAATCAATCTTGCCCTCATGGAGTTTATGTTTTACTGGGAGAGGAAGAGAATTAAAAAATGTATTATGTTGGGCAGTGATAAGTGCTAAAAAAGATAACTAAAGCAGAGCACGGGGACGGAGAGTGAGGGAGAGAGGTGTTCTTTTGGATGGGATGGTCCAAAAGGAGAGCTTGTAGGAGGTAGTGTTTAGCATTCCTGAATGAAGGGACTGAGCACATAATTTCCTACTTATTAAATTTAATTATATTGGGAATCACCTCTATGGTAAGGTGATCTTTCTTTTTGGTGATGGGTTTTGACCATTGTAAGAATTTATGAAAAATGGAAAGATGTCTGCTTTTTATTTCTTCTAGCAACCTAAATGATAGGACAGAAATTCTCTGTTAGTTGATGAAGTCTCTTTGTGGCCCTACTGCGAAAGCAGGGGGGCTGGGTTTGGTGTCCAATTCAAAATACCGTCACCAAGACCCATGTCAAGGAGCTTACTGCCTCCGCTTTCTTCCAAGAGTTTTATGGTTTCAGGTCTTAAGATTAAGTCTTTCATTTGTTTTGAGTTTATCTTTGTGTGTGGTGGAGGGTAAGGGTCCAGTTTAATTCTTTTGCATGTGGTTCTTCAGTTTTCCCATTACCATTTATTGAAGAGACAATCCTTTCCCCATTGCATAGTTTTGGCTCTTTTGTCACAGATGAACTGACCATATATGTGGGAGTTTGTTTCTGGGTTCCTGTTCCTCTCCATTATCAATGTGTCTGATTTTTGTTTTGTTTGTTTTTGGTTTTTGTTTCACAGGTAGAATTTAGTGATTCATCACTAAATTGTTGTATATGATACCCATATACAACATATACATAAGTTGTATATGATACCCAGTGCTCATTTCATCACGTGTCCTCCTTATTGCCCAACATCCAGTTACCCCATCCCCTCAGCAACTCTATTTGTTTCTTAGTCTTTTATGATTTGTCTCATCTTATTTTCTTTTTCTTTCCCTTCCCTTATGTTTATCTGTTTTGTTTCTTAAATTCCAAATACGAGTGAAATCATACAGTATTTTTCTTTCTCTGATTTATTTCACTTAGCATAGATGTCAATGTGTTTTTAATGCCAATACCAACGTTTTGATTAATACAGCTTTGTAATGTAGTTTGAAATTAGGAAGTGTGATGATTCCAGCTTTGTTCTTTTTTTTTTCTTCTCAAGATAGCTTTGGCTATTTGAGCTCTTTTGTGGTTCTGTACACATTTTTGGATTTTTTTTCTATTTTATGGAAAATGCCATTGGAAATTTTATAGGAATCGCAATGAATTTGTAGGTTGCTTTGGATAGTATGGACATTTTAACAATATTGATTCTTCCAGTCCACAAGCATAGACTATCTTTCCATTTATTTGTGTTCTTCAAATTCTTTCATCAATGTATCATTTTTTTAAAAGATTTTATTTATTTATTTATGTGACAGAGAGTGATCACAAGTAGGCAGAGAGGCAGGCACAGAGAGAGGGGAAAGCAGGCTTCCCCCTGAACAGAGAGCCTGACATGGGGCTCGATCCCAGGACCCTGAGATCATGACCTGAGCCAAAGGCAGAGGCTTTAGCCCACTGAGCCACCCAGGCACTCAGCTTTCATTGATGAATATTTTCAGTGTACAGAACTTTCACACTCTTGGTTAAATTTATTCCTTGGTTTATTCCTTGGTATTTTATTCTTTTTGTTGCTATTTTAATGGGTTTATTTCCTTAGTTTATTTCCTTAATTTCTCTTTTTGTTTCTTTGTTAGTCTACAGAAATGTAACTGACTTGTATATTGATTTTGTATCTTACAACTTTGCTGGATTTGTTTATTCTAACAGGTTTTTTTGTGGATTCTTTAGGGTTTTCTATATATGATGACACATGATCTGCAAATTGACAATTTTACTTCTTTCTTCCTGAGTTGGATTTTTAAATTTTTTTTTCTTGCTTAATTGCTCTGGCTAGGACTGCCAGTACTATGTTGAATAAAATTGGCAGGAGTGGGCAACCTTGTCTTATTCCAATCTTAGAGAAAAATCTTTCAGCTTTTTACCACTGAATATAATGTTAGCTGTGGGCTTGTCATATAGGATATGTATGATGTTGAGGTATGCACCCTCTATATATTTTTTACTGAGAGTTTTTATCATAAATGATGTTGAATTTTCTCAAATGCTTTTTCTGCATCTATTGAGATGACTATATGATTTTTATGCTTAGTTTTATTGGTGTGGTGTGGTACATAGGTTGATTTGCAAATATTGAGCCATCCTTTCATTCTTGGAATAAATCCATCTTGATTATGGTGTATAATTCTTTTCATGTACTGTTAAATTCAGTTTGCTAATATTTTGTTGGAGATTTTTTGCATGTGTATTTCTCAGGGATACTGGCCTATAATTTACTTTGCTTAGTGTCCTTGTCTGGCTTTGGTATCAGGGTAATGCTGGCCTTGGAAGTTTTCCCTCCTCTTCTATTTTTTGGAAGAGTTTGGAAAATACTGGTAAGAATTCTTTATATGTCTGGTAGAATCCACCAGTGAAAGCCATCTGATTGTGGACTTCTGTTTCTTAGGAGGTTTTTTATTAGTGATTCAATCTTCTTTCTAGTAGTTGGTCTGTTCAGATTTTCTATTTATTCATGATTCAGTCTTGGTAAGTTATGTTTCTAGGAATTTATCCATTTCTCATAGTTTGTCCAATTATTTGGTATGTAATTGTTCATTGTAGTCTCTTGTGGTCCTTTGTATTTGGGTGGTATCAGCTGTAATGTCTCCTCTTTCATTACCAATTTTATTAATTTGAGTCTTCTTTCCTTTATTCCTGGTTAGTCTAGTTAATGATTTGTCAATTTTAAAAATCTTTTCAAAAAACCAACTTTTATTTTCATTGATCTCTTCTGTTGTCATTTTAGTTTCTATGCTATTCATTTCCATTCTGATCTTTGTTATTTTCTTCCTTCTACTAACTTTGGGCTTAATTCGTTGTTCTTTTTCTAGTCCCTTGAGGTATGAATTAGGTTGTTATTTAAGAACTTCGTTTTTTCTTTGTGTAGGCATTTATTATTAGAAACATCCCACTTAGAACTACTTTTCCTGCATCCCATAAGTTTTGGTATTTGTATTTCCATTTCTGTTTGTCTCAAGATACTTTTTGATTTCTTCTTTGACCTATTGGTTATTCAGGAGCATGTTGTTTAATCCCCATGTATTTGTGAATTTTCCACTTTACTTATAATTTCTAGTTTCATATAATTGTGGTTGAAAAAAATGCATGATATGATTTCAGTCTTCTTACATTTATTAAAATTTGTTTTGTGATCTAACATGTGATCTACCCTGAAGAGTGTTCCACGTGTGCTAGAGAAGAATGTGTTTTCTGCTGCTCTTGAATGGAATGTTCTGCAAATGTCTGTTATATCCATCTGGTCTAATATGTAGTTTAAAGCCAATGTTCCCTTGTTGATTTTCTGTCTGGATGGTCTCACCCTTGTTGAAAGTGAGGTATTAAAGTCTCCTTCTCTTGTTGAACTGCTGTCTGTTTCTCCTTTCAGATCTGTTAATATTTGCTTGATACGTTTAGGTGCTCCTATATTGGGTGCATTATTTACAGATGTTGTATCTTCTTGGTGAATTGATCCCTTTGTCATTATATAATGCCCTTGTCTCTTGTTGTAGTCTGGCTTAAAGTCTACTTTAACTGATACGGCTACCCCAGGTTTCTTTGGGTTTCCATTTACGTGGGATATCTTTTTTTTTTTTTTTAAAGATTTTATTTATTTGTTAGAGAGAGATCACAAGTAGACAGGGAGGTAGGCAGAGAGAGAAGAGGAAACAGGCTCCCCACTGAGTGGAGAGCCCAGTGCAGGGCTTGTTGCTAGGACCCTGAGATCATGACCTGAGCTGAAGGCAGAGGTTTAACCCACAGAGCCAGTCAGGTGCCCCTATGTGGAATATCTTTTTCCATCCCTTCACTTTCAGTATAGGTATCCTTAATGCTGAAGTGAGTCTCTTGTAGGCAGCATATGATTTGGTCTTTACAAAAAAAATCTATTAAGCTACCCTATGTCTTTTGATTGGCCATTTGGCCAATTAGACATGAGATTAACCAATTGTCCTTTATGATGCAGTGGAATTTAGGATAGGAAAGAGTTTGACAAATACCCTGTACTTTAATTAAAGTTTATCATTTCCTGTACAAAGGAAATAAATGATAATGTATTATTATGAACTTGCCTGCTTAGATAAATAAAGCCACACAATGGGAATCTTAAAAGACTGTTGGAACCTTGAATTATTAGTCGTCTCTTTTCTTTTGTTTCCCTGGTAATATTTGGCACATGCCCCTCCTCTCTGTCTCGGTCCCTAGAGTTAGATGGGAGAATTCTATAGCCTTAAATTGGGCATGGACTTTTATTCACTTACTTTGGAATTCTTGTATTTTTCTGCCGCTCTATAATTTGTAGTCTATGGATCTAGGGAGAAAGTTAGACCAAGCTTTAGCACTGTCATGAAGAGCAGAGTTGGGATGGGTGAGAAGGTTGATAAGACTTTGCAGTTTGTTCCCTAAGGCAGTGGAGCTTGTCCTTATGAGTATAATGTGAGAGGCCATGGAAGAGTCCTTTCTTACTAATGGATGTGATCCTTTAAATTTCATCCCAGGACAGATTCCTCTTGGAAATGTGTCCCCTTTAAAATACAGACATTTCAGCGAGGAGCAAAGCATGAAGATTAGAAGTGTAGATGGGACTAGAATGGAATTTGGCATCTTGTACAATAGGGTTTCTCAGAAGGTGGGTCCTCTTAGGTCTCCTCGGGATGTCTGTGTTGACATCTGCACCAATGTTGTGAAAACAAATCTCTTAATTTGAATAAAGGCAGTCTGACCAAAGGACCCCCAATAGTCATGTATTTTTTATCATTACATACTTGCATCTACATACACACACACACTCGTGCACACACACATACTAGATTCATATAAGAAATGTCCTTAAAGCGGTCAAGTTTATTAATTTTATTGGATCTTGACCCTTGAGTACATGTCTTTTTAATATTTTGTATGATGAAAGGAAAATACACCTAAAAAAATCTGAGGCTACTGAAAAATGACGATTGTCTGAAGGAAAAAATGCTTTTGTGATTGAATTGTGAGCTGAACGAGCTGCTTTTTCATTGGAACCAAATTTTTCCTGAAAGAACAACCAAGAGACAAACTATTGTTATTTAGACTTTAGTGTCTGGCAAACATTTTCTCCAAAAAAAAAAAAAAAAAAAAAAGAGGGGAGGAATGAAGTAGGTTTACCTCTCTTAAAGGAAAACAACTAATAGTATTTGTTGCCAATGATGAAATTTAAGCTTTCAAATGAAAATTAGCATTTTGGAAAACTATTTGTCATTATGAGCTTGGTAGCAGTTCCAATATTTAACAGCTTTACTCATAAGATTTGTGGTGATATTAACAAATATGGTGTTTTGATATTATATAATGAAAATGTGGAGGATCCGAATAATTCAGTGATCCCATATTTTTTAGATGACCAGTGAATGATGTTCCAAAATCACGAAGGGTAAAAGGACACATTCAAAGTACAGTATAGAACACTGGATTTTAATGTAACAAAGTTATAAAACGTGCAGTGAAATGGTTTCAGATTTCAGGCTGTAACTAACCTTTAAGGAATGACATTTGTTGAGTGAACTACAAATAGCCACAAAGAAGAATATCCACAATTATCACAACAGATTGAATGCAGAAGCAAATACGAGAATGCAGCTCTCTTCTGCTAAGCCAAATATTAAAGAGACTTGCAAAAATGCAAAGTAATTCTCTTCTTGCTGAACTGGTTTTGTTTCAGGACATATGGTTATTGTAATAAAAATATGGTATTTACATTATATGTAATAGATTTACTGCTGTGATCTTTAAATAAAATAATACATTTAAATTTTCTCAGTTTTATTTTTTAAAGTGGTAATCATCAATGGCTACAAGCCCCATCTATATGGGAGATGCAGTCATTTTTTGAGTGTAAAGGGGTCCTGAGACCAAAAAGTTTGAGGACTATTGTTGTAGACCAAACTCCTGACTTTACAGGTGGGGAACTCATGTGACTCACGCACTGAGGGGCAACTGTAACTAGATTCTCTCCCTGCAAACCGCTGTTCTCATGTTTTCACGTTGGCGTATTCTCCCCCATACTACACTGTACTACACGACTACCTTCATACGGTTGAGCTGATGAGCTGCTCTCCAGTGAGACAGCCAGATGGGAGTAGGTTCTGATGGAAGTCAGCCGAGATAGGCCTTTCCCACAGCCTGGGAACAGGAGGCTGGGTGGAGGCCAGCAGGCCTCTTGAGGCCCCAGGTGCCTCTGTGTGGAGGGATGTGTGCTGAGGGGAGGGGAGGGGGCTGCAAGTGGAGAAAGAACACTCCCTACTTCAGATTTAATGCTTCTTGTTCTTAAATGAGCTTTTCTTTATTCCTTGGCTTTTCCTCCAGGGAGTTTGCCCGTTGGAAAGTGAACAACTTGGCTCTGGAAAGGAAGGACTTCTTCAGTTTGCCATTGCCTCTTGCCCCAGAGTTTATCCGGAACATTCGCCTGCTCGGAAGGAGACCCAACCTACAACAGGTTACCGAAAACCTGATTAAAAAGTACGGCACTCATTTCTTACTTTCTGCCACCCTTGGAGGTAAGCAACCTCGTGATCCTACGCTAACTGGCTGTCAGATCATTGAATATAGCTTTAAGACCCATGGAGTATAGCTTGAGTCTTCCTGGGTCTTTGTTCTTCCCGGCCTCTTACTGCGTGAGAAATAGTTTCTTTCTGGTGCCTTTGAGAACAGTATAATCTCTCGACATCCAAGTCATGACATCCAGAACATTGCTCTTTGTTTATAAGCATCCTCCTTGAGGAGGGGGTGTGGGGTAGGGGACTGACAGGCTCCTACTAAGCACTTGCCAGCAGGGGGCGCTCCCCGTTCTCTTTTGACAGAGCCTTCTAACCCAGAGGCTTCTCCACATCCTAGTATTTGCTGTGCCTATAGTTGTCAGACCCACAGGCAAGGAAGTAAATGCCCATTGAGCCCCTGACCCCTGCTGACCTCTCTAAAGATGGGTAGCTAGCCAAATTCCAGTGCTTCTGGGCTGGATGGGGACGAGGTTGGGAGTGGGGACTGGGGTAACCTGTGGACAAATCGGAAGCTCTGAGGAGGCAGAGCTGTCTCTGCCCTGGGAAGAAGAAAGCAGGATTTATTCTAACATTTAGCTCACTGTCTGATGGACAAAAAGAATCTCTCCAAGGGTTCAGGCCAGCTGCCGGGATGGGGTAGGTGTTGAGTGTTTGATGGGGAGGAGGGAGGTTGAACTTCAAGGCTTTTGCCCTTTCTGAGGGAGCAGAAATATCCATGGTGACTTCTCATAAACAACTTGAGAGAGAAAATTTTATCTCCCCCATGGAGGTAGATTGCCTGAGACTGAGATCAATAAAGGATGTTAAATGGATAAGCTGGAGGGGAGGGGATGAGCTATGGGATGGTTAAAGAATGAAGGAGAGGGAGGAGGGCCTCTCAGGCAGTGACGCCCGTTACCTTGTGCACTGTCTGATGAGATTGTTCTGGAGACAGTGACGGGGAAGAGACCTTCGGCAGGGGCAACTGACTCCTGAGCTCTGACTATTCTGGCCAAGGGTTTCGTGTTCTAATTGGTAGGGGATTAGGGAGCAGAAGGCCTCACCTATGAACCCACGTTGTTTGCCGTAGGAGAAGAGTCCCTGACCATTTTTGTGGACAAGCGAAAACTGAGCCGCAAGACAGAAACAGCAGGAAGCGCTCCTGTCCTGGGGGGCAGTGGAAACAGCTCTGCCGTGTCCCTGGAGACCCTGCACCAGCTGGCAGCCTCCTACTTCATCGACAGAGAGAGCACACTGAGGCGGCTACATCACATCCAGATAGCCACCGGGGCCATCAAGGTAACAGCCTGCGACGTGTGGGGGAGGGCGGGCGGCCGGGCAGAGAGAAACCAAAGGGGAAGCTGGAGTCTTAGCCAGCTCCAGTCAGCCGGGCCTGACTGCTGGATGTGGGAAAGAAGCTTTTTTTTTTTTTAATTGTATTTTTTCAGTGTTCCAAAATTCATTGTTCATGCACCACACCCAGTGCTCCATGCAATACGTGCCCCCCCCCATTACCCACCACCAGCCCGCGCAAACCCTGTTTGTTTCTCAGAGTCCACAGTCTCTCATGGTTCATCTCTTCCTCTAGTTTCCCCCAATTCACCCTTCCTTTCCTTTTCCCAATGTCCTCCATGTTTTTCCTTATGCTCCACACGTAAGTGAAACCATATGATAACTGACTCTCTCTTTGACTTATTTCACTCCGCATAATCTCTTCCAGTCCCATCCACGTTGATACAAAAGTTGGGTATTCATCCTTTCTGATGGAGGAGTAATACTCCATTGTATATATGGACCACATCTTCTTTATCCATTCGTCTGTTGAAGGGCACCTTGTGTCTTTCCACAGTTTGGTGATTGTGGCCATGGCTGCTATGAACCTTGGGGTACACGTGGCCCTTCTTTTCACTACATCTGTATCTTTGAGGTAAATACCCAGTTGTGCAATTGCACTACTGGGAAAGCTTTCTGATACAGGCACAATCAACCCTGAAAGGTGGCCCAGGTCTTCACTATGCAGCAAACAGACATGTTGCTTCTACTCTGAGGCAGTCTCTGGCCAATGGACTGTTGTGAAGGATAGACAAGGTCCTTACTCTGCAGAGGTTACATTCCGGTGAGGGATGAGGATATTAAACAAATATAAAAGCAAAGTAATTTTAGATAAAGGTACAAAGAAAAGACAGAGTCATAAGGTACACATTTCCTGGGGTGAGAGAAGGGAGCAGCTAATATTAGCCAGATTGGTCCAGGGAGGTCACTTCGGGTTTAGACTTTGAGGCTGACATCCAAATGATCTGAAGGAAGAGTATTCAGACAGCAAGAATTATAAGGCCCCGGGGCAGGAACCAGACTGGTGCCTTAGAACAGAGAGAAGACTGCTGTGACTGCAGTAAGGTGAACAGGAAGAGACTGGTACTAGATGGGGTTCAGAAGTGGACCAGAACCAGATTACATGGCCATGATACATAATTTTACCATGTCAAAGTGCAGTGGGAAATAAGCAGAGTTCTGAGATGATCTCATGCATGTTGGAAAATGATCATTACTGTAATATTAATAGTCATAACCTTCATCCCATCTTCTTATGCCTAGGGGATTTCTAGGAAAGTTCATACTGTCTTAGGGAAGGGAAGACCGAAGACATACTTGAGAATGCTGGATTATTTTATTCTAAATATACAGTTAAGGTGGCAAGTGGTGGTCAGTCTTGTATTATATGCTTATATTATATGCTGAATTTATTCATTCACCTGTTATGTGCCGTGCTCTGCTCTGGCTACTGAGAATCCTAGAGCGGACAAAGCCTAGAAAGTCCCTGCCCTCATGAAGTCTAAATTGTAGTGATGGAAACATCAGGAATTAAATACATGATGTCAGGTGGGATCAATGATATGAAGAAATGAATCCAGGGAAGAGGAAAGAGAGCGATGGGGACATGGCACTTTAGGGAAGATCTGTTTGAAGAAATGCCATTTAAGCAGAGATCTGAATGGATGGAGGGAGGGAGGGGGCCACATGAGTATCTTGAGTGAGAGCAGGTGCAACTGCCCCCAAGTGGGACTGTGCATGTTATGGCCCAGAAACACTGTGTCAGGTAGCTGGAGTGCAGTCAGAAGGGGGGGGTGGGGAGATGAGTACAGAGAACACTTTCTCTCTCCCCCCAACCTCCCCTTCCCCAGCCGGTGGTGGACTGCCTGAGACAGAGATCAATAAAGGACGTTAAGATCATGAGGGCATTACTGATTAGGGAGGAGACGAGAACGAGGGATTGCGGAGACGGATGCAGTGGTCAAGGGGAGAAAGAACGGCGTCCTGCTCAGACAAGGCTGCGGCACAGAGCTTGTGAGAAGTTGGCAGATGCATGATGTATTTTGATGGTAGAGCCTCCAGGATTAGCTAATAAAGGAGAAGAAAGGAATCAAGAGTAACTGCAAGATTTTTGGCATGAGCAACCAGATGAACAGTGATTCCATTTACCGAGAAGAACAATGTTGGGGGAGGTGCCAGTCTGAGAGAAGCAAATCAAGAGCTTGATTTTAGACACACTGAGTTTGACATTCCTATTAGACACCCGAGTAGAGATGTCTAACAGGCGACTGGGTTATAAACTAGGATTTCAAGGGAAAGGTCATGATTGGAGAGATAAATGTGGCATATAGTGATACACACATGTGTCGTTGGTATTTAATACTATGGGAAAGATGAGCAGAGATCACTTGAGGAGTGAACGTGGCCAGTAAAACAGCTCTAGGGCTGAGTTGTGTAGCAGATCAATATTCAGAAATGGGGAAGAGGAGGAGGATCCAACAGAGGAGGCTGAGACCAGGCAGAGAGGTCTGAAGAGAGCCAAAGTCCTATCACAAGACCTTAGAAAGCAAGTGTTTTCACAAAAGAAAGAGGAGACAACTGTGTTACATGTTGAGTAGCCAGAGAATGGACCTTCAATCTGGCACCACAGAGGCAATGAGTAGCCTACAGGAGAGGGGTTTCAGTGACATGACAGGTACAGGAGGCTGATATAGAAGGTCCCAGAGAGAAAGCAAAGTGAGGAATCAGAGGAGTAGAGGCAATTCTTTAAGGGTTTTTCGGTGATAGCTGGAGAGTGGTGGAGATTTTGTTTTCAAGATGGGAGATGTTCGAATCTTGGCACGTTGATCGAAATGATTCAGGAAAGAGGGAGAAAATGATGATGTAGGAGCGACAGGAGGCAACTGCAAGAGCAGCTGGGTAAGCGGGAGAGGCTGGTAGTCCATGGAGAGGTGGGTCTTACCCAGGAGCATAACCATCCCATCCTTTGTAGCAGGAGGCATTCAGGTGCATGGGATCCCACGTGGTAGTGCGCAGCTGTGATGGGAGGACGCAGATATCCTTGTGTGAGTGATCCAATTCTTTGATGACACGAGAATTGGAGTCCTTGGCTAAAAGGAAGAAGAGGAAATTGTTGAGAAGAGAATGTAGGAAATGGTTTCGGAAGGGTAGGGGTTAGGCATTTCAACTACGAGGCAAATGCTGTGGATTGTTGGGCAGCCCTGAGGGCCCGTGTGAGACCCACGGTCATAATTACGACGGGGACCCGTCAGCATAGCCGTTGGTTGTATCAGCCACGTTTGGCGCTTCAAGTACAGGCAGGCGTGGAGTAGGTGGGGAGTTGGACTGAACAAAGGGGTGTGTGTGTGTGTACAACATGAAAGAAAAAAAGCAATGGAATTGAAAGTATACACAAAGCTGTGACTATAGTGATGGACTGAGGGATTTGGGATCATTAGGGGATGGTAGAAAGGGAAAAGTCTCTGGAAAGTGAAAAAGTGAAAAAGTTTCACTTTTGGAAAGCTAGTTAGGTCACAAGATTAGAAATAGGTTTGATGTCTTGTTGGAGGGAAGAGACCAGAAGGTGTGTGAGTGTGTGATGCTTAATATAGAGATTAGGGAGAACATGCAATTAGAAAAAAAAGAATCTGGTTATGGACATGGCCGTGAGTGTGGATGGCCGAGACGGGGCTGGAGGCCAAGGTGAGGGGAGACGAGCAGGCTGGAGAACTGAGAGGCGAGGGTATTCAAGGGTTTTCTACAGATGCAGAGGTCAACAGGAATGACACAGACCTGGGGGCGATTACGAAGACAGCGGTAAGCGAGCTCAATAATAGAAATCCTGAACACACGCAAGGGACTAACAAAAATAGACAGCAAGGAGGGAGCATGGGTGATGGGGTCCTGATAGTTCTGGCTTCAAAGGAGCCAGGAGGGAGAGTGTTGAGGATAGCACAGTGGCAGAACCCCCTCGCTCCCCTGCCCAGCCGTGTGAGGTGTGGGAAAGCAGAGAAGACTGCTAGACTGCTAGGGAACCCCTGTCTTCAGCATCTGCTGGGCTGTGCTTAATGCACAAAGATGAAGTGGACTCTTGAGAAGAGATCAAGGCTAGAGAGGGTCTTGCAGAGGACCAATCATGAGACTGAGAGAGTAAGACCGAAGTTGCCCGAAGAGAAGAGGTCCGATGTGGGGAGGTGCAGAGTGTCTGGAGTGAGAGTCTGAGATAGGACAGTGGCTGAAGTTAACAGAGACTTAGGGTACATTTGGGAGGCTGGTCTCTTAGGCAACTTAAAATGATGAAAGAAGATTATTAGTAGCATAGACTGGGTTTTCCCAGAAGACAGACCTCTGGGGAATCCTTTAGTCCTGTAGTGAGTGGGCCATGTTGAAGGTGGAGAAGGATTGATCTTGCCTAGAAAATAAGAGTAGGTCTGGATTAACAACTCAAACGTCCCATTAATGTTCCTTCCTATCCTTTGACCTGACCAACTTTCCCCTTTCTATCATGGCCTCATTTGCCTGTTTGCCTGACAGACTCCACGGTCCATCACTGCATTGGATATATTTTCAACTTGCCCTTTGCCGCCGCCTCATGCACCTGCCAGCCCCCTGATTCAGGAACTGATCGATGCTTGCCTGATTGTCTTGCTAGTCTTCCTGTCCCCATTCTCAGTGCTTCTCCCTGACTCACCCTCTCCGCCAAATGCACGAGAGCAAATACTCTGGTACCATCCCCGGAGTAAGCAGTGTGACGCGATGGAAGGAACACAGGATCGCACCTGCGAGTCTTTGCTGAGCCCTTGCTCGTGGCCGGCTAGCCTAGGAGCAAGTTCCCAAACTACTCTGAGTGTCAGTTTTCTCACTCTCAAAACTGCTGAATGATTAGAATATTTCTTACCTTGATGGATTTCTATGAGGATCAACTAGGAAAATATATAGAATGCATGAGCCATGGCGTAATTGGAGCCTGAAAAAGAATAATTCCTCCTCTTAACAAAACCATAAGGCCTTCTAAGATCTTCCCTACTGTTCCTTTGTCTCTTTTCAACCCATTTCCCGCCTCAGCCCTTCACCTACCACTTCTATCATGTAACGCAGTCCTATCTGGTGAGTTGTCTGTATTCAAATATACACACATCCCTGGCACCTGCTGTTGGTTTTTTCTGTTTACCCAAGTGTCCTTCCCTCATCCTTCTTTGCTCAAATCAAAAAGGTTACTCCTTTGTGAAGCCTTCTCAGACTCCTAAGGTAGTGAAATACTCCTCTTCAGTGTCTCAAACATGTGCCTCTTTTATAGGGCTCATCGTCTAAACTAGAATTGCTAGCTAACATGGTGACTTCTGAGACTATGAGGTCGTTGTGGGAGGGACTGGGTCTTATTCATCTTTGGTTTCCACTGAGAGTACAGAGCTTGCCACATTATGGGTAATGAGTAAAGGTTTGTTGACTGACTTACTGACTGACTGAGTCACGGACACTGTTTTCCCCGTAGGTTAGGTTCTTCTCAGTGTGTGTACAAAGGCACAGAAGCATGGTTAGTTGAAAGAAACAAAGCTACTCAAGGTCACTTGAGCATAAAGGTAGTTTGTCAAGAGGATTGCGGTGAGGATTATCGTGGATCTCCAAGGACAAGATGCTGAATGCCTTCCAGACACATGGGTCTTGTTAAAGGGCATTGAGATGCCCGGGTTATGGTCTCTGTTTCTTGTTGGAACATGTGCCATCTGTTTTTCTTCATCTGCTTCATCTTCCAGCTTCTCTTGTCCAAATTTTCCCTTTGTTTTTTTCTAGACTTTTCTGTACACCAATGACTCCAGCTTACATTTAGCTCTGCCTTGCTCTGGAGTGGACTCTGGCCCACACTGAACACTGTCTGCCCTCTGAACCAGGGCCATCAGGGCAGGGACCACTCTTGTTCATTGTCGGAGTCTCAGTTCCTGGCACATAACAATTGCTTGATAATTATTCATTCTGAATTTCAAGGGTGTCTACCACTACCCTTTAAATTTTTTCTCTCGGTATCTCAGTTCTAAATTCCTGGAGGAAAAAAATGTGGTTCAGGGTCCACTTTAGTCCAATACAAGGAGTCTAATACATAATCTCAAATATGGCTACTGAACTCATCTCTTTGGCAAAGCTTGCAGGTGGTACAGTGAGAGATGGGAAGGTACCCAAAGCCACACCTATTATAGTGCCTATAGCCCGCAGAAGCATTTTCCAGAGCTAGAGCCACTGGCCATCTCCACAAAAATGGGGCTGCCATCCTTGGAAAGCTCTTTTTGGAATTCCTCCAATCACACATGGAGTGTGAGATGATAAATCATCTTCCACTGGGTTGATCAGCCTGGAGTTTTCTCTGGTGAGGAGTGCGGTGTGCTCTCCCCATGAGATGCAACTGAGAGAATCATGAGAAAACAAGGATCCTTTAGTGTCTTCTCCTACTTCCATTCCTCTAGGTCCTCAACCTCACATACCTTAGTGAGGTCTGGGGAAGCACGGACCTGTCCAAGAGCGCTGCCAAACAAGAAGCAAAGGGAGGTCTTGGCACCCTACCTAGCCCACCACTCTGCTCACGTGATAGGGTTCAGGCGTCCATTCTGTCTTGGCTGTAGAGGGTTCTGCCAGAGCCATTTCTTTGCTCCAACAAACATTCCCAGATCGCCAGGACAGGGGCCAGCAGGCTGGGTGCATCGCTGCTGGCTAACACACCTTTGGGACTACACAGCAGTAGGTGAAGGCGCACCGCCCGGCTTAGTGGGAAACTTGCTGGGATTGGGTTTCAGCCTCGGTGCTCACCATTTCTCTGACCTTGAGAAGTCCGTGTACCCCATCCAGGACATGGAGTTACCAACTCCATGGAGTTGACTTGCCTGTAGCCGGGGCTTGCGTTCAGCTGATATTAATTATTAGAATATTAAACCGCTTCCGTGACAGCTGGTAAACCTGGGAGGGGATCCGAGCCGTTAGCGGACGAGCCTGTTTCTCAGTGGCAGCTTACCCTCCACTTAATCGGAGGTGGGGCAGGACTTGGTTTGATATGTTCCAGAGCTTACGGAAAAGAGCCCACACAAAACCCGAGGTGGGCCCCAGGATAGCGAAAAGGAGCGGTTCTCACACAGCATCCTTAAAAAGGCTGGTCTGAATTCCTCCGTGTGCAGCACGCCTGGCCCGGCCAGCTCACAGTGAGAAGCCCATTTAAGCCACTCTTAGTTTTGCAGGTGTCTCCCTAGGTAGGGCAAGAGCAGTGGGGCAGCGGAGGGCCAGGGAGGAGAGCAGGCTCGCTGGAAGGAGGGTTTGCACGATCTAGTATTTAGGGAACATTGGATGTGCTAATGAACCCGAGATCCATCAGGGCTTTCAGGAGGCAGGACAGTCTCTGTCAACAGACCAATTAGCACACAATTATTTTCCCTTTCTGAAAGCTTATCTGAGATGCTCTTTGAATGTGGACGCCTGAGTGAATAGTGCTTTCCATTACCTCTACGGGCCCTTTTTGTAATCTGCCAAAGCTGTCTGTCTCCGCTACGGCGAAAGCACAGGGTTCTCTGGACTCACCCTTTGAATACTCTGTAATTCTCATCACTGGGGGGAAGGGGGCTTCAAGCATCTCACTTATCAAGCTAGTGCCCAGGCAATATCTGTCGGAGGACCCTCTCCAGGTCCTGTTTTCCTTCCCCTCTCCTCCTAGTTCTCAGAGGGACAGAGGTGACTCAAAGCAGAATGGCAAGTGGAAACAGCGGTGACTTTGGGCTCTAGCGTCATCTGAGTGAGCCTTCCTCATTCTCGATCTGGCTTGGCTCCTTCCCTCTAAGGAAATGAGCATGGGGATCAGTCTTTGTCTCTTCCTCGTTCCCGTCCTTGTGCGACAATTAACAAAGGGAAGCTACCCACATCCTCTCCATGACTTACCTAATTGATTGTCCTCTTGTGGAACTGACCTTTGGGAATAGCAAAGTCAAGGTCAGAATACAGCATCAGCCAGCTCGGAATGCTGCCCAAGGTGGCGCTGGTGATGGGGACCCTGATGGCTTGGTGGCATGTAGACAGAGTTGGGGCACAAAGGAGAGGACAGTGGCTGTTCACTGTTTTCCTCCTTGGCAGGTGGTCCTACTCCACAAGGCATGTAGCTCCCTCCCTGCCTGGACCCGAAGCTGGTGAGGAACCAGCTCAGGGGCGGGTGGATGGAAAAGCCAGCGCCGATCTCCACGACAGTGCGGTGGCCAGCTTACCTGGAGGTGGGGAGAGGCGAGGGTCCTAAATCCCACACCCAGCCACCGTCTCACCCACCATTCCATTCGGTCCCTCCCACTCCAGAAGAGCTGGGCTAGTCCTCGGCCACGGCTCCTCTTACAGGCATTTTTACACCATAGAGATGAAGGCTTCACCTTGAAGGAAGCCTGGGTCTGCCTTCCCACTGCAGTGTGACCGCTAGCCCGCCGCCCACTCGCTCAGTACACAGCGGGTACGCGGCACCTAGTGCGCACCTGTGGAGGGAGGCTGGCCCGTGTGGAATAGCCCGAACGCTGGGCTTCTAGAAACATGGTTCTTCCAGTCTTTAAACTCCTGAGGGCAGTGACTGCCTTACTCACGGGGAGTTCTGGATGTTCCTTGCATAGCTAAGTGAATAAATGAGTGAGTGAAGGAAGGTGTGAATGAGCTGAATGAATCCTAGCCCTGCAGGTAACCAGATGTGTGACCTTGAATAAATCATTCCACCCATCTGGCCAAGTCCTCCTCATCTGTAGTACTGGGATTCCGAGGTCCCAGGTCTATATAGTGTGTTTGCTCAGTGTTCACATCCCGAACAGAGGACAGATCACTGAACTGGTTTGGGTGAACCATTCTGCTTATACTTGTTTTTAGAAGTGATGTCACCCAGAGGGGTTTAACTCACTTTATTTTCCGCAGTCCTTTGACGCGCCCTCGCAGGAGACGGGGGAACACTGACGAGACGGAGGATTCAAACATTAAAACCCCGTTTTAGTTCTCACAGCTCTGTGGCCTCAGGCACCGTAACTCTGTGAACCTTCGTTTCCTTCTCGGGAGAGTGATAGTAGTGAGACTTGTCTTGGAGTTTCTGTGAAGGTTAAAAGGGATGACATTGGGGGATGAACTTGCAACCAGAGGGAAGTCATTCCTGCCCCTGTCATGCTCATGGTCCCATTCTTTAGTTGGGCCAGGTTTGGCTGCTTTTCATGTACTGTGTCTATGGCTGCCCCTTGGTCTTTGTCTGCAATCACCTCTTTCCCCTCCATTCCTATTCATCCTTCAGGGCTCACCTCCTCCACGAAGCCTTCTCAGACTACTTTAAGTGACGAGGATCTGTCCCATCTGTCTCCCTACCGTATTTCTAGTCAGTATCAAACCATACTTCCTTTAATTACTCTGTCCCATGAGTACTTTTTAAGACAAACTACTAAATTCTCCTTAAAAACGTCATTTCTGCTTTGCTCTTCACCTGGTGACGTCCCCCTGGTAACCTGCAGGGTGCTGGACATTCTCACGCCACCCGTTCCAGCTGTGTGTTGTGGCCTATGCTTACCCTTTCTCCTTGTGTGCAGAGAACTCCCCTTCCTTTGTCTTCCTGGCCACTTCTACGTCTCTTTATTTCATTTGACTTTTTATTTTAATGCTAGTATAGTTAACATACTGTGTTATGTCATGTCCAGGTGTACAATATAGGGACTCAATGAGACGTCTCCTTAAGGACCTGCTCTGTTGAGTCTGCTTGGCTGTTGCTTCCCTTCTGTTCCCTCTGCTCAGAGCTCCGTCTTCCTGAGTGCGCACTGACACACAGCTTCCGCCCGACTTGGACGCCTCTCCGCCAGTTGCATGTGCACCTGTCTCTCCCCTAGGGTGTAATTTCCTGGAGGACACCGCACATAACTTGTGCATCTCGCCGCTCACCTCTCCGCCCCACAAAGCCTGGAACATATTACACATGCTCTCAGTTATCGAGTATCTACTATGTGCCAGGTGCCGCGTGCATTGTTGTTGACATGGTGAATAAGATAAATAGGAGCCTAGCCCCGGGGAGCCTTTAGTGTGTGGAGGACCCAGACTTTAAACACATCTTTATGGAAAAGGATGGAAACTTCTATGCCTGCCACAGGGCAGAGGTGCTCGTAGCCAGGAAGGAAGGTCAGAGGTATCAGGGCCGACTCCCTGAAGAACTCCAGGAGAGGCGCTCTATGAATGTTTGATGAATTGTATGGCATTGAACAGTGCCTGCTCAATAAATAGTCGTTGATTGGTTGATTGATCATTGGCAAAGCTTTTGGAGATCCTGGGAAGAAAGAGCCGCGGGTCCCCATCATTCTTATTAGGGAATTATTTCAGTGCATTTAAAGCTCCCCATTTTTCATCTTATACTTTAAAAACATCAGGGGAAAATGGATAGGCCAACTTTATAATATTTTAAAATGATTCTGTGGTGTTTTGGAATATTACATGGCTATAAGAGTTTATGTATATTTAATATACTTATTAAAATATGCAGTAAGCCCATGGCTGATTTTCTCTAAGGACGTCTCAGCGCCGAGGTGGGACTTAAATGTTTAATACTAATAATAATACTCATAACTCCTATTTCTCTAGTGCTTTTCTTCCTCAGGATTCCTAAAGCCGTGAGCACCACGTCAAGTGGATGCAGCTGAGCTGGCCAGCCGGCTGACAGCATCCACATCTGGCCTCCTGCCTCCCTCGGGGGTAGACAGAGGGGGGACTCAGGCTTTAGGGGTCCATCTTCCTCTGCCTACACTGAATTTTCTCTTCCCAGAGGCAAATTCCCTTCGGCTCCCTCAGAAAGCCTTGCACTGTGTACAGCCTGCCACGGGCTACCCTCTACCACCAGTACTCACCACATGGGAAAGAGGAAGGACAGTGGCTTTCTGCCCTCGGGGAAGGGAAACTCTCGGGCTGGTCGGGGACAGGACATGGGGCCTGACCTCAGGGGGCTGGGCAGGGAAGCGCACAGGCATGGTCTCCACTGCGATCCACACTGTGCCCTCCTTCTCCAGGTCACAGAGACCAGGACGGGCCCTCTGGGCTGCAGCAACTACGACAACCTGGACTCGGTCAGCTCGGTCCTGGTACAGAGTCCGGAAAACAAGGTGCAGTTACTCGGTAAGTTGTCCCGCGAAGGGAGGGGCGTCCATACCTTTCACATCTGCTGAAGAGCTTGGCTCACCGAGGAGCAGGAAAAAGTCCTGGGTGCCTCATTTGGCTAAACCCTTCTGAAGACCAGAACCCCCAGGAGTTTCGGAACCTGTATGGAGCAACTATCCCTCATTCCTTTGGGAAATTTTCTGACGTGGTTTATCCTGCACCCAAGATCATTGCTCACACCACTGGACACCCACGCCCTCCCATGTGTTAGTCCTCCCCAAGACCCCGGGCGCTGTCCTTCAGCAAGGCCACATCCACACCTTGGCCTGGTTTGATGATCTTTGTTGCCCGAAGAAGCCTCCACTTTGTCCTAAGGACATGTTGGGGGAACAGCAAGCCTTTGCACAGTGGTTATGGGGCCACCATCTCTGGCTCAGCCGGGAGCTTTACAAACTGTGGGGTCACTGGCTACCCTGAGAGTGGCCCCTCCTTCCTGTGATTAGTCTGTCCTCTCTCCTGGGAGATCAAGGTCAGGAGAACAGTTTGAGAGGAACGGGAGTCCCCACCGGAGACAGAACTGGACAAAACAGGCTTGCAAACAGGAAAGCCCAAAGACGGGGTGGCACGAGGTAGGAGGATAGGGGAGGCTCTCAGCTCCTGCTGCCAGTCCCCCAAGCATCCTGGGCCAGGGCCATGTGAACTGATTTGGAAAGAGCTGTTTGGCAATAGGAAAAGTTCATTTTTCTTCAGGCCTAACTGAACTGGAGTCTGTTTAAGATCTTATTGTCTTGGTATTATAAAATCAATAGCCCTCACCCAGGATCTACGATTACAAGTTCCAGGCAACCTGAGCTAGGTGCAACCCATAAGCACTTTTGGAATCAAGGAATATATAATAAAAAGGAGTAAAAGACTCCCTTGTTTAGAGCCACCTCATGCAATTAGCATCCCTCTTCTCCTGTGTCCCTCGGTGGGCTGGGTTTGTGTCTGAAATTAGCGTTGAGTGAAGTTCAGAATGTCTGGCGGTTCATTTGGAATAGTTTATGCCATTTAATTTTATAGCCCATCACTCATACAGACATTGCTCGGGGCACTTATTTTATAGCAATGGGAAATGTTATGGTGAGGAGGGAGGGAGGGAGTGGGGGAGGTGAAGAAACAGGACTTGGAGAAGGGTGTGTGTCGAAAGCATGTGTATGGACAGGGTGTGTAGGCTGGGCTGCTCAGGTGCCAACTGTGGGCACAACATGAGGAAAGAATTTAGGAGCAGTTCAGAATGGAAGACGGACCTCAAACAAGAACAGCGTGCATCCACTGGTGCTGTAGTTCTAAGTCACGTTCTGAGGTCTGCTGAGACGGGGATACATACTTTGGGCTCTCTGGTTTCCTGCCAGGGTCAAGGGCATGACAGTAAAGAGCTGGCAGACATTTGAGGAGAGGGGAGCTCATCGTATCCAGAAGTTCTCCTGTCCCTCACCCTCCTGGCACAGTCTCACAATGTCCCTACCGGGGGAGCCTCTTGCAGTCTGACCTGAACCTGGCCCAGGCTGCCTCCAAAGGCATGCCTGTCCTTCATTCATCTCTTGATATGTTTCCAGCAGCCATCCGGAGTGGCTTGAAGCTGGATTGGGAGTATATTCTGCTACTGGTAAACTCATATCCACCACAGATGGGTAGGAAAACTGAAGCTTGGAGCAATTCAGTGGATTATATCCAAGATTAGAGGCAGCTAATTAGAAAAGAGAGCTGAGAGCCATTCATACCTGCCCAGGCCTGACTGAGCTTAGGATGCCTTCCACCATCGAACTTTCCGATCTCCTGAAGAGTTAAGGCGAACTGAGACAGGCAGCCAGTCCCGGCGACATGGTGCGACCGGACCGTACCAGGGGCGGGGTCTGACATCAAGCCAATTTCACTAGCCCCAGTACTGGGGGACTTGCGCCGGTCACTGTGGCCACTGGGCTCAGATCTCCTCCCCTCGAGAAGCCTCAGTCGCCCAGGAGTTACTTGTGATCACATAAACAAAGTACTTGGTGAGGGGCCTGGCCGCTCCGTACCGGCAACCCCTGTGCCCACTTCCTAGCCAGAGCAGCCCCCCACCCCCAGTCATCAGGGTTGGGGGAAGCCCTGGGACGGGGGTCAGCATAACATCTTAGGGTGTCTGCTGCTCAGCTCAGAGAAGCCAGAACCAGGATGGCTATCGGAAGCAGCGAAAAGTCCATCAAGTCTTGATTCCTCCCCCGTGAGGGCTGTAAGCTCTCCTTTTATCTGAAACATTTTCCCGTTTCCATTCTAGAAATGCTGATGCATAGCCAATAAGCCCATTCGTATGATACGCAGGCTCTCAGTCTGGCTGACGTGAGGGGGTTCGACTAAGCCCTGGGCTTTGATGCTCCTCATCTGCATTTTTCAGATCCTCTCCCACCTGTCCCGGGGGGCAGCGTGACCCTTTTTACCCAACCAGCTCCACAGGGCCAGGCCCTGGGGTGACCGACCGTTCTGGGGCCCAGAAGGCACGAGTGTGCAGAACCCCAGCTGGGGATCCTGCAGCCTTGTGTGGGAAACCGGGTCCCCACCAGCCCTACCCTACAGTTCCTGGGATGTCCTTTCCCCAGGCCTGCAGGTGCTGCTGCCTGAGTACCTGCGTGAGCGCTTCGTGGCCGCGGCGCTCAGCTACATCACGTGCAGCTCCGAGGGCGAGCTCGTCTGCAGGGGGAGTGACTGTTGGTGCAAGTGCAGCCCCACCTTTCCGGAATGCAACTGTCCCGACGCAGACATCCAGGCCATGGAGGACAGCCTGCTGCAGATCCAGGACTCCTGGGTGACCCACAACCGGCAGTTTGAGGAGTCAGGTGAGCCGTCGGCTGGCCCCCATTTCCTCCCTGGCAGGTGCCGGACTGGAATGTGGGGAACTCAGCGTGGATCCTGGCTCACCCACTTCCCGTGTCCGTGACCCCTAGCGGGTTATATCACCGCCACAGTCTCAAGTGGTTATCTTTGTTGTCGATGCAAATGGACACGACCCCCACCGAAAAGATGCCTTTTGTGGACGTAATAAGTTCAGGTGAATATATTTGAGGGCATGGGCCTTGCCTGCATATAAGGCACACAGTGACGACTTGCTGAATTTCTGAAGTAGGACAGTTTTGGGAGGCCCCCCGTACATGCTGATTAGGGCTAGTGGTGGGTATAATGAATATCAACGTTACCTTGAGATCTAGATTCAGGACTTGATTTTGAGTCCTTGCTCGGGGTATGCTTTGAAAATACAGTGCCCAGGGAGGTGGGTCCCTTGGGAGGTGATTGAGGGATTGGTACTCTCATAAAAGAGGCCCCAGAAAGATTCCCTCTCCCCTTCCACCACGTGAAGACACAGTGAAGAGTTAGCCCTATGGAACCCGGAAGAGGACCTTCACCAGAACCTGACCGTGCTGGCATCCTGATCTTGGACTCTCGGCTTCTTGAACTGTGAGAAGAACATTTCGGTGGTTTATCAGCCACCTGGTGTGTGGCATTTTCTGAGAGCAGCCCCCAAAGAAAAGACACTCTATTACTGACCGGTTTAATGACCTTGCGTTAGCCATGCAGTTTCATAATACCCCCATTTCCTCATCTGTAAAAGAGGGAAAGTGGTCATAATGGGTGGATGGAAGGCTCATGTGGGATAGTGTAGGATAAAATTCATATATAAATAACTCTGGTACATTCATACATTTCAACACTAAACGAGGGATAGTTATGTGGATGTAGCTCAGAAACAATGTTGGGTAAAATGAAGCAAAATGAAAAAGGTTATAGTATTATATTGATATAATATGTATATATAATACATATTAAATATAAGATGTATTTAATATTTATATGATGCTTAAAAACATACTAGCCAATACTTAAATATGTTTGTAGAAAACGTGAAAAAATATATGGTAATGATCAAACATCCAAGAGAGTGGTTGATGGAGAGAGAGGGGAAGTTTAGGGCCTTTAATGATACAGTCTCTGTCTTATTTCTCGAAAACAAAACAAAACAGTATAAAAGACTGAAGCCAATATGGCAAAATGGCTAAATCTAGGCGGTGGGGACATGGGATTTTATCCTGTTATTCCCTGTGTTCTTTTGTGAGCTTAAATGTTTTATAAAAAGAACTATGAGGGGCACCTGGGTGGCTCAGTTGGTTAAGAATCTGACTCTTGCTTTCAGCTCAGGTCACGTTCTCAGGATCGTGAGATCGAGCCCCATGTCAGGCTCTCTGCAGTGGGCCTGGAGCCTGCTTACGATTCTCTCTACCCAACCCTATTGTATTCATGCTAGTTGTTAGTGCCATCACTAGGTATGATTCTCAAACCGTTGGGAAAGGGGTAGGGGGTGAATAACCAGGTGCTTGAGCAATCAGAATGAGCTGGGGCCCCGTGCATTGTCCTTTCATGTCCCAGACATGGCAGTTAGTTGCTAGGAACATTACAGTCCCTGCAACGCCAGCTGCGCTGGAGTCGTGATGGTGGGACATGACACTGGGCTGTCACCACCATGAGTCACTTACTGCTAACGAGTAAATGACGGCGATCTGGACCCCCACCAGGAGACAGCGGCTACAGGTCCCAAGTAAGAGCAGCTCTGAGCATGAATTCAGCAAACGGGCCGTGCCCAGGAAGCTCCGAGAACTGAGACTTGCAGTAGGCACCACGAACCAGAGAGCTTCTGGTTTAGCTACAGGAAAGAACGGGAATCTGCCAAGAGTTGAAGCCTGAAAGAGATGAAAGATGTGGACGGCAGAGGCGGGGCTCAGGGACTGGAAGGGTTCAAAGAAGCTTTCCGAGCGTGGTGCTCAGTGTCCCTGTGTCCACACTCACCAGCTGTGCCCTCTTCCCTTCGTGACTGCCTCTCCCCCAGGGTGTTTGTGGTGTGACTGGAGAGGCCTGGCCTGTGGCAGTTGTGAATGACGGGTAAGGAGTTACAGAGGGAGAGAGCGGTGCGTCCCAAGGTCATTGCAAAGGCAGCACCTCTGGCCTGCTTGGGCCGTGACAGAAATCCGATTTGAAATTCAGAAGCCCTATTAGGCAAAGGAAAGAGGAAAAAAGAATCCTAAAGCTGTAGTTTATGGCACGTTAATTGTTTTCCAAATAAAGCTGTTGAAAAGGAAATCTATCAAAGGGCTTGGGAGAGTTGGGGGGAAGCCGCCCTCCTGGGGCAGGGACTCACCAAGGCTGGTTGGGTCCGGGGGAGTGGGTGGGGGTGCCCTCCTGCCCCTCCCAGGGTCTGCGTGGCGCCCCCTGAGCTCCACTCTGTGTCCTTGCCCGCAGAGGAATTCCAGGCCCTGCTGAAAAGGCTGCCCGACGACAGGTTCCTGAACTCCACGGCCATCTCCCAGTTCTGGGCCATGGACACCGGCCTTCAGCACCGCTACCAGCAGCTGGGGGCCAGCCTGAAACTGCTGCTCAAGAAGACCCATCGGATCGTCCGCCGGCTCTTCAACCTCTGTAAGCGCTGCCCCCGGCAGCCTCGCTTCCGCCTGCCCAAGGAGAGGTGAGCTCCCCCACCGCCGGGCCGAGCTCGGCACCTTCCCCCAGAACGGCTGAGGCTGGGGGGCCCTCTGTCCCACGTGAGGCCTTGGGAGATCCTTCTGCCATCTTCACCTCCTGGTGTGTCCTGCTCAATTCCGACTTGTGTCTGAAACGAGGGAGAGGAAACGGAGAGAGGCTAACTTCACTTCTATATAAATTATGGTAGATTCCAATGTTATTCTAATAATACTCTGATTCTCACTCATTTATATTTTAAGGCATTTTTTTAGGGAAGAAAGGGGTGGAGTTGAAGCTCACACTCCGAGTGCAGGCGGTGAGAATACGCCCATTGGGTTGCTTCACACAAGTGACCGTCTCAGTCACAGAAGGCGAGGAAGGCGAGGCCCCGCAGCCTCGCGAGCAGAGCAGGGCTGCCCGGCCTCCGACCTTCACTCCTCCACCCCGTGTGCCCACTGCCTATCCTAATTTTAAGCAGTGTGTGTGTGGTGGGGGGGTATTTGTTCATTGAGAAGATAAAATAAATACACAGAAACCCAAAAACTACACAATTTTAACTATGTGGTGGCCACTTAAATTCATGTTCCGGGAACATAAATCAGAGGCGTGGTCTAGTAAAAAGCAAGATTCCGAGAGAAAAGCTGCCTCGGGGAAGGAAGTCTCGGCCAGATTGTGTGGGAGAGATGGCAACGGGGCGCTGAGGGGGAGCCTTGCCTTGCGGCCCAGAGACGCGGCTCTCGCACTGAGGCCCCGGGAAGAAGGGAGGCGTGAGTGGAAAGCTCAGACCGGCAGAGGCTCCTGAGAGGGGCTCCTTTGTTTTTTTCAACAAATCCCTCTGAGGCTCTTACCTGGTTTCCAAGAACGTGGGGCGAACCACGCGGCGCCCCTGCCCTCGCGGCCTCCGCGGACACGTCGCCAATAGACAATCGCGTCCAATCCCACTCCCGGCCGGGGATTACATGAGAACCGAGAGCCGCGGCAGCGAGGGGGTGGTTCTTTGGAAAAGGGGTCCCAGAAGACCTCTTGGGGGGTGGGGGTCAGAGGAGCGGAGATGTAAATCTGAAGAGGGAGCCAGCCACAGGAAATGCCTGTTCCCAGTGGCAGAGCAGAGGGGACGGCAAAGACAGGGACGGAGAAGTGGGAAAAAAACTGATGGGAGATGGGATGCCAGGAAGTGGGGAGAGCCGTTGTTGGACGGTCTTACCTAGAGGGCTGACAACTGCAGGAGGGGTTTGGATGCAGGGGCCGTGGGAGAACCCCGCCGGCTGTGGAAGGAGGGAAGGGGGTGGTGCTGGGGCGGGACAGGCCGGCTGCTTGCAGGGCACGTCTGGGGTCAGGTGTTTCTGGTGCTGATGGGTCAGACGCTGCGCTGCGGGCCTGACGCAGACATTCCGGAGTGCTGCAGCAGGGGTTCCCGTCTTCATTCAGAGGACTTGGAGCTTTTCTCCCTGCCTATCGCTCAGTCTCCCTCCACCCTCGGGGGAGACGGCGGCTGGGTGCTTCCTACGACTCTCTCTTCATTTCTGCCTCCCTTCCCATAGGTCCTTGTCCTACTGGTGGAACCGTGTCCAGTCGCTCCTCTACTGTGGAGAAAGCACCTTCCCCGGCACCTTCCTGGAGCAGAGCCACAGCTGCACCTGCCCCTACGACCAGTCTTCCTGCCAGGGCCCCATCCCGTGTGCCTTGGGGGAGGGGCCTGCCTGCGCCCACTGCGCCCCGGACAATAGCACGCGCTGCGGGGGCTGCAACCCGGGCTACGTGCTGGCGCAGGGCTTGTGCCGGCCGGAGGTGGCCGAGTCCCTGGAGAACTTCCTGGGGCTGGAGACGGACCTGCAGGACCTGGAGCTCAAGTACTTGCTGCAGAAGCGGGACAGCCGCATTGAGGTGCACTCCATCTTCATCAGCAACGACATGCGCCTGGGCAGCTGGTTCGACCCTTCGTGGAGGAAGCGCATGCTGCTCACGCTCAAGAGCAACAAGTACAAGCCCGGGCTGGTGCACGTGATGCTGGCGCTGTCCCTGCAGATCTGCCTCACCAAGAACAGCACCCTGGAGCCGGTCATGGCCATCTACGTCAACCCGTTCGGGGGCAGCCACTCTGAGAGCTGGTTCATGCCCGTGAGTGAGGGCGACTTCCCCGACTGGGAGAGGACTAATGTGGACGCGGCCGCCCAGTGCCAAAACTGGACTATCACCTTGGGGAACAGGTGGAAGACCTTCTTTGAGACGGTCCATGTTTACCTGCGGAGCCGGATCAAGTCCCTGGATGACAGCTCCAACGAGACAATCTACTACGAGCCCCTGGAGATGACCGACCCCTCCAAGAACTTAGGGTACATGAAAATCAACACCTTGCAGGTCTTTGGCTACAGCCTCCCCTTTGACCCGGACGCCATCCGGGACTTAATTCTCCAGCTGGACTACCCGTACACTCAAGGTTCCCAGGACTCCGCCCTCTTGCAGCTCATAGAGCTCAGGGACCGGGTCAACCAGCTCTCCCCACCCGGCAAAGTCCGGCTTGACCTTTTCTCCTGCTTGCTCCGGCATCGGCTCAAGCTGGCCAACAACGAGGTGGGCAGGATCCAGTCCTCCCTGAGGGCTTTCAATTCCAAGCTGCCAAACCCCGTGGAGTATGAGACAGGCAAACTCTGTAGCTAATGGGGGCCCCGCTCCAGGGCCAGCCAGGGAGGTGGTCCAGGGTGATCTGCGGATCCCGGGGTGCAGAGATCATCCGAGCCCTCACCTTAGTGCCAACAGGGCTCTCCCTTGGGACTTGCAGCACCCAGCTGATGGGACCTCAGGGCTCGGACTGAAGCAGGCAGGAGAGAAAGAAACCACTGCACACGCGCACACACACACACGCACACACTCTCACACAGGGAGGCTACGACTCAGCAGCCTCAAATCTGTAAAGTCGGTGCTTTCAAATGAATGCAGTTGAAGGAGAGGAGCCAAGGGAGAGATTAAGCAAAAGAACCAGCCAAACCATGAAAAAAATAAATCCCGAAAAGTGATTCTTATCATTCAAGGAAGCAAGGAGGGGGCACAGCGGTAGGAACAGGAGCAGCTCCTTCTCCCCCTCCGTGGAGTCACTTTTGTATTCTTTTTAACCTGATTTCTTAAAATGGCGTTTGTTTCGTGATGCCCTATGTTGGTTCTTACTTTTTGTATGCTGCCTTGTCTGTGCCCTCCCACACTGACTGCTTCTCACGCCGGCTCCCCCGAGAAACTCAAGGTGACAGTGACAGAGGCCTGCGCGGGCAGGCAGGCAGGCTTGCTCTGCGCCCCCCGCCTCCCTCCGGCCCCCCCTGCTTCCTCCGCCTCACCACTGGCTCCCGGGTCCCCTCGTGGTCCAGCCGGAGCCCCTGTTGCAGCAGCACCCGTTCTGTCCAAGCAAGCAGCTCTGTCAAGTTAGAAAGAGACAATGTATAGGGAAGTGTTCTTTTTTAAAAACAAAACAAAAAACGAAAATATTTATTTTGTGATTGTTTTCTTTGTCAATCTGCTCCAGCCACATGAACATATGAGTAAAAGTTTACCTGGTTTAATATATCTTCTTAGAAGGCCTTTTTTAGGGGGAAAATGAGAGAGAAAAAGAGGGGGAAAAAAGTATAGCTCCCTGGATTTTTTTTTTAATTGCTGTGTGTGTGGTACATGGGCGTGCATGGATGGTGGACATTGCGGTGGGGAGGGTGGCTGATGAGTGTGTACTTTCACAAGTGAATGATGTCTGGCTTAACTGGGGGGGGGTGTGCGCGCGCACGCAGGCGCGCGTGCCCGTGTGCATGTGGGCGTTGTTGAATGGAGCGAGGCAGAACTCCCCGAGTTATCCTGCCACCCCCCGCTTTTCCCAGGCATGAGAACCAGCACAGGTTCTGCACCCAGCATTTCCCACTATCAGGAGATTAGCGTCCAAGTCCCTGCTCACAAGGGGAACTGCAGGCTTTGTGCTGGGCGAATGCCTGCTACTGGGGGCCCCTCTGGGCCGGCGCTGCTGCGGACCTCAGGGGAGCTTCCCCTACTCTGCACCTTACGAAGGATGCAGGCGTGGCACTGGTTTCTCCATTCTCTCTGACGACCACTTTTGAGGCCTAAAAAGGTTGAACACACACCATGCAGAATAAGGCGTCACTGTCACTACCGTGCCTCCCCCAGGGGGTCTGAGAAGCATTTCACAGCAGATCTCTTGGAGAATCACTTCTCTATTCCCCACAGGCTCCAAGTACAATGCGGAGGCATGATGACCCCCGTTTCTTCAGGCAAAAGTCACCACATACATACCAAGTACTCCATTCCCAACCTGGGCTATATCTCGGCTGACCCAAAATGAACTGGGAGTCATATCTACGTGCCCCAAAGCCTTCTGTGTTTATTGTTGCCTAGAGAAGAATTCAGCTGCATATTTCATCACGGCACCATATTTCACCCCACAAGGACCTGAAATCCCGGGCAGATAAGCAGCCTCTAGCACTTCTTTCTTCACAATTCCCCTGGCGCCTTCTGGGGTAGAAATCCAGAGTGATGGGAGAATCCAGGGGTGGACACAGGTGGTGGCTGTCTATTTCTATTCGGCCGCTGCTGGCCTTGAGGAATTTACACCACACCACCCATCAGTGGACAGTGGACCCAGCAGACACCGTCTTCATCAGGGGGATACTGGCGTGCCAGAGGAGTGTGCTGTCGTGGGGAAGGGGAATGCCGGGGAAGGAGGGCATTGATACTCCCCAGCGATGGGGTTTGAGAGGTGTCAGATAGAGATCGGAGTCTGAGTTTAACACTGACTCTGCATGTCTACATGCTGTAGGACTGGGTGGGCACAGGCGGTAAAGGCACGCCATGCCCAGCAGTCGTCAGAGTGAGGAGGAAAGCAACCAAGTCAGCAGCGTGCACCTTCGTTGGCATAAAGGTAGTTGCCCTGGTGAGAACGGAGTCAGTACGCAAGGGCCCACGTCTTACCTGGGCCGGGGCCACAGCGGAGGGGTGGGAAACCTCAGTTGTCAAAGTCTCTGACTCGGACTGGGGACAAGGCACGTCGATAGCATTGTGCTTCTTATCTTAAGAAGGGTGTTGTGTCTTCTTATCTCAGACTCCTTGTCTTAGAAAGGCTCTGGGAAGATGATGACGCAATGTATTAAGGTTTTTAGAAATATATGCACCCAGTTACAAAGATTTCCACTTCTCGCCAGCTCGAAGGCTTAAGCCACAGAGCTGAGCCTATCAAGTCCATTTAAAGGCACTATTACAGATTGGTAAATATTTAGGAGTGCCCTGTGAGCCCAAATGCAAGTACCATATTGACAGAAGGCCTAAAAGACATTATTAATCACCGTAGAAGAAATGTTCATATTTGACCTACTCATCTGTTATCCGTGAAGGGGGCCTGACTCTCCTATTCTGAAACAGAGATGGGGTCAAAGCAACAGACCCAAGATTTTGCTTCTGGAAAGCAGGTGAGAGAAGGGAGGGGGTGTGGAGGGGGTGAAGGATGGGCAGGCAAGATTCCTTAAGAGTTTTTTAAAGCCTTGAAGCCATGGATTCAGCATGGAGTTTCTCACAAAGCTAGGCTAAGAAACGCCACAATGCGAAAAGGCTGTCCCTAGTCAAAACTGTCACCTTGAAAGTCTATAATAAGTCAGAAGATGTGAATAACCTATTCTTATACACAGTTGAAAATAAAGAATTGTCATTAATTAATTAGTACTGAGCTGTCAATGTTGGTGAACTCAGTGTAGAATTAAGAGCCAAATCACAATTCTGTTATTGGATATAACAATCAGGAATCCAAGCCTTAATTGTAACTCTGAAGAACTAATATATCAAATGCTAATCTGCTCTGATGCTCGAGACTAATACCTCTAATACTAAATAACACATTTAATGCCCCCTGCTTATAATATAATGCTATGCTCTGCAAGCATATTCTTACCTCCATAGTCAAAAAAATAAATGAAAATC
>CM053618.1:40928241-40946509 GCA_028646535.1 Procyon lotor | reverse complement strand
CCATAGCACTCAGGACTCTGAAATGAGAGTCTGCCAGAAACTACGGGGGCTAAGAAACCAAAGAGGTCAGTAATGCCTGGCTAGGATGGGAGGTCCTCACTTATGAGAATCTTGGTGCTAATTTCTCAGTCACACAGGGGCCGGGTATCACACCTGTAGGTACTTAGTAAGGTAAGAAAAGGGAGGAGAGAGGAAAGAAAGGAAATTTAACTAAATCAAAATTCTGCAAGCAGAGAGCTAGCTTGCTCATGAATATGTTTACAGATAAGCAGCCCTACAGACCGGCTGAATCATGCCGACTGAGTCAAGGTCCTTCCCCCAAGCCTATCAGATGGAGTAAATCTGTTCAGAAGTGGGACAGGGAGTACCTGTCAGTCTGTGGAAACAGACATCAGATAAGATGATTAAATCCCCACCAGCAGTGTGCAAGCACCCAGAGGCCCAGACTTTAGCCTGCTAAGGTGCCATGAAACTTCCAGGCATTTCATCTAAGAAAGCACATGAATTATGTCCCTTTCCAGTCCGTCCTCCTCTCCTCCAGCCTGTGCGATCCCTACCCTTGCACCATTAACAAACACAGGCACCAGAATTTATGTGGGGTCATTCTTCCAAGGGTCTTAGCACTTGGAGAAATCAATCAATCAACGTTATTTATTGAGCACTTTCAGCTAGGAGATGTGGGGAATAAAATAAACATGTATTTAGTATGTACACTCTCTTAATTCAAACATTCTTCAGATGACTTAGGAAATCAACCTTGTGGGGAGGCCATACAGTTAAGGAAAGCAGGAGCTGGCCGTAGCCTGCTTCCTGGAGTCAGGCTGCCTTGGTTCAAATCCCATCTCTGCCCCTTCCCAGTGGTGAGGGGTGGGATTTGTCATTTAATCTCTTTGAGCATCAGTTTGCACATCCTTAAAAGAGGGGCGATGATAGTAGATACATCTTAGAATGTTGTGATGGTCCAGGAATTGCAAGCACAGAAAGGGCAGAAACAGGCTCATTAACTGTGGGTTGTTTCTATCGCATTAGTTTCTATGTTTAAGGAAAAGGAAAGGAAAGGGAAGGAAAAAGAAACATCCATGTTACTCACCTGCAGAAGCAAACTCTTTCCTGGAAACAAAGGAGTTTATCATCTGAGCCCTTACATAAGGGTCATTGGGTAATATAATGGAAAAGTCTTCAATTACAGTTTTGTGGCAGACACAGATAAGCCATTTAAATGGGTATTTCTTATATAAACCCTCTATAAAAGCAGAGAATATAATGTTATAGCATCACTCACCACTAGCATGCCTGTGCCTGGCTCGGTCACATGGCCCAGCTACTTTGTTTCTAACGATATAACTCATTACAGTGAGAGAGCTTGGGAGTATCTAAGAGAATGGCTAGTTAACATACCCATTAGACTGTCTTTTCCAAATAGCACATCACAAGTGCACTGTTAGCAAGTACGGACTGCAGTCAATTCCTAGCTGAATTCTTTGATGGGGAACCAGGGTATAGTACGGCCTTCAGGTTTCTAGATACTGACACGAGGAAGGCAGAGTTTATATTCCAGTTATGTTAGAAGTACATGACGTGGATGGGCAGGAATAAAGGTAGGGAAAATATTCTAAGAAGTGGAAGCAGCATGTCTAGGCACACAGTCACAGACGAGACGATGAGTCAGCCTAAGGTTCATGGTCCACATCCAACCTCATGGTCTGATGCCCTTCATTCTTTTCTTCTTTTAAAAGTAATAGCACTATTGAGATATTATTCATATACTGTGAGAGTCACCCCTCAAAGGGCACAATTCAGTAGTTTTTATTTAAAAAGTTGTGCATCGATCACCACTAATTCCAGAACATTTACATCACCCAAGGAAGGATCCCGTGCCTAGTCAGCAGGCACTCCTGCCCTCTCCACTCCCCCCTAACTCCCAGCCCTTGGCAACCGCTCATCGATTTTCTATCTCTACGGATTTGCCTATTCGGAAAAATTTTGTACAATGAAATCATACAATATGTACGGCACATAAACATCATATAATTTGCAAATATCAGTATTTTCTCCCATTAAGTGGATTTTCTTTTCACTTTCTTGATAGTGTCCTTTGAAGTACAAAGGCTGAAAATTTCGATGAAGTCCAATTCATCTATTGTTTCTTTTGTTGCTTATACTTTGGATGTCCTAAACTCCTAATCTAAGGTCACATACATTAATGCCTATGTTTTCTTCTAAGAATCTTAACAGTTTTAGCTCTTACTTTTAGGCCTCTGATCCATTTTGAGGTAATCTGTGTATATGGTATAACACAGGGGTCCAACCTCATTCTTTCGCATATGAATATCCATTCATCCTGGCACCATTTGTTGAAAGACTTTTCTTCCCCCGTGGTATTGCATTGACACGTGTGTCAAAAATTGACTGACCATAAATGTATGGCATGATCTGGACTCTTAATGCCATTCATTTGATCTCTATGTTTAACTTCATGTGAATACCACAATGTATTTATTATTGTGGTTTAGTAGTAAAATTTGAAACTAAGAAATGTGTACCCTCCGACTTTGTTTTTCTTTGTCACGATGTTATGACTATTCTCAGTCTCTCTCATTTCCATATGATTTTTGAGGTTCAGCTTGTCATTTTCTGTTAAAAGAAAAAAGGTAGCTGGGATTTGATAGGAATTGTGTTAAATATGTGGGTCAATTTGGGAAGTATCATCATCTTAACAATATTAAGTGTTCTGATTCATAAACACAGAACATCTCTCTACTTAATCTTTCATTTCTTTTGATGATATTTTGTGGGCTGTGGTCTTAACAGTCTCACTGCTTTTTCTAAATTTATTCCTAAGTATTTTATTCCTTTTGATGCCATTATAAATGGTATTTTCTTCTCAATTTCATTTTTAGGCTGTTCATTGTGTATAGAACTACAACTGATTTTTATATATTGATCTTGTATCCTGCCACCCTGCTGAACTTGCTTATTAGTTCTAATAGGGGTGTGTGTGTGTGTGTGTGTGTGTGTGTGACTTCCTTAGAATTTTCTATATATAAGAGTATTTCATCTTCCAATGTACTTTTACCATACCCGTTATGCTTAATGACCCTTCTTCAACCAATGCATTCTTGTTCTTGCTGCCTCCTGTGGGAGCAGGAGTACTTCTTCTTTATGCTCTTACTGGAAGCATCTGAGAAATGTACTGCAGAGACAGATTGGCCTACAGAAAAATATATCCCTCTGAGCACTATCTGTGGGCACACAAAGGCATTCAAAAGCTAACATGCTGAAATGGTAAGAACAATCAATAGTCCGTGGTGTTTGTTTGAAGTTCTTAGCCCATTCCCAAAGTTATTGGCTGCCTCCATTCAATAGTAGCAGAAAGTGAATCAGCTTTAATGAATGGCACCCCAAGCACAGCCTCCATACTTGCTCACACCCACAGCTATTTGGGTCATGTGACCATTGGGCCATCACTAGGATTGCTAATGACAGATATTGGTTTTTAGCGGGTGATCAAGTCATTCCGTCTAGTTGTTTAGTCTCTCTCCCATAGTAGATGTTCTCTGCTGGTTATTAACTTTATGCTTCCTGTCCATTTCTATAGATCCACCCACTTGTCATTTCCATAGATCTTTTTGTCTCCGATCTTCCAATCTTTCCCCTTCCAGGCCCTGGACCATTCACCACTGCGTGGGTTCATCTATAGTTTTAGCTCAGGTCCATTCTCCCTCTACACAGAACTGATGACAAATTGCTCTCAACATCAAAGCTGTGCCCACTGGGATGATTTTCCCTCATCGTCATCCATCCATCCATCCATCCTATAAATAAAGTTTGGACTTTTTACTTCTCTGCTGTCTCATCACAAAGCCCCTTCCATTAAGCCACAGATATAAGCTATGGGAGGTACCCTAGTGTAAAGTGATTGATGGCACAGGGCTCTGGGATCCCGGCTTGATTAGCTTACTTGTGCTTTCTAGCTCTTGTTCCCAACCTTGGCTGTACTGTGGCCATTTCAGAATGCATTGCCACAGAACTAGCCCCACCTTGTGACTGAACCCCTTCATGATGGAGAGGTCCCTTCTATATCATGATCAGAAGCTCTGTATTTGCCAGAGCAAGCAGCACTTGTTTTGATGGTGATTACCCCCTGTTTTAGGGAGACTTTCTTCAGAGCCCCAGAAGTCAACATTGTGATTCGTCTATGGGGACTTTCCATCAACTCTGCCCACTCTTTTCTCTCCCTATAGATGCATCTAGTACCACAGGATCTCCTGGGTCATATGGCTCAAGTGTCAGACCACTTTCTCACAACCTGATCCTTCTACTGAGCTCTTTCCTTCTCTGGATACTATTCAACGTTCACAGCTTTTAATGTTACCCAGAAAATGGGTGAGAGAGTATTCCCAGGCACAGAATATGCTGCCTCCAGAACTTGAAGTGGCTATTAAGATTTACACTACTTTCTTAGTAGTAGAAGGTGTAAAATACAATGCTATTTTATTTGGAAGGGATATTCTGGCATTCTCCAGAACTCTAGATCCTTAAGAAGTTTACCAATGTGGGAGGGTCCTGAAGCTTTAATATCTACCCTCTGAAGCATATGTATTTTGCCGAGGCTTCTCACATACTAGCCACTTCTTGTTCATCTGGTCTTATTAGCACGGCATTGTCACCACCATGGACTGATGTGATATTCTGTGGCATGTCAGACATTCCGTCTCCTTTTTAGCCATATTACAACACAGGGCCACATCATTAACGTAACCTGAGATAAGAACATAATTATATACTCTTGTCCATCTCACATGAATATGAACTATTTTGGATCCTCCTTTCTTATAAGGATGGAAAAGAACACATTCCCTAGATCAGTGGCCATTTACTATGTGTTGGGGGCCATATTCCTCTGCCTGAGTAAAATCACACCTCGTTCTGCAGCTACAACTGGGGACACCGCTTGATTAAATTTACAGTCGTGAATCATTCATTCATGATTCATTCCATTTTTATAGGGACTATTCTGGTGAATTAAGTGGGGATTTGTTATAGCCCATCACCTTATATTCTTTATATCTTTGTAGGTAGCACTAATGCCTACCATTCCTACCAGGTTTCAGTGTTATCTTTCTATTGCTGTGTTGGGTTGGGGTGGAGGCACAGCTGCCGAGGATTTCATTTGGCTTTCTCTACTACATTTCCTATGGTACAGGTTAGGGAGCCAATACCAACTGTAAGGGTTTCTGCCAAACTCCAAATACATCTGTTCCAGTTATATCAGTGAATGATCATCAGGTGGGTCTGTGAAACCAGTGGGTCCACTGTGAGCCAGACCCAGGATTCCAGGGTTCCATTAATTTCCTGGCCTCATTACAGCCCCAAGTTGATCCTCAAGATTAAACTTTAACAGCAGGACTATTACAGCACATTGAGTCCCATCCTGGATATCGATATCAATTCCGACTCTGTGTCCAATAATCATTGAAGAGTTTGGGTGTTCCCTTTTCTCAAATGGACTGTCACTTGATTAAATGGCTATAGTCCACTGGGAAAAGGACTAGAAAGTTTTCAACTGAATACAATTGCTATGGAGTTGCAGGGTTCTTTTCATAGGCATCCAGTATCTCTTTCTGCCTCCAGTGTTCTGGGTCTGAGGACTAACTCAAGTTTGGAAACTTGACAAAGTAATATGAATTTTAATTTGAGAGGTTTCCCTCGGCCTTCTTATCATCCATCCTTGATATCTTTGCCTGTGTGTAGACCAAGAAGTATCCTCTTTGCTCATCTAACATGCTTCTGGAAACATAAGTTCTATTAGTATCTCCATAGCCCTTTGAGGGTCAGATTCTCCCTGTAGCCAAACCCAAATACCACTTGAATTTTGCTACATATTGTGATATCTGTGGCCATCTTGCTTCATTCCAATAATTGCAATTACCCTGTTTTCCGAGGAAAAGGTCCACCACTTGGATCTTTGTTGTTTGAGGATCTAATCAGGGTACTAGAAAACCCAGTTCTGTATTAGCCTGTCCTATGATCTGCCTTCGCCTATAGAGAACAACCGTCACTGAGCTGATCCCATGGGCGCCGGGTATTCCTTATTGGTTTGACACTTAGAGGGTCCTTTAGGCCCACCCATGAATCATACTCAACTGGTGGGGCTCTGGCCTGATATTGAACATGTACTCTAGTTTCCAACTTCTTTGAGCTGTTTGATCTCTTCCTTTACCACCCACCACAGCAGTGCTGGCATTTCTACTTCACATAGTGCGGGCTTTTGCTCTTTCCAGATCCTCGCAGCCCTTCTAGCAACAACTATCTCCAGGGCCCTTCCAAAAGCATTAAATCATATAAAAAGGAGATGTTCCCATATTGATAAACTCTTGATCATCCAACCTTATGTTCTGCCCCTCTTGATCAAGTACCCCAGCATTCAGCCCCATGCATAGGCTACCAGCTGCTACAGACACATGCTAGCCATGCCTTGTAGCAACTTTGGTGTATACTCTCTCTCCTTCCATAAAAGGCTCAGTCTCCCCTCTAGTCTCATTGTACTGGAATTTAATCTTCCTTCCCGGATTGCTTTTTGGGGGCAGGGGTAGGGGACAGATCCTAAAGCAGGCATTTTCTTGTAAAGCGAGTGCCTTATTTGAGGTCTCTGCATCATCTTTAAGGAAGGGGAGGGTGATAATCTAACAGGGCAGAGGGGAGGAAGGGACTTCTGAAGGCCCAGCAAGCCAAGGTACTTAGCTTCATTTACTTAAATTGCCATATTCCAAGGCTCAGAACTCTACTTCTTCCCCATTAGGGACCTGTACGTGTTATAGGATACTTACTGAGTCTGCGGATTCAATCCTATCTGAAGCTCTACTACTTTAATGTTTAAGTCCTGAGCCTAGTTTTCTATTCTCCTGGAACTCTGGCTGTACAGGAGATTAGGCTTTCCCTAAATGCTGCTAAGAAGGTCCTCTAGATTTCATATTTTGTATTGAAATGGTGATTAATCATCTGAGCCTGTCATTATTTATTCATTGATATTTCAAAAATCAATGGTGCTCAGCCACAGTCACCCAATTCCATGGTCCTTATAATTATCATCTCCCTTGTTCCTCTCAATCACAAGAAACAATGGAACAGGCCACGCATCCCCTTTTATGGATATCCCGTATCAGTCTATTGCTGACGAAAGTTTTCACAGTGGCACAGAAGTTTCCTTGCTTTCAACAACTGCACTGCTCCAGTATCTCAGGGGCTGGCTCTCTACCGATGACCAGTGACGAGGTTTGCACTGCCAGGGAGCCAATGACTGACCCATCTCCAAAGTCCCATTTTGAAATTCAACTTCGTAAAACCCCATTTTTTCTATCAGAGAATTCTTAGGTGAGAACTGGCATGCAGAAGGTTTACTGGGGCGAGTTCTGGAGGCAGACATATGTAAGGCAGTGAAGAAGGCAAATCTGGGCAGAAGAAGCTGACTTGTAATGAGGTCGTAACTGAGACCTAAGCAGATTCTATGGGGACTTCTGGAGCCCAAATGGTCCTTCACAGTTGTCCCCAATTGAGTCAAGAGGGTTAGGCTTTGAAATCTCCAAGCAGGCAGTCACTGGCCATGGGCTACCTGGGAGTTGTGCAAGGGGGAAGCTCTAACTTTGGGCAAGGCAGTTCCTACGGACAGGCATCACTGTGAACTGTGAGCAGTCGGCCACGGATATTCCAAGAAGCTAGAGCATTTGTGTATCAGTCCCGAAGAGGGGGCACTGTCGCAAGCCACAACATCCGCCATAATAACCGTCTCTATGATGACCCCCTAGGACCACTGCCTGTCTTTCACCGTGTCTTACCAGACTGGAATGTCCACGCCTTTACAGACAATGTTGCTTATTCTGGATTCAGGGCTGCTTTTAAAAGCAGAAAGAAAACCCTCTATTGCTAGAGTACCACTGCTCATGATCCACTAAGCTTGGCTGGCAAGTGGGGGGTCATGGGTGACAAGAAGGTGCCAGTCAGCAATGGGAAGCCTAGCCTAATCCTCTGCTCTACTGGTGCTCTGGTGGCAGAACCTTCCCTTTCTATGGCTCACTAACCTGACAAAACAGGTCTGGAATACAAGAGAGAAAAATTTAGTTTGGCATTACAACTTCTTGACCATGACATTGTCCTGATTAATAATCACCTTGAAACTCCAGGGCATCACCCTCTAATTAATGTTGCCCTTTTCTTGCAGTCTCCTGACTCCCAAGCCTCCGGGGTCAAGTCAAAGCCCCAAATAGTCTATCTTAGGAGAGAGGACGAGAGAGAGGGAGAGAGGGGGGAAAGGAGAGAGAGAAGGGGGGGGAAGGAAGAGTGAGAGAGGGAGAGAGAGAGACTGTGTAAGGACTGACTAGATCCTCAACAAGCCTTTTCCCTATTTCTCCTTGACACATAGTCTGTATTTGCCGGCCTCTGGAAGTTATGTGCAGCCACATGCCTGAACCCTGGACAAACCAATCTGGCTGGTGATGCTCCCACATACAATTCTCCCCCTTCTTCCCTCTCCTGGGAGAAGATAGGAGAGGGTCTGAGCAGTGAACACTGGAGGCTTAAGGTGTAAAGTGTGAGCGTCCTCAGATGTCTGCCTGGAAGAAAGCTGTCCAGGGGAGCTGTTCCTCCAAATCAGATTGTTACACAAATAACCCTTTGTTGTTATCCCAGTGGGATGGGGCTTGTTTGTTACAGCAGTTGGCTTACTCTGACTAATACAGGGATAGGAAATTCATGTGAGTCAGAGGAAACCCAAGGGAGCCTGAGTTGTGCTTTCCAGGAGATCCAGGCACTAGTGACTTGGTTACTATTTTTTTTTTTTTTTAGATTCTCAGTACCCGCCCAGTGACTTCAGCTAACCAAAGCAATCATTTTGAAAATAAACAAATACTCATTTGAATGTCACCTTGGTGGAAATACGAGTCAGAAATTCCTATTATTCTTTGGCCACACTCTGCATGGAGTTCTCATTAAGTAGAGAATGACCTATCTTTTCTCCACCCTACCCCCAGCTTCTCTCCGCAGCACGAGCTACTCTGTCCAGAGGGCTGTAGCCTGAATCTACTAAGAAATGCAGTTTCTTTCCCTTCCAAGGAACGTGGAAGCTGTTGATCTGTGCACAGGGGACTGGCTAGGGGCACTCCCAGGGACAGCATGGGCACAGCAACCTAAGGCAAGAAATGTGGGCTCTGGGGAAACATTTCTGCACTGAGCCATGCCAGCCTGGCACTCCATAGTGTTCGCATTCCTCCAATTAAGCTGTTCAGTTCTCAATCATCTGGAGCTGCGGCCAACTGCTGGCTGCTGATAGTCAGAGTGGCTGCTGCCCAGAACGTCGGCAATTCTGCTTTTCTGCCTCTCCTGGACTGGCTGTGCTCTACCCTTCCTTCCAGCCTTCCCATGACGGTCAGCTACTAATCCCCCTTCGCCCGGGTGATATCAGGAGAGACACCTGAGAAGGTGCCCCGGGGGCACTGGGCAGAGATTTCTTTGGGTGTCTGCAATCGACCCCTGGTACTCGGCCATCCCAGTGCTCTGAGCACCACCTTATGCAAGTGGGATGTCAAATCCCTGTTCCTGAGGGGAGCGAGCAGCTTGGGTAGTGGGGAGAATGCCTGCTGGACACACAGGTGCTGTGTGTGTCCTGAAGAGGTGCTGCACACGTACGGTCTCAGGGAATCTTCACATCACCCAGGAAGGTAAATACTGTGGCTCGATTTCACAAATCTGTCAGGACAAGCTAAGTCACTTGACAATCTATCACCTCCTTTTTCTCTGTTCTCATTCCCAACACCCTGCATTAGAAATATATCTTATAAAAAAAAAAAAAGATACATATCATCTTCCCCTGACCTTGTAAAAACCAGCCTCTGTCTTTAAGCGTCTAGATTCCTTTCTCTGGACACGTGTTGTTCAATATTACAGCCATCAGCCACATGGGGCTACGGGGCGATAGAAATGTGCCTAGACCGAACCGAGATGTGCTGTAAGTGCAAATTACACTCCAGGTTTTGAAGTCTTAGTACAATAATAAAGAATATAAAATAGCTTATTAATATTGTATAATATCGATTACAAGTTGAAATGATCACGATGCTTATATTTGGCTATAAGTCAAATAAAACACATTATCTGAATCAGTTCTCCTTTTCCTTTTCTTAATGTGGCTACTAGAAAACTTAAATCCCTCTGCCTGGGATGCCCTTCTCCCAAAGAGTCCCCTGGAAAACTCCCTCCTGTTGGTCTTTTCAGACTCCATGGTTGCTTCCAGAAACCTTCTCCCCCCATTCTCCTCGCCCCAGGGCCCGGACTAGGATAAGACGAGCAGGGTCCCTATGGTACAAGATTTAAGCAGGTGGTTCCCTAAGTTTGAGAGTAGCACCCCCTTAATTTTGGTGTCCCAGGTGCCCCTTCATGTGACTGCCCCACAGTCCCTGTGTCTAGGCTTCAGCAGTGTCTTACAGTTACCTTGCATGGGACTTTTTTTTTTTTTTTTGAGGGTAGGGATTATGCTTGATTCATTGGCAAAACCCTAGCAGCCTGTTTTATATTTTCTGCCAAAATGTTGATTGGGACACTCAAGAAATAAAACATTGTCCTGAGAGGTATCGCTACTTATCAGGCACTGTGCTATGTGTTAGGGATTCAAGAAGCACATAGTCTATGACCTTAAAAATCATCACAAAACCTTGTGATATGCCCTCTGCATTCCTACTTTTTTTTTTAAGATTTTATTTATTTACTTGACAGAGAGAGATCACAAGTAGGCAGAGAGGCAGGCAGAGAGAGAGGGGGAAGCAGGCTCCCTGCTGAGCAGAGAGCCCGATGTGGGGCTCGATCCCAGGACCCTGAGATCATGACCTAAGCTGAAGGCAGAGGCTTTAACCCACTGAGCCACCCAGGTGCCCCTGCTTTCCTACTTCAAACAGAAACTTCCCACTTTGGAAATACCGAGTACCGGCTCAGCCAACTGGAGTGTAGATTCCTGGGCCTACCCCAGAGCCTCTGGTTCTGGGGCTCTGCAATGGGGCTCAGTGGTGCTGGGCTCAAATCTAGAGGCCCAGTCCCCTACTACATCCCTTCACCCATTTGTTGAGTTTTCATTTGACTATTACTCAGTGCCTACTCTGTCTAAATCTTTGTGTTAGGGGCTGTCAAGGAAACAAAGATAAATCAGGAAAGAATAATGTGTTATATAGACTCCTATAGTTTATGAAATGTCTCCATATGCATGATTTTGTTTGATCAGTGGATTAAAGATTATCCCCCTTTTAGAGATAAAGCTTATTTGCTCCAAATCACACACAAGTAGGTAGTGGGGACTAGGATCAAGGTCACAGTAAGCGAGCAGTGGGGAATGGAATCAAGGTCACAGAGCGAAAGGAGGTAGTGGATATGGGAATCGAGGTCACAGAGTACGTAGTGGGGATTGGAATGGAGCCCAGCAACGCCTTCCCACTTGACACAAGAGTTTGCCCTGCAAAGGTGATCTTGAGATTCATAGGAATTTCATATGTAGGGATATGGGCCCGGCTGAAAGAAAAGGAGGAGGAGAAACGTAGGCGATCCTGGAAGCCAGCTCATGGAGAGAAGAGAGGAGGGCCAGCGAGACCCTGGCCGCTCCCCAGTCCCTGTGTGACAGGGGCAGAGGTAGGTTCCCCTGCAGCTGTGGGCCTGAAGTGAGTTCTGGTATTCTCTTAAATCCACACCCCCTTGCACCCCTCCCTAGCCCCGGGAAACCTCTCCTATCCCAAAAGACGGGAGGTCCTGAGATAGCCTGACTTCTCCACAACGCAGCTGCCCTTTCATCCCACTCCCCTTCTTCCCCAGGATGGTCGGGTTGGTCTGGGTTGGTCGGTAGAACAGAGAACACGCATCCCTGCTCCCTGCACCCCTCCCCCGGGCTTGCTGATTAGCTCGGGGCTGTGCCCCTGCCCGGAGCAGGCAGGGTGGGGGCAGGCAGCGAGGCAGCTGCCCCCCCCACTCACCCCCCCCCTCCCCCCAGGCCGGCCCGCACCTCTCCTGGGGCTGGGCTCCCAGGGCTCTGGAGACCAGGCTGTCAGTTAAGCAGACCTGACAGCTGACAGCTTTCCAGAACAGCAGGAGCACGGTTAGCTTTCCTTCACCTTTTATTTTTCCCCCTCCTCTTCTTTTTCCCTTGTTGTTGCAAGACTGGAAGCCTGACTGGAATTTAAAGCAAGGCTTTGGGATAAAAATGTATGCTAGAACCAAGCCCTGCTCCCTCAGCCTCCTTGTCCGATTGGCAGCTGTCCGCGCTCTGGGGCCGAGGAGGGAACAACTGCAAGCTGTTGGAGGAGGGGTCCGAAGCCGCTGCCCGTGAGCCTGCGCTCCGAGGCCTGAGCCACCCTCTCTGCCCGGGCGCTGATCAGGTCCGCATGGGGGCACGGAAGGGGCAGGAAGCCCTCCGGGGAAGCACCCGTAATCCTTCCTCGGGTCCCAAAGCCCTGCCGACAATCCATCCTCCTCAGGAATCTGTCTGGGACCCTATCAGTCCCTGCTTATGGCAGATAGATAAATAGATGGAGAGATAGCAAGGAGAGCCTCTAAGCAGCTTAGATAAACTACCCTATTTACATCTCCGGGTCCGATCTATCAATCCATCCGTCTGCCCATTGTGTTTGTGTTCTCTCTCAATCTGCCACTTCAGCCTCCATTAACCATTCATCTGTCTTCCCTTTGCCCTACACGCTCCCCTTCCACCCCCCATTTCCCAGCATCAAAATAAATCCGAAGCTGAGACACAATGAGGCATGTCCTTCCACTCCAGTTATCCCAGAAGGGTGACACTGGCAGCTGACACCGGGGTTTCCTACTCACCTCCTCAGGAAATATGCAAATGCCCCTTTGAACACTCAGGGGACAAACACCAATGGTCAGCTCTGCTACTAGGCTGTTCCAGAAGCCACGGTTCTGCAAACAGAGCCAATGGAGATCTCTGGGGTAAAGGAGGTGGCTGGGGATGGCAGTGGGTTGGGGTGAGGGAGAAGGGGAAGACACTGCATATTCGTACACAGAAGAATTTTATTAATTTTCAAGGGATTAGGACCAACTCCATAAAGTGAGAAAGTGGGAGAAGAGAAAAAGGCAAAAATTTCATAAGTTTCAGAATTAGTAGTTTGTTGACTTTCAAACAGTTAATTTCTTTAGGTCCTCCGAACGTTGTATTTCACTGCTAACAGCATAAGGGTTTCTTTTGAATGATCACATTCCCAATAAATGAAGTAAAAATATATGACATTAATTGTATATAAAAGTATTTAGAAGAAAGAAGGAAAAAAGAAAGGAAAAGAACACCAGCCTCAGCAAACCAAGAGTCTCCTCTGCAGGTTAGGACAAACGAAGAAACAAGAGCGTCTTGCTCTTTCCTTGAGACCACCAGGCATCTAATTTTGTTTGGCCCAGAAAATCCAGCAAATCTCAAGCTTCCCATTGCCCTGTGAAGACCATCACAATCCCCTTCCCACGACTGATCGATTGATCGATCGATCGATCCCAGAACTTGAGTCCCCAGCTGTTGGCCCGAAGGTTTTCTCTGGTGCCTACTCATTCCTTCCATTGACTTCTAGATAGATGTGAGCAAAGGAAGGCAGCACCTCTATCTCAGAATCCTTAAAAAGAACTAGCTAAGATATGGTAGGTCTTTGTTTAAAATGAAGAATCTAAATTCTGTGATTAGCCTGATCCTCTGCCACATAGGTCAGAAAGAGGGGTTTCTTCCCCCCCCCCCCCCCCCCCCCCCCGCCTTATCCTCCCCACTTCCCCCCATAGGAGGTGACTTGCCACAGGAGGGCAGCACCATCCAGACCCTGGGAAGTTTGGGAAGAAGGGGGATAGAGGAGCTCCCAGCTGTTGACCCCTCTCCCAGCCGACCTCATGACCGCTTTTGGAGCTGCCTGGACACCTGCCTCCCTGTCGACATTAGAGACAGATGGTCGAATGAATAGCACCTCCTTGGAACAGAGAGACACAGCAGAGACAGGAGAAGCAGGGCTGGATTGGAGGGGCCGGGGGACAGTTTCGCTCTCCAGGGCTACAGAAACTCTGGGAAAAAAACCTCAAGGCCTCACTGCAATCCAGGGGAATAAAGTGCAGCTAACAACATTTCACTCGTCCACCAGTTAATAGATGTTGGCTGGATCAGTTGGGGGCATGTGATATTTATTTATAAGCGCACACTAGTGAATATCAGAAGATGTCAATAAGTAATTATGAGCCCGGCCGAAGAAGAAAGGGCCCATTCCTCAAACCAGCTAGATGAATATTTGAAAGGTAGTATTTTTTAAATGGGAGAATATTGGCCTCACATACATTATTTTAGAATAAAAGAGTCTGAATAATCATTATTCTGAGAAAGAAAAGGGGAGAGATAGGAGATCTAAGCCCTACATTTCCTGATTCTGATGCTGGGAAAGTTACTTGATGTTCCTGACTTTTATGTCGTTTCTCTGTAAATGGGGAAATGGGGATGATGTAACCTTACATTTTTGAGGACTGGGTCTCTTGAGGCCCCTCCCACCTACGTGACCCATGATTCCGAAGCATGCAAGGGAATTTAAGGGAAGAAAAGCTTCCTTCTTACTTTAGAGATAATCCCTGGAAAAGAGAAAAGCAAACAGTAAAGCAGACAGGAGATTCTTTCTAGATCTCTACTTATTCAAGGCCAAAAAAGGAGAAATGAGGGGTTTACATCACAGGGTTTGCCATGACAAGGGCTCTCCTGAGAAGGAGGGCAGGGGAACAAAGTAGCATAGCGTCAGGCACACAGTAGGTGCACGGCAAATGCCTGTTTGAATAGGTAGATGAATGAATGAAAGCATTAATAAACCAAGATGCTCCGAGTTGCGGCTGTCTCACATGACCACTTGGTACAAAGAACGTCTCTAGTGAAGGAAGCTGCAAAAATTCCATGGATGTCTTTAAAAAGAGATCAATTATTTAGTGCGAAGCTTTAGGGGTGGTTCTGTATAAAGCTAGTGGGAGAGACTAGATCAGTGTATCACAGTCACATCGGCTGTATCGCGACTCCTTGGAACTCGCTAAAAATGCAGATTCCCAGGTGCCACGGCAGCCCACTGGAATGAGTCTTCAGGGTGGTGCCCGGCAACTGCACGAGCTCCTAACGGATTCTCATGCCGCTGGCCTCTGCTGGTCCTCGGATCTGCCTTGGGAACTACTGTTGGAGACGGTATCTCAAGGGTCCTTCCAACCCCCACATCCCACGATTCTGTGCATTGGACACTGGGGAGAAGTGACCTAGACAAGGAGAATTCATTCATCCAGCACGTACTGAGCATGGACTGGATACCAACTATTGGCAATATAACAGTGAGTAAGAAAGGAGAGTCCTGTGGCTAGGGTTCCTCACTGAGCAAAGATAACTTGACTCCTGGAAAAGACCAGGAGAGGAATCTACCCCCACCACTACCATCCATCACCCTGTAAGACAGGATTTTTTTTTTTCTTCAAATTTTGGATTTCACAGGATAAAAGTAATTCCTTAAGTTGTGTTAAGTTTTACATCAAATAAAGTGCTCTTACGCCTGGCATTCACCGGCTACAACAAGGTAAGTATGGTTACCCTCATTTCATGAATGAGAAAAACCAAGGCTTAGAAAAGTTTAATTACTTCCCCAGGATCATTTAGCTCGTATGGAGGAGGGCCAGGAATCCAACTAGGTTTTGAAACTCCAAATACAACGCTATTTTAACTATTCCCCAGAGAAACATTATCTGTGGAATGTGGTTTAAATGGCCCTGTGAAATCGCTGATATTTTTTCATATTTCATCTGTGTAATAATATTATCTCCTGAGGCGAGGAAAGTGCCACCTTCCTTAGTAATATAAAACCCAGGTCTATAGGGAGAAGGGCAGCTGGACTGTTCGACTTTGATTTTTTTTCCCTAAGATTCATCTTTCCCTGGTGAAATTTCCTAAAGTGTGTTCCTCAGAAGACTACTCCTACAGAAGTTTCCTGAAATGAGGGTTGCTTTGTCACTGAGGTTTGAGAAACACTTCACAACTCTCGCTCATTCCAGAAATGCACAGTACTCATAATGTATTAAAGGCTGGCGTGGTTAAATGGCGACCCCACAAAAAGATACATTGCTTTCTAATCTTTGGAGCCTGTGAATACTGCCTAATATGGCAAAAGATGTGATTCAACTGAGGATCTCAAGAGGAGGTTATGCTAGACTAACTAGGTGAGCTCTAAATGCACTCACACGCATCTTCAGAAGAGAGAAGCAGAGGGAGGTTTCTCACAAACACACACACACACACACACACACGCGCAGGAGATGATATGAAGGTGGAGCAGGGAGAGATGTGAAGATGCTGCCTTTGAAGTTTGGGGTGACGGCCGCGAGTGAAGAAATGCAGACAGCCACCAGAAGCCGGGAGAGGCAAGGAACCAATTCTCCCCCAGAGCTTAGAGAGAACACAGCACTGCCGACACCTTGCCTTCAGCCCAGTGATACAGACTTCAGACTTCAGGCTCCAGAACCGTGAGAGGAGGCACGACACCAAGTTTGTGGCAGTTTGTTATGGCAGCTGCAGGAAATTAGTAAAAAGACCTTGAGGAGTCTTGCTAGGATTCAACTCCTTTAAGATGTTTAACCCAACATTCTCCAAACTTGGTTGACCGTGGCATCTCCCCCCCCACCGCCGTAAGTTTTATTAATATCCAAACAGAGCTCATATTATATGCAACCCATTTTGGAAAATGCTGCCTGAGGGAAATCTTTTGTTAATTACTAGGGCTACCATGGCTCGTCTGGGGACAGAGCTGCTCCTAGTTAATGTTCTGACCAAACCTGAGGCAGGATCCTGTCCTGCCAACTCTGTAGTGTAGCTAGGACTGGGGGGGAGGGGAGGGGGGGGCGGGGAATACTTATGTAAGACTTTCCTAAAGCCTGGAGATAACAAAAAAAGAAAGTAAGTGGAATATGAATGTAAAACTGGATGGGCATGCTGCCAAAGGGCTGTTCGGGATAGGTCCATCAGGGTCCACTACAGGGATATGGTCTTGCCTAGCTCCTAATTGCTGCCATATGGCCAAAAATATCTGTAAACCCCAACACCCTGGAGCATACTGAAATGGCCCTAGACTTCTCTCTAGAAAGCAAGGCGTGTGTGCAAGGTGCCTGTGCAAGGCGTCTAAGATGGCTTTTCTGCAATGAGCAAGACTTGGACCCTGGCCTATGGGCTTCAGAAGCATGGCGCCTGACGACAGTGGGGTGCCTTGGCATCGCATAAACACGGGAGAAGGCAAGGAGACCGACTTCGTCCTCTCCCCCTGGTTCCAGGTGACAGCCTCACCTTCGCCATGCAGCTCTGTCTATTCAAGAACCAAGTCAGGAAAGGAGGCACAGGGTCAGCACAGGCACCCCCGACCTGGGAGGGAAACCTAGGAGGAGTGACATAAAGAGTCACAATAATGGGAAAGGAACATTTTATTACAGCCCTCATTTCCAGCCTTCCTTCCCTAATATCTACTTGTTGTTATGACTATTATCATTATTTTACACACCTCTTTCACATGAATGGTTGGCTATAAAGCAGCACTTGTTTTGCTTTATTGCCATTTGCCTTATGTAGGCCATTAAGACTTTACCGCTCAGGCAAGAAGGCTTAATTTTATTTTTAAATAAGAAGGTTCTACGACTTCAAGACATTTATAAACTCCAGCTGGAAGGTATTCAACCTTTCTGTGGAAGGCAAAAGACTTGGTGTCCTGGTCACTGAGCAAGGGGGTCACCGTGACATTTCAAGAACTCCTGTATGAGTTAGCCTTGCTATAAATTCTTAGGGGAAAAAAAAACCCCACACACACAGAAAGCAAGCAAGCAAGAAAGATAGGTGCAAGATGGAAAGAATGTTTAGAGAAGACAGAACCCACAAAGGACATGTGACAGAAAAAAGCGGCTGCTGGCCCAAGAGGCCAGGTCTCAGGGCAATCACGGAAAGTTAGGCTGCATGCTTCTCCACTGAGCCGAGTCCTCTTGACAAGGAAAGGAAAGGGGCCGGGGAAGGAAGCAGACTTATTGTCTCTACCATGCCGGTGAAAACTACATAAACGCTCCTTTATGCAGGGAGAATGGTGATGTGAACTCTATTGATATTCATAATGTGCCAAAGCCAGCCTCCTGTAATAGACTAAAAGCATTCACAAAAGCCCTAGCAAGAGGCAGGAAAGAGGTGTGTGTCTCTTCTTGGGATCTGAATGGAATTCTT
>CM053618.1:40902835-40928141 GCA_028646535.1 Procyon lotor | reverse complement strand
CCCCCCGTCTGAGCACTCCGCAGCTTTGTGTATACTCCTCAGAACTGTGACAGCTAGAAACAGGTGAATTGGTGCAGATAAAAGAACCCATCCCTACCTCTGGAAGCAGGAAAACAATTTCTGCTAACCTTTTGATGAGGCATTTGCTCTCTTCCCACCATTGTCTCTGCCTTTCTGAAGCCCTGGACAGAGCCAGCATCGTAAATACCAATGTGCCGATTAAAAATGTAAGGATGCAAGCCCAACCGTGCCCAAGTCCGTGGGTCTGCCGTGGGACAGCGATCAATGGGAAACAATTGAAATCTAATGGACCCCCCTGGGGATCACCTGTCTCTACACATTGTTCCCTGCCATCATCACTGACCCAAAATGGGACCATCTGACAGGGAATGGGCTGTGCAATCCACAGACAGAGTCAGCGCCATATGGAACAGGCATTCCAATTGCCCATTGCAAAACATAAAAACGATTCAGGATTCTAACTCTATTTCCCTGGCAATCGAGTTTAACTATCTCTGGGCTCGCTGTAATCAGATTCTGCTGCTGTATTTATTAAATATAAGTTGCTAAACATATGGCTCAAGGGATGGATAATGGGACACGGAGTCAGGCATGGTGGGAATATCATCTGCCCCCAGGTACTCAAGGCCGGCAGCGTCAACCAACCTGTGGCTGCTCAGAGCCTAAGAAGAATGAGTCTTCTCAGTCACAGAAGTGGGTTCTCTTCCTGGTATATGTAGTTGGTTAGAAGTTACACCCAAAGAGGTCAAGGTCATGGGCTCCACCACAGCACCAGGTAGCTCTGCCTCCTCTTTATTCAGCCACCATTTTAGTGACTCTCTATCATGTACCACGCCCGGTGTCATGACTTGATGGTCGCAAACTGAGTAAATCATGGGCAAGATACCTGCTGAGAAGTCTAGAATGGGAGAAAACCCAGAACATATCGATTTAACCCTAGTGTACTTTGTACTGTAAAACAAATGGGCATAGACTGGTATGTTTGGGAGCCCACAATGGGAGCAACTAAAATTTAATGTTTCCCATTATTTGTACAGAACTTTTCAGTTTATAATTTCCAAGCCTGACACAAAACTTGGAGGCAGAGATATGCTTTCTTCACAAGGGAAGGGACTGAAGTCAGAGATTTAATCGGCCAAGGTTGTATAGCCAGGGAATGGCAGACATGGGAAAAACACACTGCTCATCTAAGCCTCGCCGCCTGCTCCGCGAATATGACTTGCTGCTCACGGAGGAAGCCTGTCGGCAGAGCCAGAAATTCCCTCTCAAGACCCCAAGCTCAAATCCCTTACTGATGACTTGCAGCAGCATCTCCACAGACTAAGAAAGTCTACTTATTAATCATGTGGACTGTGGCCCTCATTATCCGTGGTTCATCGTGCAGAACCCAGAATCACGAGAAAGGAACTGAGAAGTAGGGTAATTGGAAGAGCGGCAGGTAAACACACCTGTGTGTCTGCCTCCTCCCGCAACTCCACACATGGGACCACGAAAGGATGTTTTTCAGGCTGCATAGAGTCATCAGGGTCAAGCAAAAAGGAAACGGGGAAAATGGCCACAAAATGTTAGTGCTAGAGATGAGCTGAGTAGATGTGGGCATGTCAGAGAAGGGAGACCCCAAGGTCCGGACCCTGGATGCCCAGCAAAGCCCAGGAATGGTGAGCAATACTTCTGGAAGGTGTGTGTTGGCTGACAACACAGTATTTGTTAAATGTCTATGTGAGAAGCAGATAACTTCCCGGATCCCCTCCATTATTCTGCAAGACGAGGTGTGTCAGCCCCAGCCCCAGTGGAAGGTCAGATGTGGTTTCTGCAGAGGGGTTTCAGGCTCAGGGGCATGAGACCCCACAGAGGCAGCTGCATGTGCAGAAAAGAGCGGGCTGACAGGGAAGTTGGCACAGTGCCCTGGGGGACTGAGCCCCTGACTCGGCTCAGCTCCAAGATCTTGGGCTTCCAGGTTTAGACCCTCGGGCAAGAGACTAAAGCAGCCCAAGACCTACACCCCTCGGAGGCTCAGCGGTGATTCCGTGCAGTGAAGGCCAACAGTGTGTAAGCCAGATGCAAACCCACGGAGCATCCAACCAGCATTTAAATTCCTCCCTGGTAGTACAGCAGGAAATGTTTGAGGAAAGCCTCATGAAAGAAAGAGACCAAAGCAAACAGAAAAAAATGCAGAGACAAAACAGGAAGCAAAAATAAGATTTTCGAGAAAACTCCCTGCAATTAATAGCCTCAGAAGGATGAGAAAACCTATCACAGACAGAATAGCAGAGTTGACTTACAAGTGCTCTGTTGGTAACCTGATGAGTCCTCACAATAACCCCACAGGAAGCCTGTGTTATGATTCCCACTTTGCAGTTGAGGAAACTGAGCTGCAGAGGATTTCAGTCTATTGTCCAACATCCCACAGCGGGCTGAGCTGTTGGGCAGCAGTTGGTACCCAATCAGCCTCCAGGGTGTATGGGGTCCAGGGCCTTACAAGCTATGCCGTTCTAAATCAAGCAAAAGGCCACTAAAAGGAACATTCAGGAAACAAAAAAGAGTTACCTAGAACTAAAACTACAATTGCAGAAATGCAATATTCATTACTGAAAAATAAAGTTGAGGAAATATTCCAGAAAGTGAAACAGAGAGAGAGAGAAAGAGAATAGGAAGGAATATGTAAAAACAAACAACCCCCCCCCCACACACACACACACTTGCCTGCACAAAAATCTATGGGATCAATCCAGTGGGTCCACAAAAAAAAAATCCAGAAAAGGAAAAGAGAATGAGAGGGGGAGAAAATTATTAGAGAAATAATTCAAGAAAATTTCCCATAACTGAAAGACCCAAGTTTCTAGAATGAAAGCACCTGTCAAAATGAAAAAGGATATACAGAGGCACAGCCTTATGACATTTTAGGATGCTGGGAAAATTATAAAATCCTCAATGTTTTCATAGAGAAGAAAATAGACTAAACATTAAAAAGCTGGGATAAAAACCAATCAGACTTTTTCAGTAGTCATACGGAAAATAAGAAGACAATGGGTAGATAACCTCAATGTTTGCAGGGAAAACCCTTCTGTGCTCAATCTGTCAGAGAGAATAAAGGCTTCTTCAGATATCAAAGTTATTCTAACATGTATCTCTAATTCGTGCACCCTTTTGGGAAACTACTGGAAGAGCTGAGAGGAAATCAAGTAAGAGGATGGAATCAATCTAGGGAATCAGGGACCCCGGCATGGAAGAGAGTGTCCCGGATGCTAAAGAAGACAGGAGGGCGGCAGGACGTAGATGGGAGCAATCGTCACATGGCAGGAGCGGATGGACCTACCAGGAGCGATATTTCCAAGAAAAGGAGTGACACCCAGAGATGACTCCATGTGTTTGGAAGCCCTTGAGAGGAGATATGATTTGGAGATGAATTAAAAAGAGCTGTATATATAACTGAGTGAGCAATTTAGGCAAATTATTCATTTCAGGACAAAATTGTACAAGACAAAAAAAAATCATAGTGCTCCATATGACTCAGAAGTGTAAACATCTTAGTGGTACCTTCACAGGAACGTAAACAATGCATATTGATCCAATGAAAAATCATGCTAGAACTACAGCGGGAGGAGATGAAGGGAGGGTTGTGTGTGTGTGCGTGTGTGTGTGCGCGCGCACACACGCGCGCATGTATATGCACACATCAGAGAGGCAAATTTTAATTTTTCACAGGAGGAAAATCAATAGATTATGACTGAAAATGAAAAACTAGCAGTATAAGCACGTTACTTAAAATTATTAAGTACGAGGAGGATGGAATGACAGCCTCTGGGAGTCAGCATCTGGCCGGGGGCAGAGGGTGCTCTGGTAAACCTTTCAGAACCATTTGAGCTTTTTGAACTCTACACATCTCATCCAAACTAATTTTTTAGAAAAACAGCTGTAACTGCCTTACTGAAGGCACCATCCAGAGGACACGAGTGGGTCACTTCTGCGTGCATTCCCACAGATCGCTCACCTGGGAGCTGTTCCCCCCGGTTACCGAGAAGGGCACCCAGGCTGCCGGGGCTAAAAGGCAACTCTCACTGGGCGGGCGGGAGCTGGTTGGGTCCGGGTGCTCTCGTTTCTGCCAACTCCAAATGCCAAGGAACCCAGTGCTGATGGATCCTAGGGATACAACAGGAAACGCTGGGCCAAGCAGGATTTCGCTGTGTGTGAATCGGATTGGGCCCAGTCCTTTCCCAAAGGAAAATGGGCTCTTTTCACTTTAGCTAGGATTTTTTTTTTCCTTCTGCGCAGGTTTAGGGAAAGAGCACTGTTTAGGGAAAGAGGATGGGGTTTTGGATGAAATAAGAAAGAGGTATCTTTTCTTACTGGCCTGAAGAAATGTTGAATAGCTCTGTTCTTAACCTTACTCATCAGGAAGTCAAAAAGCAGAACTTGAACTTCTGTAATGGCAACCAGGCATGGTGGATAGATAGGAGTTGTACATCCTAATGGAAGGGACAGGAAAGGCACATTGTCCAGGCACATACCTGTGTGCGTACGACCACGGCAGCATGAGTTAAAAGAACAAAGGATCAGCTAAGACATGAGCCTAGCTTAAATCCTGCTGAACAGGGGTGCCTGGGTGGCTCAGTGGGTTAAAGGCTTTGCCTTTGGCTCAGGTTATTATCTTGGGGTCCTGAGATCAAGCCCCACATTGGGCTCTCTGCTCAGCGGGGAGCCTGCTTCCCCCTCTCTCCCTGCCTGCCTCTCTGCTTGTGATCTCTCTCTCTGTCAAATAAATAAATAAAATCTTTTAAAAAAAAAATCCTGCTGAACAGCGTTTCCTCACGTCAATCCAGCTTAGCCCTAGCTGTGATCAAAACCCAAAGAGAACACCCCTACACCTGTCTCTGCCACAATCTCTGATGGGTGCTGCTGGTTGGCACCAACCCCAGGAAAAAAAGTGGTGAGGATTGTGGGGTATTTCTCCCATCAAAAGAGAAAGTCCTTTGCAGTCCACTGTGCGTCGCTCCTTCCTGCCCACCTGCCTTCTCTAGTCTAACCACACAGGCACAGACCTAGGTGGCTCTTGTGGAGGAAACTCTCTCTCTGGCTTCAAGCCTGCCAAAGTGGGGACAGCCATTCCAGTAAGCTTCCTGGCCTCTGCTCCCCTGGGAGGAAGAACAACGTCTCATTGGTGGGCTTGGGAGAAGGAATTGAGCCCCTCTTTTCCTCCTCTTTCTCGGGTGGCAGGCAGCTCACTGGGAAGACTCACATTCCCTGTTCCTCCGTGGGTAGGTTACCCAGGAAGGCTGGGATCTTCCGACCAGGCCTGGCCAGGCAGGCTTAACTCTGAGCTGCATTAACAAGACGCCTGTCCATAGGCTCAGACACACCCTCCGATCCAGCTCTTTTCAGTAATAAAGCCGCCATTTTGTACTCTGCGTGTTGTCCCCCACACCTCTCCCGCCACGCTGTCTGCTCCTGGTTCCTATCACATAGCCAGCCGTTCCAGCCTCTGGGCCTCTGGGCCCGCTGTCTCCTCTGCTTTTACTGGTCAGAACTCCCTTTTGACAAGCCTTTCTCTGACTGATTCCTTACTTTTCACTTCTCTCAGTGAGGTCTTCCCAGATCACTTTAACTACAGTAGGCCTCTCTCTGCTCGCTTTTCTCAGTCATGGCTCCCTGCTTGTTGTCCTTACGGCTCTCATCACAACATGACACATTTATGGCTTTAATGTATTATATCTTCCCTATACGATGAAAACCTCCAAGCAACAAAGGCTTTATTTTGTTCTAAACTGTGTCTCCAGCGTCTACCATAATGCCTTGCACATAACAAGTCCTTAATAAATATTTGCTGGGTCAATTAATGAGGTTAGTGCTTTCTAGAAAAGAAGTTAATGTTTTCTTCCATTGAGGTGTTAAAACCTGGAAGAGCTCTGTCACTAATACTGGTAAACAGTTCAAAAAGTAATACTCCTTCAGGGGTCCCATTTCCTGTTTCATTAGTTCACCAACCAGCCTCCGGGCGATGGTAAGCTGACCGCACTGGGGCTTCCGAGCCCAACATGTGTCCTTGGTTCTTGCCAGGGACATGCTCTGACTTAGCTACCTGTGACCTGAGTCCTGATGCAGACTGTACTTTGCTTCTATATAATCCAGCCGCAATTTTAGTGATTATTTGCCATGCCATTCAAACCGATGTGGTTTTTTCCCCCCGGATTTCACTTCTTTCTTCCTGTGTCTACTCTGTCTCTTTGACCAAAGGGAATCAGTACTACTGTTGTCTCTCAACTCCATCTTCAATCTGGGGACCTTTTTTCCCTTGGACTTTCTCCTTCATGGATTTCTAGCCCCTGCCTCTAAAAGTGAATATCTATATATCTTCAGAGATCTTAAAAAACCATGTCGCCACCTGGGTGGCTCAGTCGGTTAAGTGTCTGCCTTCGGTTTGGGTCATGATCCCAGGGTCTTGGGATCAAGCCCCGCATTGGACTCCCTGCTCAGTGGGATGCCTGCCTCTTCTGCTCCTTCTCCCTTTGTGTTCCTTCTCTCCCTCTCAAATAAATAAATAAAATCTTTAGGAAAAAAAATCATGAAAATACTACACTTATATTGTAACAGAAATAATCTTCATCCACAGTCTAGATGGCTCCCCTGGAATTTTTAACCAGAGCTCTAGGATGAGTCTATGGTATCTCTTGAAGGACTGAGTGAAACTCTGGAGTTGGAAGGTCCTAATGAGGTCAAAGGGCTCCCTATGGAGCCAGAAATCTCTGTGACCATCTGTCTTAGATGGTCCTGCCAGAACAAGGACAAGGGACAGAGCAAATCATGGGAGGTTTGGTGCTCATGAGATCTGACTTTGGTCCAACTACACTTGAGCTGTAAGGTCCTTAGGTACTTCAAAGTCATTCTTAGACTTTTTCAGAACTAGTGTGAGATACAAAGTTTATAGAGGTTTTACCCATTGTGACTCATTGCCTTAAAAGCCTTCTGTCTATGAATCAGAGCCATACACACACACACACACACACACACGAATATATATATATGAAACCTATTTAAGGCAGAGCTGTAAATGGCCTTTGAAAATAGAAAATTATATATCCAATTACAAGCAAGAATTGTTCCAAATTAGAATATACTTAATTTGGGTGTTTTCTTAGATCTTTCCTTCCTAAGAAGAGTGGTCTGGAGACAGAGTTGCTTTCACAGTAGACTTTTCTGGATTTCAGGAAATTCTTATTCTTCTTACCCTGAGCCTCTTTGGACCTGGGAAATCCAGAGGCTTAAATAGGTGCCTGTATAGAAAGAATATTCTATTTAATACAGAGAGGCCCATATGGTACATCTAGTGATGCCCAGGTAGCACAAGAAAGTCCTGAATTTCTGGCTGCATCTGTGCTCTGCCCTTGGAAAACCTGAAGCAAGATAAATTCATCCAGGGCACCTGGGTGGCTCAGTTGGTTAAGCAACTGCCTTTGGTTCGGGTCATGATCCTGAAGTCCTGGGATCAAGTCCCACATGGGGTTCCCTGCTTAGCAGGGAGTCTATTTTTTCCTTCTCACCTTCCCCTTCTCATGCTCTCTCTCAAATAAATAAATATATAAAATCTTAAAAAAAGATAAATACATTTAATTATCTTTTTCCCCATTTTACCTTAATTTTTTATTTCTTTATCCTAATATCTTGTGAACAGAACATATTTCTATTATGTCTAATATTATAGGTAGGCGAAATCAATATTTATATTATATTGTCATATGTATTATTATATATGTATACATATGCATATATACTATATGTACATAAACATATATATGCATATATATAGAGAGAGAGAAAGAGACAGAATCATATAATAATTGCCTAGGTCCAATAAAATATCCCTATCATGACAGCTCGACCTGAAAAGGAATGTTTTATTCTCATTTATTAGGACTCATTGTCTCCTGGCTATAAATGTTGTTGGAAAATGTTCAGTGGTGAGAAATACATGCGTATGGAAAACAAATCTTGAAAGGAGAAAGTATGTCTGATATGCTTAAGCCAAAGCTGTTGCTAGAGGCAACCTGAGTCCCTGATTGTGAATAAAGTATTGATCAGAAAGACAGAAACTTGAAGGAATTCTCAAGAAAAAAAAAATGCGTGTGTGTTTGAGAGAGAATTATTGCAATCGTGGGGGAAGCATTCTTAAGGTTCAGTTACGTGGCTTTTCTCACTCTTTCTGCGTCAGCCTAGCCTGTAAGGCAGAAGACACAGGGGTGTCAGAAAGAATAGAGCCAAGACCCAGAACTTTAAAGGACGAGTGAAATCTGTCCCTCCAATTCAAAAGAAGCTGGCTAGCTGGTAATAGAAAGCGAGAGACCCAAGCAGGACTCTGCAGTCTGCCCGTTCTCACCCACTCTGCTCTGTGAACTCCCAAGGAGTGAGATCCTCAGTATCCCGAAGTGTCTGCCTTGGCCTGGCATAACCACGTGCTCCAGGCTGCTCAGAGCCACGTGGGATTCTGAGTGGCATGCTACGGAAAGGAGGACCTCAGAAGAAATATTGTCTCCAAAGAGACAAAGAGAATGTCTTGGACACTGGCTCAGTAAACCTCTCGGTGGTCCATTTCTATCATCCCGTCCTCACTAGGAGATGGCAGTGAGGCAGGGCACAAGGGGCAGAGAGAGGGCTGGGCTGCTCCTGAGCCTGGCTAGCCCCTAACTCTAAACCCCAAACGGTGTGAACAGTTCAGTCCCAACGCAGGCAAAGGGAAGCAAGTCCCCAGGTCTCTGGCAGCCGCGGAGAGCCCTTCAGAAGGGCTGGTGTGGCATAAAGCGCTCCGGGGTAACGTGGCAGTTTAGAAAAGCAGCACCACGAGGGGACGTGGAGCTCGTAACAAAGGAAGAAGGTAATTTTAATCAAGGTCTGAGGCTAAGACGAGAATTAGATTACCATAATTTGTGAGAACTATTCTATAAGAGCTTGTTCTTTCTGATTAGGTGCATCATCAATAAATTACAAGCTGGTAGGATAACATTTCTATAAAAAAAAGTGGCAATAAATATATGTTTATTTTCTTCCAGGGAAACGTAGCCAGGATGTAAGCGGTTTCACCTTGCAACTGCGTTCCTGCACATAGTAAGTCTACAAAATATATGTTGAATTCGTGAGTTCCTGAATGAAGAAGCTAGAATCCGTATTTTTAGCCTCACGGTCTTCTATTACACATTTCCATCTAGTGGCCGCACCCCTACTTGTAAGCCAAGTGCTGAATGAAAAAGACATTTAACAACTGTGAAGTCTTAGTAAATTCTACCGGGAAGGGGTTTGTGGGTTTGTTTGTTCTGGGTTTGTTTGTTTTAACAAGGAGTCCGCTAACCATAGAGCATCTAAATGTTTGTATTGTTACTTGGGAGGATTCAGGAGAGCCAGAGAAACCCCATCTCTGAAGTTCTGTCTTCTTTCTTTGGAATTTATCCTGGCCTTGGGAACATTTTCTCTGATTTAGGACTCTGAAACAGTGAAAACTCTTTTTATGATTCTAATGTCCCTTGACTCCTAAGTCACAGGAGAACTAATGACTTCACACTTTCCACTTTTCTAAGGCATTTAAGGGAATATTCATTCTCCACCATCAGATGAGCCCAGAAGTCCAGAGGGCTCTCGGAGCCACCTCCTCCCTGACAGTGATGGACTTCGCTTCCAGCCAAGAAGAGAACATAGGGGGCTGACACAGGCTTTCTATTTTTTACTCTAATGAATGCTATTTTCATTTGCTTTGGAGAGCAGTCCCTAAGACGACTAGTGACAAGATGAAGGTTCACTGGTTTCCTTTTTCCCTGACAGGTTCAAAAGTGTGGTGCAGGTGGCAAATTAGACTTGGCTTCCCATTAATTGGTAGGAAGAAACTTTCTCTCCTGCTGTTCAGATTGTCATTGGATCCTTTAGCACACATTGAGGTTTTGTGGAATTATCAGTATTATATTTATCATTGCTGCTGCTAATGCTGTAGGCAAGTTTTCTGAGAAAATGATGAAGGGCTGATGTCAATTAGAAGCCCCTGAGAGTAAATGTCTCAAAGTAACTAGAAACTTGAGATACCTATTTGCTGCTGTGTGAGCGGCAAACCAATGGATATAAATTCTCAGCTCTGGGTCTGGGTACAGAACTTATTCTGTGATTGTCTTTAAAGACATCGAGAAAAGAATAAAAATATATTGAGAAGATAATGATTATGATGTGTTCTCATTTATCAAACTTCTACCGTGTGCAAGCAACACACAGCGTTTTATTTTTATTTGGTCATTTAACCTACAGAGCTACTCTAAGAGATGATTATTTCTTGGGCCCTGGAGAAGTAAAACATTGGCCCAACTTCACACAGCTTGTAAGTGGTAAAGCCATTATTCAACCCCAGTTTATAACTGGAAGGACGACAAAAACGCAAACCACTAGGATGAGAGGATAAATCCTTCCTTCCTAGGACATTCCAGCAAACAGAGCCAGGGACTGCCGTGGTGAGACCGGACAGGATTTGAAACCAAAGAGGATAAGCAAAGGAAGACTAGAAGAGGAGAGTGTGTCTTTCTAAAGCCTGGCGGTCTTTTCCATGGGATTCAGGAAGGATTCTTTTGACAGACCTGCCCTGAACGTGTTAAGGGCTAAGAAAACGAGAGTGAAGCAGAAGGGCCCGTGTGAGCGTTGAACACCGTGATGGCTCCGGGACATGCCGGCCTGGCTCAGCTGACCCTACGCTCCTCCGAGCTCCAGCTCTTGCATATTTTGATTCCGGCGGGCTACCCAGCAGGTCCTCTCAGGAGAGTCAGAGCTTCTGCGTGAGAAGGGAGCCATTTTGTGACATACACACCCATCCTCCCCGGTTTTTAATTAAACATTAGTCTAGATGCTACAGTCAAGAATTTTTTGGATGCAATTAAAGTTCCAAATCAGTTGATTTTGAGTTAATCAAAAGGGAGATTATCCTGGATGGGCCTTACTTAATCAGGTAGAAGCCCTGTAAAGGGGCACTAAGCCCTTCTGGAATATAACAGATTGTGAGCAGTAGAGGAGAAGGCGAACCAGAAACTCGTGCTGCATTCTGAGCTCTGTACCCTTCCCCCACTGTTGCAGATCTGCTGACTCACCGCCTGGGCACGAGGCAGCCCTGGGGCTGTGTTTGCTCTCTCTCCCGCCTGCCCGGCCGCCCTGGGCACTCTGGGATTCGGGAGCCGGTTTCTCAATGGCATAAGCCTGTCCTCGTAATAAATCACACACACACTCACCCATCTGCTGGGTGCTCTCTGACACAGACACAGAGGGGCATCTCTCACGCAACCACCGCCCCTCTGAGCACCAGCCCTGCCCACCAGCAAGAGGAGCTGCCATAAGGAGCTGTCTTTCCAGGAGAGGAGGGGACAGTGGGTGGCATAGCATTCCAGGGAAAGGAAGAAGCAGGAAAAATTAACATAAAGCCCTGTCTAATGGGTAGAAGGCGGGTGTTCCTTGAATGGAAGGCCACGCTATAGGAGTCTGGGGGCTGCCAGCGGACAGAATACCGCCAACGAGGCGGCCTACGTAAGAAAAGTTTATTTTCTCACAGTTTCGGAGGCTGGCGGTGCAAGAAGAAGCCACCGGTAGTGATGGTTTCAGGAAGCGGCCTTCCTGGGTTCTAGGCAGCTGTCTTCTCACTACGCCCTCACACGGCCCTTCTTTCGTGTTTGAGACACAGAGAACCCTTGGGCGCCTCTTCCTTTGTCTTTATGAGACACCAATCTTCTTGAATTGGGCCCCCCCCCCTCCGGACGTCACTTAGAAGAGGTGAATTACCTCCCCACGTCCCCCTCAGCCCACACGGGAGCACTGGGAGGTCCCTGCTCAGTCCATAACACACCGCGAGTGAGCAAAAACAAGAGAAATGTTTCCAAAACTAAGGAAACTGAAGGTTGGTCCTTCCTACTAAGGAAGAGCTAGTTAGCGGTAGAAAAAGGAACTGCTCTATTATTCAGGTCGTCACTGGGGACCTCCACACATTTTTTTTTTTTATCCAACTTTCCTTTTGCCCTTTGCAGATTATACCTCAATCCTGACTCCTTCACTGCTTTTTTGTTTTTTGGGTTTTTTTAAATCCAGCTCATGGTTTGTTTATAGATTTGACTGAAGAATCATAAGGAAAACAGAAAGGAGAGTTCACAAGGCACGCTCCAGAGCAAAACCCTTCAAGTCTTCTCATCAGAGGGAACTCTCCGGCACTCCTCTGATGGTTCCCACACACAACTCCCCCACCCAAAGTCAGGCTTTTCTTCCTCAATTGTCTCAAGTGCTTCTGCCTCCCCCTGCCCTCATCATGCCATCGCGATTTCACAGAAGTTCAATTTGCTGACTCTACCCACCCGACCAGGTGATTTATCCAGCGACACACAGTGGTCTCCCTCAGAGAAGCGCTAGTAAAACCTGCTTCTCTCTCTCTTGCTTCAAGGGGAAAAAAGCATCGTGAAAGGGATACCCGGTCCCAAGTCCCCCCGGCCCCCCAAGGGAGGGGCCGTGGCACACCTGTCTGTAGTCATTCCTGGAGTGTATGTAGTCCAGGCTGCATACATACAGCCTGACAGGCTGACGCAGGCCTGCACAAACATGCCCAGAGACGCAGGCTTCGAGTGACCAAAGATGAGCACATACTGTTTCCCAAAAGCCAGATTCAACTCTTCAAGAAAGAAGAAATGCAGCAAACCTAGTACCACTGTAGTCACCTGCTCCTAATCACTGGGGAGAAACAGGCACGCTCTTGACAGCCTGTTGGGACAGTTGGGCTCATGCAATATAGTGCAGCTCCCCCTGAAGGAATTCTCTCTGCTGTTCATAAAAATGGCTAATTTAACACAGCATCGAATTAATAATGGAACGTAACTTTGCCACAGCACTGAATGCCTCACATTCGTCTGCTGTGCTGTTGGGACGTGCCCTCCCTATGCCCTTCCCTCATCTCATTACACAAGCGCCTCTTTCTGGAACTCGCTGAGAATCGTTCCCTGTGGAACTCTTATACTTGGGTGCCTGAAAAATGTTGCAGCAATTCGGTTTGGAGAGGCAACACGATATAACAGGAAGAGTTTGGGGATAATGTGTGTGCATGTGCTTTGTTAATGGTTAAGGTAACACATGAATGTAAATTTTTCTATTATGAGTCGGGAGCCAAGGGTACCAGTATCCATTCTACTAATGACCTTCAGCAAGTCCTCTTCCCTCTTGAGAACTGTCTCCTTACTTGCAAAACTGTAGTATTTAACCAGATGCTCTCAGAGATCCACTCTGGACCAGTAGTGACCACTGTCATATGATGAGTTGATATTTATTGCATGCCCAGGACACTCTTCTGTTTCTGTGACAGGTGCTGTCTCATCTGGTCATCAAATCAATCCTATCGAATCAGGAGCATTATCATCGTCCCTATTTATCGCATTAAAAAACTGAGGCACAGTGACATGAAGTAGCTGCTCCAAAGTCCCGCAGTGAGGAGGAGAGCTAGGACTTCAGCCTAGACAATGTGCCTCTAGTGCCTCCACTCAGCCACTGTGCGACACTGCTACCACGAGTATACTTTAAGGATATGTTCTATAAAAACAGAAACAGACAAAAAAAACCCAGCTTTGAAATTGCCAACACGACATCAGCAGGCACAGCCAGTAGTAAACCAGTTTTTTTTTTTAATCGTGGTGGCAGATTTATCATAATCCATTTATGTTCTTGCCCAGGCTTCTCATGACTAACATGGGACAGCTCGCCCAGGGTTTAACAGCACAAACCCATGTAGTGAAACAGGCAAAACCAACTGGCCCACCCGGGACTGAACCCTTGACTCTTGGTCACTCGCAAATGTTTCACTCCCCAAATTTTGGACAGATATTTACTCATGCTATGCCTAAGGAAGCAGGCTTGGAGATCACCAGCACCTTCAGCTCGGATTGCCTGTCACGGGCAGAAGGCACCTTGCCTTCACCTTGGGAGAGCCTTCCGAAGGGGGAGAACCAGATTCAGAAGGCGGCCTTCTGCTAGTCTGCGGAGCTGGCTAAGAGCACCAGCTCTAGGTTAGCTCTGATGGCTGCTACCGCCGAGCACGTTTGCCATCCCCTGAATGGCCTTGCCCATCTGCCTGCCCACCCCAGCCCTGCTCAACCCCCCAGAACGGCCATCTGCATTGTGTAGCCTTCTTGGAACCCTGCAGTGTGGTTACTCTGCAGCAGGGTGCGGTGCCCGTGGACGAGCACGAGCCTGCTGCCTGGGGACTCTTTCAGGCACATGTGAGTCTCATTTGCAGCACCAGGTAGGTACCTCCGAAAAAATGAGGCATACTTGTTTAGTTCTTGCACAGCAGACAGGTCAGTGATATGCGAGGACATGGTTCCCTTACCACTGGCAAAACATGTGCAGAATTGGACTGAGAGGAGGAATTGCACCCAGGGATCATCTTCTGGAAAAAAAAATCCTTAGAATTTAGAATCAGGAGTCATTGTAGAAGCGGGAACCGATGGCCACTCTATGCAGGGGAGCTCCTATCAGCTCAACCCCACACTTGGTGTGAGCACCGATCACAGTGCTTCAGATTGTGGACATCAACAAAAGCTTTTAGAGAATAAATGCCATCCCTAACTCCATTCTAATTAGGCTGGTAGAAAGCCAAGGGGAAAGTCAATCTCTTCAGGAATGCACAAAGGTCGGGGCTGAGGCGGGCGAGTCAGCTCCTGGACGACAACAACGAAGAAGGTGACAAATACAAAGACGGGAAAGTAGGAACACCAAAAAAAAAAAAAAAAAGGAAGTGAGGAAGCCATAGAAAATACTGTTACTACGTCAACCTTCGAGAATGCCTCTTGAGCACATTTCTGTGAGGACATACGCATGTGTAGATTCAAGACACTGCATTTCTCCAAGCAGGAGACACCACGAAATACCAATCTAAAGGAGCCGAAGACTCTTTGTGCGGTCCTGGTCCCACCTGGCATCCTGGCATTCTAGGCCCCGGTGGAGTAGTGATGCCTTATTTTGAAGAAACCACTTTGTAATTATCCATCTCTTTCTGTAGAGAAATTATAACCATGGTGCTCCAAGAGCGCTTGCTGGGTTGAAGGGACATTTGAACACCTTCCCTTCATGAAGTTTCCTACGGCAGGTGGTGGAATGTCCTATCTGCTCAGTCGTGTGTGTGTGTGTGTGTGCGCGCGCGCGCACGCACATGCGTGTGTAAAACCTCCTAAGTGCATATATACCCAGGTCAGGGTAGGGAAAGAGCATCTGAGTATTTCCGTCAGAGTATGCGTGAGGTTGACTGGGAAACAAAGAGAGGCAGTTCTGAGTCAGACGGCCATCCCTGTCCAAGGCATCTGCAAACCACATTTGGTTTTTGGCTGTGACGGAAAGGGGTTGGCTGTCTCTGTCTCATCTTCCTTTACTGCCCTGATCCCCTGAGCCAGAGGAAGGTCTTGCCAGAGATGTCTTCCCCAGGCATGGTTTGTTGTTTTTCTTTGTAGATTTTGTGCATTGGCGGCCAAAGCCTTGAATAAGGAAATGATCCTTTAGGAACAAAAAAGCTCTTTTGTATGTGACATTTAGGACATCAGGCAGAATGGTCTTTCCAGATAAACTTGGCTGGCGATGGGAAGAGTGGCATCTACGGGTCATAAAGCACCATGTTTGTACATATTTCCTGCCGACAGGCACCTCCTCCGCATGCCAGTCCCACGTGTTAATGTCAGTACTTCCTTCTCCGTGGGACGGCCAGGCCTTCTTGCCGAATAATTCTGCCAGTGGAAGGTTGTTGGGCAGAGCTAGGAAGGAAGAGTGCCCTGACCACAGCACCTTTTCAAATGGTTTTAGTTTTTAGTTGGCTATTTCTAAATGATTAAATTTTTCTAAGAAGCAAATCGAAAAGGTAGAACAAAAAGAAATAAGAAGTAACTACTTCTTCTTCTTCTTCTTCTTCTTTTTTTTTTAAACTGGATCCAGAATTTAGATTTTGGGTATTGAATCTAGCCCTGTTGCAAACTGTTTAGAATACAAGGGTGTAGCCAAGAGAGTCCCAAGCCCCCCCATAGTACCAGAAGTGTCACAGAGTAAGTGAACACAAATATTAGCCACGTGCTGGAAGGGAGCATCTTGTCAAAGTGACTTGACCGCTGCTGGAGACCTCTGCTTTTTTCAGTTAACCTTGTCATATCTCCCAAACTGGTTTCCCCCCCCGCCCCCAGGGCATTGCTGTGTTCTTTTATGTCATGAGAAAATATACACATGAATTGTATTTTTAAGCCTAAGCTGGAATTATCCCCCAGTGATATGGGAAAAAATGTCAGATTTTTTGTTGTGGGGAAGAGGGGCAAGGACCAGAGGAAGAGGCTGTTTTTCCCACCGTTTACTGATACTGCCTCCCATAAGGGGAAAAAAAAACCTGCAGAAAGGTGGGAAAAATGTGAGCTTGCCTGACCAAGCTTTCCCTAAGATAATGGAAAGCTATAAATCTTAACTGAGCAATGGATAAGAGAAGTTCGATCTCTCTCATTGATTTGCATAAATAGTGTGTCATTACAATCAGGGATCTAAAAAATTATTGTTTCAATTTTTATATGCTTTATAACTTTAGGTTCAGGGTTTTTTTTATATAGATAAAATGTAGGGCACTAAGAGGAAATTGAAAATGTATGTTTTCATTGTTAAGTGAAATCGGCTGGATTCTTAAATAATATTTATTCAAAATATGTCACGTTAGAAAAAGCCAATCTTTGCAGCTTCTCTGTGATGCTGTCCTGAGGGTCCATAACTCACAACTGCCTCAGTCTAAAAATATTTCATAATTCTGATGCAAAGGACAGAGCATTCAGTCTGAGGTAGAGGATTCTGAAGAAAGACATATGAGTTGCTTTCAATTATAGGGACCATTATTGCATGAGGGATGACCGTCAAATGTTCTCTATTCCTAATGATGAGAAAGGGGAAAACTGAATAAAGAAAAGCTATAGTTAGATCCAAGGAAGAACTAGCTAACTGTGAGGCTTATTAAAAATGGGAGAGGACATGGGGTATATTCTTGTCTCCATTCTAGAACAGTTTTTTAGATTAGAAGATCCCAAAAGACTAGAAGTTTTTACCTCAGTGCAAGGGAGGGACTAGGTCTTCTGACTCACAAAGTCTAAGTAACCGAAAAATTTAGTCCAAGTACAAACTTTCGTGTCAGGAAAAATCATCAGGGAGTTTAAAATATGGATCCCATGGCCCATTTCCAGAAATGGCCACACAGTGGATTTGGGGTGGCATCTGGAAATCTGTATTGATTCTGAAGCCTATCAAGGCCTGAGATGCACAGACGGAGTGTTAAGGCCTGTGATTTAGGCACCAGGAGCCTGCGCTCCCCTCCAAGCCCATTGCTAATTCACCAAGTGATGCTGTCGAGCTGCTGGTTCCTTGCCTGAAAATCCATCCTTCCCTTGGACCTTCTGTCCTGAGACACGGGCTACAGAAGGTTTGGTAAGGAAGAAAAGCCCTTTACAAATCTGAGGGCATATTCTTTTTTATCCAATTTTACATTCCTCATTAATCTCTCCCAAATTAATCAGAGGGGGCCTTCTCTTCCCCCAGCTAATTTTGCACACAGACTCTCAAATCCACAGACATTAATTAGGAGGCTGCCCTGTGTGCAGACCTATAGAACCAGGGCTGCTACTTTCCACCTCTGGGACCTTAGGCAAATTATGCAAATGACCTGAGTTTCTATAGCCTCATACGTGAAATGAGGGTGCTCTCCCCTGCCTCCCTGGTTGTCATGAAGATAAAATCTGCCAAGTCCCTGCTTCCTTTCAGGAGCCTGGTTCCTCTTACCCACAGGCTTTCCCTTTCTCCCTCTCCCCCAACGGGACACGACTGTCTTAGGACAGACGCTGATGGGTCCATTGTGTTTGGCAAAAACCAGATTAGTAGAAGATTACCCAGGATGAACAGAAATAAGCTTTTTACTTTCTCCGAAAGCTGATCAGAGTTCTCATTAAAAAAAGTACACATATATCCAGACATGAGACAGCCGTGCCTACACCTGGGTCAGTGGCAAGGGACATAACTAATTCCCTGGGGCTCCTGCAAAGCCTGCTTTATTGAGAACTCAAGGCCCTTCAGCAGACAGAATACCTAGAATTTCCAGAGGCTCTTGGGATGTAAAAAAGCAACCAAAGGTGGTCTTTTCTGACCTTGGCTCTGGAATGTTTTTGGCCCTCATTCTGCTAAGAAGGGACCTGGGGGAGAAATGGCTCGTGGAAGCCGCAGTGTCTCGCGGGAGGACAAGTGACCCATGATTTGGGGGGGGCTTTAAGAAAAAAGGCTACGGGACATTTTGTCCATAAATCTCTGACATCGATGGAGAGCAGGTGGCTTTGGGTTTTCTTTTTTTGGAGGGGAGACCTTGTTGTTTAAAACACGTTGGTGGATCTATAGCCTGTCGTGGGCGTAACCGCAATCCTCAAAGGGAATATAACACCCGACCAGAAACTGCCTACTATTTTCTTTCACTGCAGACAAGCTCAACACCCTGTGGGGACGTTCTTGCAGCTTCAACCTGACAGTGTGCTGGGGCAAGGGGGGCGGGGGGGCACTGAGAATCAACTGAGTACCTGGGCAGGTGTTCTGAAGCCACCATCACATCCTGAAAGCCTAGGGGCAGATGACATCAGAGGCTCAGGCTGGCCAGTCACTTCCTGGCTTCTGGGGATGGGGTGAGTGATCCCACTGAAGCTCACCCCCCCCAAGGGTGACACCTGAAGCCTCTCCGTCTTTGTCTTTCTTCCTGCCCCCCTCCTCCACAGCCCACCGTGCAAAGCCCCCTCATCAAGCGCAGCTCTGTGTGCTCACATAAGGCCCCTACCACCCTCCGGCACCCACCTCCTTGACCAGTCCTTTCTGTCCTTTTACATCTAACTTTCCACCTCCCTTCCTCCTGGAAGCCTCCCTGACCACCCTACTTTGCACCCTCAAAGGTGCTTGGGCCCCTCTCCTGGGTGTCCCACCAGCATGCTTCACTCGGTTGCTTGTTTACATGTATGTCTTTTCCCCATCCCACTGGGAGCTCCTTTGAAAAGTTGTATATGCATATTCATCTCTGTTCCCAGAACGGGTACGTGTTCAAAGGGACTCAGTAAATGTTCACTGACTGCCTGATGAACTGAACGAATGAATGAATGAATCCTTCCAGCAACTTCTTATAAGTGAAAAATCCCACTCTCCCCTCTATCTTACAACTCCCCATTTTTGGGAGATGGAGCTCTTGTATTTTACATTTTCCTAGACCTAAGAGATATATGGGATGCAGAACGCTGCTGAGAGATGACGCTAATCCTTCATTGCCCCCCCAACAGGGTGCTATCGACTGAACATTTATGTCCCCCATTCTATGCTAAAACCCTAGTCCCAGTGTGAAAGGATTAAAGGTAAGATATATTAGGGTCAGATTAGGTCATCACAGTGGAATCCTCAGGATGGGACCAGTACCCTTACTTACCAAGGAGGAAGAGACACAAGATCTTTCTCTACCATGTGAGGATACAGAGAGCAGGCAGCCATCTGCCAGCAAGTCCTTGGTGAACAGAATCAGCTAGCACTTTGATCTCTGACTTTCCAGCCTCAGAACTGTGAGAAGTAAGTGGTGTTTAAACCACTCAGGCTGTAGTGTCCCGTTAGAGCAGCCCGAGCAGAGTAAGAGAGCAATCGGTACTGATTATGGGGTGCTCTAACAAACGCCTACGGATGGGGAAGCAGCTTTGGAACTGTGTAAGGCACAGAGATGCAAGAGTTTTGAGGTGCTTGTTAGAAAGAGCCAATACTGCCAGGAAAGAACTGGGAGAGGTCATTCTAGAGTGTGCTTGCACAGTGTGGGAGCAACTGGCTTGGCCACCTGCCTTTGAGGACTCTGAGGTCTGTTCATGACTGTGCTTCTATGAGCCGGAGGCCTTCTGTCTGCAGTGCGGGCAAAAGGGGAAGGGCGGGGGATGGTCCCTCCCGCTGCTGGTCGTAGAGCCTGGTTTCTAAGGTTCAGTTCTGGAAGGAGGACAGGGTTCTGGAAAGCCAACTTGGCATCTGCTTGCGGTTTGAAAAATAGAAAAATTTAAATGGAGAGAGAGATCTGCTGGGGGAAAGAATCCTCTAACAGGTAAAAGTGGGGAGAATTGTGAGGACATGTAGGGCAGTTTGCTTGAAGTTTAAAGGGGAGGCAGTGTGCCGTGTGGTGTTTTTAGGAGAGAATGGCTCAGGTCCACCACTAGGAGGGGAAGGACTAGGAAGACCTTTGCCGGTCTTTCTTGTCGCCAAACCCTACCCTCCGACGTGTAGTAATCCAGTAAGTAGCTGATGTCCTTTTATGGTGCATTCATCATGGTGCTAAGCCTACGGGCCAGACAGACAATGTAGGAGACTCCATTGTTCACAGCTTCGTGGAGGACACAAGGTGCACGGTGAGCACACAAGCATGAAGACACAGAACACAACTCTAAGCAGCACCGTTTACAGAGTGCTCTAGACGGTGGCTCTTTACTGTGTATTAGAATCACTTGGGGGAACTTTCAAAAAATCCTGAGCCCCAACCCTACTGAATTTAAGTGAAATAAGAACCTTGGGACAGGGACCCAGACATCAGTATATTTTAGTTTCCCAAATGATTCCAACACACAACCAAGTTTAAGAAGCCATGCTGAACCGATTAGCTCCAACCGAAAAAAAAACCTGAGCTGTCCATTCATTAGCTCTGTAACCGGGGACTAGCCAATAAATATCTAGCTAGGGGCCTAGCTGATCCAGAGATTTTTGTAAATCCCATAAAAGACACTTTATATCCCTGACGATTGACTTAGTGACTGACGCACAGAAGGTGCCCCCAAGAGATGTATTTATTTGAATGAATGATATATGGGGAGTTATTTAGGGAGCTTGCAAATGCATTTTTCAAACAATAGTGCTATTTGCAAAGGATGGTTTAGTGGTATTATCAGCAATGACGGCTGCGATATTAGGCTCCAAGCATACAGCAGAGAGAGCCCCAGTGTTTAACATGGTGGCTGTATGTAATGGACGGCACTCCACATGTCTGTTAAGTTCAGAGGTGCCTCGAGTGGATTGGAAGAATCAAGAGCAAAGTTTTTTTTTTTTTTTTAAAGATTTTTTTTTAAAGATTTTTTTTTTTTTTAAAGATTTTTATTTATTTGACGGAGAGAAACCCAGCTAGAGAGGGAACACAAGCAGAGGGAATGGTAGCGGGAGAAGCAGGCTCCCTGCTGTGCAGAGACCCCGATGTGGGGCTCGATCCCAGGACCCTGGGATCATGACCTGAGCCGAAGGCAGACGCTTAACAACTGAGCCACCCAGGTGCCCCACGAGCAAAGTTTTTAGTTCGCCTTGGGAAACTGCCCACTTCATTGCTCTGGGCCTATCCATCTGTCCAAGCACCAGGGAGATGTCAAGCCAATAAGCCATATGGCAGAGGTTCAGAAAAGTACAGAGGATGAGAGAGAGAGAGAGAGAGAGAGAAGGGAGCCAGAGAGGAGGGAGAAGGAGGTAGAGAGTCCTGGGAAGGACAGCAGAGAGGTGTGACAACAACAGTGGGGAGGGATGTGGGAGAGGCCGAGAGGCGGAGAGGGGTCAGAGAGACGCTGGATAGGCACAAGTGTTCAAGGGGATGAGGTGACAAGAAAGGTTTTGTTTTACGATGATCTGAAGGTCCCAGGAGATGAGGACAGAAGAGACCAGGGGCTGGACTTGTAAAAGGCTGCTGATGAACCATAAGAATTCAGAGAACAGGGCCATATAACCCACCAAGAGCATGTCGGGTTTTACTTTCTTGACACTTTGAAAGTCGGAAGGTTGTTACATTGCCTCCCACTCCTGAAAGAGCCCAGGCAGGCAGTCCCCTCTGGGACTTGCATTAACCCTCGTGCTCCACCGCCAGAAGCATGAGCTCATTCCACTCGTCCGTCTGCAGTCCTAGCAAGCACGATCAAACTTTATGAGGCTTGTTACAAGCAAATTACATGGGAAGCTGCAAAGGATTGGAGGGAGGGGGACAACGCGGGGGCCAAGTACACTGCCGGGAAAGGGGAGCAGGGGTAGGGATGCTGGGCACAGCCCAGACTTGGAAGGCACTGAAGCCCATCACCGAGCAGCTGGCAGCTCCTGCCTCCAGGGCCCAATTTTCTAAGTGATGACTTGAGTGTTCACACCTGCACTGGCTGGAACTGAGGCTCCCCCTCCGCAAAGTTAATGGAGCAAGCAGAACCCAGGAATTTCAGCCACAACCATGATTTCTCTCCTGCTCGGCCCTGCCTTCTCTACTGGCAGAGCAGGCTTCTCTCCAGCTCTAGGTCAGCTTCTCCTTCCAGACCCCTCTGCCGCTGAGGTCTGCAGATGTCCCCAGCAAGGCAGCATCAGAGGGGACTGCTCCACAGCGCAAAGAACCCCAGGACTTTTTCCCTTAAGTGAAGCAGCTGAGTCTCACCTCCTTCCCTATTAGCTTCCTCCTCCCCTTCCCGAATATGCAGACCCTAAACTATGTAAGGCGTGACTCTTTTTTTTTCTACATTACATGAGCTTGGACAATTCTTACTTTTTTGGGATTCTCTGGTATATTCTGCTGGAAACAGCCTGGGTATGGGATAACTAAGAATACCCCAGGAGCTGGGATTCCTGTGGCTCAATGTAGCGCCTACAGAGAGAAACACAAAACTCCTTCACAGAATTTTGCTTCAACTCTTTCCCATAGCAATGGCTGCTTGGAGGGTTTCCCTAACCAGGGATCCTTTTCTCTTCAGTGCTTACACCCTTGTGTGTGCACGCGCACACACACACGTCTACATATACACATGCTCACTCAGAATCCTGCTGAAACAGACCAAATCAGAGTGTGCAAACAGGCCCTATGGTTTTTGGACAATTTAGGAGGTGGATACCGGGTGCATTCAACCTGGGCAGGGGTCTGGACAGATGCCTTAGACCAACCAGAATGCAAGAAGTCAAGAAAGTACAGGAAAGATGCTATGTGCACATCGTTATATAAATCTCTCTCCCAGCACTGCCCGAGGTGGTTAGATGCTGTTTCCATCCAATGGGAGCTCCTTAAGCTCTCCCACTAATGCTGGAAAAACATTCACTTAACAGGCTTGTCCAAACAATTTTTTTTTTAATTCAGACATGATGAACTGCAGGGGGGAAGCAGAGCCCCACGGCTGTCCGCCTCAATACCATCACTCCTGACAGGGCACAGAGCCACACGCTCACCTCAGTGGTCCATTAAAAAGTCTGATGGGGAAACTGTGTTTATGGTCAGGTTACAGAAATAGGCGGGAAGCAATTAATGCTCCGTCCATTGCCCCGTCCTTCTATTTTCTCTCCTTCCCAACCCCCACACAACACACGCGCACAAGCCCAACCCTTTGCCTTCACTGAATGGCTCTTTCAAGGGCTCTTTCTCAGACCCCCACCCCCTGTCCTGCACACACTCCCTTGTGCAATGGCTCTTTCAGAGCACAAGGTGCAGGAGAGACATATATTTGCACACAGACCACACACTCCTGCCCTCTCTCAGACCGCAGCTGTACCCACCACCTCTTTCTGCTTCCCATCCAGATTCTTTCCCAACACATTCACTTGCCATTTGGCCCCTCTGAACTTGAACCTGTTCCCATCTTCCTTTCTCACAGTCTTTCAGAAACACATCTCTGCTGCTCCTCCCTCCCCGGACTCTACCCTCCCCAACTGCTCTTTTCTCCGTCCCTCTCCCAACAGCCACATGGATACGCAGCCCGGCACTCACGGAGGCTCCCACATGAGGCGGAGTCACGACTGCGTTATTACTGCATCCCTGTCAATATATCAATATATTCCTGTCCTGCCAACTGAACTACATTCCCTGGAGTTAAAAACCCAACTCTGGATTATGTAACAAGTTCCTCTGGGAGTGCACGAAGATTCGGCCAGTCACTTAGAAGTAAAGTGCCAAAATAAATAAATAATTGTAAAAACCCCTATTTAAAAATTGGCTAGTTTACACAGGAACCTAATTAAAGAAAGATCTAGTTAGCGGAAAGCAGTGAGCATAGAGGCATCTCTAGGCTGGGTAACGTTAGTTTCCCGTCCGGCGGCGATTCCCGTCCGGCGGCACTGGGGCCAGGAAGCCTCCATGAACACCCACTGTGGCAAATACAGCAGTGCTCGCCACGGCGATGCGAACCATATGCCGCAAGTGTGATTTATTCGCCAAAGACCATCTATACCATATGATGTAAAGCATGCATTATTGTGAGGAAGTTTAATAACACCCCACGTCTCGCTATGATGAATACACAGCTGATTATTCAAACATGGCTGCGCTGCGCTTATAGAGTCTTTGTACGAAATGGAGATCATTGTAACACGTTCCACACACATTTCCATATATAACTTTTTTCTTTTTTCTGTGATATTTCAAAAAGTTGGCTGTAGTCCCCATGTGATTGCTCAAATGACAACCTCGTGTACATTGAGTTTCACTGGCAGGCTGCCTTCCAAAAAGAGCAGCCTGAGCCGTGTACGGTGCCGTGCAGGCGGCTGGAGGGCAGAGCCACGCCGGGGAGGGCATGGGGGCCGCTCTGCTCTGCCTGCCTTGGTGGCCGTGGTCCCCGACTGACCTCCAAAGACACACAATAACAAATAATTGCTAAGTGCTTCTTGTTGGGGGGAGATTTAGACTACTAAATCGAATTGACAGGCCGGCGCTTAAGAGTCTCCAGTGCAGGGGTCAGCAGATAGTAAATCTGCCGGCGGAAGAGCAGAGAGTAAATTTTTTTGGCTTAGGGGGCCATAGGGTCTCTGTCGCACCTGCTCAGCCCCGCCGTTGAAGCGTGGAAGCAGCGGCCAGTGGTAACCAAGCGGCAGAACTGTGTTCCAATAAAACTTTATTTATGGACGCTGACATTTGAAATTCACATAATTTTCACATGGCACAAAATATTATTCTGCTTTTGATTTTTTTTTCTTTTTCTTTTTGGCCGTTTAAATCTGCAGGAACCATTTTAGCTCATGGACTGTACTAAAGCAGGCACCAGACGGGCTCTGGCTCCCAGAGGTGGTTCACAGACCGCGCTGGAGAGTGTTTTATGCCCCAACTTCATGGGTCCCTCCCTGCCCTGCCTTCTCCACTGCCCCTCCTCCCTCCCCCATCCCCTCTACACCTCCCACCATCTGCCGGCCCCACCCCCACCCCCCACGGTTAGCAAGGGCCTACTGACAGGCCAGATACTGTCTGTGTTTTGTTTATGGTGGTGGTGTCGTTCAGAGGGAAGCT
>CM053618.1:40812179-40902335 GCA_028646535.1 Procyon lotor | reverse complement strand
CAGATACTGTCTGTGTTTTGTTTATGGTGGTGGTGTCGTTCAGAGGGAAGCTTTCTGGTATTCTCTCTGGAAAATGCCACTGAGGACAAGCCTTTCTGGACACGCTCGTCCAGGAAGCTGCTTCTCCTCACCAACAGATGACAAGAGCTCTTTGTTCCTGGTCAGGAGTGGGGAGCGAGCATAACGGGTGCCGTGAGCACAGGTGCTCCCGCATGTTCCAACAGTACACCCAGGGTCCACCCTTTGGGGAGCGTGTCGGGGGGAAGGGGATGTGGTCAGTCACTTCAGCCCCTGGCCAGGGTCTCACAAAGCACAGGTACTAACACCCCCCGCACCAGTTTCCGGCTGGGGGGCCCAGAGTCCACTTTGATGTTCACTCTGCACTTCTGAGCTGCAGGCAAAAGGGCGACGTTGGAGGTGGGCTGCATCTGTCTGCGTCTCCCGCCAGCAGGCCCAGTGCCGGGGCTGGAAACGGGCCTCAAGGGCCTGCACAGGAACGTTATCTGGTGTGTGGTTTTGCCTCAGGCCGACCCCAACCTGGACAGGCTATGAGCATTCACCAGAGCCAGACGATAGGTGAGGGACCGAGCAAAATGTTCTGTTCCTTCCAATTTACAGAGCGGGACACCAAGGTTCAAAGTCAGGAAGTAATACATACACGGTGGGAATGTGAGAGCCAGTTGTAACCGACCATCAAGAAGACTTCTGTTACTGACCTTTGGTCCCTAATACAAAAGTCCTGTGTGGGGGCACCTGGGTGGCTCAGTGGGTTAAGCCTCTGCCTTTGGCTCAGGTCATGATCTCAGGGTCCTGGGATCGAGCCCCGCATCGGGCTCTCTGCTCAGCAGGGAGTCTGCTTCTCCCTCTCTCTCTGCCTGCCTCTCTGCCTGCTTGTGATCTCTCTGTCAAGTAAATAAATAAAATCTTTTAAAAAACAAAACAAAACAACACAGAAGTCCTGTGTGTGGATGTATAATTTGTCCCCAGTGGGCACTGGGTTTCTATGGCCCTGAGGTTTGCCAAAATACAAGTGCACCGGCTACATTAATGTGATATTCTAAGCAACTCCCACCTTGAGCTCCATGTTCTAAGGGTTGAGGGGGGCGAAATTAGACTAGATCTAAAACAAGCAAAACCGCAGAACTACAGACAAGTAAGTGCACGTTATAAATAAAAATGTGAAGCCTCCGTCCCTGCTCTGGCTTTGTCCTTCCGCCTGTGACCCACACTCCCTGATGCCACACCTACCAAAAAAACTAATCAGCAAGGGGAGGTTTCGAGAGCTGGTGAATAAGTTTGATCACGTCCACAGCATTTTAAATCTCTGCATATTCTGATACCACTGCAAACCCACACTGTCCGTCTGACTAGTTATTTTTAACCACAGCAAAACAAGAGCAGCAGAACTGTAGGGATGGGCAGCCGAGACGGGCTGTACCAATCACCGAGCAGCCCTTCTCCCCGTGAGCAGACAAGCAAAGCATTCTTCCTTTGCACAGAGAACTCATCCCTCCAGGGGCCTGGAATCCAAATCAGTCCTAAACAATTGGTTGGGTCTCCTAGAACTGTTGGGAAAACAATAATGCCTTGCCACTCTGCACCACGATTACAAAGAGGTCAGGATGGATTTAATAAAAGCGTGTATTATGTGGGCAAAAGGCAGGAATCAATTTAAAAACTAAAACTGATATGTGTCGAGGGATCATGATCAGCCAGTGTCTAGTCAGTTTGAATCAAAGGCCGTGATCATGGAAGAGCATCAGGCACCACCACGATATATCTGAGACCGGTGGGTGTTTCTGAGAATATTCCTCTCAAGTATCAGTGAGATGTTAAGCAAAGGTTCTCAAAGGTTTCATGAACCTAGCTGGCAAAAGGCCAACTGTTGACCTTGTGTGCTTTCCTTTAGAAAGAGCCAGAACATACGATCGGTCCGGACGCCCAGGGTCTAGGATGCTGGGGAGGACAGATGAATATACCCAAATCACAACACGAAAGGGAGGGCTTGCAAAGCCACCTGAACAGAATTATGCCTAAGCGACTCTTCAAAGAAGTGATTCTGACATTTAAGACCCAAAGGAGACTACTTCAGAAGCTCCTCATGGTAACTATTGCAATTGATTCCAAGTCTTCAGAGCCAGTAATGAAGAAAATGCTGGCATGATCTACCAAGCAGGCAGAGTCATCCAGCGCCCTGACCCGGGAAGAACAGATCACTGCTCACTGCTGGTACACTCACTTACATAAATTCCCATATTCCTTCCTGTAGTAAACATTCATTTAAAGACCTACTTTAGGGGCGCCTGGGTGGCTCAGTCATTAAGCGTCTGCCTTTGGCTCAGGTCATGATACCAGTGTCCTGGGATCGAGCCCCACATCGGGCTCCCTGCTCATCAGGAAGCCTGCTTCCCCCTTTTCTCTCTGCCTGCTTCTCTGCCGGCTTGTGATCTTTCTGTCAAATAAATAAAATCTTAAAAATAAACAAACAAATAAAGACCTACTTTGTGCCAGGCTTTATCATAGGGGCTGGGGAGATTAAAAAGAACAACAAAAAAGGCATGGTCCCTGCCACCAATGAACTTCCGACCAAATAAGGAAACAGACATGAAAATAAATATAACACAATTAGATGGTACCTATTTAAAAAAAAAGATGTGTATCAGAAATAGTTATGACTTGTGTCAAGCTTCCTGGGTGACTTCGGGTCAGATTATTTCTATCATTTCCATGGAATAAAAAGCCCAGTACAAGTGTCTTCATCTTCCTAGGAGAGTCAGGGGAGCCTTCTCAAAGGAGATGATACTTAAGTTTTCCCAAAAAGCATGCAGGCCCGCAAGCCCCCCAGACAGAAGAGGCAGCAAACACGCGCAGACAGGAGGAAGTATGGGGCCCTCAAGCAGCTGCTTGGAAATCGGAGGATTCCTGAGGAGCTCGACAAAGTGAGACTCTCCCCAGACCAGCATCTCCCGCTGAGGAGGTGAGGAGTTATCGCTCTTCTCCAGTGGGAAGCGTGGATACGCCAGCCGGCCCCTTGGGGGTCCTCACGTGACCGCGCCGCGCCCCTGCTGCGTGTGTTCTGCACGCTCACCACATCAGTAACCCACCCTGTCAGGACAGACAGACTGCACTCTGGTTTTGCTGTCCGTCCCCAGAGACAGGCCGGGCAGCGCTGCCGCAGGACTGGCCTCCATGTGCAGCCTGGACCACTGCCAAGGGCATACTCGCTCCAAGGCCCCAGGGTGCACGCATACTTCATGGCTGCTCTGTCCAACCCTTACTCCTGAATCTCTGTTATTTCTGCCGACTAGAAAAGCAGCCATTGAGACCCAGCCTGATGCCACAGAAAGAGCAGCTGGATTAGATGTGAGGAGGCCAAGGGACTTCTAGGGGCCTACCGTTAATTAACCACAGTTCTGCCGTGTCTCTGATCCATTCTGGACCTCAGTTTCCACATCTTTAGAATGGATGGATTGGAGTAGGGGACTTCCAAGGTCCTTCCTAGCTCTAAGATTTTCTGAGTTACTGCTACTCAGGGGACACAATGGGTAGAAGCAGTCACCATACCCACAGTTCAGCCAGGCTCAGTGTGATTGTAAGGTTATTCTAGAAAAGAGGTTGGCCAACTAGCCCCATATGTGGCCTATAGCCTGTTTTTGTACATCCTACAAGCTAAAAATGACAGACCATATGTAGCTTATAAAGCATAATATTTACTATCTGGCCTTTTACAGAAAGAGTTTAGTGACTTCTGCCCTAGAACACCCAGAAACTGTCTGTGATGGAGCCCTTAGCCATTTAACGTTCTGTAAAACGGTGGTTCCCAACTTGGGTTAAGCTATGGGGCAGATTAAATGTGGCCACGTCTTTTTTTTTTTTTTTTTTACAACCTTCCTATTGATCGGTGGGTCTGTGTCTTGACCCCCCAGTTCTGGGTGGGCTCTGTGACCGCTTTGTCCAATAGGATACTTTGTCCAATAGGATACTAAGCCAGTGTTGGGGCCCAGACCTTGAGCAATTGGTCTCCTGGGACACTTCCTGTCTCTTGGGACATTCTCTTTGGGAACCCTGAGTTGCATCTCTAGAAAGGGGACAGATATGGGAAGCAAAGCCATCGTGGGCCCTTCAGACCAGCTCATTTGCTAACTGGATACCACTAAGTGACCTCAGTCAGCACCACATAGAGAAGAATTTTCCAGTCAAGCCCTGCCTAAATTCCTGACTCACAAAATCTGCATGTATAATAAAATGATTGATTGTTATTTGGAACCTATAAGTTTTGGAGTAGTTTGTTACACAGCAATAGACAACTGGAATAGGATCAGAGTATGGGGCACCTGCAGAATAGAGACCAGGCACCTCCTTTGTTCTTGGTGGGGCCCTGGATCTGTATTGCCATATGCCATCTCCCTCCAGGAGATTCATAATGCCCAACAAACAACTTCGGGAATTAACAGACTGGCTGTGTTCTGAGAGCATGAGTATCCAGGATGCACATGGAATTATTTAACAAAAAAAAAAAAAAAAAAAAGCACCTGGATTCTTCTACGGTACCGCCCGGGGGACTCTAGGTATGCCCTGGACCCACTCCCAGAACACTGGCTAATGGCAGTCACCTCCAAGATACGAGTCCCTTCTTTGCACAGAATTCTACTCCAGACACATGGGGACTAGGTTGATTGTAAGACCCTTGAAGGCCAGAGCTTGGTATTCTCTGTCATCATATTCCTCGAACCTAGCAGAGCACCTGGCAGGGAACAGAGTAGCTCTTTCATGCATGTTTACAGACTGAAAGCAAATAGTAACAACTGCCAAAAATTCATTAATCGTTTATATCACGGCAGCATGGCATTAAATGCTCTTTCTGGATGGTCTCATTTAATCCTCACAATCCCAAGAGAAGGACGTCACTTGCCTCATCTGAGAAAGAGCAAAATCAGAGTTCAGAGGATGAATCTGCCCCACGTAGCTGGTGGAACAGCCATCCAGACAGGGTCTCTGACTTCAGGGCTCTTACCCACCACCCAATCCCTCATCTCCTGGGAGAGGCATGGTTAGTCCCCGGCTTGGAGGGCTTCCGACCTGGGAGAGCGAGAGCACAGCCGCACGCCGGCAAACACTGTGCGGAGCGCCCTGTGAAAGTGACCCAGCACTGGGCGGAGTGCTGCCGGCATCCCCGAGAGCCGTATTAGCTGACCAGCACTGCAGGGCAAAGATGCACAGACTTCATGCCTTGAAAGAAACCCATTTCTTCAGCTCACGGTGCTGAAGGTCAGAGGTCCTCGCACACTGTGGCGGGGCTCTCTGCTCAGAGTCACCCAAGGCTAAAATCAAGGTGTGGGCCGGGCCTCTTTCTCACCCAGAGCTCAGGGTCGTCTTCGAAGCTCACATAACAGCTATGGTAGAATTCAGTTTCTTGGGGTTCCAGGACTGAGGACCCTATTAACTTATTGGTTATCAGCCAGCAGCTGCCCTCGGCTCCTAGACATCACCCATGTTGCTCACTCCTTGGCCCCCCGTCTTCCAAGCCCACAGTGGACAGTCTCCCTGGTGTTAGAGCTCTCTCACACTTCGAACTCTTTAGGAGGAGCCCCGTCCCTTTTAAGGGTTCCACTGATTAGGTCAGACTTATCTGAGACGCTCCCCTTTCCTTCGAGCCCACAGATTTGGGATCTTTACTACACCTGCAAGGTCCCTTCACAGTAGCACCTACATCAGCGTTTGCTGGAACACAGAGGAGCAGGTATGTGTGCCCCTGAGCAGAGGACCTTTCGAGCATCTTCGTTCTTCCCAGCACATGCGCACAGAGCAGGAGCAGGCTGAGAAACGGGGGCTGCCTCCCGGGGGGTGTCCTCTCGCAAAGGCTTTCTCTTTCTCTGTACTCCGAGGCCCCGGAGGACAGCGATCCCTCCTGGAACCTTAAGGCAGATAATTATAGGGTGGTTTCCTAATTTGAGAGTGGAGTTGGAAGGGGACGGAGTGCTAGCCCATAAAACAATGACTCTGCATGTTAATGTGCTGTACAAAGGTACGGAGGCTGTGCAGAGTGGTACCCCATGCTGGTTCCCGGTCTTTCTGTTCTTAATAAGGTCTCTGTGGAGAACATTCGCCCCAGAGGTGCCAGCTAGGTGGGGGCCGGGGCTGCCTTTCCTCCCGGCCCTATGTTCTCTGCAAACTCTGCTGCTTTTGCAGGAGGAATTGATTACTGAATAATGAATTATCATTCTTTTTTCATTTTCCAACCCTCTTCTGAAATGTGCTCCTACTTTTCTACTTACTGAAGCTCAAAAATGGGAAGAAAAAAAGAAAGAGATTCTTCTTTTTCATCCAGAGGAGAAAAAAACTACAATTTTACCTAACGACCGTATCTCATTCTTGGGGATGATAGTAATAATTGTTTTAATAAATTCAATTTCTGACTTCAGACTAATTTCAATTTCTTCCTCGACTGGACAGTAATGTTTCCAATGGAGTGAAGCTTCACTGGAGAATACCAGGCGGGGCCCCTGGGTCAGACCCAAGAAGTTCTTACCCTCTTGGGGGGGCATGAAGAGAGATCCTGGAAATAGGTGCACCACTCAAAGAGAAGAGAGCTGCCTGCGTCAGAGAGCAAAGGCACACTTGCACGTCCTCACGAGGCCCTGGTCTCCACCATGAAGACCTCCACATCACAGGCTGTGCAAGTCCCATACGATAGAAATGTCACTCTCCCAGGAAGAAAGGTGCATACAGAGGAACCACCATGAGAGAAGAGATCAGTGGGTGAGGTCGGGCGGCCGTAAGTGATATCTGAATGAGGGAGCCTACAGTTCTCACAGGGCACAGCTGGCGGAAAGAGCCTGAAGGTGACTTCATGAAAACTGACTTGTGACCTGAGTTCATTCCCAGTACAAGGTGAATATTTGAGAGAAGGAGAAAGTTACAAAAGGCTGATTCTGTGAACTGACCGCTTCAGAGGACCTTCCTCAAGGGCTAATTTCAAGTTGCAAAGCATCGGTGAAGCTCTAGTACAAGGATTCCAGTGCATGTGAGAGTGTATGTGAAGGTGTGGGTGAGTGTGAGAGGGTGGATGTGTGCGCGGATGTGTGATGACTGTTGGAGAGTGTGAGGGTGTGTAAGTGTGTGTGTGCGGGTTTGTGAGATAGAGTGTGAGAGTAGGCGAGTGCGAGAGGATGTAAGAGAGATTATGTGTAAGTGAAAGTGGGTGTGGGTGTGAGTATGTGAGGGCACGCTTCAGGGGGAATATAAGAGAGAGATTATGTGTGAGTGTGTGAACATGTGTGTCAGAGCGTATGTGTGGGTTGTGAGAGTGTGTATGAGTATGTGTGCGAGTGCGTGTGAGAGGGTGTGAATGTATGTGGGAGGGTGTGTGAGGGTGTGTGTGCATGAGAGAGGGTGTGTGAGAGAGTGTGGGGCTGGGAGGGACCATGAATCAGAAAGGTTACCAGAGTGACCTTATTTACCACCGATTACTGGTGGGAAGGGAAGGAGGAGGAGAAGCAGCCCTGGGATGAGGAGGCTCCAGGGTTTGTGGGAAAGGAACAGAGCCAAAAAAAAAGCCTGTCGTCTCAGAGATGGAAAGCAACGCACGGACCTTAGATGTTAATATTCAGATAGAAGCCACAAGAATGTGACATTGAAGTCAGTTTGCAGAATCCTTTCTTTTGTACAGATAAACATCTGTTCAGATCCTCTTGCTCCCAGACCATAGGTTATTCTTAATCCGTGGAGGGGATTAACTCAGTGGATGGGCAAAAGCTATTTTTTAAAAACGCTCACATGTGATATCTGGATTTCCTGCTTTCTCTCATATTTATTCATCTCAGGTGTATCCCACCTTTTCCTCGAGGAGAAAGAACGGCTCATCCATTCAGCAGGTATTTCCTTCAGACTCTTCCTTTGGGTGGGCTTCAGTTTTCTCCTTGGCACCTCCCATCGCGTAACATTTTACTTTTCCTCTTACTTTCATCACCCTCCGGCTCCTCCGTCACAATGTAAGCTCCACGAGGGCAGTTTGGTCCGTAGCTTTTTGCTGCCACATGTCCACTGTCGTCAACAGTAGCTGAGGTGCAAAGATGATGTTAAGTATTTGTTCGGCGTCTGACTAAATCTGATGAATGCCTAGTAATGCCTGATGCTAAAGGCTAGAGAGCAGAAAAGAAATGATACCTCTGGCCTTTCTTCATTCCCAGGTTGGTGGTAGAATCGGAGTTGTAAGCACAGCATTAGAGCCCAGGTGACTAAGGGCCAGCGGAAGCCCGCGCCTGTGATGCCCGCTGCAACGGGACGTGAGAGGGAAGCGGGGACACGGGTACCCTGTACTGAGCCGAGACACAAGCACCTTACACGAGGCATCACAGAGAGGGGGAGGTTGGGGTGGGTGTTCGGGAAGAGCGGAGTTTGCCGGGCCTAAGCGGGGCTAGCAGGCGCGGGAGCGAAGGACGGGGCGCCCCAGGACAGAGCATGCACAGCGGAAAGGTGCTGAGGAACACACAGCGAGGCCTGCTCAGGCAGCTGCAAGATGGAGCGCGCCCCACGCTGGGACTCTAGCTCACGGGACGGACGAGAGACGGCCAGAGCAGGAGAACGCGGTGCCGGCTCGGGACTGGGGATTTTGTTCTGGAGCAGCCTGAGAGCTTCTGTTGTGTCACTTGCTGTTGGTTTTTGAGACATCGGGCAGATTGCCGATGGCCTCAAAATGGCAGCTGTGGCAAAATGAAGGGGAGCTGAGAAGGGAAAAGCCCAGAAGCAGACATGAGTTAGGAAGGTCCCGGACAGGTCTGGCAGGGCAGTGGAGGAGAGAAGTGGGTGGATTCAAGACTTAGAAAACAGAAAAGATTGAGCTGGGGACCGGGGCAGGTGAGGGAGGGACGAGGGGGTGGGAGTCAGGAGGAATCCGAGCCTCCGGCTTGACCAGCGGGGTGAAGAGTGGCACCATTAACCCAGAGAAGAGAGAAAAATGGGAGCGAGGTTGCGAGGACATCATTGGAAATGAGGACACACTGCTGAGGCAACTACTCAGGTCTTCAGGAAATTGCTCCTGTCCTCGGAGTCTGCAAACGCTTTAGGTCTGCTGTCACCTGCAAACCGAACTCCCCAGAACATGATTTCATGCCTCCAACATCATTTCCTGCCTCAACATCAATCTGCCTTCCTCTGGCCACCAAATTTTCCCTCCTGTCCTGCTTTCCAAGCTTCCCCGTTCTCCCTGCCCATCCTGTGTCCTTTCCTACAAAGTCGGCCCTCACACTGCATTTTGTTGCCTCCAAAACACAAGGACAGCCGAGCCACCAAAAAGAGACCCCCGCTGTTCGCAGACTTGAGCAACATAGAACTTAAAGATCCCAAAGAGAGAAAACTCGTCGGTAGTTTCTATGGTGTCTGAAACTCTCTTAGCTTGATACCTGTTAAGGAAGTTTGGAAACACCAAAAAATAAATAGAAATGAAAATGAAAGCAGGGGTTTCTTTCGCTCATGGGAGACCCTGCCCCTTCTCCATGCCTATTCATCTGATGACTGTCATTGGAACCAGCCTTCCAGGCAAGCTGGTAGCCCCTGAGAGTTTAAAAAGCTTTGGTAGGGATGGCAGGGAGACGAGAGGGGATCACCCTCCAGTTTCAGTCAGGGACCTCTGGAAAGGGCAAGGAACAGTGAACTTTGAGCCCAGGGGAGTGGGTTTAGGGGAGGAAGGGGCAGCTTCCCTGAAAGGCGGCCAGGCAGACTCAGCCGTGGCCGCAGGGCACATGGCTCCTTCCTAAGTCAAGGAGGCTCCAACCAAGAGGGAGACTGTCTTTTCAGATGGTCCATTACTGGAGGATTACAATTTAAAAAATTAACTAGCCCCCTTATGAGAGGGACTGAATTGAAGACAATACGCTGCTTTGTTTTCCAATTCTCTCTCACCGCAAACAAGGCTCTAGAAATGCTTTGCAGAGCTAAACCGTGAATCGTGCAGGAGAGTGCAGTGAAGTCTGATGAAGGAGAGGCCGCTGTAGCAAGTTCCCAAAAAGCCACAGTGAAGGTGCTCACTGGCAGGAGCCGAAGGGTACGAGTCTTGCCGCAGCAGTGGTGGAAGCGTGCAGAAAGCTGCGGAAAAGAAATCTGAGAACTAAGAAAACTGGGGTGTGTGTGTGTGGGGGGGGGGACCTGGTTATCAGGAGCCCTCCAAGGGACCGAGACCCTCATCCTCTGAAGTCTTCCCGGGATGGGTCCCGGCATGTGAGGGACTGGTGCCTGGAGGGGCATGGAGAGCTTGCTTGCGCGCGCAGGTCAGGTCACTCTCTGGCACCTAAACCATCGGCTCACAGAGAAGACCGTTGATCCCAGTCTTCTCACCCAGCCGTCACTAAAGCAAATTCTAGGGGGCCCAGCCGTGTGTAGGAAAAACCATCCGGAGCTCACCATAGAGGGAAACACGGATCCAGACAAACATCTCCCTACCCTCAGGAAATCCGCAGGGTGAGAGGAAGAGAAAGGGCCCCTTGCCCTGAGTCTCAGTGTCAGAAACCACTAGGGTGTGGAGGCAGAGGCAGCAAGAGGGATGGTCCCTTCTAATGGTGCGGCCACACTTCCTCCAACCCACTGAACCCCCTGTGGCTGCCACGGCGGATTTTCCAAAGAAGCGAGACTAATTTTGACGTGATGTCTGCCAATTATGTTAAATATTCAGATTTTTAAAAGACACGGCTGTATTCAACCTGTATGCGGTCTGTTTAAAATCTCTGGTTTTAAAGACGAGGCAACGGAGGCCTGCAGAGAAGCACTGTGCCCTGGGCGACACTGTGAGCGGGGGACGGGCCTCCACCGGGAGCTAGCGCTGCGCACGTCTGGGCCTGCTCCATCTCCCACTGTTCTAGGCTGCTTCTCTGTGTGCCTCAACCTCCCCTCGGAGAAGCGATTTCAGCCTGGCTGTCAGCAAGATCACCGCGACACTCCACACAAGAAGCATTCTGGGCCCCACCCGGAATTCACCTGCCAAAAACCTCACCCACCCTTCAGGCCCTCTGATGCATGGGATGGAGAGGCGTTTGGAACCCCAGACACGTTCATGACCTAATCCCTGGAACTTGTGGGTGCTACGAATGTTATCTTATCCGGAAGAAGCATCTTTATAATTAAGTTAAAGAAGTTGAGATGAGAGCGTTCTGGGTTATCCAGGTGGGACCTAATGACGAGTGTCCTTCCGAGGGGGAGGCAAAAGATTACAAAGACAAAAGAGGAGGAGAAAATGGGCCCAAGAGGCAGGGATTGGAGTGATGTGGCCGTAAATCAAAAATACCAGCAGCCACCAGAAGCTGGATGAGCCGAGAATGGATCTCCCCTAAGTCGCCCAGAGGTAGTATGGCCCTGCCAACATGTTGGTTTCAGACTCCGGCCTCCAGAACAGTGAGAGAATAAATTGTGTTAGTCTGTGGTAATTTGTTATGGCAGCCACAGGAGACAGAATCAGGAGCCTTCCCTCTGCTCGGCTGCTGGCCTGTCCCACGAGACGTCGTAGTAATGACCACCGCTAGTTGAGTGCTTCAGCTAGACAGGATCCACAGTTTCCCAATCCTCCCACCGCTCTTTAAGATGGTGTTATCTCCTCTCCTGCCCTCTTTCTCACTCACTACAGAAACAGGGAAACTGAGGCACTGGGCATTCACACAGCTCTGAAGCACCAGAACCAAGATTTGTTGGTTTGTTTTTTTAAGATTTTATTTATTTATTTGACAGAGAGAGAGATCACAAGTAGGCAGAGAGGCAGACAGAGAGAGAGGGGGAAAGCAGACTCCCTGCTGAGCAGAGAGCCCAATGCGGGGCTCGATCCCAGGACCCTGAGACCATGACCTGAGCCAAAGGCAGAGGCTTCAACCCACTGAGCCACCCAGGCGCCCCTAGAGCCAAGATTTGAAGCCTGTGCTCATTACTCTCATCACCTTACCCCTGTGGGACTCCCTCTAGTAAGCCCTTGTAAGGAAACAGTGAACTTCCACATCTCCAAGTGGGAGCTTCCATTGTTGGAACAGATCGGTGCACTTTTTTGGGGGGAGAGGGTGGGTAATGGCATTTTTCTTGGATTTAATGTTTTATACAAAATTATGACAACATTGGGCACCTAGGGGGCTCCGTGGGTTACACACTTGCTTTTGGCTCAGGTTGTGATCCCAGGGTTCTGGGACCCAGCCCCATATTGGGCTCCCCGATCAGTGGGGAGTCTGCTCCTCCCTCTCTCTCTGCCCCTCCTCCCTGCTTGTATGCTCTCTCATGAGCACTCTCTCTAATAAATATTTTTAAAAATTATGCCAATATTAAAGGAAGAGTTGTGTCTGGTGAATAGATCTGGGGGAAAACGCACATCACTTTCAGAAGTAGGCTTTGCTGAACTGTAGGATGGTGGACCTACAGGTCCATAGGATGGACCACCACAAAGAACATCCCTGACAGTTCATGCATGGGTAGCTTCAAATTTTCAGACCTTTGGGAACAACCACCACACAAATGCAAAAAGTCAGAAAAAAATGACTTCACATTAATAGAGCAGAAGCAAATCTTAGGTTGACCAAAAATGGAACAGGCTTTATTGGAGAAAAGGGGAGGTACTTGAAACTATATGATGTTTACATAACTAAGAATATTTTGAGGAGTAGATTATGACCCAGATTGTGGATTTTAAATAGTAATCTTAACTATTTAAATAATGAAAGCTAATCTCTTGGAGCTTCAGTTTAAAAATCTGTAAAATGTAAGGGATAGAGAGAAATAATATTACATACATGGACCAGTATGTGGCACATATTTGGTTCTTGATAAACAAATTATTAAATTATCATTATGGTTGTTGCTAATTGTCCTTGACTCATCTTGTTTTATTATACAAAATTTTAACCCAAATATTCTGTAAGAGGATATCACAAAATACCCAACCACTGGTTTAATCTCTTTTATCATTATATAAAAAAATTACACTTCCATACCAGTAATAAGCACTCTTTCAAATTATCCTTTAAAATAACTTGTTGTAAGTATACATAAATTCGTCCCACATATAATATTCTTTCAATTGACTTAGAGATGTGAAGGCAGACTTGTTAGAGGGAAAAAATCTATAAAGGCTATATTCATTCATCCACCAGATATTTATGGAAGACTGTCTCCAGAATCAATGCAAAGTACAATAATTGCCCTAATAGCTATGGGTAAAATGTTATAGGATTATAAACAGAAAAACACAGTGGAGTTTGTTAATTAAAAAACTAAGTGTAAATTCAAAAGAGGGAGAACTCTCTTCCAATATAATGTAGGCTTGGGGGAGAAGGGAAATAAATAATAGGAAGCATAGCATAAGGAGAAACTGTGTGAAGGAGGTAGCTGGCTGGTTGAGTCTTAAAGGAAAAATCAGATTTTGACATTGGGGGGTGCAAAGGTTTTTCTAGACAGAAAAATGGAGATTGAAAATTTCTATGTACCTGTGGGAAGCAGCAAGTGAGTCTGTTTTGATGGAGCAAAGAATATATAAAAATGAATACTTGATTTAATATTGGAAAGGTAGATAATAGAGACCTCAAATATGATCTGAGCATTTCAAATCTTATTTGTTAGATAGTGGATGTCCTTAACATCCTTAGTAGAGGAGAGATGTGATCAGAAATGGGCATTTTGCAACTTAGATATGTAGCCTGTGCTAGTGGGGAATAGATTCAGAGAGACCAGTCAGGATGCTAGGTGATAATCTAGGTAAAAGGGGAATCAATAAGCAACTAGTGGGGAGGAAGAAGGAGGGGAAGGGAGTAAAAGACGAAGAGGAGTTAGCCGAAGGACAATTAACTGATTGGATGTGGTGGGCCAAGATGGAGAAGGGGGGAAGAGTCAAAGATGACTCAGAATCTTAGATCTAAATGCCTAAGAAAATCTCATAGTAACCTGAATAAGGAACACAGAACAAAGGGCAGACTTTCTGGAAAAAACGATATGCTTAATTCGGGATGCAAGGAGATACTCATCATGCAAATGAAAAACAAAAACAAAAAAAAGAACAAAACACCTTTATTTAGAAGAAAGTTTGGCTCTGGAGATTGAGAAGGAGAGGGTCCTACATCAGGTAATGGTTGATAGTCTGGAGAAAGCTTCAGATTACTAAAGGAAGGCATAAAGAGAAAGAAAAGAGACAAGAATAATCCCTTGAAGGCAGCATCTAATTTCATAGGTTTGGAGTAAAATGGTGCCCGAGAATAGTCCGAGAGGTAGAAGAAAATAAAATTGATCCCATGTCTCCAGAGTGTTTGAAAATCAAGAAGGTATAGGGGCACTGGGGTGGCTCAGTCGTTAAGCGTCTGCCTTTGGCTCAGGTCATGATCCCAGGGTCCTGGGATCGAGCCTCACATCGGGCTCCCTGCTTGGCAAGAGGCCTGCTTCTCCTGCTTCCACTCCCCCTGCTTGTATTCCCTCTCTTGCTGTTTCTCCCTGTCAAATAAATAAAATCTTAAAAAAAAAAGAGGGTACAGATACTTTATAGACTAAGATCTCAGAGAAAGCTATTTTTTTTGCCAGTGCAAGTTGTCTAGAATGCCTAGCCCTCCCCATCTAGCCAATTCCAATTCACCCATGAGGCTCAGTATAAATGTCACCTCCTCTGTGAAGTCACCCTAAGCTATTCCTAAGAAAAGATAATCCTGTTCTCTCTCTGCTACAGGAATTCTCACTTTACATTATCATTGCTTCTAGTCATTTGGACACGTGGTAGACATTCCTTAAATGCCTGATGATGGGTGCCAGGGCTAGTATTGAAGGCATAAGAGAAGGGGCTAGTTTTGCTCAGCAGGGATGATACTTTTCTTCTAAGATAGGACAGAAGGGAAGACCTCTAGGCTCCATATCTAGGACTTACAGGCTTCTCAATGACTCCAAAAATCTTTGAGACCCCAAAATAAAAACAAACAAAAAACCTCCAAAATTTGAAAACAATGGTGAAACACAAAAATAATAAATGTTTAAGTATCTACAAAAGTTGTGTTATCAAACAGCAATAATTCAAGTCTTCCATAATCATAAAAAAATTGATTTACTATGGGATGTGGGTGCATGAAATACATGCATTATATCCAAACAGGTTTAATATGGTTTGAGATGATGCATCCAACAGTATACATGTCCTGAACCTGGGAAGACCTTAAACCATCCTGAGAAAAGACCACCAGAGCAACTCTGAAATAGAGAGGAGTCAAAAAACAATGGATACTTTATAGGTCCTCTATGCTGGCCACTTTATTCCACATACATAACTGAGATAAAGGCATGAGGTTATGGTAAAGAGAGAGAAACTAATCCTATAAAATTGTTCTCTTCCTTGGGCAGCCGTGTTTCACTTGTAGCAGTGACTGACATGGAGGCTGGTCTACCTTGACCTTCAGGAATAGAGAACATCCATCTACTGTCCTCGCAGTCTACTGACCTCACTCCAAACCCCACAAACAAGTATCTAATTGTTGGAAAAAGTTCAAATTATTAATAAACAGATACAGGCAAAGCAAGCTCTCCGCATCCCACAAAGAATAATTATGACGGTTTTTAGAAGCAAGCTATGACTTGCCAGAAAACTGGCTAGGGGACTTCCAGCCCTTGGCAAATCTCTATACTTAGTCTTGTTGCCTTTATAAAAATATATTAACAAAATAATAGCAGTAAGGCTCTGAGAAGACGCAATGCCTAGATGAAGCCCTAAGGGGGTTTTATGGAGTGAAGCAATCAGAGGACAGTAAGCAGTGCCTTTTCGCTTAAGAAAATTTCAGTGGAGTTTTTTTTTATTAATTTCAGATTTAAAAATTATTAAAAATGGGACTCCATGCACAAAATATAATCTCACTGATGAAATGACAGGCTAAAATCCTATTTCAAACCCAATTTTCAATACATGGAAGCTGTTCCCGAGTATCTGAGTCATATTAGGATATTCTTGTTAAAATTACCACAGTCTATGGAGAAAATTAACTTTCTGAAGTATCCCATAGGCGCAGAAGTTATGGGCTTTTTAAAAATTAACATTCAATTTTCTAAAATACATTGCTGGGTTTTCCTAGGATTGTATCTTCGAGTAAAATAGGCATCATCTCTATTAAATGTATACAAATTTAAATTACATACAGCTTTTAATAGGATTATGATATGATAATCTTATATTACATATCTGACATTATATCAATTTCTTTACATATGCATCTTCCTCTCTGGTTATTTAAAAGGAAGCAGCTCACAGGTATTTTATTAATGTGCCTCTGAGAAAAGAAAGGCAGAGGCAACTGCCTTCCATGGCATTCAGCCACTGCCACATTAGTTTCAAATTTTCATCATGAAGTTGCATTTATGAAAAGTTACCCTGGGGGAAGGGAGAGTATTACAAGAAACCAAAGTGAAGAGGCAAAGAGAAAGTCAGAAACCCAATGATCATTTCAAGGGCAAATATCAGGCCAGACTTAATTTTTTGAATAATTGAGCCTATCTTAATGTCTTATGTGTTGTTCTGGATATAAAGATGTAGCTTAGAATAGCTCCCTTCCCTGAAACCACACCAGAGAGTCAAGAACATCTGTCAGCTTCCTCTAACTGTGTGGAGTTGGCAAAGGGGCAGGAGTCCTGTGGAGGGACAGGGAAACTCAGGTCTGCGGTCCCTAACTGCTCTGTTTGCATTGTAATGGTTCTCTCTGCTGTCTTCCATTTTTACAGAACTCCTATTCGTGATCAATAGGCTATATGTATAAGGTAATGACTATGCTTTTACAACTTTTTAAACTACTTAGAGCCACTTGCACATTTGAGAAGAATTCCATTTGCAGAGACCATGCTATTACATTAGTTGAGTGAATATGCATTTTAAGGATTGCATGCTAATGAGACCAAGGAGAATTCTAGAATTCGGTCACTTGAAAAAAACAGACCAGGCATGCAAATGCTGGGACTCTGCATACAAAAGGAAGTTGGGTCATTGATTTGCATAGTTGAAGTAATTCCCTTTGCACTTTGCTTTACTCTGACCACGAAATTCACCAGACCATGAGGAGGGTCACAGGTCAATCAGAATGATGACACATTTTAGGCCTTCCTCTGCTCCAGTTGCATTTTCTGGCAATCTGGTTATCTGCACTCTGGTAGGAAGGGTGTGCCCAGCAGGTTGGATGAATTGAGAATTTTCCTCCTGTGTTCAGATCGGAGAAAGACAGAGCCAGAGTCATCACTTTCCATAGTCTTGAATCCTGGAATATGTTCGCTTAAGGTCAGAGAAAGGATGTAGAAGGGAGATCAGAAGAGTGGACAAAGTAGGAGTTAGAACAGGTTTTTGATCTAGGCCTTGTGGCCACTTAGTTCTAGAACACTAATCAATCATGTCCCCATTCCGGCCCTCAAAAGACCTCAGGTAGAATGACCAGAGGAACTAGGCTGAGGGCCAAGGGAGAGAAATCTGGGTCAGATGGCAAAACCGCATCCTAAAGCTTAAAGGCGGCCAAGCTCATCAGGGTAGGTTTGAGAAACTATGCTCAAGTGGGATGGAAAATATGAAAAGACCATTTTTATATGACAAAGTAAATGGCGGTTTTATATGGTTCAACTCAGCAGTAAGGTGTCTGTTTTGTTAGAGTAGGTGTCCCCTCAGTAAAAGGGTCCCGGGGGTAGTGGGGGTAGGTGGTTAGTGAAATCTTAGAGGTTCTGATCTGATTCCTTTCAAAACATTCTATTTCCTCTTTAAGTGTTGGTTTTAAAGAACAACTTTACAAGTAAACACAGGAATAACATCTGATACTTATGAACTGCTTCAAAACATTTAATCTGATCACGTCCTCACGGCCCTATCAGCAAGAAACCCATTATCATTCCTTGGCTTCCAACACATGGCACCATCCTCTTTATTACCCCATGAATGGGCCATTCTTCTTCTAACTTCCTAACTGGTTTTTCTGTGTCAGCTGCTTGTTTAAGGGTATTTCTCAGGTTCAAGTCTCATTCCTCTTCTCTACCCCAGAGACATCACTCATTTTTATACACATGACCTTGACATTTTTATCTCCTACCTGGACCTTTTCCCTAAACTCTTACTTCTACCATTCAAACTGCCCGCCAGACACTTGGTACTTAATTTTCCAGCATTGCCTCAAACTCAACAACTTTATGGCTGAATTCATCATTTCTTTTCTGTCCTCCCTTCATCCCTTGTGGCTCCTCCTTCTGACTTTCTACTTCAGTTAATGGCATCATCATTCTCCCAGTTATCAAGGTGCAATTTGTTCCCATCACCTTGGAATCCTCTCTTTCTCCCTTGTCTTCCACATTTCATCAGTCATCGAGGCCTTCTGATTATTTTTTCATAATTTCTCTCCACCAGCGATGTCAGAGAATAGAGGTAGGAATTGGATAATTTACCCATTATCAGAATACACTGTTACCTCACTAACCCAAGGAACACTCAGGTAATTTCCTTCATCTTCCATGTCATTTGTGTCCTAGAGTTTCCCTTTTGAGTGATAAGAAATATTAAAGTCAAGGCCATCAGATAAAGAATGCGCCAACACAACTTCCCTGGGGGTATCTGGCCTGTGGTTGCCAGGATGGGGAACTGAGGTAGAAAGGGGCTTTTGTACAGTTTATTTGGGGGATCCAGACTTTAAATTTGCAACTCTAAATAAGTGGAAAACCGAGGAATTCCAAGGAAGAGTAGAAAACTCTACAGAGGAAGATAGATTTGGCCCTGAGATCCCAATTTGCTGCAATTTCAAATATTATTTTAGCCCTCAGGACAAAGAAAGTGATACATTGCAACTGTCAAAAAAAAAAAAAAAAAAAAAAAACTACTCCATTTTCTTTTCTATTTCTTCCTTCCAAGCAGAGGTATAGGTACAAATTGCTGCCTCAGACTAGGCTGATGGGGAAAATAATGTAAAATTTTAAATAAGTCATCTCACTTAATTAGATGACTGGGTATGGAGTACAAATGTGACCATGGCACAGTGGAGGAAAAGTGGGCACCACAGAGATGCTCGATACCCGTAGGTTTCAGTTATTTGTTGTACAATTATTATAATAACCAAGTTTGCCTACAGTGTGTGTAAGGTTATAAGGAGAGATTAAATCAGTAGACAAAAGGACTAAATATATTGATGTATACATTAGGGAGAGCAATGACGTATAAGTTATTATAACCATGGATGGTTATAGCCTTCATACCCTGGCTTGGTGTTTACAAAGGGGTGATAGAGCACAGGGGTTCAAAGAGAGATGAATACTGGACAGACCTGGATTTGAGCTTTTTCTTCTGCCAATCACCATGTTCCTTAATTTTTAGGCTTGAGTTTCTTTTTTCTATAAAATGGGAATTATGATGTCTACTTCACAGGTTGTGAGGATTTAATGAAATAATGCACGGAAGGCACTTAGCTCTAGTATAAACTATAGTAAGAGCACAATTACTCATAGCTTTTATTAGTGTTAACATTCTTTTTTCATGTAAATATGCACCAAGAAATCAAGTCAAGCTGTGGACAGTGCTATTTGTTTAGGCAAATCCTTATACTTCTTAACCTAGAGTCACAGATCTACAGGTGAAATACACACAGATGTTGGTGCATGTTGCTTTGTGAATTGGTAATAGCTTTCAGCAATGAGTCCAGAGCTCTTCTGCGCTTAAGCATGATAATTTAGTGTGCTTGAACAACCGGGAACACATTTTGGCAAACTGTCACCTATCTTGGTGAATTACATTGCCAAATGCTTTAATGAAAGCATGATGTCTGTCAGCCCTGGGCCTAGGGTAAGTCTCACTTGAGACAGAGAGCCGTGGACGGTATCCACCACAGAGAGTTCTCCCCAGCACCTTCTACATGAACGCCAGTGGTTCCCAAGGAGAAGACAGGAGGATGAGTATCTCAACACACTCTACTTGAATTGCTATGCTCAGAAGCTGTTCAAAGGTTTGCTCATTTCCCACCCCAATGGGAAACAGATATTGAGAGAGAGAGAGAGAGAGAGAGAGAGGCCTTCTCCTGTGTTTCCTTCTAGCAAGATGGAAAGCATGGAGGATTTTCTTTTCAGGGACAGTGTTCTGACATCTAAATATTAATCATCCAACACTGTGAACGAGGCATTGGAGGGGAGACCATGAAACTTCAGTATTTCCCAAGGAGAAGGCCTTAAAAAGTTTAAAGAAATCTTCGCAAATTATAAATGCACTTGTATTATTATTTATTTCAGAGATCAGCATTCATTAAGGTGAAATGAGCAGTTAATGGGCTACTGTGTGGCTTATCATTTGCATCGTCATTAAATTTGAGGGTAGGTACATGCATTCCCTTAAGTATGCTTACAAGGTAGAATGGTTTCAGTTTTTTTGTATTTATTATTGTTACTGTTGTTTCATTAGTAGCCAATTAATTATTCCGAATGAATTATCAAAGGCACTCATGATACCTAGGTTCTTCTTTTTCACTAACTAGCTCAACTATAGAAAACAATATTTCCTGGGAAGTTTTCTTTTTTTTTTTTTTAACCCATTTCTTCTGTCCTCTATTGACCTCATATTGACCCCTTCCACCAATGAAGGCTAGAAGAGGAGTAAGGAGCAGGTCGGAGAAGTGTAATGACGGTAAGAGGTCTCATGCTCTAGCTCAATGCCGGAGGAAGGAGCTCCAGTAAAGTACATCAAGTTGACACCACCCTGCCTGTTCCTTTGTCTTTTTATAGACAACTATTAAATCAGCTCTAAGTTCCCTGTGGGTAGGAATACAAGGTCTACTTTTAAACTGTGTTCGGGATCTAGCACCTTACTTAATGTTAAATAATAACAGTGCATTTTAATTGGCCTACTTTCAAAGCACCCGATTAAATTCTTCTCCTAATTAATTGGTTGATCTCATATTTCACTTATATTGTCAGGTTATTATTTTTCCCTTTAGGGCTCAAGACACCACTGACGGTTCAAATACTTCTCTATTAATTACCATGTCTTAGATTCCATATAATCTTATTATAATTATTTTGATATCATATTTATTGCAGACCAGCATGTATTAGGAGCGATTAAGAACAGAGAATTAGTTTCAACTCTTCCCACTAATACGCTCATGGAGTCATTGCCCAAAATCCAATGGAAGGTGTACTCCGCTTGGCAGAGGAGAGGCTTCAATTAGGTTTAATTGGTCAGACATTAAACCAGTTTTGTGAAAGTGATCAATAAACATTTTATAGTATTGGATCAAGTTTCTTTTTCACCAGCTAAACATTTCTTGTTAACTGATTCACCTTCTCTTCCTTAGGTAGCTGCCACAGACAACTAACCCAATCACTACACTTTAAGAGGAAACTAGGCAAACTGGTAGTTCTTAAAGGAAAAGGAAGCAGGAGAGAGAAGGATCTGAAAATCAGCCCAGGTCCTTTAAGTGGTCAAAGGAACTGTGAGTGTTCAGTCTGGAGAGCAGAAGATGTGGGGAGTCCCATGTGCCACGAACATTTCAAGGAACTTTCATGGATAGGAAATGGGTTAATTTCATGGGACAGAACAAAGGTTAAAGGGTGGATGCCGCAAAGAAAGAAACGTTTGCACAAAATTCAACAAACTTTCAAAATCATATATACACTGGGGACCCTTAAACAGATATTCCTCTGCCTGTCACTCTTACAAAGGTATTAAAGAAGCTAGATTTTTAAAAATTTACCAAATGATTATAAATGCCTACTATGTGAGACACATTCATAAATAGAAGGGAGCAAATCCAAGTGCAGGTTGCCAAGGAGCTTAGTTTTTAGTGTGTGTTGTGGTGGGGTTGGGGGAAGGGTCGGGGACAGTTCCAGGACACAGAGGGTCAAATCCCTGTGTGTCAGGTGGAGGTCTGTGCTGTGCCGGGAAGTCAGGGCACTGAGGTCACAGAGGGTGTGTGGGCCTAAGATGCCAGGGATTTGTAGAACAGGTGGAGAGTTGAGATTTTAAACTTGCTGCAAAGAGGGCCTTTGGAGGGTTTCAAGGAGAGAAGACATGATTTGTATTCCATTTTGAAAGAGCACTCCGTCCGCTTTGTGAAGAATGAATTAAGGAGAAGAAGGGAAGCAGAGGTACCTACCAGGAGATGACTGGTCGAGACAGGTGAGATGCGGTGGGCAGACCTGGGGAAGGTTCTGGCGGGAGACCCATAGCCAGGTAAGATGGGACAGAGGAGAGAAGGGCTGTAAGGTGGTGCCTCCCTCCAGGGGATGCTTGAAACAGGAATTCCTCTAAGTGGGAGGTTGGAGATAATGGTGTCTGGAGTCCCCTTCAGCCCTGAAGTTGTGTAATTTCATGGTCAACTTTGGGTGTGGCAACACTGGATCCTGCACTTAACGCTTCTGCTAACGCAGGAGCACCTCCGTGAGCACCACCGAGTATGAGACCTGAGAGGACACGGCGACTCTCACGGCAGAAGCGTTCTGTTGTTTTCGTCCCTACTCTACTTCCGGTGCCTATTACAGTGCCTGGCGAATAATCGGAACCCAGTAAATATTTGGTGAGTGAATACAAAGAAGAAACGTCTGTAAATCTTTTAAACCCGAGGTCGATGTTCCAACTAACTCATCCCTGTTCAACCCACCTTGCTCTTGCTGTCATGAGACAGTTGTACCTGGTGCCGACACAAAGAATACAGAGTCGCTTACATATGTAGGTTTTGAAGCTCGGCAGTTAAGACGCGTCAGAACGGTCCTCTCTCAGACTCACAAGTCTTGAACTTGTCTTTTCTTGTACAACTATGCCAAGCCTTCCAAATAAAGAAATCTCAGAAAACCAGAAATAAACAACAAGCTAACATTAAGCAAAACCACTGGAATAGTGTGTTTGTGCTTTAAGGACATGTGTGCTACGTAGACGCTGGGCACGGTTTTTTGCCGCGTCCTACTGTTACCTACGGAGCCCAGCTCTGAGCAGGCCCTCGGGAAATGTCAGGGGAGTCCCAAAGTCTGAGTTCACTGAGGCTGAGAAAATGCACCAAGTGTGGTTCTTCAATCTACCTGGGAGAGATACTCGGCTCTGCTGATGAAGTCCTCTGTTCTTACGATTCTCACTGGAATTAGACCATCATGTCAAGGGGTCCATATACCTGCCTTTAAATCATTCTGGATAAATTGCTTCCTGGCTTAAAGTTTCTGCCCAATGTACAACTACCTGGGTAGGCAGACCCAACAGTGGCCCCTCTGGAGGTTTTCTCTGCCTGTTCTTCCCTCTCCCTCGTATCTCTCACTTGACTGTTTACTCCGTTTCTCGTAATTCACAGGGTTTATTGCCCCTCTTGCACCGTGAGGCAGAGGGGAAAACAATGATGAGGATCCAACACTAAACGGAACCGACAACAAGCAAAAATTGTTGCCAAGGCAACTGATTCAGAGGGTCCCGCATCCAGCCATCACAGTGTGGGGGTGGTTTCAGATGAGCTCACTTGAAGGGGCAGGGGGACCCTCCAGGAGAAAGGCTGAGCTGATGAAGGAACCAAGCAGTTGCCATTCCAAGTGATGTCTTTTTCTGTTTTCCTTTCTCAGTAAAGAGAAGAGCTTGTAAAAGGCCTGAAAGTTAAGTAGGTTGGGTAAACTAGATGGGATTTCAAAGGCTCCTGTTCAATTAATCCGACTGCCAGCTAGATCAAAACAGTTGTGCTCCTGGGTACAAGCAGAGAAGAGACTTTAGGACAAGGAGACAGGAGGAAAGGGGACAGGGCACTGGATACACTTCTGAGGCACCGTGTATGCTACAATGGTAGCTACGGCCTTTATTTATACAATGCCTTTTGTCCAGGATCCTGCAGGCGCAGCATAGACATCGCCTCCCTGGGCTTCCAAATACCCCTGTGAGCTGAGGATCAAGGCCAGGGATTATTTTTCAGATGGGAAAACTGGCACTCAAAAACAACATATGTGCCAAGACCCCTTCACAAGACAGCGAGTGGCACAGCCAGAAACAGGATGCAGGTAAATATAACAACAATAATTTTTTTTTAATTGCTTCTTAACATCTTCCCTGCTGGATCGAGATCTATTTCACAAAATTGACTTTAAAGGGCCCAGGTCTCTCTTCCTCCCTGGCACGGGGAGGCTGCAGGCTCTGAATGCACTTGTTTATGCCCCTGATGCGTGGACAGAAGGGGGTCCAGTGTGGGCTTGTGAGATACCGCCATCCAGTTAACACGCTCCGGGACAGCAGAGCAGCTGCTCTGGACTCCCTTCTCCTGGTTTAATGGCATCCTGCCCTTTCAGGGGATTCACGTTGGCACCTTTCTGCTGTGTGGATTCTCAAACCGGGAATCTTAATCAATCAAACAAATGCTAATTGATCACCTACCATGTTCAGACCTGGTGCTATGACTGAGTAACAAATGCTACCCGAGGTACTCACCTGCGAAAACCACTGTGTCTACCACAGAGCCTTCTACAGAAGAAGGAAGGAAGACACGCAGCGAACAAGAAACAAATGGACGGAAAATGAGCTGTAAGCTACCACGGGCCCAGTGCGGGCAGCAGGTGTGGCAGCTTCGGAGAAGAGCAGAGTGGGGTGACCGGAAGTCAGAGGAGCCTTGGCTAATAAGGCCTCTTGAGCCATTTGTTAGAGATTCGGTTCTGTGAGTGGAATGAGACGATGTCAGCTCCAGATGAAACACAAGATGCACACACCCCATCACACGCCCTCCACACGTGCTCCGGCAAGGACCTCGCGTGCTAGACTGTAAGTACTTATGTACAACAAATGACACGCAGCTCCCTCCCTAGACTCAGTCCTCCTGGGTAGGGACTGCACTCTATTCTTCACTGTAGTGCTAGTGCCTAGTTCTGGGCCTGACACACGGTAGGTGATCAGTAAACACATGATTAACAAGCGGATGGGTGAATCAGTGAATAAAAATGTCCCGAGGTGACAACACTAATAAGGACAGTATCTCATGCTAGCTTCCGCGCAGCAAGAATTCACAGCCGGTGGTGAACAAATAATTCTGAGTTCCCACACGGGACAGTAGGCTATGATTTGGGTGGTGTGAGTCTTGGCTCTGCCACGTCCTACCCTTACAACCTTAGGACCAAGCTCCAAATCTGTATCCTCACTTATCAAATCTGAATGAAATAATTCTATTTACCTCCATGGTTGTGCTCAGGTTGAAATAAGGCATGTGAAAATGCTTTATAAAGTGTACATCCATGTGCAAACCTCAGTCATTATTGCCATCCACGGTGAAATGTAGCATACATACCATTAATTTATGTCACCCATGACATACTTCTCCTACCGGAGTACTATTGTAACTCATAGGCCTTTTAGGGCTGAAATGGCCTAATCTTAAGATAAATAAGCCAAAGCTGACATAAAATAATTTCTGTGGTTGCCTGTCTCCCTTCTCTGTTCTCACCACTCAGCATCACCACACCAGAGCAGAACAGGAAACACTTGAGCGGTCCCTTCTGGTCCCTACCCTCACTCAGGGCCAGATGCCGCGTCTCTGCCCTCAAGCTGTGGCAGCGCCTGGCCAGCCTCCCAGCTCGAGTCCGCCCCCCCTTCAATCTGGACCCTCGTGCTAAATCATCTTTCTCAAGCATCATGCGAGCAGGTGATTGCCCTTCGCAGACACTTCAAAAAGTCTCCGATTGCTTCTTTATCTAAAAGCCCCCTACATGAAGTTTGAACCTCTTAACGCAGCCCTTCCCACGCTCACGGAGCTCCTTAGTTGGGGGATGGCAGGGACTATGGCCATTACCATTACCTGCCCAGCCCCCCTAGATCTTCAGTACAAATATATTCAGTTAGAAGAATCACATTGAACCCTACGAAATAACCAGTCTTCCCACTTCCCTTCTCAGTTGTGAACAACACAGGCTCACAAATTCCCAGCCAAGCCTTACACGCCCGGATTCCATGGCCTACATCCCAGGACTCTGGATGTAAGCAGCATCTCCAGCAGGGCGCTAGTGCATTCGTCATAGTAACCTTCTTCTCCCTCCCAGCCACGAGCAGCTGTGTCTCGTCTACCACCTCCACCTCCCCTCTTTGCTCGGTAGCAGGAATCCCCTTACCCACCAAGCCCGCATACATACTCCCACTACCCTTTGTACTTTGCACAAAATATCTGCCATTGCTCCCGCCCCCCAGCCACCCTCTGTAGTCTCCTTCGGTAAACCAGGCCCTTTTCCCTGTTGGAACTGCCCAGGAGGAGGGGGCCCCACCACACACAACCTCATCGTTTCTTCTTCCACATGGTCCATTTCAAAATGGGGTTCTCTTCAGCAGCTGCGGATCGCTGCTGAATGACTGTTACAAACAGCTCTTAGCATCAGGTGCCAAGAAAGCAACATGGTGTGTGTTTTAGTCCCTGCCCTTGGGGGCCTTATGATATAGTTGGTGATACAAGACATATGCCTAAAACAGTTAACGTGGCTTGTGAGGTCCTTACATCTGAGGGCATTTCTCTCCCCAAAACCCTCACCCTCTCCCCTCCCGTCACCGGATGTGATTTATTTATTTGGCCTGAGCCAGCTGCCAACTCCTTGTTTTCATGTCTGTGTCCTTTTTGCACTGTGCTTGTTTGTGAACGTTTCTCTGAGTGTGTCACTTCTGCTCAGAGATATTTCTGTACATTTTTTTTTAATGTATGCCCAAGCTCTCCCACCAAAACATAAGCTGACAGGTTGTGGTAATTAGGTCCTTCCTGTCACACCCCAGACTGCGGCATGCAGGGGCTTTCAGCAAGGGCTGGTGACAAAGGCTGGCTGAAAGAGGTCATCTGGCCGTGTTGTTACTGTCACACACACACGCACACACACACACACACACATTTGGAAGTAGAGCTCAGTTAGAATCAGGATGCCACCTCTTCTGGAGCAATGTTAACCAACCCTCACCAACTTCCCTGTGATCAGGGGACTCCATAACTTCACACGACACCAGACGAGAAGCGACTGTGTGTGCAACCAGGTGCCGAGGGTCACAAAAGTTGCCAGATCACTCATACTGCACCAGAAACACAATTTTACCATGGGGCTCAGGGAATCACTTTCTCCTTTCCCTTCTAAGTTCAAAATATGCTGTTTCTTCTATGCTTTCCTCGGGTAGCATATGCTACCTCTTACTGTTCATTATTCACTTAGAAATACTTGTTGAGCCTCTCTCTAAGCTGCTCATACAACAGTGTGACAATCAGTCTCTGCTCTTAAAGACCTTACTGTCTAGTGACAAAAATGGGCAGAAATGTAGGAAAGCACAAAATGCAAAGGTGAGGGTCAGAAAAGGCTTTGTGGAAAGCCAATAAGGCAGTTACCTAACTCAAAAAAGGCAGCGTTCCTCAAGAAAGTGACCTTGAAGTTTGGCCTCGGGATGAGCAGCTCTCAAGTAAGATGCCGGCGGCAGGAGGGAAGCAACTACAGACGTGAACATCTTGTGGGCCATGTAATGATTTCCTGCCTATTTCTTGTGTCACAAACTACATCAAGAGGTCCCTAAGTACGGACTAAAACTTACACACCATGTTGCTTCCTCGGCACCTGATAATAAGACCTGTCTCTAGCAGTTGCTCCCTATCTACTGGCTGCTGTCTAGGGAATCCCATTCAGATGCACTGCAGTGTCGGAATTTGAGAAAAAGCACCAGCCCTCAAACGGGCTATCTCCCAGCCCACTTGGCTTAGTGGACAAAAAGGTGGTTGGAACATGCACAGGATGGGGAGTTCTGTCATCCTGTCTTCCTCAGATAGGCTAATAATAAATGAGACTTCCCCATGCCCCAGCATTCTTTTTTTTTTTTAAATTTAAATTCAATTTAGTTGACATACAGTATATTATTAGTTTCAGGGGTAGAATTTAGTGATTCATCAGTTGCATGTAACACCCAGTGCTCATTACATCCCGTGCCCTCCCTAATGCTCATCACCCAGTTACCCCATCCCCCCATCACCTCCCCTCCAGCAGCCCTCAGTTTGTTTCCTAGAGGTAAGAGTCTCTTATGGTTTGCCTCCCTCTATCTTTATCTTCTTTTTCCTTCCCCTCTCCTATGTTAATCTGTTTTGTTTCTTAAATTCCACATATGAATGAAGTCATATGGTATGTCTTTCTCTGACTTATTTAATACTCTCTGGTTCCATCCATGTTGTTGCAAATGGCAAGATTTCATTCTTTTTGATGGCCAAGTAATATTCCATTACACACACACACATACACCATCTCTTCTTTATCCATTCATTGGTCAATGGACATTTGGGCTCTCTCCATAGTTGCTGATAATACTGCTATGAACATCAGGGTACCCCTTCGAATCTGTACGTTTGTATCCTTAGGGTAAATACCTAGTAGTGCAATTGCTGGATCGCAGAGTAGCTCTATTTTTAACTTTCTGAGGAACCTCTGTACTGTTTTCCACAGTGGCAGCACCAGTCTGCATTCCCACCAAGAGGGGAAGACGGTTCCCCTCTCTCTGCATCCTTGTCAACACCTGTTGTTTCCTGAGTTGGTAATTTTAGCCATTTTGACTGGCCCACACCCCAGTATTCTTCTGCATGCTGGGGATCTCCCGAGATTGCGAGATGGTAGGGCCTGGGACACCCAACCACATCGGAGAGTGAGAGGAGCCACGGATGAAGCCTTGCTGGTGGGTCTCTGCTGTCCAGTTACTAGGCCAGCTGGTTTGAAAGAAGCCCCTCGCAGGGGTGTATCTGCTCCCACTCAGAAACCCTGTTCAGAATCACCCCTGCGTGGACTTCCTGTTCTCACGAGGCAGGAGGCCAAGTGGTGGGGGGCAGTCACATCTGGATAAGGAACCTCCTCTGTGATCACCCCCAGATGGGAGAGAGAGAGAAACAGCCCAGGGAGGAGTAGAGAGATTCCAGTGCGGTAACAGAATCCCAGCCTTACTCTCCCCACCCAGCCCCACTTGGCTCTTTCCCAAGTCAGGCCAGAAGCACTGCCCGGAAGGCGAAGCTCGGCTCCACTCCCAGCTGCTCAGGGCAGACCATTCAGATGATTTACTCACGCGCCAATGATACAAACTTTGGAGAACATAGATTTTAAAACGCATGACTTTTCTGAAAATGCCTGGATAGTGTGAGCTGTAAATAACTTAATACTCAGCAAGTAAAACATGCTATCTGAACAGTAGGATTTTGGCTCTTAGGAGAATCTACTCATAAGTCTCTTTGCAAAGTCATCTTCAGCTGGGCTAAGAAATCTACTGAGAGAAATGGAAAAGACATATATGTAGGGGCAGCTGGCAGGAGATGGGAACAACAAAGGCTTCCTGTTTCCCTTTCAGGAATGTGGGCTCTCGAGACCGTGCATACCGTTGGGCTAGTACACTGTTGAGTCATTACCGAACACAGTAAACCGTAAGATGAAAATTAAAACCAAAAAGGAGAAAAGAGAGCCAAAGGCATTTAGAAAATGGATAAAATATAGACTAGAAAACTAAAAGACCAGAAACTTCAAAGTGAGTTAGAGACAACTGAAAGCAATACACAAAGAGTTAAAATTTAGGCTAAACATTTCACAGGATTAAGAGTTGAAAAATAAGGCAGAGCCAACTGGTGAGAAAACAGAGAAAGGCTCAGACCTATCAAGGTGAGAGATTAAAAAGTGGAAGTTAAAAGATGCAAGGTTATGATAAAACTAAAATCCAGAGATAAGTTTAGACCTGGGGGAAGAGGGGCCAGGAATCAATAGGAGAAAGAACAGGGTGTGTGCTGCGGGGAGGGGAGGCCAGCCCCGGAGAGATGAAAGGCAGGCACAGGTGCGAAGAAGCTGAGAGGAGAGGGTCTGAGGGAGGGTCTTGAACGCTTGGCTTCTGCTGACAGTGGGGACTAACGCATGCAAGCCATTTCTCCCCTGGCCCCTCAGAAAGCTTCTAGAGACGGCCACCCCAACACCAGGCTTCCTGAGCACTCTGCCTGTGGGCACAGGTCCTCCAGAGTGAGGCAGTAGAGGGAACTGACCCCCTCAGACCCCAAGAGCTTTGATAGGCTACCTTTCCCAGAGAAGCAGCTCCACTCTAGCCCCCTCTCCCCTCAGCCCTGCATCAGAGCACAGGCTGAGAGTCAGAAATCTGGTGGTCAGGACCCCACGCTGACTGTTGCTATCAACCCCCAGCCACTCTGGCTTTCCCGATCAGGACGGAGGTAGAAAAGTTACCAGTAGCTAACTTGTACCCAGCCCGTCGAAAACGAAGCCGGGCCAAGGAGATGCCTCGGAGTGAACTACTGGGATCTCCCTAGGTCTTGTCTCCCAGAGTCCTGCCCTATTGCCCCCCTTTTCTTCCCCTGTTCTTGCTCGTCTTACCTCCACAGCCCAAATCCATTTCTCTCAACATCCCCCAGTGTGCTCCCCCCACTGGACCCTGTTTTTTGGGTACTTAAGTGAACTCCATGTCTTTCTGGTTCTGTGGGGCAGATGTGGACGTCCCAGTGAGGACCTGCTGCATAACGCCCTGCACGGCAGCTTCTGTTTCTTCTGATGGTAACACACTTGGATTCTAATTCCAACAAGCTGTCTCAGAGCACTGGCCACGAGGAACATGAGGGAGTGCGCATCTTCGGTTCTACATAAACCCAACCTGACTGTTAGAAAAACAGAGCCAAACGCACACTGATGGAGAATGAGTCAGTGGCACCCTGTTTCTATGTGAGGGGCAGCCCAGTGCATTTTCTAAAATCAAGACACTTGTGGTGGCGGGGGGGGAAGCAAATCTCCTATTTCTCTTATTTTTTGGCCTCAACTAATTCTTTGAAATGTCAAGACAGCACCATGGGAGGAATATACCCTGGTGTTACTAACAGAGAAATCCTGGGAAGTGAGAGGTTTGTGTTAGCATCTGGATGATGTCCATTCAAAGCTGTCACGCCTGACACTGCTTCCTGTGTCTTCACCTTAATAATGAGTTTCCAGGTATCAAGTGAAGCCTCCCGAGCGGTACAAGAGTAGAAGCCTACATCCGCAGTGCTGCAAGTGACAACAGGGACCGATTTTCATGGAGCTTAAAGCCCACGATACGCCCTTCCTCTAGCACAGCAGCCCACAGAACCTCCACACGGGAGGGTGCTGGAGGGGCACGTCAACCCCGAAGTATCTGATCTGCCTCTTGCTCAACCAAACTTGCAGACAGAGCAACTAATTAGGTCCCATGTGCTGGATCCCGAGGGACCTTCAGGCATTTTTTTCAGAGTGACTTGAGGGTGGAGAGCACAGTACGATTTAATGTAGACAACTGTGAAGTGTTGTCTTTGGGCAAGGAACCCACGGAGTGAGTCCAGTGTGCCTCCAACAGGTCCAGAGCGGGACGCAGGCCCTTGGGATGCTTTGCTTGGCTCTCTAGGCCACAGGGCAGACTCCAGATCAACGCTGATCTCCTCTGAAGATCTAGGTCAAGGTAGGGGAAGGGAATATCTTTTGTGAGTTAATCCCAGTGCTATTCATTTTGCCTGGGGCCGGATTAGTGTCCTTTCAAAGAAAGAGCCAGAAAAATAGTAACCAGTGTGTCAGGTTATCAAGTGAGGGCTCACAGCTTACAATGCAACACAACAACAAAAAGCAGAGGAGGACTTAGGTAACGATGTAGTCTCTGCTAAAATCCCCAGACTTCTCCTTCATCCACAAGCACCCCAACTTTTTCCCAACTTTCAAGACAGCATGCACACACTCAGACATCCAGAAGGCACACACCATTGTCCTTGGTGGACCTTATTTGAGGTACAACTCTATAAAAGTCTCTAACGGTAAGTAATGGGTCTTCTTCTTCATTTGGGGTTGACACTCATGAAGCTGACCCAGGTCAGGTGCTTAACTACTCTTCCTCTTCTCCTTCCAGGTTTTTCTCTAGCTAGAATCTAGAGAAACCTGGCAGCCTTCTTAGTGACCAAGGATTCCAACTGTGTTCTGTCTCAGTTTTATACAACCAGGGCTTAGTAGGGCTCAAAATGATTCACCTTCCATCCTCTCAAAGCTCAGCTTAGTTACATCCCTAAATTCTGTTGACAAAACTTCCCTGAAAACTCCTCTTTTGTAGATATTAAAATAGTCAACCACTCTTCAGCATCTGTGTTTTCAGGATTTTGTGAACACACTCTCTACCTTTTGCTTCTTCTTTTATGAATTACTTCCTGCATTTTGACTCAGTCTTTCTGAAACACACCTGACTTCATTCTCTTTACAAATCTTCTCTGTTGAAAACACTCAAGGAGGTTTTACACTTCTCCTCATAGGCTCAAGTGCACATTCCTTCTGTAGAAAGAATTTTCCACCAGTAGAAATAAATCTTCTAGTATTATCTTAGCTCAAATGTTTTAATAATCCAGCTTTTTTCTCAGCTTCTTTCTATACCTACTGACCCACGGGTAGTGAGATGAAGAATGAGGATTCTTAACCCACAAAAATAATTTGGATTTGGGGAGAATCACTAAAGATGATAAAATGCTAAAAAATAAAAAAACAAATAAAATCTACGAATATGGAATAAAATGTTCAGACTGTGTGACCATTACCTCCAACTCCCCTTTTTAACTCTCAGGGTTCTTACTAAGTTCTACTGACACTGAGTAATAGAAGAAAAAGAGGTTGAATTGAGGATAGCAAGAGAAGTTCAGGATCCCATGGTGAGTGACAAGCTGAACAAGAGATGCTCATTTTAGGACACCACCCATTGGAATACAACAATGATACATGTTACTTTTTAAAAATAAAGGAAAAAGTTATGCGATTCAATTTCCTTTTACTAGTAGAATTCAGCAAGGGCAGCTGGGCAGGATGGGGACATTTATTTTATTTTCAGATGCACGTATTATGGAAAGAGTTCACACGAGAGCCATGAACGTTACCATAACTCTTAAAGGAGGCCTCAGAGAGAATGGGCTCTAGAACCAGATAACAGATATGTGTGTCCTTCTGGCTGCACCACTTACGGACAACGTGACGAGGACTGAAGTTGTGCATGCAGATCACCTATGCTACGGTGTGTATATCGAATGTTTCTGTGCTCTGATATCACCTTCCTGCCTTACATCACGACTTCCTGGTTGCCTCCCCAAAAGGCTCATGTTCTCCTGCCCAACAACTAACGGGCAAGCGAGTAACTGTCACACATTTAGACCCCTAGAACTGTGGAGCTGGAGAAAACCTTAGTGATAGACCTGTACCCCAGTTCTTACTCAAAAATGGTCTTTTCCCTCACATTATAAAATTGTCATGTGCTCATCTCAAGGAGTATGCAAAACAGTATGGAAATGAACTAACAATTTACTTGTTATCAAAGTTATCAGAGTTCTAAATTTCTTCTCGGTTTTTTTTTGGGGGGGAAGGATGGTATATATGTATATAAATGTTTGTATATACAGGTGAGTATATATTGTGTATAGGCATATACGTATGTATATACATATGTATACATGGACACATACATTTTAAACTTACAAAATTCAGATTATAAGTCCAGTTTTTAACAATATGTATGTATCGCACCTGGGTGGCTCAGTTGGTTAAGGGTCTGCCTTCAGCTCAGGTTATGATCCTGGAGACCTGGGATCGAGCCCCACGTTGGGCTCTCTGCTCAGTGCGAAGTCTCCTTCTCCTTCTCCCTCTGCCCTACCCGACTCGTGCTCTCTTGCTTGCTCATTCTCTCAAATAAATAAAGTCTTAAAAACAACAAAAACAACAAGATGTACCTAACGTGAATTTTCCCATGTCAGTAAATATCCTTCAAAAATCACAATCAGAAAAATAATTTATTGAGGGGAATTTATGTTATTCACATAACATAAAATTTACCATTTAAAAATGAACAATTCAATGGCATTTAGGACAGTTATATTTGTGCCCACTAATTCTATTGTGTCACCACAAATTCTGTCTAGCCCCAAAATATTTGTCACTCCTAGAAAAAGACCCAACCCATTAAAGTAGTTTTTCCCCTTTCTTCCCTGCCCCCGGTGCTTGGAAACTACCAAGCTATCGTCTGTCTTTAGGAATTGACCTCTTCTGGCTATTTCACATGCATGGAATCCTATAATAGGTGACTTTTTGTGCCTGGCTTCCCTCACTTAGCATAATGCTTTCGAAGTTCATCTACATTGTAGTGTGTGTCAGTACTTCATTCTTTATTGATAAAAACGAATCCACTGTATCTATATTCCACAATTTGTTTGGCCATCCATCCATGAGTGGGCATTTGGGCTGTTTCCAACTTCTGGCTATTAGGAATAGTGCCACTGTGAATGTATGTGAATATGTACTTCTTTGACAACCTGTTTTCAGTTTTGGGGTTGTTTTTGTTTTTTAAGATTTATTTATTTGAGTGTGTGTGTGAGAGAGAGAGAGTGCACCAGAGTGGGAGGAGAAGCAGAGGGAGAGAGAGAGAATCCTTAAGCAATCTCCCTGCCAAGTGTGGAGCCTGATACGGGGCTCGATCCCAGGACCCTGAAGATCATGACCTGAGCCGTAATTATGAGCTGGATGGTCAGCCGACTGAGCCACCTGGGTTTTCAGTTCTTTTGGGAATACATCAAGGAGAGATGTTTAGCTTTGCAAGGTAGCACCAAATTGTTTTCTATAGCTCCTGAGTCATTTTGTATCTCGACCAGCATCAGTGCATGAAGGTTCCAATTTCTGCACATCCTTGCCAGGATTTTTTTTCTGTGTTAGCCATCCATTATGGCGAGTGTAAATTGACACCTCATTATGGTAAAACCACAAGTTTAAAATGACACCTGGTTTTCCATAATAGACTAACCAGTCCCTGCCCTGCTGGCATTTAGGTTGTTTTGAAACTGTCCCTATTATAAATAGCTACGTGATGATATCCTTATTTAAATCTTTAATTAAAGCTCATTATTTCCTTAGTGAAAGTGTCTGGGGCAGTGATCTGACTTTGCAGGTCAAGAAGCTGAGTTAACAGAAGCTGGGACCAGAACCTGCGTTGCCCATGCCTCAGCGAGTGCCTTCCTCTGATTTGCTGACGAGGCGGGGTCAGGACTTTGTATGGCAGATGTACTGCAGATTAGGGGGAACTCAGCTCAAAGCAGTGAATTCTTCATCGTTGGGTCTGATGCTCTGTGGAAATGACTCCAAAGTCACTGCTAGTACTATTTTCTCTCATTCTAGTTCGCCTTAAATGGAAAAAGGGCTGTAAACACAGAATTCCATGCACTCACACACATTGCTGTATACTGTGTACTATCTACAATTTTACACGCATCGCCTTCAACAAAGACTCCTAACACTCCATCAGGGCTGCACATGCTACAGACTCAGTGGAGAGGCTTCAGCTCGGCCACACTGGGTCAGCGGCCCTTCTCTGACATTGCTTTCCCCCTTCCATGGCATTCCATGGGTGGGTGGAAGAATGATGTGTAGATTTGCGCTGTCATTGATGGACCTCTATTTAAATGGCATCTTCAGTGAGGCTCGAGCTGGTAAGAGAGCGAGATCCAATGATACATTTTGAAGTTTTTAGTGAGATCCCAGAAAGAAATATATCCAGCCACATACAGTGCATAAAACTACAGTCTGTTTCCCCTCTAATTGGTAATAAATGTAAATGTTTAGTTATGCCTGACTAGGGAGCTATGAACAACACATCTGTCTGACTGCTTTTTCAGTTTTCACAAGGACTGCAGCATTTATACCATCTGTAGCTTGTGGAGGATGAGAGAGACAGAGAGAAAGTAAGCCTGAAATTTAGAGAATGGATATTACTGGAAGTGCACAGGGAATTAACTCATTCAACAAATATTTATTGAGCATCTACATGGCCTGGGCACTGGGCAAGGAAAAGAGGATGCCATTGACTTGAAGGAGATAATAAATATCTTCCCTTCCTAAATTCTAAATCAATTGATGGGATATTGTCAGGAAAATGGAGATATAAATGTCAAATTTGTTACTGAGAACAAATTTTCCAGTAGCCAGTCTTAGGTGGGGGTGAGAGTGGGTTTCCCAACAGCAGACTCCAAAAATGAATCAGCCCACCTGTGCAGACACCGCAGCACTCGAGGACTGCAGGCCTTGCCCACAAGGGCAGAGCACTGACTGTTTACCTCGTGGTAAGAAGCAAAACAGGCAGACTATCTGCAGTTCAGCAGGGCCCAGAGAAGGGGAGGAGGCCAATCTTCCTCTTACACTCAGTGAGACGAGTGAAGGGGCAACAGAGGAGACCAGGACATAAACACAAATACTCCGGCTCTCAGCCCTGCCTATAGGTTAGGGTCACTTGGGAGCTTTAGCGACACTGAGACTCAGTCCCTAAACCCAGAAATTCTGATTCCATTGGATTCAGACTGGGCACATCCATGTATATTTTTTTTTAAAAGATTTTATTTATTTGACAGAGAGAGAGAGAGAGATAAGAAGTAGGCAGAGAGGCAGGCAGAGAGGGGGGGAAACAGGCTCCCTTCTGAGCGGAGAGCCCGATGTGATGCGGGGCTCGTTCCCAGGACCCTGAGACCATGACCTGAGCCGAAGACAGAGGCTTTAACCACTGAGCCACCCAGGCGCCCCACATCCATGGATATTTTAAAAAAAACTCCTCCATGTAATTGTAAATGTGCATCTAGGAGCCAAGAATCACCTAACAACGTAAGGGGAAAGGAGCCCCCTTTCCACATACCCCAGCAGATAGGACAAGGGGTACAGATGAGGGGTAGCTCCTATCTTCTGAGCTCTCTCATTCTCCTGAAAGAGAACTCATGAAAACAAGCACAGTGCTATTTGCCTAGTTCCGTGGGTCCTCAGAGGGTGGAAAGACCAAAAGCCCAGGGTTCCAAAGACCCTGGCACCGTGGGTGACCCTGGTTCTGAAGATCACTATGACACCTGTGGAAGAGGCAACCAAGAGAGAGAAGCAGGTGACCACAAGGCCCCCACATCAAGTTACAACAGAGCAAGAGGGAGAATAAAGGAAAAAGGAAGCAAGGCAGCTAGGGACACAGACTGCTCATTAATTAGCATCCTTCGGGGTTCAGACTTGGGATAACAAGCCTTCCTTCTTAGAGCAGGCTGTCTGTGGTCTGCCTTAGCCATATGTGCAGACTCCACTGGGGGCTGTGGTGCTGTGCTGAGGAGCTCTATATTCTTGGGTTACACTGAGGATTAGAGGAGAGGCTGTGTATCAAGTGCACAGCCTAGTGCCCAGCACAGAGCACGTCCTAATTAGATGTTTGGGGCTACTGTGTTGTTTGCCTTGAGAAGCCATAGAACCCGGGGCAGCAGAAGGCTGCCCTTGGCTTGTTTGCTTGAGCTCTGAGTCACCTGTGTGAAAGTGGAAATTTTTAAATGGCTTTTCATGGACTAACAGTTTTACAGAAATTCCAGATATTTCAGTCCTTTTTTTTTTTTTTTTTTTTTTTGGGTTCAAATATCAATTGGCAAAAAAAAGAAAAAAAAAAAAGAGAAATGTCATGGATTCCTGAACATTACATCTTAATGAGTCTTACTGATAACTGGATCAAACAAGGATTCAATACGAAGCAAGTATTTTTCATTCATTTGATCCTCACAGCTACCCAGTAAGGTACATTTTTGGTAATCCTGTTTTATAGACAAGAAACTGAGGTTAGGAGAAGTTAAATACTATTTCTAATGTCAGCTTTTAAGTAACAAAGGAAGGATGAAAATCAGGGCTTTTGGTTCCATATCTGTCTCTGTTTCAATTATATTACAGCAACCTACCAGTGCTTATTATCACCAGAGACAAGGAGGATAAGAAAGATAGGATTCTTCAGTCTTCTAGAAGCACTGCCTTACAAGTCGCCTTTGTGTTGTATAGAGAAAAGAGTTCTGCAGTTTGAGAATTGCTGCCTTGCTCTATTATCCAGAATCATCACTCTTTCTCTCCTACCCATTGCTAAAATTCATTATGGGAAGGCAAGAACAAATTAATATTCACACTTTCTACATATTTATTTTCCAAGGGCTCTATAGGAGACCCTGCAGACTGGGGAGAAATGAGAACTTTATGAACCGAGAGTCACTTTTCTCCCTAATTTAATTGCATGCCATGTCCCTTAGACTAGTACTTCTTCACTTTGTGTTTTATGTGCCTGCCGACCATCTATGGGAAATACCGTGAAGAATACTGGCTGTAAATTCCTTAAAATTTCACTTGTGACCTGCGTTTGATGGATGATTTTTGACCAAGTGAATGAATGAATGAAGGAATGTTGTTAGGGAAGGTTGAGATGGTTGAATTCACAAGGTAGCAGAGGCGCTGCGCTTTAGCGGCGAGTACTTGCAGAGGACCACGGCCTTTGAGGGCTGAGCATTTGCGGGTCCAAGCAGCTGGAGTCTGACCCAGGATAAGAGGAGGCTGAGAAGGGAAGAGAGGTGTCCTCATCTCTCCCAAGGCCTAGTAACAAAGCCCTTTGCTATGACTATAAGTGCTTGAGGTCGCTACTCATCTTAATTTCCAACTGATGCTTTCCTTGAATCAGTTAGACATTGCATGTTAGCAGCGCTGCACTACACCACTTGTCCCCGGGCCTTTCCGGAGGTCATAGCTTGGCAGCACTTCCAGCTGACTTGCAATTATCTTCACCTGCCTTTTACCGAGGCATTTGACAAGGAAATTCATTATAAGGAGGAAGAAGTGGTCACTACGTCTTTTCCCATGACTATCACAAACAAAAGTGGTGCCTCGAAATAGGTTCGTTCCACTTAGCAGCCTCAATTCAATCCCATTTAGGGAAGTCATTCTCTGTGTGGGACACGGAGAGAGACTCTCGGAGTTCCAAGGATAGATGAGTCCTGAGCCTTGTCTTCCGGGTGGAAATGTGGTAGTGAGGACTAAGACATGGACTTAAATTAACAACGGTATCCTGGATTCTCTGTTCTTTAATAACTGTCTGCTGTTAGATCTCATGAAGTTTCACTGAAGTTTCATCGGCCTTGGACACATATCTTACCATGTGTCTTACTGAAAATGGATTTAGCCACTGATAAAAAGTCAAAGAGCACATATCATCACAGCACTAACCACTCTAAGTCCCCTGAATCCTGTTGCTGTGGCATGAGATATATTAGAAGTAGTTCTCAATACCAGGCTTGAAATATCAAGAGCTATGAATGACAGAGCATGACGAATACTTTCATTTTGTAATGTAAGAGTATTCCAATGGTATTTTAGGTCCAAGAGTGCTATATCGAGAAACTCTTAAAAGTTTCAGCTTCTCCAAGGGGCTTTCAGACCAGCAAATATTGGTGAAATGTCTACTATGTGCTGGCCATTTACCTGGGTCCTAGGGAATAGGTACCAAAATCAAGAAGAGACACTTCCTGCCTCTAAGGAGTCATCAGCCTACGAGGGGTACAAAAACAGATGTTCTCTCTAACTAATGTTGGGTGCTTAGGCACAGAATCACATGGTACACTATGCTAGCAGAAGAATCCAGGATATGGATAGCCCAGCAGAGGATTTGAAAGACTCCCCAAAGAAGCAGCTGCTCTTCTAGGCCTTGAAAATTAGTATTCGTCTGGTGAAGAAAAGTGTGAAGGGGAGTTCAGGTAGAGAGAAAAGAAAAGGCATGGGGAATAGAAGTGTGTGGTGTTTTGGGGGAATTCTTAGTTTTTTAGAGTTAAGGGCAATTCAAAAAATGCTGGGTGTGGCTGGACGGGCAGACATGCCAGGACTAAGGAGGCTACGGGCACCACATTAGAAGGTTTAGGACCCATCATAAAAGAGGTGTGCTGAAAGTCACCATGACATTCGGCAGTGCGGGAAATGGGGTTAAATAGAGACAGCAGAGATAGGAAATTGGAAAGCCAAATTCAGGAGGCTACAACCAAGAGGTTGTGAAGCCCTGGGGTAGGGCTGTAAAAATAAAGGGAAAAGTAAGGGCAAAATTGCAGAGTTGGAAACTGATTGGATCTGAATATTTAAGAAGAGAAAAGAATCTAAAATGACTCAGGTTTGGGGCTTGGATGACAATATGGATGGTGGTATCACTTAAAGTAACTGGAAATAAAGGAGAAAAGGTTAGAGGAAGGGGAAGCAAAGTCCAGGTTGCTATCTACGTGAACTGTATATGTCCTATGGGATGACTGGGGGAGATGATGAATGGGCTACTGAACGCACAAGTCTGAAGTTCAAAGGAGAGGCTAGGGCTGGAAATGTAACCGGAGACTCTGTCTTTGGGTTCTTCTCTCTTGGATCAGAGCTTGGGAAGTAGTAAGCAAGGAAGTAAATAATACATGTTTAAGGCTGAGTGCTTGGGGGCCCTGGGGGAGAGCTATTTGCTATAGGAAAGAAGAATAAAGAAAATCTTTTAAGATCATCTACGCCTTAAATTCTGCATTATAGGAAAATACTTTAGACCAAGACAGGAGTTGGATGTTAATCTCAGCCTGAAAGTATTTTTTTTTTTTTTTGCTACCTATTTTTGGTGTCATTCAGTTTATTTTTAGTCACCACTGGAATTAACTTTGGAGAATCTTCTCCTGGAGTTTATCCAGGAGAAGGTGACCTGGATAGTGAAGTATCTGGAAGTCTTTTCATATGAGGACTGATTTAAATATCCAGGAGAAACACCCCCCCCCCACACATACACAGAGAGTTACATGATAATAAAGATTTCCTCCAAATATTTAAAGGGCCATCAAACAGAAGACCAGCAGACTTATAAAACCTATCTCCAGCAGATCAATGAGTGGAAGCTAGACTTCACATTTACTCAGTAAACAATTATTAAGGACCCATCTTTAGTAAGCAGCATTCTAGGAACAGATATAGGAATCTAATGAGGGACAAAATAAAGTCCCTGTTCTCCTGAAGTTTATATTCTAGTAATAAAGAGACAGATAATCAAGACAAATGACTTCAGAGAATGATAAGTACCTTGAGGAAAGGAGTACAGTGCAAAAATATAGTGCATGATCAAGAGGAAGGTCACAAGGGTGGGGGAAGAGCTACCCAGATTAGGCGCTGGGGAAGACCTTCCCTTCAGAGGAGGAGGTGGTATTTTGAGATCAGAATGACAAAAAGCAGCCAGTCTTAGGAAGAGCTTTCTGAGAAGTGTGAAAATCAAGTGAAAAAAGCCGTAATTCAGGGTTGAGCCTGGGCTAGGAAGGACAAGAAAGCAGGCCAGTGTAACTGAAGGTAAGTGAATGAAGCATCAGATGAAGTTAGATGGACTGACAAAGGAAGTCCATACAAAGTCTCTTTGGGTTTTATTTCAAGTACAATGGGAGACTCTTGTGTAAGTTTTGGATAGGATTTGTTCAGGCAGTAAAATTATACAAATTATTCTTTAAAAGATTCCCCCTGGCCACTGGGCACAAAATGGAGCATAAGGGAGTTATTGCTACCAGCAGAAGCTCAGGGACCAAAGAATGGCAGCTTAGAGCTGGGTCATAATGCTGTAGATAGAGAGAAATGGGCGGATTCCAGAAACATTTTATAAATAGAGATGGCAGGAGTTGTTGATAAAGCAACTTCTCTCAGGACATGTCTCCAAAGGTAAAGGAAACAAAAGTGAAAATGAACTTCTGGGACTTCATCAAGATAAAAAGCTTCTGCACAGCAAAGGAAACAGTCAACAAAACAAACAGGCAAACCACAGAATGGGAGAAGTTATTCGCAAATTATACTACAAAGGTCTGATATCTAAGATCTATAAAGAACTCCTCAAACTCAACACTCACAAAACAGATAATCACATCAAAAAATGGGCAGAAGACATGAACAGACACTTCTCCAAAGAAGACATACAAATGGCTAACAGACACATGAAAAAATGTTCATCATCTTTAGCCATCAGGGAGATTCAAATCAAAACCACACTGAGATACCACCTTATACCAGTTAGAATGGCCAAAATCAACAGGACAGTAAACAACAAATGTTGGAGAGGATGTGGAGAAAGGGGAACCCTCTTCCACTGTTGGCAGGAATGCAAGTTGGTGCAGCCACTTTGGAAAACAGTGTGGAGATTCCTCAAGAAATTAAAAACAGGGCTACTCTATGACCCTGCCATTGCACTACTGGGTATTTACCCCAACGAAGCAGATGCGGTACAAAGAAGGGCCACATGTACCCCAACATTCATAGCAGCAATGGCCACAATCGCCAAACTGTGGAAAGAACCAAAATGCCCTTCAACAGATGAATGGATAAAGAAGATATGGTACGTATATACAATGGAATATTATGCCTCCATCAGAAAGGATGAATATCCAACTTTCATATCAACATGGATGGGACTGGAAGAGATTATGTGGAGTGAAATAAGTCAAGTGGAGAGAGTCAATTATCTTATGGTCTCACTTACATGTGGAGCATAAGGAAAAACATGGAGGGCATTTTGAGAAGGAAGGGAAGGGAGAATGGGGGGAGATCAGGAGGGGGTGATAAACCATGAGAGACTGTGGACTCTGAGCAACAAACTCAAGGTTTTGGAGGGGAGGGGGTGGGGGGGTTGGGCGAGCCAGATGGTGGCTATTGAGGAGGGCACGTATTGCATGGAGCACTGGGTGTGGTGAACAATTAATGAACAATTAATCTTTTAACACTGAAAAAATAAAATAAACATATTTGGGGGAAAAAATAAAAAAAAATAAAGTGGGTGTTGAGTGGGGAAGCAGAGAGGAAAAGGGAAAATTAAGGATGACTCTTACATTTTTGACTTAATACTTCAGTTGGCTGGTGCTGCCATTTATCAAGATAGGGAAAGACTGGAAGGCAGTTCATGGACAATAGAGGGGATTATGAGCTATGTTTTGGATATAATTATTGAAATCCCGATTTGACTCACAAGTGGATAAATCATATAGGAATAGTTACACAAGCTTAGAGCTCAGAAAAGAGGTCATGGCTGGAGAAACAAAGATCTGGAGTCAACAATACATAGGTGGGACATCAGCCATGGGACTTATGTCCCATGAGATGGAAAAAAGGAAAAGAGACCGCAAAACTGAGCCTTGGGAGATTCTGATATTCAGAGCTCAACCTTAAAAGAGGCAGTCATTAAAAATGAGAGCGAAAGGATAGAAAAGACAAAAACCAAGAGAAGGTGGAATAATAAAAATCAAAAGAACAAAATATTTAAAGAGGAAGTCACTGCATTTAAAGAAAATTTAAGGATGGCAACAACTGAACCCAACCAGCAGGCAGAGATGACCCAGGCAAAGGGGATGCTAAAGAAGAGACAGATGTTTACTGGTTGCTCAAGGCTTGGCTTCCGGAAGTCTTGTTAAAGATATTACTGTGCTCTAGAAGACTTCTTTCCCTAACTCTAGGCATCCTATTCTCAGGTCTTCAGGAATGCTTTTCTTGCTTACCACAGGACTCTCTCCACCAGTCAGATTCTGACTCTTGCTATCAGTCTTCAGGACCAGCAATGTGTTGTTCCTCTACTGATGACCTCACCTATCGTGTGCATTCATCCATCATTATAACCATGGTACTTCCTGGTTAGAGACCAACTCAGACCCACATTCCTTAAACTCGCCCAACACCACAGATCTTTCTAGATCCCAGCACTTACTTGCATTGAGTCTGGGACAACTCACAGCACCAGTACCTGATTATGATAGTCATGAGTGGCCACACATGGGTGGAATGAACCATCTGGAAAGGGTCCTTCTCTAAGGAGGATACCTGCCCCATATGGAACCATGGTATGACTGGCCTTTGAGGACCCTCCCAACATCCAAGATTCTGTGGTATTTTCAAACACAATGTAAGGTAACAAATCCTGGGTTCTTTTTCAGGGAATCATTTTGAAAGCAAACATTTAATGAAGCACAATTACATTTATTTTTCTCTAGCATATGACTATTCTCATTCTGAAATTCTGTTTTTATATTTCTCTCATATGTTTTGTTTTGGGTTGAGGAAGCTCTTATTTTGCTGACAGGATATTTTGCTTGAGGCTAGCATATTGCTACTCAGGCATAACTCCAAATGACAAGATTATACACCAGAGAGTTCACATCCTTCTGGTCAAAGCTGACCTGCTATTATTTTCCTGCACATAGTAGGCACTCAGTAAATATTTAATGAATTGAACGGAAGCCTTTTAAAAAGTGGTTTCCTTGTTAAAGAAAATGGCTCATGTTGGCGTTCATTACCGGGATCTGGCACAGGATGGGGAAAGGAGTTTTGTGAAGCACATTTTCTGTTTCTTCCCTCATCTATCCTCCTGTTAATGTTAAGATGACAGGCTGATGCTTTCCTATTTGTACCAAGAATTTTGACAAGAAATTATAAATTATAGACTTGGGAAATCTCAAAATATTTCTATACTTATCTGGTAAATGGCATTAGCTTAGGATGTATGAATGTGAGGTAGGGGCATGTCACATGCCCTTGTCCCCTATCCCCATCCTATGGCCACATTCTGCAGCGTAGACTTGTGGTGTCCAGGGTAGGGGAAGAATTGTATCTAATACCTAACACAAAAGTCTCCATTTCTATGTTGTTTGACCAACAGAGGGTCTCTAAAACATTAAGAAGCCACGCATTCCCTAGTCCCTATTCCTCTCTACGGCATTACTCCCAACCTGCGTCATTCGTTTTTGCTACCTGCTAGGTTTTTAGATGCTTTTCAATGCACACACCTGGTCTCCAACATGAGAGAACAGGAAATATGGCGGTGCTTATAAACTGTCACACACAGGCTTTATTTGGACTGCAACAGTACAAACATCACAAAGTTTTAAGATAGAAACAAATGTAAACTAGATGCCGTTTACTGAACAAGCTGGGAGGAGAAAAAGGCAGGCAGGAAGCAACCTTCCTTCTCACTGCTGCCCCTTTACGCTCCCTCTGTGGAGCTGTTCTTCCTCACTGTTGGACATTTTTGGGGCACAGCCTCATTTCCCCCATCACTGTCAGGCACGAATGAAACATCTGGCTTGTAAAATACATAGGAAGTCCAGTCCAGTCCTATATCAAGGTTTCAATTTCTCATCCAGCTTAAGGCCCCCACTGCACCCCCAACTCATGTCAGCTAGAGACTCATTCAGGCCCAGATGCCTGCTTTCTTCACTCTTTGTCCACTCCTACTTTTATTTTCCTTCTTTACCTCTCTCCCGCTCTCTCCATCCTGTTTCTAACCCTCCTGAGCTGGGCTCAGGAGATGAGCAATCAGAGACGACACTGGTGTGTTCGCCTCACAGCATTTGGGCCTTTTGTGGGTCAGAAGCCCCAGCGTAATGAATCGCTTCTGTGGGCCCTTCGCATATCTCCTCACCTGTGGTTCCCTGATGTGGGCAATGTCCCCCTTGTGGAACTTTTATGATTTCCCTGTTGTCCCTGGGACACCAACATAGGTTTTCTCTCTTGGGCTACCTCCTCTCTCCGGACTCTCCTACTGAGAAAGTTTCTTTTAAGGAGCTCTCACATTACCTAATATTTTTTGGGGGGGGGCCCACATATTTTATATTATATAAATCTATTTATTACATATAAATATATTTATAATATATAATATATATTTATATTCCCACAGGAAAAAAACCATTTTGAGCCTGGTGACTTTGGAAATGCAGATCATTACCACTGAAGCCTTCTGCTCTGCCACTGCCCCCACTGCCCATAGGTCTTCATCTGTAGACTTTTTCAAGAGTAGCCGGGTAGGTGCCTGAGGGCTCCAGGCTCCCGGGGTATACACCCATCTTCCCAAGTGGTTACAGGAAGCTTTTCCTGCACTGGTTTGAAGTGGAGGGGAAAGCACCCCCATGCCCTCATACGTGTGGGGGACGCACCAAGGATCACCACCAGCTTCTCCTATGTTGCCTGGTGTTAGCTGATGGGAGACTGGGGCAAAAACAGGGTTTGGTTCACCTCTTTCCGAGTCCCACATACATGGTGCTGGGCCTCATGTGAGGATGAGGAGCGCTCACCATCTAGTAGTCTCAGCTTTGGGGTCTGAGCAACAGGACGGGACCAGTCAGTATTACTTACACTCTGAGGCCCATAAAATAAAAACTCCCCTCCTACAAAAGCCAGTCAATCTCTGTGTCTACTTTGAATCCCATCCCCGCCCTTTGTTAATAAATTATTTTTTCAGTGTTCCAAGATTCATTGTTCATGCACCACACCCAGTGCTCCATGCACTACGTGACCTCCTAATACCCACCACCAGCCCCGCCCAAATCCCCACCCCTCCTCCCCTTCAAAACCCTCAGTTTGTTGCTCAGAGTCCACAGGCTCTCATGCTTCATCTCCTCCTCCGATTTCCCCCCATTCACCCTTCCTTTCCGTCTCTGAATATCCTCCATGTTTTTCCTTATGCTCCACACGTAAGTGAAATCATATGATAACTGACTCTCTCTGCTTCACTTATTTCACCCAACTTTTGTACCAACATGGATGGGACTGGAGGAGATTATGCTGGATCCCATCCCCTTTTGACTTTTAAAGGCAGCCTGCCTTTCTTTTCTGCACAATCTCCCCCCTTGCTTGACTGGAACAGTCCTGTCAGTATCAAACACATCCTATAATCTCCCATCTTCAAAAAATACCAGTAAGTTCTCTTTCAACCCCACCTACTTCTCTAGTTATTGTGACATTTTCCTGCTCCTCTTCACGGTCAAACCTCCTAAAAGGGTTTTCTACACAAGCTGTCTCCATTCTCTGTGCCTCCAATTTACTTTTCACCCAACGTCTGACTACCACCTCCATTACTCAACTGAAAGTGCTCTTGTCAAAGTTAACAACCTCCATGTTGCCAAATGCAATCAACATGGTTCTCGCTTATCTTTCTGAGTGTTTCACCAGCATGCAACCTAACTGACAAACTTCCTACTAGAAACACTTTCCTCTTTTGTCCCCAGAATACCACACTACCCTGGATTTCCTTTTATTTGCCTCTGTCAAATTTCCTTCTAAATCTCTCGTCCTCTGATTGACTGAGATTGTCACACTTCCTGAGGCCTTCTGGGATATATCCTCTTCATAAGTTTTTCCTGGGTGATATTCTCCATTCCAATTGCTCTAAACACCATCTGTATTCCCAAGGATAAAAAATCACTATCTCTAGTCTAGTCCTATCTGCTCTGGTCTTGCATATTCAACTGATGTGCTGTAGCCGTCTCGCACTTGACATGCTCAAATCAGAAGTTTCCTTCTCAAAGCTGTTTCGTTCAGTCTTTCCCCATTTTCTCAGAAAACAACAATGCCTTTCTCCCCATTGCAAATGCCATAAAATCTGGGAAATATGCTCATTTCCCATGATACAATATAATCACATGTTTCTTGGAGATCTGTCATGTATATAGCCCTGGCTACCTACATTCCATCCTTCTCCAGTTCCAACTGATTCTACTTCCAAAATATATTTCTAATATGGCTACACCTTTCCTTTTCCTCTGCCACCACGTTAGCTCAGGCTTACATCAAATCTGACTCAACCATCATGACTGTCTTCTAACCAATGTTCTTGCTTTCATGCTGACTCTAAGCTTGTACCCAATCCATTTTCGCCTAGTGGCTCAGTCTCTGCTTTTCTTTTCAGTGTCAAATGAGATTCCTACCCCTCACGCACAGCTCTGAGCCATGTACACCTCTCAGTCCTGTGAACTGGCTGACCTCTTTCTTGCCTCAGGATCTTTCCAACTGCCATCCTCTTTACAAGTCTGGTTCATTCTCATCCTTCAGGCCTCAACATAAGTTCATCTCTTCAGAGATACTACCTCTAACTGGCTTCTATAATGTTCTATCTAGTGTTTTTTTTTTCTTTATATCTCTCATAATAATTTGTAATCATTTGCTTGCTGTTTAATATTTATGACTCCGACTGGATGGTAAATTCCATGAGAGCAGAAAACCTGTCTGGTTTGCCTACAGTTGCATCCTCACCAACTACAGGGTTTCATGGATAGAAGGCATATAAGAAGGATGAGTTACATGAATGAATGCATAGGTATAAGCACATCTCACAAAGAGGCATCTCACTCCCCAAATGCCTTTCCAGTTGCAACGAATTTGATATCACAACATGGGAGAAACAGAAATATGTAAGAATATCAGACCCATTCATTCATTCCACACATATTTAAGGAATATTTGTTTACTATGTACCTGGCACTGTTGTCCTCACTGGGGATACATTAGGTAGCAAGATTCAAGTCTCTACCCTCATGGAGCTTTTGTATTGTAAGGGGAAATAGATCACAATATATTTAAAAATAGAGATTATTATGATGTCATTCCACAAGATTAGAAAAGTAGAACAGGCAACAGGATAGAGAATGGCAGAAATGGGGCCATTTTAGAGCAGCTGGTTGGTAAGGAAGTCCTCTCCGAAGAGGTGACATGTGACCTGAGGTGCAGGGGGAGTATTTCTGATGAGGGAGCAGCAAGGGTGAAGGCCCTGAGACAGGAAGGAATTTGCGAGGCTGTAGAGAAGGGAAACTGAAGTCTGTAAGAGTGCGGTGAGACAAGAATGGGAAGAAGAGGTTGGAGAGATGGTCAGGGACTGGACCACAGGGCATCTTAGAGGACATGGCAATAGGTTGAAATGTCATTTAAAGCGTAACAGGAAACTTTGCCGGGGTTAAAGCAGGAGGACAACCTGATCTCACTGACATTGCAGACAGACTCTCTGGCGCTGTGGGAACTGACCAGAGATAACAATGGACACAGGAAGGCCACTGGAGTAGTAGAGAAAAGCACAAACTGATATCCTTTGAAGACAGGATCAAGACAACTTCTTGGTGGATAGGCTGGGGGTGTGAGGCCAAGTTCGGCCAAAATGCTAAGTTTAGGCCTGAGCCGGGGGTGAGCGTAGGTGCTGTTTGCTACAAAGGCAACACTTGGGCAGAGCATATTTTGGGGGATGGTGACTAAAGAGTTCTATTTTGGCCACGTTATACTTGAACTGCCCTGAAAACTGACACAAGCCAGTTTGATAATGCAAAACTCTTAGGTTCACTGTGGTATACAACTATAGCCACAGAAAAAATCGAAATGGGTGAATCAGTTACCGCCCCACAACCTCATTACCAAGTTATAATGAAAGCAAGTCTCAGATCAGATTTTACCACGTATGCAGACATAATGTCATTAACAAGTAGGCACAAAGCAATTTATACACCGGCTCTGTAAGCCTGATGTAGTCCCAACACACTGGCCTTCCAGTGCGCCAACCACCGCTCTGCATGAGAAGTCTATTCAGCAGAAGCTCATATTACAAGGCAGGGGCAAACATCCAGGATGCCTTTGTTCTAATGGTTAAAAACAGAACTGTTTAAGAATCAAGTTTCAGGTACTATCTCTAAATGTACATCCCATTAGCTTTGCTAGATTCTTATAACCTGTTTTTATGCAGATAGGGAATGTCCCTAAAATATTTTAGCCAATTCCCGTATCTTGATTACCTCTAATTTGACCTATGAAAGCCCATTTCTAACATCCATTATGCTGATTAACAAGCCACTAATTTCACAAATGAAAACTCATTTTTGACTTCGGCATGCTAATTAGCAAAATGTCTGGTGTTGATCAGAGTTAAAGATAGCTGAAGTGCTTGTTGTAGCTGCCTCTGGAGAATGGCCTTTCTGCAGTGAAGCCAGCTGTGGTGCAGATTCCTGATTAGAGCGACTCTTTGTAGCTTGAAGGAACTAATACACACTTTGGGAGCACACTCTGTTTAATAGAATATTACAAAGCTGATGCCAGACAATATCACGAGTTGCCCAGTAGATAGCCACATGGAGATATCTTGCAGGTAGCTGAATAAACAAGTACAATGCCCAGAACTGAAGGAGTATATTTCTGAGTCCTTGGCATATGAATGGTACTTAAAGCCATGACACTAGGTGAGCTCGCTCAGAGGGTGAGTAGGTATGAGAAGGAAAGAGGTCCAGGGCCTGAGACCTGGGACACTACAACTTCTAGGGACCACTTAAAGGAAGAGGATTTTGCCAAGGATATCAAGAAATGGTCACTGGTGTAGGCAGGTGATCAGAAATGTTTACCGACCAGCAAATTAAGTGAAAAGAGTTTCAAAAAGGAGGAGTGACCACATGTGTCCAATGTTTAGGGGGGCTGTGTCATGAGGATTGAGAACTGACCACTGATCATGGCTATCTTGATAAGAGTAGCTCCCATACTGTGGTGAAGATGGATATCTGAGCAGGGTGGGTTCAAGAGAGAATCTGAGACAAGGAATTAGAAAAAGAGTTTGGACAGCTTTTTGGAGCTGCTTTCCTAGAGAGGGAGAAGGAGAAATGGAGCAGTTGCTGCAAAGTACAAGAGGTCTACGAGATCTCTGTTGGGATGGTTGGTGTTTTTACTATTGAGATATTATGGCATGTTTGTATCCTGGCAGGAATGAGCCATTAGAGAAGAGGAATTCATGAGGGAGCATTCCCCCTCCTGATGCTATGCAACGGGTGGGACGCCATTCCCATCCACGACTGCTCCCCCACCACTCTAAATTTCTATCCTAGAGAAGAACTGTAGGAGTGGTTAGTGATTTATTGAGGTGGAAAAAATTTTTTTCCAGAAGATTCCGAAGTTTAAAATAATAGACCATCAAGGAATACATACTCCAGTTTTCATACCTCTAGACCATGGGCCAGGAGTAGACAAGAGACCACCTCTGTTACCTATTGTCAGTGGTTCTGGCTGAGAAATGTTCTGATTGGCTCGATCCCCGAGTTCCCAGACCCCTCCTGACCATCTGTTATATGAGCCTCAGCAACTGCAGAGAGAGCCCCTGGTAACAAATTCAGGAATCCGCCAGTGTCAGAGTGATTGTGAAGAGAAGAAACATCCAAGCATGAACCAGAGAGACGAATGCCATGCTCCACTGAGTGGGTGCTGAGGCTCCCTTCTTGAGATCATAAGTCTCAGATTATTAACTCAGAAGCTTCTGTGCAAAGGATAAAAACACAGCAGAGCCAGCCAAGCCCTGGAGGAGGGAAGCTGAATGCTGCTGGGATCTCTGGCCCTGTGGCCAGGGGCGGGCTGTGAGCTGCTAGCCTCACTCTCCCATGGTGACTTATTCTTAGGCAGCAGTGACCCCCGACCAGGGACTTCAGGAACAAATGCGACCTCCCAGAGGCCTCCCTCTACCTCCCTGGCTCTGGATCCATGTCCCGTTTGACTTAGTCAGGAACTCGGTTATCTCTCACCTGGAACTATGCACCTGTCTTCTTCCTGCTAGCCTCTCCACTCCCTACACGTCCGTTTATGGAGCTGATCATCCCAAGAGAAATCAGATCCGGCACTCCCAGCCGTATCACAAAAACTGCCATTTGTTCTCCATTGTTGGCAAATGGAAAACAAATGCCTTACAGAGGACACAAGACCCTTCCTGGATTGCCCCCACCTTTTTAAAACCCTCTTTGCCTCTTTCCGCTTTTCTGCTGTGAAACTACCAGTCCAGGCATCAAACATTCAGGTTCCTCGTGCAAGGTCAAAAACACAAGCTAACTCCTTTGCTGGAAATGTACTTTGACCTTTCTCTGGTGAGCTCTTACTCATCTATCAACACCAGCTTCCACGTCATTTCCCCCTCTAAATCCTACTGCTGTGGACCTTGTGGTTACCCATGCAGCCTCCGTTCCCTTCCTCCTTTATACCGCTTCCCATACTGACAAGAGAAGCTCATGTCAGGGAAAGGGTCTTTCTGCCAAAGCCCATCGTAAGAAATTCCTTCCTTTGCAAAGTCTCAGGTGGATGTTATTGTCCTAGGGATGGATACATGACCTGAAGTGACTGAGGGGAAGACATTTTCCTCTACAGTTTGACCAGAGGTTTCTCACTCTTTCCTCTCAGACACATACAAGGAAGCTGCTGGCCATCATCCTGCAACCATTTGGGAAGCTCTGGTCAAATTCAGCCCACAAAAGAGGTCAGAGTGGAGAGGAGCAGAACAGTGGAGCTGGTGCCCTTGCCAGACTGTAACTTTTACCACTATGACTTAAGTGGACACTGTGTTTTGTGAGAAAAGAAATTCTGAGTTGGAAACCACAAATGTCAGTGAGGATGTGGAGAAAGGGGAACCCTCTTACACTGTTGGTGGGAACGCAAGCTGGTATAGCCACTCTGGAAAATGGTATGGAGGCTCCTGAAGGTGTTAAAAAATAGAGCTACCCTATGACCCAACAATTGCACTACTGGGTATTGTAGTACCTCAAAGATACAGATGTAGTGAAAAGAAGGGGCACATGCACCCCAATATTCATAGCAGCAATGTCCACAATAGCCAAATTGTGGAGTTGAGATGCCCTTCAACAGATGAATGGATAAAGAAAATGTGGTTCATATATAAAATGGAATATTATTCAGCCATCAGTAAGGATGAATACCCACCATTTGCCTTGACATGGATGGAACTGGAGGGAATTATACTAAGTGAAGTTAACTCAAGCAGAAAAAGATAATTATCCGATGGTTTTCACTCATATGTGGAACATAAGCAATAGCACAGAGGACCATAGGGCAAGGGAGGGAAATCTGAAGGGGGAACATTCAGAGATGGAGACGAACCATGAGAAACTATGGACCCCGGCAAATGAACTGAGGGTTTCAGAGAGGAGGGGGTCGGGGGAGGGGGTAACAGGGTGATGGGTATTAAGGAGGACACGTATTGTGATGAGCACTGGGTGTTAGATGTACCTAATGAGTCATGAAACACTACATCAAAAACTAATGATTTGTGGCTAACTGAATATAATAAAAAAAAAATAAACAAATTCTGAACTGCATTTGCTGGTACTTGCAGCTGAACACCTCCTCCTTCAGGCATCTACTCTGCCCTGCCTAGCGATTTTGCATCCCTTGATGCCCCCTTTCATAGGACTTTTCAGAGCACATTCATATTTCACTCTCCACAGACGGTGACTTCAATGATGTCTGTATATCTGTAGGGTCTTGAACGGGTCCTAGATGCAGAAGGTGTGAACAAATGAATGACTGAATCCCTTGGCAATCCCAAAAGCCAATCCACTGAGTCCCAAGTTTAGAAGAAGGTAACAAATAAGAAACAGAGAGGAAGAGCCTTTTCAGAGAGAACAAGGTAATTAACTAAGGAGATGTCAGTGTTTTGGATTAATTAGAGCTTTTAAATTCAGTTTCCTATTGTGTCCCTACTTGCAAAAGGGACAGGAAATTACAGTAAAATTATGGCAGGGTATCTGCTTAAGAGCTTATATAGAACACAGATTTCTTATAGGTTCAAATCTTGTCTCTAGTACTTAACAGCAATTGACCTTGAGCAACCTCTCTGAGCTTCACTTTCTTCTCTATAATACCAAGATGATAATTTCTCACAGGGTTTCTTGAGGCTTAAACAAGGTTAAAATACAAAGAACCCATCACAGCGTCTGGGTCAGAATAAACACCTGAGATCATCCAGGGAAGGCTGGGAGTTGGGCAGGTTATTATACGTTTGTTTGTTTTACCTGAGAAAGGTTTCCTTAACAGAGAAGGTTGCAACTCTCATTCTGTTATGCTAAGGCTACGATTCTTGGTGTCTGTCTCCATGTGGGATCTGAGCTTAGCCCAGATAGGACTGTGGAAATGCAGGCAGGACATTCCTTATGTTGTGTTTGCTAGTTAAGTTATGTGTAGTTCGCTAGTTAAATTGGAACAGAAGAAGTAGGAAGAAGCTCAAGTCGGAAGCACAGGCCAGAAAAGGCCGTTGGCTGGGCCCCTCCTCTGGCTGGGGCAGCTGTCTCCTGGCTTCGTATTTGGGGGAGGGGGTGTTCCCGCTCCCATCTTCAGGAGAAGACCTCCTAGGCTTAGGGGCATAAGAAACTTGCCAAAGTCCCATGGTTACTCAGGGGCAGGGTTTCTAACCCATGTCCATTGGGTTTGAGACGAAGGAGAAGACCAGAGCCAGAGAATCAGAGAGTCCGGGGTCCCAGCACACCCAGCACAACAGCAGTGAGGGGAGGCGACACAGTGTTTTTTTTGCATTTTCCCCTGTCCTGAGAGAGAATGATCTATTAATTTAATTCCTTCCCTGCAGTCCACGAAACATCATTCTCTGACAATGTGCATTCAGGCCAGTCCACAGGGGGACGAGGAAAAAATGAAGTAGGGCTCTCAGAAATCATGTTCCTTACATGGAAATAGATCAGGCAGTGGGAGGGGGTGATCTGAAAATAGCCTGAGGGAGTGAGAGACAAAACATGTGAAGCAGCGAGAGGGAGGCTGAGACAACTGTGATGTGCGGAAGAAAGGGCAGGATGCAGAGAGGAGCCGTTGAAGGGAGGAGACAGGACGTTCTTTTCGGGATGCTGCTCCACCATCCATTCATCCCCTCGGGCAAAATCATTCCTAAAAGGACGGGCTGTTTTAAATTACGCCAACCTAGTTAAAGGACCACTTCCTCAGTGGTCTACTTGCCCTTCTAGGAACATCTTTTTTTTTTTTTTTTTTTAAAGATTTTATTTATTTATTTGATAGAGGGAGAGAGATCACAAGTAGGCAGAGGCAGGCAGAGAGAGGGGGAAGCAGGCTCCCTGCTGAGCAGAGAGCCCAATGTGGGGCTCGATCCCAGCACCCTGAGATCATGACCTGAGCCGAAGGCAGAGGCTTCAACCCACTAAGCCACCCAGGCGCCCCCTAGGAACATCTAAAGGAAAAAAAAAATGAGACAGATGGATTGATAGATAATACTTCCTCTAGATTTGAAATTATATATATGTTTATTATATAAAATTTGGAAAGTGCAGAAAAGCCTCATGAACAAAACCACCCATCCCACCTCACAGGTATCCTCATTATTAGCAATTTATATGTTGATTGCAGGCCTTGTGTATGTGTGTCTTGAGATACGTCCGCGATGTTGCAACATAATAACAAAAAGAAACCTATGATTCTCCAAATTCCTCAACAGAGACACATGCCCCTGGGTCTCCAGAGCTACCTGAGAGCAGATCCCTAGCTTCTCAAAGATTGTGGGCCTTCAGTTATGCCCTGTCTCTTCCACATCATAAAATGGATTTTTGAATACTAGTTAAAGCCACACATTGCACTGTTACCTCGTTTCTCATCTCCACCTCTTGAAAGGATTGTCTCTACAGGCCGATGCCACGCCCGTCTCCAAGTCATTATTGTTCCGAAGTGTATGTATAATTTTATATTTGTAATTAAGTCCTCTATCATTTTTTATTTAATTACGTGTGTTGATGAACTGCAATTACATATATAATTAATAACTGCTTGTTGTGAAATCTTGCTCCATTTTCTGTGTCCCTCCACAGCTGCAGCCCCTCCCCGCCCCCCCAGTGAACGTTATCGGTAGTTCTTCTCTCTGGGTTCATCCTCCAGTTTCTCCAGAAAAGATTACCAGTTTCTTCTCCTGACCTGCTGCAATTCTGGGAGATGAATGGGGAAAGGAGCCGGGTGCTCTACTTTTCAAAATGCAGGCTTGTACTTACCCCACTGGTTTAGCAGTCACCTCCCCAACTCCGCTGCTGGCAGAGCACTGTAGCTGCCCCTCACAGGACCCGCATGCGGCAGCCTCATTTCCCAGCCAGCCTCTCAGTCCCGCCACAGTCCGGCCTGAATGGACCTAATTCTCCACCCCCGCTTCACCCACGCCCTCCCTTTGGCAGGTGACTGCAGCTCCTCTCAGTAACGACCCAGATCTATTCCCACCCCTTGAATTTAGCCTTGGTTATGAGACTTGCCTTCGCCCATACAATGAGGTGCGAGTGACCGTGTGCCAACTCCGAGCCTGGTCCTTAAGTGGTCTAGAATTTTTCACTTGTGTTGCCATTTCTCTGTCCTCACCATGAGTGAGGCACAGGGGGCTAGTGCACTGGCCTTGGGGAAAGGATGCGAGACTTCTGGAAGAGAGCTGCCCCCACCGGGGAGCCCTGGCCAAGCCCAGCCTTGAGAAAAGCCCCAGCTGACCCACAAACACAGGAGCCAGCCCGTTAATCTTCACAAGTGGGAATAACAAAAGCTTACTGTATGCTGGGGGAGCTCATGATTGCCACACCTTATTACTGTGACTATAGTTCATCAATACCCCTGTCCCTCTGACACTTAAGGTCTTCCGGGAGGTCGGGGAGGGTGGGAATATCACTTATTTTCTCCGTCGTCTTCTTTTCAAACATTTACCATTGCTCTATCAAATTCATCTGATGTTCATGTTCAAAATTTTGTTAACATCTCTCTTTCGTTGTCTTTCACTCTCCCCTTCTCTTTGTCTTTCTTAACTTTACCTGTTTTACTCCTTCATTGTCATCTTAGAGGATTATTCCAAGGTGGGGGAAAGAAGAGATAAATACATGGGTTTAATCAGAAGTCCCTCTTTCCTAAAACGCTTTGCTTTTTTGGTATGACAGAAGCAAGGCTATAGTTCACCGAACAATTTCCATTTTCCCCCTGGGTCCAGCCCTTCAGCTGCTTGCATCTAAGTTCTGGCCAACAGAATGTGAGCAGAAATGATTGATGTCACTCTCGTGACTCTCTCCTTGCCTGGCTCTCCGATATTGGTAGCAATTATTGTTTAGTCTTTAGATTACAATATCAAGGGGATTTGGGCTGTGCTGGGAAAGGAATGAACATCCTCCACACATGGACACGTGAGATTTTGCATCTCCCTTTTTGGGGGAGAGGAAGAGTCCCTTCTGATTCATGCAGCCCACGAATGCATGCTGGCAGGTGGGTGCATGACATGGGTAACGTTGTTTAGAAGTTAAATATGGAAATAAAGATGTGTTCTGACACCGACAGCCCCAAGGAGTAGACTGTACCGAGTGTTATTTATTAAACTTTTACCTCTGCAGCCATTTTCAGTTCTTTGCTCTATTTAAGGGTATAAAGACTAACATACCATTTTTTAGACTTACTTAAAAGAGAGTTTCTAATTAGATTCTGCTAATTAGAGGCACTGCTCTGACTCCCCTGATTCCCCCCTGGAGGTGGTCAAGTCCAGACTTCACGCTGTACTAAGGAGTGGCAGGCACCATGGAGAGACACTACTTTCTCTTGACTGGTTACTGGCAGTCCAGCTGATCAAGTGACTCAAGGGAACCCACCCCACATTACTCTTACTTTCTCCCATGGGTTATGGAACTCCTGGACCCAGAGACCTCGCCATGCACTTGCCACGTCCACTGTGCAGCTTTGTTCATCTTGAGTGCAAATGTATGCTTTCAACAATCATGGCACAATGGCATTGGAGAAGCATGGAGGTGACAGGATGACTCCAAGGTCCTTGCCCAGATTACCGGCCCCAAGTACAGGACAACCAGCAAGGATACTTCCAGAAGAAAAAGCCCCTCACCTATTCAAAATGAAACTGCCTCCTGGGGGAATTGAGTTGACCATTAATAATCATCTTCCAGTGTCTCCCAAAGTGATTCACGTCAGTGACTAGTCTCACAGCTCTGGGGATTGAAATGATACAGGTTTCTGACAGTGGGAAGAGACACTGTCTTTGGAGTTAGAAGGTAGACTGATGGAGCACTGGGTGTTATGCGTGAACAATGAATCTTGGAACTCTACATCAAAAACCAATGACATGTGGTATGGTGACTAACATAATAAAAATAATAATAATTTAAAAAAGAAGGTAGATTGAGAGCATTTTCTGCAGCACTCCAGCAAAGATCCATGGAAATTGGTTGTAAACCAGGGCTTCAGTCAGTCAAGTTTTAGATCTCAGTTACCTGTCCACATCAGGTGGGGCTAGTGCCTTACCAACCATAAATGAAGCTGGCAGAATTAGACCAAAGTTCCACCATTCACACATTATTGAATAAAGACCCCTGATTATGCCAGGTGATGGGTCAATTCTTGCTCACTCAGATAATTTAAAAGTCCTACAGCTCAAGTACTGGAGTCCAATATTTGGCCCTGCTACATTTCTGGGTCTTGACCTAGAATGTAACACGCAATGAGGAACTTGAATATCTGCTACAATGCCCACATGCAAGAGTTTCGTTCTTTTATTCTTCCCCCTCACCAGCACCCCCCGCCCCAAGGAATGATGCTCCAACAAGCCTAGTATGGTTGCTGGCTTGCTGCCTGCCCTATTTTTAATGGTACTCAGCATTCAATTCTGGTCTTTTTCTCTCCCCACACTCTTTCCTGCAATGACATCATCTATTTTCATGGTTTCCAATGTCATCTATATGCTGATGTTCCTCAACTGTATGCTGCACTTGTATCTTCAACTTCTCTAACCTTAGCAATTGCATCGCCAAGCCCTCGGCTGGGTATCTCCATCTGAGTACCTCGCAAAGATCTCAGATTTGACGTGTCCCAGACTATAACACTTGATCTCTTTTTCCACTGCTACTACCCTTTCATAAGCCATTCTTCTGCCTGTCACATGGATATGGGGACACAAATCCCATCTCGCCCTCATTACCCAACCTTATAGTGGACAGAGTGGTCATTCAAAACCACGCAGATTTGTATTTTCATGACGACTTCTCATGTAATTATTAAAAAATTCATCAGCCATTTGGAGAATGTTTTCAACTAACTGCTTAAAAAAGAATTAGTGGGTAGTATATTTACTAGTGAACATGAAAATGTTTTGAATAACTGTTTGGTTAGATATAATATTTGGGCTAATAATCTTTCTTCTCATAGCTACCAAAACTCGAGGTACTGCCCCAGTGTCTTCCAGCATTTATTTTTGAAGAAAATAAGTTGTCACCAGCCTAACAACATAATGCTTGTGTAGATAAACTCCCCAATTGTTTTATTCCTTTGTCAGAGGTACTCATAGGACTTTTTTTTTCTCTTTATAATTCAAAATTTGTGCCTGCCTGTATCTAGGTCTTGGAGTCATTTTATTAATTTTACCTAGAAAGTGAACAATTTTGGTCATTCCAATGTGAGATCTTTTCTCAAATCAAGAAACTTTTCCAATAATATCTTTCCTAATTTGATCTTGTTCCAATGGTTTGGTTCCAAAAGAAGCACTTTTAATTATCTGGTAAAGCTGCTGCTTTCTTTCTTCTACATTCATAATCTTCTTTCTCATTTTCCTCCATATATAGTGAGATTTATTATTGAAATAGAAGAGCGATGGATGGAAGAGAGAAGAGGTAGAAGATGGGTGTCTCCTGTGAGCAAATCATTTAGATAAAGGCGCTGCCTCAGGGAGGACATAGCCCTGAAGGTGAACAGAAGGTACCTTTGATTGGACATAACCTCATGCCAAAGAACACAGCTTTGGGAATGGAGAAAGGACTGGATTCCAGCTCCCACTTGCGCCCTGGGACCTGTGCTAGGTGCAGACTGTGTGCGTGTATCTGCAAGCTGTGGTTCGTCTCCCCTAAGGCATGAGCTGTCCCTTCATGATTTGGTTGTAGGAGCAAATAATCCTTTTGTTTGTTTCTTTAAAAGAATTCTATCACTCACAACTGTCTAAAAATAATTCTATCACTCATACCTTAAATGAAATTGGTAGGTCTGCACATAGGATATAATCATTCCTTCAAATGCTAGCAAACAAGGCACAGAGGGTGCTGGCGTCAGTGACTGGCTGAGGCAGAACAGAGGTATGAGAACAGCACTTGTGGATACGGCCACAGGCAGCCTCACTAATGGGCACAGACCCTGTTAAGGAGGAACCTGCGAGCTGAGGTTACACATAGCCACCGAAGAACTGGCTCTCAGGACGAGCTGCCGAGCTACCATCTCACAGTATCTTAGGTTTGGGAATGAAGGCCATTTCCTTGGTTACAGGGGCCAGCTTAATAAGATAGAGTGTATTTATATCATCTTGAACATTGAGGAGGGAAAAGACTGAAAAACAGATCTTCCAGGACACAATGGAGGCCTCTCCTGGTTACTACTTGGGCCCAGTGAACCAGTCTCATCTCCGGGCTCCTACCTTTTCCCAGTGTGTGGGGGACCATCATGCAACAATCCAGTCTGACCCTTTCTGTCAACAGCTGGAAGGAAGGAAGGAAGGAAGGGAGGGAGGGAGGGAGGGAAGAAGGAAGGCAGGCATTCACAATAAGGTTAAAATACTGATATCAGATTAAATGCAATTCCTCTTAGAGATAGTTGTATCTTATAAATAAGGGAATGCTAAGTTACTGGAATTAAGCTAAAAATATAAACTCCTTGAAGGAACTAAATCTAATTAGTTTTTGTATCCCTTGTGCTTAGAAAAGTACATAACATAGAGTAGGTTTCCTGAGTGGGAAAATGCATGCTGAACGCACCAGCATGAGCCGGGGAGTAACTGTAGCAGTGCACACACAATATTCCTAAAACCATGCCTCTTCAGTGAAGCTGCCCGTGCCCATTCCTCAGAGGCTGTTGGTTTGTCCCTTGTGTTCTCCACAGACTGCAAACATCTCCATTTGTACCTATTAGATCTGCTGCTAATATTTTCCTCCATGTATGTCCTCATTAGTTTATGAGTTTTTATCTTTGTATGCTTGGCACCTGTCCACTAGAAGAACATATTAATCTTTAATAAATTAACCAATGAATGAAAGAAGGGAGGGAACAAAGGTAGACAGTCAGGCAGACAACCTTCTCGTCTGCCCACAGAACACATACAAAGAGACGGCGGAGCTCATGTCCCTTGGAGAGTTGAGATGGGGCGTTTGGGCTGCAGTGCCTTACTCCGAGCACCCTCCTCACAAGTCTGTTAAAATGAACAACTGAAAGCAATCTATTTCCTTGGGAAGGTGTGACAGTTAGCTTGTGCTGTGTACAAATTTTTGCTACTCCTGATACTAATGGCTTAAAACAATCCAAACAGCCATTTACTTAGCTGTCCTGTTTATAGGTGATGATCTGGATTGGGCTTCGTGCAGATGTTCGGCTAGTCTTGACTTGGCTCCCTCACCTGCCTATGGTAGGTGGAGGTCAGCTGACATAGGCTAGAGAAGGCTGCAAATGTCTACTCCCCGTGCCTCTAATCATCGTCCTAGAACCAGAAAGATAACCCAGCCTTGCTCATCTTGTGGAGGTGGCAGAGGAAGAAGGGCAAGCCCAATTCTGCAAGCATTTTCAAGGCTCTGCTTGAGTTACATCTGCTATCTCATTGACCAAAAGGATGAAGAACTGGGGCTGTTAATGCAATCTACCTAATTGCATTAATCCAATTGATTAATCTAACGAAGAGGCTCTTCATCTCTGTGAGAGCAAAGAATTATTTTAAAAGCACGTCAAAGACATACCATTGTTTGGCACAGACATAAACACTTACTTCTGGGCAAAAAAAAAAAAAAAAAAGAAAAAGAAAAAGAAAAAAATTCCAAAGCTTTCCTAGAAAGTCAAATCACCAATCACAAAGTTAAATCTCCTAATATAAGGCCAGAGGTGGTAATATATTGGTCACTAACTTGATAGGTCCAAGATTTCACCCTAGTTGCATGCTAACGAGTTAGGCTGCCATAGTTTCATGGATACTGGCAGAGGACAGAAACTTCCGGTCAAAAACAAAAGACATTTTATTACTCACAGCAATCGCAGCAACCAGAATATCATCATTTTTGTATAATTCCCTGAGGCCAATTCCCATAAAGCAATGCTTAGAGGGAAACTGACACCTGTGTACTCAGTGTGTTGCATTATTAAAAAGCAAAACTGAGCTTAATAAACCCAAACATTATATAATACAGAGGAAGCATGCCTGCCCCAGCTATGGAAAGAGACACTACCTCCATCTTCCAAGGCTTTGGCTACATTACTGAAAAGATAGTTAGGAATAGGGGCGCCTGAGTGACTCAGTCGGTTAGGTGTCTGACTCTTGATTTCAGTTTGAGTCATGATCTCAGTGTCATGAGATTGAGGCCCGTGTTGGACTTTTCACTGGGCATGCAGCCTACTTAAGATTCTCTCTCTCCTTCTGGCCCTCCCCACTTTCTCTCTAAAAAAAGGGGGAAAGAGATAGGAATAAAGGCAGTCCGTCCTTCTCACGTGTATGGAAATGCAAGAGATTTATGGAAAGTTGTATCCTGATAACATAAAATATAATTTTGGCTCCTCTGTGCTAGCCTTGGCCAGTGCCAGGATTCGTGTAGGGACTTACTTTCTGGTTTTCAGCATGCGCACTAGCTGCGGACCCAGGATCGCACGCAGAGACAAAATACCATAGGGCAAGTACCAGTCAACTGCCATCCTACAACGTACGTTCACTAACTCCATCTGAGTCCATGCTCTGTCACGGACTGGATGGATAGCTGGAAGCAAAATCTTATCTTTGAGTCTCAGTTAGCTCTTTCCCCTGCTCTACCTTACTTCCCTCATTCCCGTTCTCCTGAGAGCATTCCCCTCTATAAATCATGTGCACTCAAATCCCTGACTTGGGCTCTGCTTTTAGGAAACCTAGCCTAAGACAGAGAATAATAGGTGGCCCAGGGGGCTGTGGTAAAAGATACAGTTCAGAAGTAAAAGAGTTGTAGCAGTTTTCCTACCATTTCTGACTCTAGCTTCCAGAATTGTTTTGAACCCTGTCCTGGTTCATGTGGTGATCTTCCCACTTTGACTCATCTTTCTTAGTCCACCAGGCTTGAAGGTGTTCCAGATCCCTGCCCTTGGTTTATTTATTTTTTTTAAAAGTCTTTTAAAAAAAAAAAAAAAAAGGTTTTATTTATTTGCCAGAGAGAGTACAAGCAGGGAGAGCAGCAGGCAGAGGGAGAGGGAGAAGCAGGCTTCGCACTGAGCAAGAAGCCCGATGTGGGACTCAATTCTAGGAGCCTGGGATCATGACCTGAGCTGAAGGCAGATGCTTAACTGACTGAGCCCCCCACGCATCCCCCTACCTTCTGTTTCGATGGTCATAGTCTATAATAGGCCACATCATGCTCTGCAGCAACCTATAGCAACAAAATTCTGGGTCATTCAGAGAAGCTGGATAGCCTCCAAACAAAGCCATGTGACCTGTAGGGATGTGTATATGTGTTTAAGAGAGAGAGAGAGAGAGAGAGAAACCTGAAACACTCCCTGCCGTAGCAATGCATATAACCACAGTCAGATAACAAAGTCAAAAATAACTTGCGAGGCTGAGCCTGGGAATGATGTCAGGAAAGACGATTATTCATTGGGACGGCTCTTAGCTTTCAGGTCACTGCACTTACCTGCTGCAGCTCTAATTTACACGCAAAAATCTATGCAGATATGTACCGCCAATGCCCTTGGCAATGCCAATGCCCAGAAAGCTGCCTGCTATCTTCCCTGGCACTGATGCCATCATTCATGCTAGGCTGCTGCTTCTGGATAAATCGGCCTCCTGTCTGGTCGCAGAGTCAGCCATTTCTTACCCTATGTAGTAAACTGCTTGGGTATAAGTACTAAACCAGATACATGCTACCAAAACTATAAGCCATTTTCACAGTTCTTTAATTTCTGTTTCCAGCACCACTCTGAACTCGGAAATGAGTTCATATGACCTTCTTTTGCTATGATTAATGGCTGGTCCATCCCCACAACTTGTCTTTGCTGCTATATTCCTGCTTAGAAACTGCTCTTTTGCCCTCCACCTTCTCACCTGCTACCTCTCCCTTGAGTTCAATCAGCCCATTAGACTCAGGTTGTGCTTTTTCTTCTGACGCTTTGGCCAACTAAATAAAGATTCTTCCGGACACAATGTACTGAACCCTTCAATAGACCACTGTGATTGACAGAATTTTTTATTAGTACAGACGCCATGTCCCCAAAGTCCAACTAGTCGGGTTGAGTTACAGGAGTCCGGCTCAGATCCACAACTCCACCCACCCCCACACCCCCCACATGCACAGACAGAGCTCTGCCTCATCTTTACTAGCCAAAAAAGGCCAGAGAATTGGTATAATCATCTAGATCATCAGGGCAAAGTTCTTCTCTAGTACACAAGCATGTATCTCCAACGGGGTCTCCAATCAAGCCCAAGTAAAATAGTATAAAAATGGGAATGGAATCACATCCTATCCATCCTAATAGATTTGGGAAGAATATCTGGTTTCTCAGCAGAGTCTCATTTTAGAAGAGCAGAAGCTAGTCCCCAGAATGCAAATGCTTCTACTTAAAATGTTCTTTTGACTCAACGAGGCAGCATCTGCATATTGGGAGACCTGCTAGCACAAATTTATTTCCGAAGAGAAGAAGAAATTTGCAAGCAATTGGTGCTCACAGTCGTCTTACTTCCCAGCGCCTGAAAGGGAAGGAGACAGGCACAGATGCTGCTCTATGCTTCCTCATTTAGAACATTCGAATCATCAGAACACTGAGATCCATTTATTTGCGACTCTGAAATGTTGTTTTTTTTTTTTTAATCTAAAAATATTTACTTTTCTGTCGGGCCTTAGAAAATCAAGTTTTGGGAGCCCCACCTCTCCCTGCCCCCATTTCTGTAAACATTCATAGCAATTCACAAGCGGTCAGGGATGAATAGGTATATAGAAACCAGCACAAGCGACAAAGGTTTCAGAATCTTGTCCTGGTGGTCAAGGAACAGAATTAAAAGTAAAACAACCGCCTCCCATCTAGTAACAAGGCAAGGACCTGTCACTGGAGAAGCTGCCTCAGCGGCATCAACATACAGGGAGAGGGCTTTTCTTTAATCTCATTGCACTGTGGTGTATGAGCATGGCTACTATCCAAATCAAGACACCTATTTATGCTGTCACGTGTCCCTATCAGCCTGGAAACTAGACAGGCTCATGAAATACTGATGAGACTGTAATAATAGGAGGTGACAGTTGGTAGAGTCCAGAAAGAGAACAGAATGTGCACCACTGTCCAAGACGAAATGACACTGTCCATGTTGAGCCCCCCGTGTTCAGTCCCCAAAGAGCTGTGTTCTAGGAAAAAACAAGGGCGACGCATTCTCTGCACATTTCCTGGGCAATTTCACCGACTCTTAGGGCTTCACTTGCTGATACATGCTGGTGACTCTCAAATTGAGAACCAGACCTGCTGGACGTTGCCACGTGGATATCCCACAGACATCTCACAGTTTATAAATGTAAAACCCAATTCAGTGCCTTCTCCTCCATGATCAAATCTTGGAGTTCTTTCTTCTTTAACTGCCGTAGCCAATCAATCAGATTCTATTAATTCTTTCTCTGAAATAGGATTCAAACTCCATCTCCAACATGGATCTCTCCAATGCAAATGCTACTACTTGGTTCAGGTCTATCTCATGAATTACTTCAATAGTCTTCCAAATGGTTGCTTGCCTCCAATTTTGCCTCCATTGATGCAGTTTTCTTCAAACCTCTCCCCCCACCATGAAAATGACTTTTAAAACTACAGATATGATGATGTCCTTGCCCTGCAGCGATGTATCACTGCCTTCATGCTAACTCCTGAATGCTCTACAAACTGTCCGCCATCCCGCACAACATGTCCCCTCAACCTCATCTTGTCCCCTCCTTGCACCCTACCTTCTACCATCTGGACAATTTGTACTTTCCTGGAGAAGCTACTCACTCTTCACCACCTGCCCGTGGCCTTTCCCTTCTCTTTTACCAAATTGGATCCTGCTCATTTTTCCAAATCCAGCTCAGATACACCTGATCTGGAACATCTTCCCATAGCATTATGTAACATTATGTATCGCATAGTCTAATGGATCCTCCTGAATAAGCTAGGATCTTGAATGTAGATGCTCTGTCATATGGGGCACATAGTAACAGCTGAATAGAAATATGCTCAATTTAAAAAAAATCTCATCTTTTATAGAATATATGACATTTCTTGTAAAACTTTTTAAGTCCTTTCTTTCCCCTAAGCTTTTTGAGCAACTTCAAATTACTATTCCTCTGCCCGCTTACCTTGTTACTGGGAAGAAACCTAAATGGGAGGGCATAGGCAACCCTAATACTAATAATGATACATATTCTTTATAGTGAAAAAGAATCTGAGTTATTAAAGTATATGCTTAATCTCTCATCATATTATCAATTTTAGGATTGCTTCCCCTGAAATGAACAGATAAAAGTGAGGGGCTAAAACGTCCAAGGAGAAGTCCCACCTTGTACTGGGGCCTACATCCCCAGGACACAGGCCATGTGACCATGCCAGGATGTTTTCTTGGCCTGACCTGAGTCCCCTGGCTAACCAGCTTGAGGTGGGCTGGTTTCATCATCACAAAGGAGGCAACAATACAGCAAGCTCTGCCTATCATCACGTGGGGATGGAAATGGTGGCTGGAAAGCCAAATGAAGGAATAGACTTGCTACCTGCTTTCACCTCTATGGAAACTGTTCAAAAGTTTCCATGTGATTTCCTACTGATAGAAACAGGATCTCAAAGTAAGTACCTTCCACTTCTCCCACAGATGTTCACTCAGTGGGAATCTGTCGGAAACAAAGGAAGCTATCTTTTCCACACATACCTGTTGTCGGAATCTTCCTCTTGGCGTTCGGCTGGCTCCGCCCATGGTGACACGGCAGGGGTAGCCTTTCTGGGTCTGATCTTGGGCACTTGCAGAAAGTATCAAAGAAAATCACAGAAATGATCTAAAAAAAAAAAAAAACCCACACATTTGCATCAAAAAATACACTATCTTCAAATGTAGAAAATTATCTCACCTACCAATGCCAAGTCTCAGCCAGGGGCTATGGATCTACACAGACAAGGAGCTGATAGTTTCCAACTCTACTGCTTAAAAGAGAAACATCCTACAATGAGGATTATTAAGTATTAGCATTATTCATCCAGGGTGAGACTGTACTCTTGTATTCTGAGAAGCTAAAAAAGAGAGCTGGTCTATTTAGGAAGCCAATCATTGACCTGAGCCAGGACAATGAACTCTACGCGCTCTTGGTTTCCCTTCTGGCTGCATGATTATATAGATCCTTCTAATTGAAGGCTGTCAGATATACCAAGTGATTTGTATTTATTTTTCCTTTGAGGAGAAAAAAAAAAAAAGCTAAAATCACTGGCAGGTGGCTCATCTAAGGTCCAAACTTTCAAGGGAAAGAAGGCTTTTCCTCACCTTCTAAGTGCCCAGTGACCATCCTGTGGACTTGACTGACACCTGCAAAATGAGAGCCAAGAATAGAATTATAAATCGAAAGAACCTACCTGCAGTGGCTATTTCTCCTAACATTGACTAGAAACCACTCATGCCATTAGGCAACCTGGGTTGGTACACGGTAATAATAATGTCTTTGCTGCTAAAAATCTAACACTAAGATTTTGTAAGGTGGGCAGAACAAAAGACAAAAGACAATGGGAAAAATCAAAACTGCCCGAACTCTTAGAGGGAGGAGGATAATGCCAGATTCTTCTACACTTAACAGAAAATAAAGAAGAGATTTTTTTTAATTTTTTAATTAACATATAATGTATTACTTGCCCCAGGGTACATGTCTGTGAATCGTCAGGCTTACCCATTTCACAGCACTCACCAAAGCACATACCCGCCCCAATGTCCACAACCCAGCCACCCTATCCCTACACCCCCGCCTACCAGCCACCCTTAGTTTGTTTTGTGAGTTTAGGAATCTCAAGAAGAGATATTATAGAGAAAGAGTTTCATTGGGTAGAAGTGTGACACTCTTATTTTATGTATGTATGTTTTTATTTAAATCAATTTAAGCAACATATAGTGTATTAGTTTCAGGGGTAGAATTCAGTGACTCATCGGTTGCACACAATACCTAGTCCTCATTACTTCAAGTGCCCTCCTTAATCTCCATCACCCGGTTACCCCATGACCCCACCCACCTCCCTTTCAGCAACCCTTAGTTTGTTTCCTATAGTTAAGAGTCTCTTATGGTTTGCCTCCGTCTCTGTCTTATTTTATTTTCCTTTCTTTTCCTTCCCCTATATTCATCTGTTTTGTTTCTTAAATTCCACATATGAGTGAAATCAGATGGTATTTGTCTTTCTCTGACTTATTTCCTTTGGCATATTTATTTTTATTTTGTTATTTTGTTTTTAAATTTTTAAATGAGTATAGTTGGCACACCATGTTACATTATTTCAGGTGTGCAACATAATGATTTGACAAGTTTATACATTATGCTATGCTCACATTTTATAGCTTCATGAGGGAAGCTCTGAACAACCAATAAAAAACAAAATCCTTAGCATGAGGATGAGGAGCTCACTAAATTTTAAGACATATTTATGGATATTTGACCATGATGAATAGAGTCCTACAAAATATGAAATTATTAATATAGTCTGTCCTCAGCATTGTATGCTTAATATCGCACATAGTTATTTGGATACCCTTACATCTGTTCAGTAATTACTGGCAATGAGACAAAGTTATCTTCAGAAAAAAATGTTTTGCTCTTATGAGCATGTATTACTTTAAAAACATAAATTAGAGATTAAAATATATGTATCTGACAAATGTATATGAAATATCATATCCAATGGTAAAGGAATTTGTTTTAATAAATCCTTGAGTCTGTAATGAATCTCCATTTCAGGATTTTCAAAGTACTTTTCTGACATTATTGGTTAATGCCACAGAACCAAAATTTGGAAGGCTAAGGAACGATTCAATTTTTAGGAAAGGAAACAGTGTTGACCTGCAATCACTGGTCTCTGCAGTGACTGCTGCTTTGCTTTGCTTCTCCCTCAGTAAGAGGGGGCTTAGAACAATAACTGGGAAGGTGAAGAGAAGACCATTGTATACCTAGGTAGCCGGTTCTGCCACTTTCCCTAATCTCCAAGAACTTAGAACCCTGCCTTAAAGATTTGGAAATTCTGGACGAGTTCTCAATCAGTCTATACCATCAGTCTGGAACGGCCCTACTCTGGAGATTATGCCAAACCCTCGCGTCTCTTACAGTCTGTGCCCAATTGTCACACTATTCCACAGCAGCTAAGAACCCACAGGCACAGAGTGGCTAAATAAACTCTAGGAATGTTTTACTGCGTCAGTCTATGCAGCGGTTATAAATAACAACCAAATCCAAGTGTATTGACACATGAAGATCTTTGAGAGATACTGCTGCATTAGAAAAAGCACGTTACAGAATGATATATACATTATGACATTATTAATGTTAAAAAACACAAACAACACTGTATCTTGCACATAACTGGTTTATTGAAAAATCTGATTCACTGCAACACAGATATGGAACTGCTTTGTTATTTTGTCAATCGCTACCTTCAACTATACTGAATCTCCCCTTTCTAACCCCTAAGGATGTGCAGGAAGATCCCACATCTTTCCAATTATGTTCACATGTTAAACAGTCTAGGTTAATCTTCTCCACTTATCCTGGTTTAAATTATCTATCTCATACCTTTCCACCCACCTAGTTCAGCCTGACCCCAGGTGGAGGGACCCTCCCACTACAGTGGGGAGGATGCCTATTCTTTTGCTACTTGTCTTCCTCCTCCCTCTTCTAGGTCTCTCTCCCCTGCAGTGATCAAGAGTAGAAAGGCGGAACTGGCGTCTTTGTGTCTTTGAGGTCCTCTCTTGGTTGACACTGTCTGGCCTTTGATGACACTGAGCTGGCGGGCATCTTTTTTGAGGACCACGAGTGAATTCTTCCTGAAACAGGTGAAAAGCTCTGATGTGACCTCCCTTGACCCACTTTCCTAGAGGTTCAAACCCCATTCCCTTGCTGACAGTGTCTCCTCTCGTGGAAGTCAGCCATTGCAGTCAGGGTAACCACCAGAATGTTCAAGCTACCATCTTCCATGTCCACTCAAGGCACAGAAAACTCCTTTATCCTTGCCAAATCAAACAACATGGAGTTGCTTCATTTTCTTCCCTCCACCCAATTCTTTTTTCACCCTGCTCAAACAGGTGTTGAGTGAAGACCAGCAAGTTCACTCCTTAAGCAGATGTCCAACTAGGGCATTAGAGGCCAAGTTCTTCTTCTTGCATTCTTCAAATATAAAGTGGGATTCTCCTGGAGACTTCCTCCTTTGTTGAGGGTTAGGCCAAAGCAATTCTTCTGATGCCCACAGTACTATCTCTCTAAACCAACAAATCACATCTTCATTTCCTTGCTTATACATTTGGTGGAGAAACCTACAGGGTGATGGTAGCAGAGTCCGTTTTACTGCTTCTTAGAGAATCCTGCAGGGAGGTTCCCAAAGACTCTTCAGCTGCCCTCCCATTCATCATCCTGTTATATACAGCCATATTTCATAAAAATTAATTGATTGACAGTGTTCTCCTCTGGGTACGGACATAGGACAATAAGCAATGGTAAATGGGCTTTAGTTTGTATTATTTGGGTTTTTGTAGAGTAAATGTTCTCATATATTTCATTCATTAATTCAAAAGAACAGTGACTGATTATAGATATCCCATAGATGGTCTAACCAAGGCAACCAAAGTTGGAATCTCAATCCTGACCACCATATTGAGCTGAGGATCAATATCCTCAGTATCAATGAGTATCAGTATCAGTATCAATATCTACACTGATAAGGCCTCTCAAAGTTTAAGGAGTTCACACTCTCTTCAAGAGAATAACTGGCAAGTGGATCCATGAAACACAGCACAGACTCTTCACCCACATTGCTGCTAATGGGACATGGACTACAAGTCATTGTTCCCCCCCATTCCACCTGCTATGAGTCTGTGTGATCATCTGCTAGACTCTAATGAGAGCAGCAGAAGCCCTGCGGGGCAGAAGGGGCAGTCTGGCAGGAGAATACAGAGGGAGAAAAGAGCCTTGTTCTGTCATGCCGAGTGCCACATGGAGTTATCACTTGTCAGGACTTCCTGACAAGCACTGAGAGGGGGCTTAGTCAACATGCAAGAGGCCTGGGATACTTTCCCGCATGTTACCGTGCAAATCCAGAATGAGAGAAGCTCCCCAAAGCATCTCTATTGGCAAGGTGAGGGAGCAATACGCCAGCTTCTACCAGCATGGCAATGGTCCTGTGAAAGCATAGATTTTACATCTTTGCCAAGACTTAAGAATTTCAGTGGTTATCTGGAAAGGAGAGGAGTCTACCACCTCTACCAAGCTTCACTGACATTGGACAGATGATTCAAAATGGGGGTTAAAAAGAGAAATCTGATAACAGTGTAAGTAATGTGATTCTGGTTCAAGACAAGTTCACTCTAGAGAGTACAGCTCTCTAAAACCTGTCCAAAATTTCCTCCATGACCTTGCCCTTTAACATCAAATTGCGAGAGGCCCATGATATTTTTGTTTTAGAAATTACAACAGATGTTCTTTCATTCTTAGCTTATGGTCTGGGTTTCCCGCATGCTACCTCTTTGACTAGAGACATACAAAATTTAGTGTTGGAGAGGAATTTCAGAGAGAATTCAGTACGGCCATCTCATTTTCTGACAGGAAAACGGGAGATGTTAAGGTAGCTGCCTGGGGGCTGTGTTGTAGCAGGAGAGGTAGGACTCCAACCTAACTCAGCTTCCTAAGTTCATCATCTTTCACCATAAAATTTTGCCCCTTGTAGCACAAGGGAGTAGTTCTGACAGACATGGTTTACCTTCCTGATTATTGTTCTCCCACATTAGTGCTGAGAAGAGAGTAATAACAGTACCTTACATGTTTACAGATGCTCATGCACAATCTGATTCGATTGTAACTCTGAGAAGCAAGTGGCAGAGCCATTACAAGGTCCATTTTACAAATATGGCAACTGAGTTTAGGAGAGTCTTCGGTTTGCCCAAAATCATGCAGTAACTGTCAGTTCTGACTCTTAGTTTAACTTTACTTCCATATCGCCAATCACAAGTCTTTATTTTTCCCACAAAATTTTAACATCATAATTGACTACTTTACACCTGAACTTGATGTTTTATTCATCTCCACATGGATAAACCACAGATCAAGCATGTGTTTATTTTCGGATGTGTCTGCTAGAATTTTATTACGAGAATATGGTGTGTTGAAATTAGCAGCCAGAAGCCACACTGACTCAAAGAAGTACAATATGAGCCTGCTTTGCATTTTCTTTACTTGGGCTGGATGCCTTCCGGGAAAGGTTTCAGTCTATGCACACTCAGAGATACAATAGTAAGAGTGTGGTCAATGACCTACAGGTGGTTGCTTCCAGCATCTTTCCTCCTGCTTCATCCCCCAGAGGCTTATACCCACCTCCCACTCATCGCTCCCCGCACACCCACAATGGCGCACTCAGTTGGCTCTGGGAACAGTAAACCAGGTTAGCCATACAAAGCAGACCTTGACACATGGCTTGCTCCGCCACCAGTGCCTACTGCTTCTTACCTTCTAAACACACCACTTGGCCATATTAATTTTTGTTACGGGGGGAGAATGGTCAGTGAAATCTAAATGGGCTTTTCCTATTTATTGATACAATTTCGTGGCAAGAGCAATTTTCAGAGCTTATTTTCCACTCCATTGAATCCCATGTTACTGCAAATGAATATATTCCTCGGTCAGGGCAATGGCAAAACACAGTTGTAAGTGCTTTATGCTTCATTTGGATAAAGAGTTCGGGATATTACCAAATATAAAAGGAAGTTAAGGGCCATATTTCATTAGAAAGCTGTCTCCCCTGTTAATAAAACCTGATGTTGGTGGTAGATGTGTAAAAAAAAAAATTAGAGCAGGGACTTGTAGCTCTGGCTGGCATTCAATAAGGCGGTACAGTGGTTCTAAACACCACCTGAGGAGTATGCTGCCGCGCTAGGTAAACCAATATCAATAGCCCAAAAATAAGGGAAGAAACTGGATTGTGAGTTGGGCATTGCACAGAAAATTGAAAATCCCAACCCCAGGCCAAGGCATGTTCTTCTTCAGATGATGGCTTTGCTGCTGTTAATGGAAGACACATGCTAGCATCGCCAAGTGTAGGCGGTGACGGGCAAGCCTGTGTGGGCCGATGTCTTGTGGTTTTAATAAATGACTTAGTGGATGGGCTTCTTGCATCTTATCTGTCTGATAGATATTGCAAAGGTAACATCATCTCATTTCCCAGAAGAGAAACCTGAGGAGCTGCCCTCGGCAAAGTTGGGGAATTCTGACTTTTATAAAAACTAGGTCATTCTCAAATTGAAGGCTTCCTAATGTCACAAAGAGTGAACAGAAAATTCCCGTCTGCCTCTGGACCCATAACCTAGTCTTTTCCATACCCTATCTCTATAGTGAATGATTCACATCATAACACTCTCCACCCAATTATAACTAGTTCACAACTAAAGCTGGTAGCTCCTTTTATTTAGCCACCAACCCTTGAGAAACTGACTGGCTTTTATAGGTGCTATGAAGAATACCTTCAAAATCTAGGACATAAACGTCCCCTTTCATCAGCTACCTGACAGATCTATTCGATCCCATACTCCATCCACCCTCACTGAACTTCTCTGAAACTTCCAAGTTCAGGTCAAAAGTTCTATAACTGACCTAACTCTTTCTCATCACCCATTGTCAGGCAGATTCCTAGGCTCGGCCCGGCTCCTCACCTCCACATTTCTGTTTCCTATCTTGGAGACGAGATTTTACTCAAATTTCCGTCTCTAATGCTAAAGCTACTATACATCATCAAACACATTTTTTGTGTCACCCAAGAAAGTCCAAGGTCTCCTCGGAGGAGGGGCATCTGTAGACCCCTGCCTTATCCCCCTACTTGCCCCTTATTTGTTCATGCCAGGAAAGCACCTTCAAACCCAAACATAAGGGAGACAGTCAGTGCCCCAGGATCAATACTCCACGTAGGAGATATTGCTATGGAGTGTTCTGAGCCCTGAAGCACTCTATTCCCAGCTGGTAGAGTCTGGATTCTTCCTCTCACCTTGTGCCTAGCCTGAAGCCTTTATCAGGTTTCATCGGTACACACATTCTGATTCCAGATCGTGAGGTCTTCATTGGTCATGATTCTGCCTGTGCTTTCTGTCCAATTGGGCCTTTTGAATATCAAACCTTCCCTTCCAACTCAGGCTCCCAGCTTTTGCAATGCCCCCACCATGTCCTAACCTCTGACACACAACCTAAGGTGTAAAACTTGGCTCTGCTACTTACTAAAAGAGCAAGTTTTCTAAACTCTCCAAACCTTATTTTCCTCATTTGTAAAATGGGTATAATAATACTCATCTTACAAAGTTGTTTTAAGAACAAAATGATTTAAGATGGCCAGTTCTTAATAGGGACCAGATACACATAATCCTTTTCTCCTTTTTCCTGGATATTCTACCTTGTCTTTACTTGGTGCTCAAACACGGCTGTTCAAGCCAAATCTCTTACATAATTTCCGACCAGAGTCACAATTCACCCAGAGAAGCACCAGCCAGAATTAATTCTTCGGGCTTCAGGATTTCGTGAGTTTGATTAAAAGTTTGGTAGCTTGGAATTATTCATGTCAAAGCTAGTTTGTAGCTAGATTTGGATTTAACACCTACATTCTGGAAAATTTGTATCCTTACTCAAGTGAGATTGTTTGTCATGAAGTTTTCCCTTGAGTTTTAGTTTTAGTTAAAGGCATTTTTAAAAAGTCTAAAATAATTTTGTCTGAACTAAGAGAAAAAAAATTTCAGCTATTTTTTTTTTTTTTTGATCAGAACTCGATCAGCACAGGCAAAGCCTTCTTTGCAGAGTTCATGCAGATGCATTAACACTGGATCTCACACAGCTAGTGCTCGGTATTGGTCTCCTTGTTTCTTTCCCCATTAATCTCTCCAATTATGATTTTCTATCATTCTTCCTTAACTTAGCCCCTGCTTTCTCTTATTTGAGGTGAGCAAGGTAAAAATAACATCATTAAAGTACTCTTTAATGTACTTTAATTAACATCTGCCCAGAAAGACCTATCTATAATTTTTAGGTATTTTTTCAGCATTCATGAGTTCATTCATACATTGTTTTAAAATATGCATTTACTGAATACTCATCATGTGCCAGGTATTGAGCTATGTGTCAAATTCTCAAAATTCTTGACCTGAAGACTCTCTTTGTAGGGGAGACCAAGATGTAAAAGATAAATTTCATGCTATTCAAGCAACAATGTCCACAACAGCCAAACTATGGAAAGCCTAGATGTTTTTGTGTCTAGATGAGCCTAGATGTCTTTGGGTGACACAAAAGATGTCCATCAACAGAAGAATGGATAAAGAAGATGTGGTATATACATATGATGGAATATTATGCAGCCATTGGGAAAAAAGTGAAATCTTGCCATTTGCAATAACATGGATGGAACTAGAGGCTATTATGCTTAAGTGAAATAAGTCAATCAGAGAAAGACAATTATCATATGATCTTACTGATGTGGGGAATTTGAGAAACAAGACAGAGGATCATAGGGGAAGGGAGGGAAAAATTAAATAAGACAAAACTGGAGAAAGACAAACCTTAAGACTCTCTTAATCTCAGGAAACAAACTGAGGGTTGCTGGAGGGGAGGGGGTGCGGGGGGTGGCCGGGTGATGGACACTGGGGAGGGTATGTGCTATGGTGAGTGTTGTGAGTTGCGTAAGCCTGATGAATCACAGACTTGTACCCCTGAAACAAATACTCCATAATATGTTAATTTAAAAAATTTCATGCTAGTCATTAAGTGTGATAAGCCAGTAAAATGACTCTTTGCTATAAGCATATGGAGAGCTCTCAGTTTTTCAAGTGAAACTCGAAGTCACAACTTATAGGCTGATAGTTTATGCACCCAATCATCAACTATCCTATGTGAGGAATCCCATATTTTCCTGAAGAGCTGCAACGTGTTGAAAAATCTAATGAGAAAAGAGCTTGCATGTGAATATTAAGAAGGAGATTGGTTGTCAAGATGGCAGGATGGGGCTTAGACCATGATGGGATTGTGAGCATCACCACAGAGGCAGTGGTGACAGGGGTAGATGGACTTCTCCTCAGCAAAGGTAAGCAATGTCAGAGAATGGCCACAGACAAAATACCAGAACACTGTTTGACTGCTTGGAATTTAGACTACCTTTGGGTTAAGGGAAAGAAAAAAAAAAATTCTAAATTGACTGAATATTTATAAACAAAACAAAACAAAACAACAAAACCCTGAGGGGGAAAATGATACAAGAGATTTTGTTTACCTCAAGCAAGTAAGATTAAAATTCCTCCCATTGGTGAAATTTCAGATCTAAGACTTAAGGTAAATTTAGATAAAAGGAAATAAAATTTCATTTTCACACTAGAGTCTGTAATTATGAAATCCATGCCATCTACATAATCATAGTGTTTTTGAACACCTTAGACAGTGAGCACATTGGAAAAAAGATATGGTCTTATTCACCTTCAGGAGAGTGGGTAGAGTATAGATTTTGGGAATAAGCTCACCTAGCGTTTGAGTTTTAGCTCTGTCATTTACTGGCTGTATAAACTTCTGGAATCTCTGTTTCTTCATCTGCAAACTACAGCTCATATAAGTTGTCATCTATTAAGGATGTCATGAAGATTTAATTCAACAATGTGTGGGAGGTTATCTGGGACTCAGATAATCAACTCATGTTTTATTTTTACTCTGTATCTCCTCTTTTCCCAGCACATAGCAAAGAACATAACACGTACCAGATACTCAGTAAACACACAGCTTCCCCCTGCCTCCAGCACCATCCCCACCTGGATTGCCCAGCACAATCCTAGAAGAGCACCTCCCTGTTCCTCTCAAACATTTTCAAGAGGCTCTTAGTGAAGTTGTTAGTGTTATTATTCCCATGTTGTAGACTAAGAAACTGAGGCACAGAATGGTTCAGCAACATCCTCAAAGTCACACAGCTCATACGATAATGGAACGAAGATATTTCCAACCCCATAGCCTACACCTCTCCCTCTCCTCTCCTGATTCCAGGTTCATCCAGTTGCAAGGTCACACTTTCACACTACCATAATCCTCCCTTCCAACAGGTCAGTGTTTCTTCCTGTAAATTCCTCATTTGGTTTGAGGTAGTTTTGACAAAGTTAAACTTCAAGTTCCCAGGGGAAGAACTTCGTGATTCTGAGCTCTGAAAAGCACTATGGCATGCAGCCACCTTTTCAAATTTCTGCTACATCAGCCAGTAAGCTCTTAGTGAGAACCAATATTTGGTCTTGAGTTCTGAAGGGTTTTGGAACTGCAACTGAAGATCTTGAGCCATGAAGACAGATGGGACACTGAAGTTAGCCTAGTCAATGACATGCAGTTCCCTTCAACTTCTATTTTCTCCATGGAGAGTGAATCACCAGCTCAGGGGCTGTGGTGTGATAGAGCTTGGCAGTCGATTCAAAGAGAAGACTCCAAAGACGACTTCCTCTTCAAACAAAAACTTCCTTGGATATTTTATGAGATAATAATCAACAATGTTTCCTTCTCTACTTTGAATATCAAAGTGAGGATCTTTCACCCACTAAGCCTGGCCATTTCCAGTAAGGGTAAACTCCACGAAAGTTGGGCCCACTGTCCATTCTATCTCAAGTATCCAGCACAGGGTCTGGAACATTGTAGGTTCTCAGTAAATATTCATTGGATTAATAATCAAATGAATTTTCCTTCTCATTTTGAAAACTCTGATGCAAAACCTGCATTCTTTCCCAATTGACTCAATTTGGTAGTGTACTGGTGATGGGAAGGGAAGGGAAGTGATAGGCATTGACCATTATTCTGTATCAAGCACAATATTTCCTCTACATAATATTATTTAGCCTCATAACAATCCTATGAGGTAGGTATTAGTACTCAATTTTATAGATAAGAAACTGGATCTCAGAGAGATAAGTTAATGAGCTCAAGATAGCACAGCTGGAAATAACTTCTAAATCAATGTTTCCACTGTACTTGTGGAGCAGTTTTCATGAAGGCCAAGACGTTGATGAATGTTCATGGTTTTCTTCCTCCTTAACACTGCTATTAGATAGACATTTTGATCTAATTATCACTAGTACTAACATTTTGAGCACTTACTATGTACCGGGAATTATTCTAGTGCTTTACATACATTAGTACATTTGGTTATTTCAGCATCCTGTGATTGTTCTTAATTTTTTGGATAATGGGTGGGAAATCTGAGGCACAACTACGTCGTCTAAGGTCATATATCTAATAGGCAGTGGCCCCCTGTTTACATCTGGGCAGTCTTGTTTCAGTACCCAAGCTCTTGGCTACTTTACTACACCTTCTCTACAAAACCCACCCATATTGAATGTCTACTGGGGTCAGCGTAGGGCTACCAAAGCCACATCTACCTATACTGGATGTCTACTGGGATCAGCCCAGGGCTACCAAAGCCACATCTACCCATACTGGATGTCTACTGGGATCAGCCCAGGGCTACCAAAGCCACATCTACCCATATTGGATATCTACTGGGATCAGCGTAGGGCTACCAAAGTTGGTCTCTACTGCCACAGTGAAGGGTATTTTAGCAATTCATCACTTCCTAGACATTCATTACCAACAAAGTAACCCTGTCAAATTCTGGGCTCGTTTGAATTGGGTAAGTTCTTGATCTGTACATACTAACTGGAGACTTCTCAGCATAATCTCAGTCTGAAATTTTACTACATTTAGGTTCTCATTTCTTTTCTCTCTCTCTCTCTTAGTGTTCAGTGATTTATTAATTGTGTATAACACCCAGTGCTCATCACAACCTGTGCCCTCCTTAATACCCATCACCCAGTTACCTCATCTCCCCACCCCTCCCTCCTGTAACCCTCAGTTTGTTTTTAAGGAAGAATCACACGGTCAATGATTGCACCAAGTCTTATCACTGCATGCTGATAATTTGCCCAAAGTCACTAGATGCTCACCTTTAAAGAAACTGCAGAGAATCAGTGATGCAGACCAGCCCACTGGCTCATTGTATTGTAAAGTGGCTCAGGATGTGAATAGACAGAAGAGCTAAAATTCCAGAAGCTTAAAGTACTGCACGCATATTCCTCTGAGGAGATAAGAGAAGACCAGAGTCAGGTAGAGATAAAATAATCAAAATGCAGAACAATCTCCCTTCGATTTCCTCATCTCTCCACCTCCATAAAGACTCTATCGTTGCCCTGCCTTCAAAGCTAATAATGAGAGTAATCTATAAATAGGAGACTGAAATTTAATTTTTCTGTTTTTATCCATCATACAAATACAATAAATATCTTTAAAATTTTTTTTTATTAGAGATGTGTAATAAATATGGGGAATGGTGTTTTCATTCAATTCTCAAGAGTGATCTCAGGATTTAACCAAATTCGGCAGGGGATGTGTCTAAAAGTTTTTTTCCCACACAGAGAGCAGGGGCTTTTTGAAACTAAGGGCACTGACCAATAGGTGAAGCCTCAGCAATGAGCCTGAAATTAAAGAAGAACATAACAGGCGGGTGTTTCCTTTTAAACCATTCCTATTCCGGAATCATGCCAAACAGAAGCTATAATGAAGGGATTCTTCTTCATGTCTGTTCTAGGAACACAGCTGGAATAAGAACAGGCATTCTCTACAAGACGACATGCTACATCAACAATCATCAAGTGAACCATAGCCTCACAACAACTGAGAAGGCTCAGAAAGAAAAGTTAGAAATACTAATCTTAGTGAGTAGAACAAGCCGAAGACTGACAAGTCTACAAACCCAGTCATATCCTCTTCTCTAGGACCCACAAATCATACTGAATTGGACATTAAGAAACACTGTTCCTGTCTCTCAGTAACCATACGACCCTGGACAAGCCACTTCACTTCTCTGGGTTTCCTTTTCCTCATCCATAATTAGAGGCCACTGGATTATTAGATCACATGGATGATCATGGACTTCTATTTCTCAAATATACTATGATTCTAAAGACAAGGATGTTTCTTCATTTTTGATGATTTAAATTTATATTTACTCACATAACTTGAGGACACTAAGCCATTTTATTTTTTAGCAAAAACATGTCTATGTTTTTGTGTCTCACATTAGGGATATTTTGGTAGACAGATGGGGTTAAATTTAGATTTTGTGGGACTCCTGGGTGGCTCAGTCAGTTCAGGTCATGATCTCAGAGTCCAAGGATCGAGGCCCACACTGGGTTCCTTGCTCAGCAAGGAGCCTGCTTCTCCTCTGCCTGCTACTCCCCTGCTTGTGCACTCTCTCTCTCTGACAAATAAATAAAATAGAACCTTTAAAAAAAATAAATTTAGATTCTGTTTTTACACTAGATGAGGAGTAAGATTCTTTGAAAACCAAGTAATGAATTTGGAAAGGGGGGTAGTTTGGAATGATGGAGGAAGGAAATATTATTGGTTCAGATGTCTGGGAGGCAAGCTTATAGCTGTCAGTGGTTGCCACCAATCAGCAGATGACCTCCATCTGTAATGTATTATTTATCACTGGTGGTCATCCAACCTGTTGGAAGAAGATACACGCAGTTCCTCTCCTGAGGAGCAGATCAAGGACAGTGATAACTAATATTGACTTAGTCACTGTCATCAGTTCTAACTAAAACATAAGCACTAGGTCAATTCAACAAGCACATCGACCAACACAGCACAATGTCTGCACAGAGGGACTTGATGCTATTGGGAGAGGATACAGATTTTTCCTGAAGCTTTGCTGAGCTCTACAAGAGATGGTTTATGGGCAGAGGAGACACCAGCTTTGCTGACTATACAAGATACATGCTACACTGAATACAGGTTTGGTTTTGCTTTTTCCTTAGCACATTACCAATGTTGCTTACATAGTTTGGGGAAATTGGAGGGCTCATTGAGTTAATACCAGGAATTATGAAAGTACCTGAACACAGGAAGAAGACCATAAATACAGCCACTGCTATTCTGAAGTCTAGACTCTACCTCTGCAGTGGTCCCTAGTGTGCTATTCGGCATTTCTTTTAATTTCCCTCCAGTTGTAATGAGATAACCAAGGTTTACAATACAGTAAATATAGGACTGAATGCAGATGATATGGCGTTTCTGTCAGAATGACTCAAGATCCTGGGCTGATGCCACAAAATACCATGACCAACTTGAACACAGATTTGTTTTTGAAGGAAATAAAATCTCTAGTAAAGTGGCTCACTTACAAAAGTCCCAGCATTAACTTTAGTGTTGACTGGGAAATTTAGCCACTTCAGGCACCTTTTATTCATTCATCCATTTAACATACTTATTGGATGCCCACTTCGTGTCAGGCACTGTGCTGAGCCCTGTATGGAACAATATACACCCACATGGACCTAACATTCTATAGGGGAGACAGACAGTAAGGAGACACATTAATACACAGAAAAGTTACAGATCCGGATAAGCTCTATATAGAAAACAAGGCAGGAGATGCTATAGAACAATGGAGAAACGTAGAATTTTGGTCTACGCTATAAAACAAATTGGATGATTGAGGAAATTATCTAAGGAAACTGGTACAAATCTGTTGGCTCCCTTATCTGAATCATGAAGGACATGGTACTAGTAGGTACCTCTGTGGTGGCCAGGAAGACTAAGGTAAGACCTAGAATATAGTCACCCTTCATGGGAGACAGCATGACACCTAGGGTTCCGAATCAAAACACTTGGACTCAATTCTTGGTTCTGCCAATTGTTAACTGTATTTTTGGATGAGTTAACTGTCTCAATTATTGCTTTTCTCATAATCAAAGTGGGATAGTACATGTTTTGCTTATTTCCATCGTGGTAGTGTAGGGAATAAATTAATATGAAATTATAAAGCGCTCGGCAAATGTTAGTTGTGTGATCATTAGGTCAACTCTAAGAATTCCACATTCTATCTCACACCTTCAAGACACCAGCCATGGAGATATTATCCTGTCCTTTTCCTCCTGGCTTTATTTAGAAAATGCCAGGAATATAAACCTTGCCTTCTAGCAAAATGTGTCCTCTGACATATAGCGTGCACCAACTTCAATCTGCTAGCAAAAGAGGGATCTTAAGTGCTCTGCACATCAGGATTTGGGAATATGTTTATTAGTCAGTTGTTTGACATCTTGGCGGTGACTTCTTTTCAGTGATCAAGTTATATAAGGAAATAATCAGTAAATAGAAAGATTGCCTCATTATGCAAAGTGAAATACAATCTACCTTCGAAAGGAGAATCATGCCGAGAGGCTTGCTGAACAGACTCTACCTCCAATTAAGCTCCAATTACAGAGCTGCTCTTTAGTTGAAAATCCATTCTCCAGAATGGCTGAGATTTCAAGGGACATGGTCAACATGATAATCATAATGACATCGTGCTGTTTCCTGCAATTCCTTTTTCCAAGGAACTCAGAGCTCCATCCTGACATTCTCTTGTCTTTTATATTCAAACCCAGTTGGGGGGATGAAGGGTAAAAACTCTTCCTCTATATTTCTAGACAGAACCAATGGGGGAAAATATCCTGTAAGGTTTACCTGCGGAGCCAGCTGAGGAGCTGAAGTCAGGTTTCCTGTGCTTCTTCACCAGCCTTATTGGTTAACATCATTTAGGGCCTGAGGGGTATGTGGTGCTGCACGAAGAGTTTTAAAAAACAGTGAAGCTGGCTTGGCCTTTGAGACAAGGATGTTGGTAGAAAAAAAGCACCTGAATAAACATTGAACAAATACACGAATTAACTAAATTCTGCACAATCCACGAGGCATCCCATAAACATTATCATTGTGCCCTATCATTTACTGTCCCACAAAACCCAACGGCATATTAATACCATATTTCATGACTGAAGGTGAGTGTCCAGGCACATCATTATTTTTCCTTACCATTAAGGGGGGGGGAAAATGCTGCCAATTAAACCGTAACACATTTCTTTCTTAACACTGATTGTACAACATATCTTGATTTTAGAGATGTTCAAATATAGGGGGAAATGTGTGTGCTTTAGATTAATTAATACATTTGTAGTTTTTAGCATTCCTCTAAAAAGACACACAAGAGCTAGAGAAATCTCAGGAAATTGTGTAGCTCATTTGAGCGTGTTCTCTAGAAGGAAAAACAAGGACTCTTCAGGAAAACAGGGGCTTGAAGGTAGATATGAAAGAAGCCTCCAAATCAGGCCAGGTTCCGGGAGGGCACACAACATGAGGACTGCTAACCAAATCCTGGGAACCTAGAATTAGGGGAGTTCCTATGAGCTTAAAGGAAGAAATTTCAGAAGCAAAAGGATGTGTTATTTCACACAGCAGGCGGTCTACATAAGGAACTCATTATGCCCAGAGATAGCACAGACTAAAAAAAAAGATAATTTGGTTCAAAAAGGGTTTTAGATAAACTCATGGATGATAGATCCATAATGGGGCCCACCCTCCATACACCTAAATACTCTCATTAAGTCATCACTTCAGGATTTTCCTTCTGTGCTAAATAATAGTGCTTCTTCTAACTTTCCCTAATAGTCCCTATTTTCCAATCCTTCAATTTTATCTGTCCTCCTTGAAATCAGTGGTCCCTTTGAAGGAGTCTTCCCCCCATTAATGAATCTCTGAAAACATTATCATGGGAAATTCAGGTATAATGTAATCCCAAGTCACTATCAGAGTTGAAAGCTCATCGAGGGCAGAGACATCTCACCTTTATCTTTGAGACATCACAGTACCCGTCAAAGTGCCTGGAATAAATTTCCACAGGACAGATGGATGGACAAATGAGTGAATGTGTATAATCCCAGCTCTCTCACACCCTTATCGAGATCTAGTTCACCTAGGTGTCCCTGTGCTCTGTGTGGATTGTTTATGTGTGTGACAGCAGATTTGCAGAGGGAGAGAGTTGTTGTCAGGAAGGAAGGGAACAGAGGTTTAAGAGAAGAGGGATTCAGGTCTGTCGCCAAATGCCCTGGATACCCAAGTGCGGTTATAACTCCTATTACAACTGTCTTAAGGGATGTTTAGGGAATATAAAAGCTTCATTTGCTGTGTGCCATAGTCAAGTTTCTGTTCTTGCCATCAGACATAAGAGAAAAGAACAGATGAGGTGGACAGGTGGAAAAATTAAGTATGCAGTAGAGTCACTTTTTGTTTTTGTTTTGGAAGGTGGAGCAGAAGAGAAGTGTTTCTTCCTATAAGAAAAAACTTCCTTAAGCCCCCACCCCTAACTGTTCTTTGCATGATCTACATGATTCTGTAGCTGTCCAAGGGGGGTCAGCCACCAGCCTTCCGGAGACAAGGCAGAAGGAGTTTAATGGAGCTGTCTCCTCACCCTCTGGATTTCTGGTCCTGAGAGAATCAGGAGCTTTTCAAATTTATGAAATACCTCATAGGATCAGAAACCAGACTGGGATATTAGGAGTTGTCTAAGGTGGCAAGGAGTCAAACGCTAGGAGATAACAGATTTAGAAGACTGGCCTCTTAGAGAGTCACTTTCTCATTCATGGGGCACAGTGCTGATGGAAGTTCTCTTCATTAGAAAGGCCACTGTTAACCAGAAGGTAGCTTCAGGGACCTGGTCAGGAATCCTTCAACAAGCCTGAACTGCATACCAGCAGTCCTGGGGTGTGGACTGGCAAAAAGCATATTGGTGACATCATTTAGGACACACACAAGGGAAAAAGGACAGTTAATGGTATTGTGAATATAAGGGTCATGTCCCTTTGGCCTTCTTACTCAGCAGTCTAGATTTCTGCTGATGGGGAAATACCAAGGAAAAAAAATAACTATATATATATATATAGATATATATATATCTATATATAGTATATATAGATATATATATATATATATATGATGTGTGTTTATTTCTTCATAGCAGTTTTAGGACATCCTTTTGAGACAAGTTCTAAAACCTCACTTTGACAACAAAAGCTTGTTTGTTAACATTTGTCTTTTCCCCAGTGATCTGAGTTAGCACTCATCATTGTGTTCTTTACATACTGCATTTATGGAAATGACACAATCTGAGAATGAGATGCTTTATGACTGGTAATCTCTGTCTTGTTAGGCAGGATTTATGAGACCAGAGGGGCAGCCCTCATCACTGGCCTTGAGGCTGATGTCGACGTTTTTATACATTCTCCCTTCCTCCTTGTTAAGGAATTGAGGATTCAGTTTATCTTGTATTATCTATCGATTTTCTTTTCCTTTGGCCATGTATGCTAAATATTAAAAGAAATAGAGGAGTTCTGCTTAAGTGCATCTTTTGTGATGCGTGCATGGGTCCATGTGCACGTATCAGTTGCTGTATATCTCTGCGTGTTTGTGTGTGTGTGTGCACATGTGTGCAAACACGCACATTTGTGCATTTGAATTGTTGGGACTACTTGATACCACACAAGGGCAAATCCTAGTCCCAGATAAAGAACATTCTATTTCCTCTAAGCACCCATCCCATTCATCCACTGTGCATCTGTAAACAGGTTAACTTTCTCCAGGAGGCACAAAGGGATCAGCTTCCTCCGGCTGAATACACTGGCCACATGGGTTTCCTAAACCTTCCCACTCAGTAAGCATCATTTATCTTCACAGACGTTATGACTCTACTGTCACTCATTGGACATCCTTGTCGCTACCAGTTGTCTCTCTCAAAGGACAATGACAAATCATTAGCTGTCCCTGAGTCTCTAGACAAGGGGTCTGTCTTCAAAGATGGCCAGAACTCAGTCTAGTGGACCAGAACAAGGAATGTTCAAAACACTCCTATTTATGGACTAGCCTTCAAATATTGTGTGGAGAAAGAAGGAAAAGACAGAAATGGGGAGACCTGTGGAGATCAAGACTCTTGTCTTGACAATCTTTGTAGGGACAAAAACAAATTTCCTACCACGTGCAAGATACTATTTTACGTCTTCAGAGAGCTTCCATATCCACTATTATAATAATATAAAAGGGCATACTTCAGCCCTCGGTTTCTGCATATTGTTAACACTGAACAGCACAGTGTTACCTCCAAATTACTTCCACGTTATAGATGAAGAAACCTGAAGTGCCCAGAATTTGGAGGGCTGGCCCACGAATGCTAACGGAGAACAGTAGCGTGTGGGTTCTGTCCCAACACAGCAGCACCAAGGGATGGCCGCAAGCACAGCACCGACGGCAACACCACACCCTCAGATGCCACAGCTACTTCCTGCTCGCTTCCTCCCAGTGCAAGGCTCTGCGCCTGAGTTAAAAGTGGAATCACTTTCTCCACATCCTCTCCAACACACTGTTGGTGGGAATGCAAGTTGGTGCAGCCACTTTGAAACAGTGTGGAGATTCCTGAAGAAATTAAAAATAGAGCTACTCTATGACCCTGCAATTGCACTACTGGGTATTTACCCCAAAGAAGCAGATGTAGTGCAAAGAAGGGCCACATGTACCCCAATGTTCATAGCAGCAATGGCCACGATCACCAAACTGTGGAAAGAGCCAAGATGCCCTTCAACTGATGAATGGATAAGGAAGATATGGTCCATATATACAATGGAATATTATGCCTCCATCAGAAAGGATGACTACCCAACTTTTATATCAAAATGTACAGGAATGGAAGAGATTATACTGAGTGAAATAAGTCAAGCAGAGAGAGTCAGTTATCGTATCGTTTCACTTACATGTGGAGCATAAGGAAAATCACGGAGGACCTTGGGAGAAGGAAAGGAAAGGGTGAATTGGGAGAAATCAGAGGGGGAGAGGAACCATGAGAGACTGTGAACTCTGAGAAATAAACAAGATTTTGGAGGGGAGGGAGGTGGGGGGTTGGGCGAGCCTGGTGGTGGGTACTGAGGAGGGCACGTATTGCGTGGAGCACTGGGTGTGGTGCATGAATAATGAATCTTGGAACACTGAAAAAATAAAATAAATTTTAAAAAGTGGCCTCACTAAGGAGGGTAGTTTCTACCTCATATGAGCTGATGAAATGATCGAATGAGATAATGAATGTAGAGCCATAAGGAGAGTTCCTGGTCTATAGTAAATTTACAGTAAAAATTAGTTGATATTTTATTCTTATATTTTATATTGCTGTTCTCAAAGAGAACCTTTGAAAGATTTACATTGTTCCAGGGTATCACGTGGTTCATTTTGGTAAAGTGAATAAAATTTGCAGATGACCCAGAAGAAATGGAAAGGTAATTTTTCTGTGATAAATAAGCTTAGAGTAAGGTTTTTATGAGCTAAAAATGTTTAATAAAAAGGTAATAGAAAAAAAATCACCAAATCAATGATTACCTTAGGGCAATAAGAAAAATTAAAGCAATACCTTTAATTACATTTGTAAGCTTCTACTTTCTAGAGGTTACTGGGGTCTAGCCTTCCTTGCCTCCCCTCAAAAATTAATCCTGGTCATGTTCTACATTCCAGTGATGGTCCAAGCATCTTCCTCTGCTTTCACGAAATTTTCTAGTCCTGCTCTATGGCATGGGACATTTTGACTTTAAAATCTGGCATCACCCATTTTCAGGGGAGGGCTAAGGAGGTTTCTAGGGAAATGAAGACCAAAATACGTATCCCTCAGATTTAGATCCTGCTTTAGCTTTTGCTGCACATCAACCACATCCAAATTTAGAGGCTTACAAATATCGTTACTTAACCCCTGATCCTCCCTGTGGTTCTTTTGGCCAAGGCTGGGGTGGGCCCAGCACATTTTAGCCAGGGGTGCGACAGAACACTCAGCCTCACTTCTCACAGTACCTCGGGGACACAAACTGAAAGCTGATAGGTGTTTTTAAATTAATGGATTAATGAGGTAATGAATAACCAATGCATAAATGAAATAATCTGCATTTGGCTCTTTCCGGATACCGGCACAGAGCTCTCTCTTAAGAGGACTGTAAAGCAGTTCATTTATTTTCCCCGGCAACCCCCCAATTCTCCTTGTCTCTCAGAGTACTCTGATCCGGTACATTCTGCCTCCCAGTTAGACACACACCCAGACATAGCCTCCCTGGGTGCAGTGCCAAGTTAATCACACGCCTTCTCCCAAATCATCCCTTCCTTTTTTTCTCCTTAAAACTCCCATTCTTTCAGTGCCCTAAGAAAAAGAAGCCCTCTTCTCCCCTTAATGGGAGGCAATACAAAGTCACTCTGCAATGGTATGGGTGCTGGGAGGACACGGGCCATTCTGATCATCCACCGCAGGTCACAGTTTATGGGTTGCAAGTGCACCACACTGTCCCAGCCCACTCGGCAGCACAGAAGTCTTGCTATGTAAAAGAGAGCAGAGCACATCTTTCCAATACTCTTTTTTCTATTAAAAAAATGCTCCTGGAATGTCAGCAATTCTAACCTAAAATAGATGCCTCAGCCCCAGTCAAACAGCCGTTAAGTTCTTTAGAAAGCATTTATCACAGACTGGAGAAGTGACAGACACACTCCGAAAAGGAAATCCCAAGACCAAAATAGTCATCTGTCACTCCCGACAGAGGAGGGTGCGCCCTCTGGGGGGGGGGGGTGTTGGGAGGGGAGCAGAAGCTGGAGAGGGCGAGCCCCTGGAGGGGCTGCTCAGGGTCACGGGGCTCCGCTCCAGAGGGGACACAGAGCAGGGAACCTGGGGCCCTACAGGGAATGTGGGAAATCGGAGACTCCACTCTGGGCAAGCCTGCTTTAAAGGAGCTCGATTTCGCAGAGTAAACAACGGACGGGGCCTGACTGGCGGTGAGCTCAGTCCTCGATTGAACTGAGAAGAGCTGGATGCTCGGTCCTCCTCCCAGAACCTGAGAGTCGACAGACCCTCAGCTGACACTACCCTCCCAGCGGGGAGGAAGGGTTTAGAAGAAAGTGTCAAGTGACCAAACCCCAATTCTCCGTCGGTTTCAGCTTCGGAGAGGCATTCTAGCTTGTCCCTCTAGGCTTCCACACTTGGTCTCAGAGCCCCGTCCCAGAACCGTCTGCAGACTCCGTCGGCTCGTCTCCGCCCCCAAGGCCAGGCTGCTGCCCATTTCAGGCCTTCACAGCTGCCTGCAGATTCCTGAGCTTCCTGCCTTTGGGCTTAACTCCTTCCTGGCAATTCTACTCTTCCTAAAACGCGACTGTGACTGTGTCACCATCCCCCAGGCTCGGGTCCCACCTAACTCTCAGGATCAAGTTCAGATCTTTTGGCTCTGTCCTCCCCTATTTCTCTGTTCTCCCACCCTCACACCCGCCTCACTTCCTCCCACCTGCCCTCCCCACACACCTTCACAACAGTCATTTGAAACTACTTGTGGTTCCTTAAAATACGACAGACTGCTTTCAGCTTCCAAGTCTTTGCACATATTGTTCCCTCTTCTAGGAAAACACTCTCTCCGCCCCCACGTCATCTAAGACTTACTCATCCTTCTAAATTCAGATCGAGCATCACCTCTTCCAAGAAACCTTTCCTGAGCTTCCTAATCTGATCTAGATGCTCCTCTCCTTGCCTTGCTACTGCCGTCACGGCTTTGAGACATGACGCCGAAATGGGTGATCTATTAGCCTGTCTCTGCCACCACTCGGTGCGACTGTTTTACTCCGTGCTTTCAGTGTCAAGCACAAAGTGAAGCTGGCTAATGGTTTCTTTAATACGTAAATGAATGAATGATCAAATGCATGAGCTTATCTGTACTTGGCTTTCTCTACGCTATGTGGTCTAGGGCTCGCTCTTAAGAACTGCAAGGTGATTAACTAATTGTTGCCAGGAATTCCCCACCACCAGTTCATTCCCTTGGGTTTATCCAGTACATTCTGCCTCTCAGTTCGACACATGCCCAGACTTACCATTGACAAGTACATCATGTAACTGCTCCCAAATCATCCCTTCCTTGTCTTTAAAGCTCCCATTTTGCAATGTCCCCAGATAAAGAGAGAAAACTGACAGTAATATCATTTACAATATCTACGATGAAATGGGAACAGCTTACCATTACATAGTTATATATAGTTATAGATATATATATATACCTTACTGTTCTATGGTACTTGACGATATATGAAATTCTCACCATCGTTACCTTCATCTTTCTAATAATCCTTGTAAGGCCACAGTTATTTCCATTTCATGTTTTTCTCTTCTTTTCTTTTCTTTTTTGAGAGAGAGAGGAAGAGAGAGCACACACATATGTGCGAGCAGGGATGCGGGGGAGAGGGAGAATCTCAAGCAGGCTCCATGCCTAGCACAGACCCCAACCCCGAGACTATGACATGAGCTGAAATCAAGAGTCAGATGCTTAACTGACTGGGCCACCCAGGTGCCCCTCTCATTTCATCTTACACCTGAGAAAACATGAGCTCCCAAAAGTTTTGTAACTGCCAGACTCAACAAAGGTAATAAGCAGAACTTTAATTCAGATTATTTAGAAAAATTTTTCCATTTCATTTTTTAAAAGATTATGCTTAGATAGGTAAGCAAAACGTTAAGCCTAAAAGGAAAGCATTATTAACCACGGAGCTAGAATACAGACAAAAGGACCTCTCTAAATCCCCCCGACAGCACCGTTTACACTGCTGTCTCTCCCTCTCTATCTACGGCTGGCCAGGACTAGTTAAGAGGCAGAATGGTAATAGATTCTAGACTCTGATTCCATATGTAGTAAGAGTTAGTCTATAAGCAATCTTCATTAAATAAGAGATGTTGGAATAAAGAAGATGTGGTGTGTGTATGTATGTATGTATATATATATAT